>JABTXL010005037.1:18274507-18284960 GCA_025134845.1 Neodon shergylaensis | reverse complement strand
AGCTATTATTGTTACCACTGCAACTACCTTTTACTTTTCCTGCCTACTCTAATGCCAATCTCGCTGCCACTGCTCTAGTTTCCTTGTTCCTCTTCCCTGGTCTGTCAAAGACAGTCTACCTAACAGAATAGACTAAATATGTACCCCACCAAAGGACAAACTCAGCATGGCACAGAAGTCTCCACATGCTGTATCTGATACTCTCTCTACAATCTAGTGTCTGCATGAAAATACTAGTCTAAAGAAGCCCCTGTGTCAAGATGATCATTTGCATTGTTAGCCCCTCCCCCGAGCCCCGGTGGGTCATAAAATACAACACATATATAAAACACATTTCCTTTAACACCAAAAAGATAAATTATAATAATTTACTCATCCTATATTGAAGATCAAGCGTTTGGATGTTTCTATTATCTGTAAGTGTATGGCAAGCCACACCTGTAATGCTTTAGTTATGCATTCAAAGCAGATAGTTCAAATTAACAAGCAAAGCAATCTCTATGCATAATCTAGTTTTTCTTCCAATCTTTTAGTTGTCTCACCAACATCTACTTATGTAACAGTGGGACTTGCCTTTGAGTCTTTCTCAAGTATTCATGTTATTACAGCAAAATTTCATTTTTAGCATGTTTCATCTACATGGGACTATCCAAATAAATTACATAATGTAAATAGGGCCTTAGTGGCTAAGAAGACATAACTAATTTTTGAAAAATTAGCAATCTAACTGAGCATGGGGTCTAATCTGAAATGTGGCTGATATACAAGCAACTGCTTGTTTATGGGTGAAAACTGATTTTCCCTTTGCTGGCAGGAATCAAGTGCAAATAGCTTCTTGGTCAGGGGTGGGACCCCATGTCCACTTCCCCTCAGGGCTGAGACTCTATCTTGCTTGCACCTATATAGGTCTGAGCATGTCCCATGCCCAGGGGATGTTGGACAACACAAACATAAAAATACCTTAATGTTATCTTTATTAACTTTATTCTTTGGCATTTTTTTTTTCTTAATAGCTGTTGCTTGCTTGATTTTCACTACTGTGTAGATTTTTGTTTTTGTTTTTGGGGGTAGGGCGGGAGGGGAAATATAAAGATGAAGTTATGAAGTTGTATGGTGTCTTAGTTAGGGTTTCTATTGCTGTGAAGAGACACCATAACCATGGCAACTCTTTTATGGTAAACATTTAATTGGGGCTGGCTTACAGTGTCAGAGGTTTACTCCATTATCACCATGGCAGGATATGACTGTGGTGATATTTTGTTGTGCTCTAATACATAAAGTTTGCCTGAAGATCAGAGGGTGGAGCTAGCCACTAGTTAATCACAGAGGTCTGGAGGTCTGTAGAGACAGACAGGAAGTGATATGGCTCAGCAGAAAGAGGACTATAAGCTAAGGAAGAGACATGAGGTTGGCTCTTTTTCAGCTGAGGAGTTAGCAAGGTAAGAGCTGGCTGTGGCTTGCTCTTTTGTCGCTCTGATCTTTCAGGATTTGTCCCAATATCTGGCTCTGAGTTTTTATTATTAATACCAATTAGAACTTGTACAATATATGGCAGCATGCAGGCAGACATGGTACCGGAGACAGAGCTGGAGCTAAGAGTTCTACATCTTGAGCCGCAGGTAGCAGAAGGAGAGTACCACCCTGAGTGTAGTTTGAACATATATGACCTCAAAGCCTGGCTCTACAGTGACACACTTCCTCCAACAAGGCCACAATCACTCAAACACACGAGTCTATGGGGGCCATGCCTATTCAAATCACTCCAGGTGGGTAGGATCTAGGAGGAGTTGGAGGAAAAGAACATGATCAAATTATATTGTGTAATTTTTAAAAACTAAAACTAAAAATTAAAAAAAAATACCAATACTAAATTTTAGACAGAGGGACTAAGACCATAAAGGAAGATGTCTAGCTAGTCCAAAGGCTCAGCAAGGAGACCATAATAGTTATAGAAGAATCTAGAAAATGGCCAAAGATAGAGTCAGAAAGTCAGAGTGGTGAATGGCAGACAAATCAGACTCTTGGAGGTCACTGTCTTTCTACCCTGAACACAGTATAAATGCACTGGAGGCTCTGAGTAAGTCTGTGATGTTCCCCAGCTTGAGGTACTATAACAGCATCCTGTCAGCTACACCAAGGAAAACAGGTGGAGAGAAGAGACAGTTTGGTGCAGGAACTATAACAACCCAGTGTAAAGCAACAGTGCCCAGTATCAGAGAAAATAAAGGAGATGGTAAAAAGTAGTTAGACAGTGGACATATTTTGCTGGTGAGTCAACAAAAGTTTTGTGGACTTTGGTAGAGCTTATGGATCAAAGTTATAGAGGAAAGACCAAACCATAACTAAACCACCACAAACATCTTAAAGTTATATCCTTAAATAGCCAAGTCCTTAATGACCAAGAGACAAAGATATGAAGCCTTTTTCCATGCACTATAAATAAGACCATGGAAAATGCTATTTAATGTTACAAGCCTTTTGAGATATAAAATCTTTAATACTGCTCCATAAAAGAAGATACATTAGAGTACCAATTAATCAGGCTATATTCTATGAGACTATATATGGCTAACCTAATATAGGATTAATTTTTTTATATTAGAAAATTTTATGGCGGATGTGGGATTTCCTTCTATATGCTGTGATTACCATTAATAAATAAAGCAACTGCTTTGGACCTATAGCAGGGTAGAACTTAGGTAGGTGGGGAAAACTAAACTGAATGCTGGGAGAAAGAAAGGGGGAGTCAGAGAGAAATCATGTAGCCCCCCGCCAGAGACAGATGAGAGAACTTTAGCCAGTAAGCCACAGCCACATGGCGATACACAGATTAATAGAAATGGGTTAAATTAATATGTAAGAGTTAGCCAATAAGAAGCTAGAGCTAATAAGCCAAGCAGCGATTTAATTAATACAGTTTCTGTGTGATGATTTCGGGGCTGAGCAGGCGGGAACCAACAAGCAGCCTCCTCCAACATACGGCTACTCAAGATAAAAGCATTCCTTAAGCATTTATAGTGGAAGCTTAAAAGGGAAATATAGCAATGAAAGTAAAATACAAAGAACTGTTTCAGCAACTAAAACATTAATTAAATCACTCAAAATATTTTTTAAAATAAATATAGTAATCCCTATATTTCCCAAGAATTAAAAAAAAAGACATCTGCCAAGACTAGAGGTATAATTATTTAACTAAAATGTTCACTGGTTAATTAAGCAGGACAGGTAAAACTGTGATATACACAGGCATACACATGAAACAAACACATACCTATCTCTATACCCTAATATGAGTGGCCCCCAGAACAGCATGTCATTTTTAAAATATAGATTGGAGGAATATTTTTGCTATTTTGTCACTTATCTATAAAGGGAGGCTTACTTATTTTCACTAATACTTAGATTTAAAAATCCAATTAGGATATTAGTAGAAAAATTTTTATAAATGGCTATTTATAGGATATAGGAGGAATTACATGATTATTTTACCACTTAATTTTACCGAAAAAATTAAGTGGTATTTTACCTAAAAAAAAATTTAAATGGAAAAGAATCTAAAGCTAAACTCAACCAATGAACAACATGGTACTGTCAACTTGGTAGCATCACTGAGAACAAAGAATTATTCCAGCTGGATAAAGGGTGCATGCCTATAATCCTGGGCTGAGGGTGGAGATTCATTAGTTTGAGGCCAGCCTAAGCTACATGTCAAGTACCAGGCCGCATAGGTGATATAATAAAATCTACCACAAACACAAAACAAAATCATTCAACGAATTCACAAGTCAAATACCCTAAAGACAGAAAGAAAATACCAAAAACAAAACACTGTCGCCAGTATTGGATACTCAGGTGAATGTATGTGCAATACATGACAAAGCTGATTAGCAATGTTGTGTTATTCTGATCCTATAATGTCTGGCCATGAAGAGAGGACTAAAGAATAACACCTCTACTGGATTATGAACGAAGAAATTACCAATCCAGTAGCAATGTACACTCTTGAAACACATTACAAAAGAGTAGGGCTTCTTCAAGAATTACAGTATAATTTGTTAACCAAGTAAAGGCAACTGTCATAGGCTGAAGTACATCAAATGTAAATGTACGCGCTTCAAAAGATGCTTAACTTGAAAAGTAATTAGTATGTTAAAATCAACACGGAAAAAACAGTAAACCAAGGAGAAAAAATGATTGGAGTATAAGTAGAAAATGAAAACATCAAAGCCTTCTAACCTGTAGATGACTTAGTTCTAAAAATAAAGAGGCCCTAAAGACCCTACCAGAAAACTCTTAGAGGTGATAAAAGCATCAGCAGAACAGTAGGATATAAAAGTCAACATAAAAACCAACAATTTTACTATATGCCAATAATAAACATTTTGGAAAGGGGAAAAACTTCCATAACTGCCTCCAAAAAAATTAAATAAAACTCACAAACATCTCGGTAATACCATGAACTATATCACACTAAACCTAACAAAGGAAGGGAAAAGATTCTACAATGAAAACTGTACAAAAGTCAAGAAGGAAACTGAAAAAGACATCAGAAAATGGAAAGATTTGCCATACTCATAGACTAGAAAAATGTATATATACTACCAAAAACAATCTACAGATTCTACACAACTCATCAAAACCCCAAGGTTAAACCACCTTATTCACAAAGAAGCACAAAAGACCTTGATAGTCAAAGCACTGCTGAACAAAAGCACAGTGCTGGAGCTAACAGCATAATCTGTTGCAAATTTTATCACAGAGCCATGGCAGAGCAAGGTACCAGCACGAAACAGACACGGAGATCAGTGGAGTATTAGAGTCAAGCCAAATGTAAACACATGTAGGCACCTGACTTTGGAAAACATGTTAAAAAATATACACTGAAATAGCCTCTTCAACAGACAGTGATGATAATAAAACTGGATAGCCACACACAAAAGAATGAAACCGGATCCCTATTGCTTCCCTGTATTAGGATCAAGTGCACAGGATCAAAGGTCTAACCCTCTGAACTGTTAAAATGAAAACAGCAGGGTAACACCTGAATGGGAGCAGGAAAGACTTTCTGAACAACACTCCAGTCTCACAGGAAATGATGCCAACAACTAACAAGGGAAAGTTCATCAAACTGGAAAGCTTCTGTTTACTAAAGGAAATATTCAAGTGAAGAGACAGCATACAGTGAGAGAAAAAAATTATAGCTTGTATTTTTTACATAAATCGATATCAAGAACACACAAGAACTGAAAAAACTAAAAAAGAAATCAAACAACTCAATCAATAAGTGGGATAATGACATGAGAAGAACGTTCTTAAAAGAGAAAACACAAATGACAGAAAACATTTAAAAATGTTCATTTTCACTACATGAAATACACCATCAAAAAAATGCAAATCAAAACTATATTGAGATTCTGTCTCATCCCAGTTGTAAAGGTAGTCATTAAAAAAGACCACCAAATGATGGCAAGGGCATGGCAACAGAGAAGCCTGCTCAGAAGTTAAACTAGTGCAGCCACTATGGAAGTCAGAAGTGAACTTTCTCAAAATAGATCTAAAAGTCTTTCTCTTACATAACCCTACTATGCCACCAACTTCCGGGCTTTTGCACCACGGATTCTAAGCCAATGGTGCTGGCTAGTTTTATGTCAACTTGACACAAGCTAGGGTCATCTAGGAAGAGGGAACGTTAGTTGAGAAAATGCCTTCATCAGATTGGCCTGCAGGCAACCCTGTGGAACACTTTCTTAATCAGTGATTGATTGGAGAGGGCCCAGCTCACTGTGGATGACATGGTACCACTCCTAGGCAGGTGGTCGTGAGCTGTATAAGAAAGCAGGCTGAACAAGCCATGAGTGAGCAAACCTGTAAGCAGTACTCCTCTAAGGCCTCTGTTTTGGTTCCTGTTTCCAGGTTCCCGCCTAGAGTACCTGCCCTGAAGTTCTTCAATCACAGATGTGACCTGAGAGCTGTAAACTGAAACAATCCCTTTCCTTTCCAAGCTGCTTTTGCTCATGATGTTTTATCACAACAGAAACCCTAAGACACTGATATATCAAAGAGACAATGGCACATCAATGCTTACTGTAGTACTACTTACAATAGCCAAATTATTGACCCATTTTTAATTAAGCTCTTAGATGTGAATGTATGTATAAAGCCACAATTCTCGAACTGTAGTAATAATATTGTGAACAAGAGGAAACATGGCTAAGACTAAAATCTGTAGGTAGGACATTCAGAAGAAAATGCTGAAATGGTCCAAGTCCTTGACGATAATATTAAATAGTTTAATAAATCTGAATGAATGAATGAATGAAGCCATTCTTCAAAACTACATACTATTGTATAGGACAAATGTCCTTGCTGACTAAGTCGTTTTAAATTTTAAATTCTGTTACATATAACTGAAGGCATGACAACTGACTCAGTAGGTTTATGACTCAACGGAGTCTATGCAAAGAAATGATATATATATATGTATATATATATAAAAAGACCGTGCTGACGTGTGAGTTTAATCCCAGCGCTAGGGGTGTGGAGTTCGGTAGATCTCTGCACCTTAGGGGTCAGCCAGCTTCATCTACTCACCTAGTTCCAGACCAGTGAGATACCCTGCTTCAAAACTACATTAGAAAGCATCTGATAAACAATACCAGAGCTGCCCCGTCCTCCAAACACATACACACACATGTGCATGCACACCTGTACTCACAAACACCTCACACATATCTACCAAGACTTCTTTAGTGTATAGCAAACAGTTCAGGCCTCGGAAAGAAGAAACAAACCTCTAACAGATTAGTGGCAAACATAAAATAAAGCTGAAGAAATACAAATCTTCCTGTTTCTAGGCCAGGCCATTTTTTATTACACTATATTGTTTCCCCTTAAAACATATATATATATATATCCAATTTTCATATACATGCAGAAAATAAAAACCACAGTGAGATTCACAATGAAGGCTTACTAAAAGTTAATTACAATAGTCCCTTTTTGCTGCCAACTATGGTCTGCAAACAGTAGTTGGTCCCCCCCCTTTTAACTCTTTCACATAACTTTATGAAAGTATTTCAAAAGTGCTCTACTTTAGTAGTTCTTGTTCATTTTACTGTGCTTAACATATTCAATATTTAGTACTTGTTAAAATCTGATATAAGAAAATAGATTATACAATGGTATGCATAGTAATAAAAACTAATTTAACAAAAACATTTTAATATATCTATATTCACATACTAAATGTTTGAACAAAGTACTCATACATAAAAGGCAGTTGAGAATAGAGTGACTCTCACTACAAGATGTACTTCCAGAAAATGATCTTAAGAAAAGCTAATGAGGTCAATTGGAGAATTATGCATCATTTTCCGTTTAGCAACGGAACTCAGTTAAGAACTGTTCCTTTCTGACGATTTCATGATTACACAGTAGACAAGACTGCTAACTACTAACCCTGCATCATTCAGTCAGACTATAGCTACACCCAAAAGAAAACAAATGGACAATGTATGCATTATTGATTTTAATACAAAATGCAAAAGGCCCCAGCAGTAAGAAACTTAATATTTGGATGCACAAGAATTGCTAGCTTTCTTTCCTGAAAAGAATTTTTAGGAATTAAGGTTGCAGGATTAAACGTTCACAAGGATTTTTATAAAATGTTTTTGATATTAGTATAACACTAAAACACAGAACTGGCTTACTCTGCAATATCAAGATATCCACAGGAAGCGGCTGCATGGAGTGGTATCCAGCCTTCATTGTCAGGTTGATTGATATTTGCTCCATTTTCTACCAGAAACTTCACCATATCAACATTGTCATCAATGCAAGCCTGAAAACAAAATAGAAAGCATGACTAGAAAAAAATTGAATCAACAGTCTGAAAAACAAGTCAACAGATTAAAACTTCTGCTTTATGCATCTTTAAATCTATCCTCTGTAAATCAATCTGTAACAATCATGACTGTACAGCCATCAAACAGTACAATGACACTAGATTCCGCGAGTCCTCCCCTAAATCCACATAATAGTATGACAGGCGACTACTCTTTATGCCAACCCAAGCAGGAAAACCAACACAACCCACTAAAATGTAACAAATCAAGCCACACATGTAGGCACACATCTGCAGTCTTAGCATCAGGAAGATGGAGGTAAATGAATGCCAACAATTTGAGGCCAGCCTGATTTACACAGTGAGTTCCATAGCAAGGGCCTGCCTCAACAAAACAAAAGACAGATATACTTAGCAAGCAACGTATTATAACTAAGTAATAACACCTTTACTGACTATAGCGGAGATTTCCAAAAGGTGGTCTATTAGGAGATTAGGGAATGGAAAGGATCCAAGACCCTTTTAGGAAATTACCAAATTATTTTCAAAATAACATCAAAAAATTATTTCCCCGTGACTTTGTGACAAGTAACACTTGAAAAGCAAAAGCAATAGCAATAAAGATGTAAACTGTATCAGATCTCAACTCCTGGGTAGGGTTCGTCTAATACGCCATGGCATAAAGCAGGAAGTATACATTAAAGCCCTTTTCTGGACATGACAGGTGTCTTCAGAAGCATTTATACAAGCGGCTTGTTACAACTAGCTACTTTCCTAATGGGCATTACTTTTCCCTAATGACAAGCCACAGCAAGTATATGGTGAATTTGATTTCTGGAAAATTGATTTCTTAAAAATGAACAAAGTCAGTCTATCATTTCAAGAAGAGAAATTAACACCAATACTAGACATGCAACTAATAAATCACCAATGTGAAATTCAAGTTTTTAAAAGAAAATAGTTTTGATTTTAAAATATTTTTTATGTAGCATGAGAAAAAATTAATCAATGTATTATTACTGTATGCATGTGGGTGTGCACACACGCATGTGTGTGGAGGTAAGAGAATAATTCTGTGGAGTCAGTTCTTTCCTTCCACCTCTATGTGGGCACCAGACAGACTGCAGACCATAAGTCTTGTAGGAAAAGCACTTTACTTGTTTCGATATCTCATAGATCAGAAAAATTTATTTCTAAGTTATTGCAATTTTATTTGATATTTTAAATCCTCATTTCTAACACATGACTCTGTAAATATTAATGTAATCTATAAGAACTCATCGAATCTTCAAAACTTAAGCATAAATAAGGAAACCTGGAGAGGGGACCGGAGAGGTGGCACAGAGGTTAAGAGGGCTCTTGTTGTTCTGAGAAACCAGGCTCAGTTACCAATACCGACACATGGTGGCTCACAACTGCCTGAAACTTCAGTCCAGGAAACCCAATCCCAGAATCCCTCACTGGAGAATGGAGAGATAAGAGCACCATGAATAAAGCCAATCAATGCTACAAAGGGAGATCCTATCCTAAAAAAGCATAAACACAAACAAACAAATACCTAACCAGCTCTCAACCAAAGTATCTGCTTATACTTAGAAAAAGAAACTATCTTCTAAAAAGAAAACAACAAAAAGATTTGAATGGCAAAATTGATCTGAATCTGAAAGATAAAACACACAGCTCCTCTTTTCTGTGCTATCTACAGTAAACTTCATTTTTGCTGACATTTTATTTAACATAATTTCATAGTTGGTTTGTATTCAAAATAACCAGCAAAAGCATATACATCCTGTATTTCACCATGAGATTTTTCCCCCCCAGTGTTCTGAGCAAAACCTTGGGTGTCAGGGTCCCCAATGCTGGTATCTAACATTTTATCTGTTGCTACAGAAAGTAGAGAACATAATTATACAAAAATCAAAACTACATTGAGGGTATCACTAAGCTCTTAGGTTGGAAACTCACCACGTCTAATAGATTGTAATTTTAACAGTGCACCCCCCCCCCCCCAATTAAAAGTCATTTTGTTGCTGTGCTGTTTAAGTAAAATGTCAGACTGCTTAACTAGGACGCAGTTAGCAGAAGTATAGAGAAATTTTTAACTCGTCAATCCAAGTTGAGACGTTGACTACTATGGAGTCGACTCAGCATACGAAGTCCAAGTTTGCAACCATCAGCAAAATTGTACCTATAATTAAAAGATAGTTTTTCCAGAGCTGTAGAATCGCATTCCCAGAATATAAGACAAGGCCCTTCATGCAGCTGGGAAAACAAACCCAAATGTTCCTGAATTCTTGAGACGCTGTCACACCCTCAAGTTCACTAAGGCCCCAAAGAGGAGGCCGACAGTCAGTGACAGCACACCACCTGCTTTAGGGTGGTCAAGGATTCCAACAGCAGCCACCAGTGTTGCATAGCCAAAGATAAATAATACAAAGGCACTCACTTTTGAACCAATGAGCTGTTACAAAAGTCTCTCTCCTCAAAGGAGACCACATAGAACAGGGCATACAAACTATATAGTGAAGTACAGTAGAGAGGATGAGCCCCCTGTCAGTAGGGATGTGTGTGTGTGTGTGTGTGTGTGTGTGTGTGTGTGTGTGTGTGTGT
>JABTXL010005037.1:18249406-18274497 GCA_025134845.1 Neodon shergylaensis | reverse complement strand
GTGTGTGTGTGTGTGTGTGTGTGTGTGTGTGTGTGTGTGTGTGTGTGAGATAGTGTATGTTCGGTTATCCCTACAAAAGAGCCTTGTAAAGACCATTTCAATGTAAGTGGAAGCAGTTTGGGGATGACTGATGTCAGATAAAACAAGACTCTTTGTCTAAATGTCTTCTTTCAATTAACTAATTAATGTGTGTGTGAGTGTACACTTGGCAGAGCCCAGAAAAGGGTGTTGGATCCCTTGGAGCTGGAGTTATAAGCTGTCGTGAGATGACTAAAAGGGATGCTGGAAAACTCTCGTTCTTTGCCAGAGCAGCAAAAATCCCTAACTATTCGGCAACTCTTCGTTCCTAAGCAATTACAACAAATTAGCTTCACAGATTTTTGGGGGTAGGGAGTGGGAATGGGACAGTGGTATTGGGAACAGATCCAAAGGTCTCATACATTCTAGGCAAGCACTAGCGATGAGCTCCAGGCACCAGCAAATGTCACCTTTTTGATAAGGTCTTTTCTGGTCTCCATATAAAACCCACAAACTCCTGCCCTACCATTTCTCCACATCACTTACCCTACAACATGTTACATATTTTTGCTTAATTGCTCACCATCAATTTATCTTACTGCTAACACAAAGGTTTAATAAAAAGAAAGTTTTTGATAACTTAATACTTTGTATGGTATTTGGCATGTGAAAGGACACATGAGTGCAGACTTTAAAAGACCTAAAAGGATTTACAAGTTTGAAGAAGTAGCATAAGTGACAGTCTGGACACTAACAGAGTTGTCTCTGATTCCACAAAACATGTACTTTCTCCAGAAGCAAGACAAACGCTGCTAGTAGCATTTCTCTGAAGAAGAAAATCATGAGGGGCAGAGGAAATGGCTCAGCTGGTGAAGTGTTTGTAGCACAAGCATGAAAATCCGAGTCTGGGTCCCCAGGCCTCATATGAAAAGCTAGGCACAGATATGCACCTGAATCCCAGTGCTAGGCAGAGGGAGCCAACAAGATCCCAGGGGGGTTAAAGTGATGAGCTCCAGGTCACCAAGATCCTGTCTTATAAGAGCAACAGAGAAAACACTAGACATCCGCCTGTGGCTTCAACACACACACACACACACACACACACACACACACACACACCCATCATTTCTGGCATTAGTATCTTAGTATTTCCAGTCCAGGGAAGAAGCTGACATTTACATATCACTAAAATTCTCTAACATGTTAAAATTCATATACATCTGCGACTCCCCTTCAACAATTTATAAATCTTAGAAGAATCCAAAGTACTTAGAACATATTCTGATCATAAATTAATAAGTAGCAGTTATTATTAATTTAAACTCGTGGCCTTTTGTGGGCAGTGGTTAAAGGTAAAATAGTTATAAAGGATTTGACGACCACAGCTATGTAATACCAAAACAAAGAAATGATACAAAACCTGACTGTGTTAGGAAGTACTTTACAGAATGTTATTTAAAAGAAAATGATACTTCATGTTAACTTACTGGAGATATTTCTAAGCATAATAATCATTTTCCTAAAAAAAAAAAAACACTGAGTTCTCTTCACTTTTTACTAATTGCTCATAGACTCCAAGACAGAATTCTAATTATCATCAATACAAAATATAAGATTGCTCAACGAATGTTTATAATGCAAATGCAATTATGGTTTCAAAGAAAAGTCAATCATACAGGAGACTTTTTAGAAAAGGATATACCATGCTCCTGCAGTAATAGTGGCTCAGAGTAACAGCAGTGAGAGACAGAAGAAATCAAGGTGGGATCCAAGATGACATTTGAAAATGCACACAGTTTTACAGCAGAGGAATTTCATGATCCCATCAGGATCTCAAAATCATCATCATATGGAGAGGAATGGCGATCTTCCTCCTAGGCATGGGCAGCAGCAGCAAATAACACGGGTGGAACTATAGGAAGAAAATTTAAGTGACTTAAGAAAAAAAAAGCCACACTTTGTAGTGCTGGCTAGCCTGAAACTTTCTGCATAGAACAGGCCGGCCTAAAGTCAGAGGCCCACCTGCCTCTGCCTCCTGGGATTAAGGGCTTATGTTGAAACTTTGAGAAACTATAAGGTTTAATGAAAATTAAGAATAAAGGGCAAGGGAAAGCCACTTATAGGGATAAAAACTAGAGTTTCAAAGTGTAGACAGAGGGGGAAATATGGTGATTTTATTAATTCTGAATAAATGAGCTTAGAAATCTGAATATGTATTTAGCTTGCAAACTTTCAGTTTTGGAAATACATATAAACTAGGAAATTACTACACTGAGGTAATTTCTTAAAATAATAAGATCTGAGGAGTGAAATGACATAATTGTATCTTAAAACAAACAAATAAAATAATGGGACCTGAAACTGTTAAAAAAAATGAAGGAAAGTGATTGTAAAATTATAAATAAGAAGTTCGCTATGGAATAGCCCTTTTGTTCACTGTGAATACGTATTACTTTCATTGGTTATTAGAGCTGACTGGCCGATAACTAGGCAGGAGTTTTGGTGCAGAGAAAATGCAGGGAAGAAGGGCGGAGTCTCAGGAGTCTCAAGGAGAAGCCATGAGATGCAGAGCAAACAGGATGGGCAATACATTAGATGAGGTAACTGAGCCTTGGGGCAGCACACAGATGAATAGGAATGGGTTAATTTAAGTTATAAGAGCTAGTTAGTAATAAGCCTAAGTTATTGGCTGAGCATTTATAATTAATAATAAGTCTCTGTGTGGTTATTTGGAAGCAGGCTGGCAGAACAGAAAAGTCCACCAACAGAAGTAAATTATGATCAGCATACTCTGCTTAGAATAAAGACATCAATAGCATTTTATTCAATCAGCAAAGAAAAATATGTTTTAACATGAAAAACTTACAAATGAAAACCCATCACACACCAAAATTAGCCCAACCCAAAGTCTATACATCTTAATAAACTTCTATACAGTTAGATTAGCCATTTGAAACAGAATCTCATTTTCCTACAAAAGATATATATCTGAGTTTAAAGTAAAAATAACTGGGTAACAAAGCCTTGTATATAACAAACAACATGAAGTAGAACATGGTAAAGATAAAGGGGAGTAGGATCCAGAAGAGTCTTAGTTGCCTTCTTATGAAAATGTTTAGGGGGAAAAAAGATGTATTTTTCAAGTTTCTTCATTTGATGAAGGCTACTTCAAAAAATAGCATATAGGAAACATCTATTTTATAATAAATGAATATTTGCATTTTAAATATGTGTAAGTTTAACTTAATATAATGCAAAAATAGCACAAATATGTAAAATAATTAATGCTAAATCTGCTTAGTTCATAAGTTGTAATGTTTTAATATGAATTAATGCTAACACTATCACAAACTTGTATTCTATCTACATCTCAAATTCAAGGTGTAAATTGTTCAAACTGTTCATTTATAAGCCACACATACACTGGCAAGGCATAAAAAATGCTGTTGCTAGAAGAATCAGAAGCTAACACATGCAGCACATTAAGAGACAAGTGACTTGCAGACTTAAAATACTTGACTAAATTTGGTCAGTTATTGAGCCATACAAGGTAAGAAACAATGAATCAAATATATTTCTAAAATCTTAACAGGCATGGCTTAAGTTTTTACTGAATGCACACCCAGGCCAATTACCAACAGTAAATGGCTGTGGGAGACGTCTTCATCCTTTAATTTTAGGTCCAGGCAGCACATTAATTTGAGTTGCAAACTTACTCAACAAACTGGTTCAAGTACGTAAGATTTCTGTTTTTATTGTCTCATGTGTGTGCATAAAAAAAATTGAAGTATGCATAAAGGGGCCTACCAAAAAAACAAAACTTCAAGGCAGAGCCCAAAGACAAATTTTGTATTGAACCTGTTTAACTTTGATAACATTAAACTGTATTCCTAAAATAGGTCAAAACCAATGTATTCAGCATCTATATAGTTTAATTAGGCAAAATCACAACTACAGAAACAATAGTACTTAAAATAAGTTCTAATACCGTTCTAGTCCTTCCCAAAGTGTTTTTGTTAAATGCACACTCTGGAGGCAGACTGTCTGGGAGTCATCTCCTTGGGGGGACTGCTCACCTGCCGAGACAGAGCTTCTGGAAAGATGACAGTAACAACAGTATCCAGCAACTCAAAAGTTTACAATGAGAGGCCCATGAATTAACAACACAAAGCAGTACCCATCAAATGACTAGGCTACTGTTTTTCTATAACTACACACTCAGGTGCTAAATCCTTCCCACTTAACTTCTTTCAGTTTTAATATTTTTATTCTAAGAGTAAACATTTTCCCCTCTTTAAATTTTAAAAGAATGTTAAATGAAGAAAAACTGTCAAATATTTCCTTTACTACACTGTGGTAAGAGTTCCACCTACAAATGGATAACGAAGTTTTAGATGATGCACTAAGAGTATCTAGGGGATCCCAAGCCTCCTTCAAACAGCCTTCCATAAGCTTAGTCATGCAAATTAGATAAGATGCAAAAAGCAGAGCAATGGAAAACAGCAGTTGCATATGCATGTAATTATAGCAATTTAGTGTGAAAATTTAATTGCCAGCAATAATTAAAATGCTTATGCCTAATCATTAGTACCGGTTATTGGCATGTAAAGGACAACATGAAAACATAAACTCTGTATGACTCTTACAAGAATCTCTAGTGACAGAAACAACAATCTGTGGCTACACTAGGAAACAGTCCATACAGTCGTGCGACACACATGTTGACATGTCAATCTGCCTGAAGAGGAACTGAAATGTCAGTGTCCAAATCATGGTTTCATTCCATTTTAAAGTGCAGCAAGACATTTTAAAAGAGGAATCAGAAGTGTGAGTTAGCTAATAAGGACTCCAAGCTGTATTCTTACACAAAGTATCAAGCACCATGGCCTTGCACTAAGAACTGCCCAATAACTAAGTGTGAGAATCTACAGAGGCCATCTACTCTACCTAATTATGGAAGCAAGGAGCACTTCCACACTGCAGAAGGTTTAAGCTTTCTACTGCCCCACCATGTAAGCAGGATACATCCAAATGATAAAATGACCAGAGCAGTCCAAGACAGATTCAACATAGTTGAAGGAATCCCTTGTTTCAGAAAAGGAAACAGCTTACACCTGTGCTATTATATTGAGTGTCTTTTCTTTGACAGTAAAAAAGACACTATATATTTATTAGCTGGATGAACTAGAGATGGCAAACAGATGATTAAAAAGTAATAAACATGACAAAAATTTTGCAAATAATTAAATTTCTATGGAGAAAGTTTAAACACTGCTTAAACACTCACTCAACACTAAGTATTTGAATAAGAACACCTCAAAACTGGAAACAGATATCCAAAGATTAAGACATGTTCAAATCTACTTATAGTTTTTCCCTTTGTGGATAAAGATCTAGAAAGCGGAAGTTAAACCTAAAATTTTAGAGGCTACACTTTCATTTAGGGACTTAGAAAGAGAACACTTCTTCTGAAGTTTAAAATTCTTAGAACTATGAAATGATCCAAATTCTAGCATCATTCTCTCATTAATAATTTTTACTAATTGCCCACTCTGTACAATCTATCAAGCACTAGAGGGCACAGTCTCCTTGATTTCCTTTGCACAGTGGCTAATCCATAAGTACATAATAAACACGAGACGGGAATCAAAACACTAACCTCACATAGAATTATATTTAGTTATATGTGAGACAAGCTATCTTATTACAGATTTATAATTTACAGTCTTTATTCTCAACTATGGTTCCTAAAAAACAAAACCTGTCTATACATTAAAATGTACCTAAAAATGTTATTTCAATGATTTACTTGACAAGGGACTAGAAATCACTTACTTCTGTCTTCGAGATATAAATTTTTAATTATGAAAATAGAAAAGCAAAGCCTGAGTTTAGCAATCATGATTACAAACTCAGACATAAGAGTTTAGCAAATCAATTTACCAATGAGAAAACAGCGTTAGTTGAAGGGAGGAAATAAAAGTATCTGCAATTTTACTCAAGGAAATGAAAAGAAAAAACAGGTTAGAGAAGAATGAGTACAGTGTGACTGAGGCAAGAGGAGCCGAAGATCAAGGCCAATGTGGGATACAGAGTGTGTTCTAGACCAGGCTGAGTAAGCTATGAAAGCCTGTTTGAGAAAGAGGGCTGGGAATACAGCCTAGCATTCATTAAGTCCTAAGTCAATTCTTAGCACAGTCCAAAATTACGCATCAAGATGCAATTCTTGCCCTTGATCTGACAAATGAAAATAAGTCGGAATGCATACCAAATTATTAATTGACAAAACATCTTTAAGTCACTGAGTTGTTTTGCCAAAGTGTCTTCTAGTGAGGACATTACAGTTCTTATGGCTTTCCAAAAACAAATATATCATAGTTTTTATCATCTAGTTGCTTCTTCAAGGTTCAGCAAGTCAGACAGTCATAGAGAACATGGTTTCTCCACCAATTCAACAATTATTGAGTGCCCACAGTGTTGGCTGCTAGGAATGCAATGGTGACGAACACAGACTAGATTTCTGCACTCACATACTTTATAGTCCAATAGGAAGAAATAAAAGTAAAATATATAAATATATTTAAAATATGTTTTTATTTTATATATGCAATACAAATATAAAATAAAAAGAGCTATTATAAATTGTATGGACTAAAGTATTAACCGAGATTTGGGGGCATAGGTGAGGGAAATAAAACCTCTCATAATGGTCCCAGAATTTCTATCTTAAGGAGTAATTAAATCTACAGTGGCATATTATTTGTGTTTTAATAACTAAAACTTGTCTGAAGATCAGAGGGCAAAGCAGCCCTACTAGTCAGCCACACAGACCAGAGGGTGTGGTGGCACACACCTTTAAACCCAGGACTGCAGAGGCAGGTGGATCTCTGTTAGTTCAAGGCCACCCTGAGTAAGATTGAATCTATCTAAAAGAGAAACAGCTCACACAAAGGTGTGATCACAGGCCTTTAATACCAGCACTAGGGAGGTGGAGACAGGAGAGACATGGCTGGGCGGAGAGAGGCATATAAAGGGGGAGAGACAGGAGCACAGTGGAGGTAGTGTAGAGTCTGAGGTTGGTGGAGAGCATTGCGGGATTGCCCCTTTGTCTGAATCTTGGTAGAGGTAAGAGTGCTCTAGTGACTTGATTGCTTTGATTTTCTTATCTTCAGCTTGAACTCCACTGTCTCTGGGTTTTTATTATTCGTGCTACATAAATCTATTCTACAACATAGAGTCTCAGTAGATTTATAAGCATTGCTGCCCATGGTAGCTGATCTAGAGAAACAGATAGATGGTAAGGTACAAACAGCATATTTAAAACATAGTAAGAGAAGTTTATGTCACAGGAAAGACTGAGAATTTCCAAAATGGAAACAACAAAGAACAACAGTGGCTGGAGAGACGGCTCAGTGGTTAAGAGTATTGACTGCTCTTTCAGGCAATCCATGTTCCAAGACCTGGAGACTACATGGTGGCTCACAACTGGCTGTCATTCCAGGGTATAAATCCTATGCCCTCTCTGGCCCTCCTTGGCCACCAGACACACACATGGTGCAGACATATATGCATTCCACAATATCCATACAGATAAAAACAACTACAAAAAGAATCACAATCAGAAGCATTACCCCGAAGAGAAACAAATAAAGAGCCCAAGTGTAGTGCTCTAAGCAAACAAAGAAAATGGGAACAAAACTAAACAAAACCTTTAAGGAGGTCAAGTGCTTGGAGTTCACACTTCATTGAATCTACCTCCCAAATAAACATCAACCTTTCTATTCCACTTCTGAATATGCTAGAAACTGTTCTAAGTGCTTCACATGCAGTAACTAAATTATCTCCATAGCAACCCAATATTTAAGAACTACTATCATATCATAATTTAATAGCTGATAACAAGCAAGTCTGGGTTTATAACTCACAATTCTGGTTCTACTACCTGTGTCTCTAACCAACAGGCTATAAAACTGACTAAACAGCAGCTGCAGCACAATGCACAGTAATATTCCTAAATGTGTGCTCCTATCAAAACTTAAAATGCCTATGGCTTCTGGTCAATGCAATTTCATTCTAGGATATGCTCACAAAATTATCCATGAAAACCTGGTAAGTTTAAATACTTTTAAATAATTAATTCACATACTGTCATAGATTTTTTTTTCAGCTTGATACAGACCTAAGCAAATCTGGGAAGAGAATTTCAACTGAGAAAGAAAGCACTTCCCTCTGAACGCCCTTCAGGTATTGATGTAGGAGGGCCATGAGAGCAGTTCACTATAAGCAGTACCGTTCTGAGGTGTAGGACATATAAAAAGATGTAGCTGAGCAAGCCAGTAACAGCACTCCTCCAAGGGCTTTGCTTCAGTTCCTAAAACCAGGTTACTGTCTTGGTTTCCCTCTCAACCATGGACTGTGCTCTGTAAGGCAAATAAACCTTTTCCTCCCCAAGTTGCTTTTCATGGTACTTATCACAGCCAACAGAGAATCAAACTAGAACATAGCCTAATTGTCATCAATGAAGAACTAATTCATGGAGAAATATGGAATAAATTTATGGATATTTTATCAAGTGAAAAGCATAAGTATAAACATGAGTAAAGTTTCTAACCAGTGTTAAAAATAAAAACAAAGTAATTAATACATAGTTATTTCTGCCTGAGAAAAATACCATTACAGTAGGATATAGCTAGAGCAACTGGAGGCCATATAAGGTGGTAGAAACTCATAGGAAGGAAAGGCTTTTATGGTAATATAATGAGTGGCACCTTCTTTCTATTTTCCTCAGCAATGTAAGAGTTCCTCACTCAAGTGAGCCAACATGACCCCACATACAATGAACCATGAAGGAAAGCCCATGTGGTGGCACATCCCCATCCTTGAGAGACGGAGGTGAGAAAAGTCAGGAACTCAGCGAGACTTACGCAGCGAGTCTGAGGTCAATGTGGGCTGTACCAGACTGTCTCAAAAACTCAGAAGATGAGCTGGAAAACTATATATCCTGTGTTTCTGCTGGTTTATATTCTTTGGACTATTTGTTAGGACCTGGTGTTTGGCATTTTTTTCTAGCTATACCCTCATAGTTTGGGAGGCTAAATAAAGCCCTTTGGAACTCTTTCATGGTAAAATCTGTCCTATTACAATGTTTCCTTACTATATATTCTTAATATTAAAGGAAATAGTTTGGCTATAAGGAAAATAGCAAGGCCTGGAAATAGACACCTGTAATTCAGTATCACTTGGAAATGGAGGCAGAGAGATTAGGAATTCAAAGTCATCTTCTGCTACATAGTAAGTTTGAAACTAGTCTGGGCTCCATGTTACCTTGTCACAATAAGAAAAAAAAAGTTACAAAGAGTACACCAAAAGGGTTTCTAGAGAAAGATGCTGAAATGTTTCCTAACTGATTGATGGCAATTATGGACAACCAATATTTAATGGGAATGACTGTTGCATTTTAGCATCAATTACAGAATCTAGATCAATGCTAAAAATGATTAAGCTTTGCTTATAATAAGCTTGGTCCATCACACTTAAGAATACCTATAAATGAATTCAGAAACACCACTCCCTAGAATCTTATCTGTATTACTATACAATGAATAAGCTGAACACTGCACTGTCAAGTCTGAATCTCTGATACAGATAATAATCAATAGTTCATTAAAATTCAACGTGGGGAAGAGAAACTTTGCATACAAATTTTATAAACCACTGACCACACAGAAGTTATTATCCAACTACACATTCAATGATTAAGTAAAATTACAGTTTGCATATTTATGGAAGCAGTCTCCCATTTAAAGGTTTAGCACATGCATAGGTTTCTCTGTTAAAAGTCAGACATAAAATTCTGCTAAGAGCCGGGCGGTGGTGGCGCACGCCTTTAATCCCAGCACTCGGGAGGCAGAGGCAGGCGGATCTCTGGGAGTTCGAGGCCAGCCTGGTCTACAAGAGCTAGTGCCAGGACAGGCTCCAAAGCTACAGAGAAACCCTGTCTCGAAAAACTAAAAAAAAAAAAAAAAAAAAAAAAAATTCTGCTAAGATAACTAAAGTTCTTAAATGAAACAAAATCCCATGCTGGAAACACAATAGCACATTCTTAGGTTCTGTTCCAGTTTGGCTAGAGTCTGAGCATCTTCCTCAGGAGTTCCGGTTGGGGACTGGTCCTTAGTGTGGTAGGCCTTTACAAGGTGTGCTGACCACAGTCACTGCCTTCCAAGACTAAGGTAATTCTCTTTCCTACAAATTCCTCTACTTGGAAGTTCAAAGAAGAAAACAGTTAAGGGGGACAGGGCGGGCGATCTGCTCCCCAGAACTTCCAATCATTTCAGTCCTAAGAACGAGTGTAGTTTAGAACTTGGTAGTTCTTGGAGGAAGACAATGGATGGACGTTCTTGGGGTCGCTAGGCAATAGTTAAGACGCTCCAAATTGCTCAATTTCACCTTCTCTCAGACCTCGGCATTTATTTCAACATCTTCTCCAGCTTGTATAAACGTTTCTGGGATTGAATGACTGTTTTCTGTGACATTATGAACATACCTGTCCTAACACACTTAAAACAGTGCTGTAATTATTTACTCCTCTTTGCCATTTCTATATTCTTCTTCTCCCTTGTCAGTCTCTATTATACAAGGAACCCTCAAAACCAAGGCCCTATCTTAGTTGTCACTGTTCTGACAGTATCTAGAACACATGAGATGGTATCCAAGTACTGAATTCTGTAGGAGGAGCCTACAGAATGATGCAGTTTCACCAGTAGGACTCAGTATATAAGATAGCAATCTTTCCCAGCAAGATCACAGAAATTGTATGTCACAGACTGACTTACTATGACAGAAAATAAGCTTCCCTTTTCCTAAATGGTACTGTAAACCGACAGGATTGTCAACAAAATATCAAGCTGCCTTACAGTTAAAGGTATAATTACGTGATACTAACAATCACCCAGAAAAATCATTTTATTAAGGGAAAATGATAATTCTGCTAGATGTGAATAAGAAGCAGTGAAGTTGAAAGAAGTTATCCAACAGCATGCTGGCTAGGTTTCAGGCTGCTCACACCCTTTCACGTGTCCTCTGTTCAAACAGCAGCAATACCACGGCGGAAAGACCCTCAAGTAGCAATTTCTATTTCCAGTTTCGATAACACTGTACCACCAACAAATTCTGTATTTCTTAGGTGTGACACATCAAAGACTGCATAACCCCTGTATTTACGGCAAGATAAAACAACCAGAACCGCTCTGCAATTTATTTTTTAAAATCAAATTATATTCCCACTGCCATGTGCCATTTGTTAATGTTAATTCTAGCATAGAGATACCACCACAAAAGGAATTTTCCCTTAGCAAAACGACGACTAATACAGCACACATAAGGTTCTTAGTGACTCAGCTACTGTGGTAATAAAGGCAGCCAAGAACACTGAAGACAAAGTAAAAGCCAGCCTGCATTTTTTTTCTTTTGGAATGGTGCCTTGCATTTTACTGAAAGTCTGAAAGCTAAGTCTTGACCATATAAGGTTCTGGGATTCCCAAGGAAGAAAGAGCAGAGGGTTAAAGCCAAACTTAAAAACCTGAAAATACAAGAACATTGGTACCAAATGACCATGAGAGAGCGCACATATTTTATCCTAGGATTTCTGACAATCTCAAAAATGCAACTGAAAACAAACAAGCCAACAAACGAAACAAACTCAGTGTACAAAGCTGAGTACATACGGATTAGTTCAGGTTCCTCTGGTGCAAATCTTCCTCTTCTATTTCCTACTCCTTTCTCAACACCAAAATGAAATCTACCCCTTTCTCTATTAATTCACTCTGGCATCAAAGATCATCTCTGATGTTACTATATCACTGATGTATGCTTCTATAAGGATTCAAAAGTTTACACTTATATAGTTAAAATGGTCCTGATCATGTTTCTTGGAAAACACGCTTTCTGTTAACAGGGTTTGCAATTTTCTAGCTTGCTTTCAGCTACTACCTTTTCATACAGACCCACAGCATCTTACTTTCCATTCTACTTTATGGCTCTTAATTTACCAAACATTAAAAAACAAAAAAAGCAGAGTCTAAAGTAACAGTACATAGGAATAGGTGAGGTCATCTGTGCTGTGAAAATTCTTTTTCAGTTCTGTAGTAATACCCCCCCCACACACACTTATATTTCAGGTCACAAAGTTTCCAACACTGGAAGAAAGTTACTAGAGGAATTACAGTGTATACAATCTAAAGGGGATAAACAAAGAATAGCAAAACTGACCACTACTGAAAAAAATAAACTAACAAAAGCATTAATCTTGCTTTCTTTGTATGGAGGTGATTTAGAAACCCACATGAAGCAATTCATACAGCAGATTTCAGAACTCCTGTGAGAGAAAACAAAACCAAAACAGCGAAAGCTCAAAGGAAAGGCAGGGACCCTAAGTCAGCACCCCATTGCCCTGTCTCTGACAGGGTCTTACTCTGTAGCCCATACTAGATTTCAATTCATGATCCTCCTCCTCAGTCACTTGTAAACTAGGATTACAGGCACGTACACACTGCCTGCTAACTCTCTGCATTATTTATAACTTATTTACAATTTTACATACTTATGTACACTGGGACAAAAAGAGAGGAAATAAAAGGCCATTTTACAAACTCAGTAATGTCTAAAACTCAATAAAGTTACACCTAATAAAAATAAAGTCTTATCTGAAGCAGCTACTCATGTTACTATGAAAGCATAAATAAGTTATGCAGGTGAGTCCAAAAGCTGTTTTTCTCTTTTTATTGTAATAAGCCATTTCTTCCTGAAAAATCCTTCAAAAGACCAAAAACGTTTTTCTTTTCTTTTTTTCCTGTTTTACTTTACTGCCCTTCACCAAATTGTTCCACTGTTTACCTCTTTTCAAATATTACTGGGCACCAACCATTTCCTTAAGCATTTGATGGACATATAAAGACAAATTGTAACTGATATTTCCAAACGAAAGAATATCTTTCTCTAGCATGACAACTACCATACTTCTTTGAGGAGCTCAGAAAATGGGCAGTGGCCTAAGCAGTCCTGGGGCTTCTAGGAAACACAATGTAAAGTTTTAAACAGTAAGATGGCAGAGGCTAAAGGAGGAAGGAAAGAGAAGTGTATCAGATCCTGAACATTTACTATTGTCAAATGGTCATGAGTTAAAGACAGAAGAGCAATGACTAGAAAAGAATTAAGCAGACGGAAGAGGAGAGGGCAGCTGTAACTGACTTCATCCACCATGTGAAGAACCCCAAATTTAGCCTGCACAAAAGACTTTTCAAATATGAGTAAAATACAGGGCTCTTAAAAATTCTCTTAAAACTGGCTGAAATAATCTCATTATATTATTTAAATAAATGCCAACATAAACTTAGACCTCTTTATAAATGTTGACATCACTTTACATGTAAAGGGGTTAGTCAGGGATGTCATTTTGCTGAGACCCATCCCTTCCCACTACAAGCATGACATTTTTATTAGAGCCACCCTGGTCCCTCCTCATTTGTCTATGACAGTAAATCTATTTGTAAATATTCTCAAACAAAAGCAAATACATGGATCTGAAATTAAGAAACAGCCATTTATCTATCTACCTGACCAATTGTGTTCATATATTTTCCTCCCCAAAACCTCAATTAGTAAAACATACACCCTGAATTGGAAATGAAAAGAAAAAGAGGCCTGAATAATGCTTCCTACTTTTCATGTTTTCATGAGTAGGTAGGTGGTGGATAAGGCCCTCGTCTGCGTCCCACTGGCACCAGGCACACAAATGGTGGACAAACACATACAGGCAAAATACCATACACATAAAATAAAAATAATAAATCCTAAAAGTAAATCCACTATCTTGATGTCTTGGGTAAACATAAAAATTGGAGTTCTGTGGTGTACAATGACTCTTTTAAGAAACTCCCTAACATTCTCCTAAAGTTATCGTACCAACTCACAATGTCATCCACAGCGGTACGCCAACACCTGACAGGTTTGGTCACATTAGCCTTTGGATTAGACTGCACTCTTCCCTGGTGGGGACAACTGGCCCTGCACTGCACCTTCTGTCATTCAGCATGCTGTTACTTATGTGTAAGTCACAGTGGCCATTTCCTTCTGCAACATCTACAGTGAAGGGGTTTGTAAATCAAGCAAATTGTTAGTTTAACTGAAATATTCAGGAAAACTTTCTTACTTTTTCTATTCTTAAGCTGATTCCTTTCCTTAAATATCATTATGGATTTTTACAATGGTGTCATATCCATCCATCCATCAACATTATAAAAACATAAGAAAATGAATAGAGGCTGTACATAAGAATGTCCAGGATTTCTGATGACTCTCAGTACCTACCACAATTTCAGTGAATATACACGGTTTCCTAAGTGTGCTGTCAACTAATGGTAGTGAACTTAAATCCTGAGCAATAGAGTGTCTTACAAGCACAGCTTTTGAAAGGCCAGGCATAGCACTCACAAGTCCTTCCTAGAGAATCTGGTCTCAGAAATCTTTTCCAGGAGGAATCCTTGCATGGTGTGTATAATCATTCCCTTTAACTGAAGGATATGGTGTGGTAGTTTGAATGTAACTGACCCGCATAATCTCATAGGGAGTGGCACTATTAGGAGGTGTGGCCTTGTTGGAGAAAGTGTGTCACTGTGAAGGTGGGCTCTGAGGTTTCCTATGCTCAGGATACTGCCCAGTGTGTGAACTGACTTCCTGTTTCCTGCAGGATGTATGAATCTCAGCTGCTCAAACACCAAGTCCGTCTGCATGCTGTCATGTTCCCTGCCATGACGGTAACTGTAAGACACCACCACAATTAAATGTTTTCTTTGCAGGATTTGCCATGCTCATGGTGTCTCTTCACAGCAATAAAAACCCTAAAACACGTTGACTTCTGGGTGAGTACACTGAATTTCAATAGGAGAGTATTTCTAAATAGTTAGCAATGCTGAACCAAATAGGCTCAATCTTCAGAGCTGCTAGGTGCCAGCGTACAGGGTCATCTGTTAAAACGTCTTAGTTTGCTGCTTATCTGGCTGTCTATCTGCATATCAAGTAAGTGAGGAGAATTACTTTGTATTTATTTTAAATATCTAATTTAATTGTCTATGTATGGGTATTTTGCTTGCATGTATGTCTGTGTACCACACGCATGCCTCGTACTTGTAGAGGCCAGAAGAGGGTGTCAGATCTCCTGGACCTGGGTTACAGAGGTTATGAACCTCCATGTAGATTCAGGAACTCAAACCCAGGGTCTCTCAAAGGGCAGCCACTGCTCTTAGCCGCTGAACCATCTTTCTAGAGATCCCCTTTAAGCAATTTTTAAATGTCCAATTCCATTTTAAGTCTTTAATATGAAGTCTTTGAAACGACTCATTATGAAGAGGTTCCTTCCTATCTTTAAACAGTTCGTGCATGTTTAGTGATCAATATTTTAGGGGCTGTGTTCGGTACTAACACCGTGAAGACAAGAATCAAGGAACTTCTTTTTTAGTGGAAGACAATCAGGAAGATAACCACAGAACTGCTAGACACAGTAGATGTATGTTGATCAGAATCCAATTAAGATAAGCCTCTTGGCAGAAGCAACTACTTAGATTGATTACATAAAACAGAAAAATGGTGGCCATCCGTGAAGGAAAATTTTCATAGCTATCATGATCATAACACAACTTTTAAACGAGAGCTTTAATTTTAAAGTTAAATAAAAGCTATGTGGTGGCTATGATCCTAGCACTCTGGGGAGCGGAGGACAACTGTGTAAGTTTGAAGTCAGCCTGGCTACTACAGAAGATCCTACTCGTGAAAAAGGCAACCAAGGAAATAAAATCCGTGCTATACAATTTTTACCATGTAGCTGACCAATCCCTGTCAGTACTTATGCCAAACCACCATCAATTGTGGAATGAATTGATACCATTAAATTTTCTGACATACTCTACTTACAGCAGGTTAAATACTAAAAATCATTCCCATCTCCATACTCAGCACAAATCAAGAACATGGCAAAACAGACTACTATTGCTAATGGGAACTTAGAGTGGTGCGACCGTTTGGGGCAATCTAGCAATGCTCCAGGGATTAAACATGTCCTTCACTATGACAAAAATAAATAAAAATAAGTCCAGAAAATTAAAAAAATTATTTCTTACTGAAAACATCCCTCTGTATCAAAATGTTCACCAAACTTTTGGTATGAAAGTGAACAATTGTTTAAATAAACAAGTTAGAAAGAATGAATACTGGAACAGAACTATAGGTATAAAATTTTTAAAATACTGAAGCTTTTTAATGATAAAAATGAAGAAAATCAACTATTCACTGAGGTAAATTCTACACCACAATCGGAAATACACAAATTATACAAAGTATACAAATTATATAAAGATATACACAACACACTCAGAAATAGGACAGTGGGCTGCATGAAAATATGTCTATAGTAATGTGTGGGAAAAGGTTAGTCTTTCACAGTTTAATGTATATAAGACTGATCACACTTTTTCAAATCATTAAAATAAGTTCCTAGAGATTAACACGTGACTAAATTTTAAAGTGGATTTCAGTAACAAGCAATGAGGTTCTAACAGCTCTGGCTTTCCTGCTGCAGATCAATGGGTACTTTAGTATGAAAGGCAGGGAGGGCTAAAGACTATGACTGCCACCCACAATAAAGCCCCTGAGGAAAAGATACAAAGAAGAAAATTAAATTGTCTTTTGATGAAATTACCCAAGACTGGGGGCTGGGAAGATGGCTCAGCAATTAAGAGCACTTGCTCTTGTGAAGGACATGTGTTCAGTTCCCGGCCAGCACCAGCATAGCATCCTACAACTGTGTGTGACTTCAGTTCCAGGGGACCCAATGCTTCTTCTGACCTCCACAGGTACCAGGCATGCACATGGTGCACATACATGCACACAGGTAAAATACCTACATAAATTCAAGTATGTAAAATAAAAATATATTATATATGTAATTTAAAAGGTTTTTAAATTACCCAAAATGATCCTTAACATCAAGTCATATCCTTTCCTTAGTTTTAGAGAATTAATTTGCTACTTTCTCAATAATAAGATAACTAAAAAATAATATTAAACTTTAGAGCTACCTTCAAGGTAGGGTGAAAAAAATGAGGCAAAAGAAAGGTGAGAAAAAAGAGATACTTAGCCAACTTTAATGAAAAACATCAAGTCAGGGGCTAGAGAGATGGCTCAGCCTCAGCGCCCACATCAGGTGGGCTCACAACTGCTTGGAATTCCAGTCCCAGGACATCCAATATCCCTCTGTGGCCCCCATCTGCACATGCAGTGCGCACACACGCATAAATAAAAAGAAAATTTTTTAAAAGGTTAAGCAAAACAAAAAAAATTAAATCAAATATTGCTATTTCTTTCAGAGAAGATTAAAAATAAGACAATGATAACAGCACACACCTAGAAAGAAGGGTAAGCATTCTTTCTACCATGTACTTCTACTAACGGTAGACTTTCCCTAATTTTACTACTATCTATAAAGATAGATTAGTCTTTAAAATACAAGAAAATTAATACAGCTTTCATAGCATTTTTAATGGCGTGAACTCCATATCAACCTAAAAAGAAACCAGACTACTACTGGCTACTGTAAATTTCTGAAAGAACAGAATTCTTCTTCATAAAAACATATCCAAAGGCCTAGAGAGATGGTTCAGTGGTTAGTAGCACTAGCTGTCCTTCCAGAAATTGGATCTGATGTCCGCACCCACACGACAGCTCACAATCATCTGTAACTTCAATTCTTGGGGAACCAACACCCTCTTCTGGCATCTGCAGGCACTCACATGGTGCAGAAACATACATATAAACAATACATAAATATAAAAAGATAAAAATAAAACAATTTAAATAGTTCTGTGTTTAATTAGGAGTTTTAACAATAGTTATAATACTAACCCATAATTGGTTTTCCAATAAAAAGCTTTCTCTAAACAATACAAAGTCTTGCAGTGTCTTCAGAGTAATTAAAGTGTCTTTCCTGAAAATTCATTTCTACTTTCAACAAGTAAAAGCCAAAGCTACATACTTAGTTATTTCCTATATTCTGAGAGTGTACTACTGGAACTGTCTCTGATAACTACCTTACCTAAACCAGGCTTTAGTTCCGCTTTATTCCAAAATAGGAAAAGAACAGTTAATAATAGAAAAAAGCTTATGATTTTTTTTTTTGCCGAAACTCAGAACTGCTTGCTTTTCTTGCTGTCTAGATTTTGTTTTTATCTCCCTGTCATCCCCAGTCATGTAAAACGTAGAAGTTCTAAACTTGGAATCAGATCATCCAAAAATAACAACCAAGCTTTAGTAATGGAAAAACCGATAGAACGTAAAAGCAAATGTTAGCGGAAAGCAGGTACAGAGCCCCATACATTGGAAGCGAAAGGGCACTTTCCCTACAGCCTACACGATGTCCTTTGGGAACAGAAACGTCTTAGCAGAGCCTATGCCTTGTTAGTTCTATGCTGCACTTTGATCGTTGTGTGTTAACACTGTTGAGGTTAAAGGGAGAAGCAGGGCTATTATAAAAACTAACTGTACAGCAAAGGACCCCCTAGTTCTTGTCCAGTACCACCTAACAGCATAAACTAAGAGGTTCCAGGACAGCACAGAACAAGCTGTGCCTTGAGAGTCCTCTGGCTCCGTTCAGCAGTTTCTTCAAGAGCTCTTTGGTTCAGTTTCAGGAGATAACGGACCAACTCTGGCCTATCAACTGTCTATAATTAAGCCCCAGGGATTCCTGAGGTTACCACAGTGATAGAATCTGGTTCAAATAGTCGAGAGCCACTACAGAAAAGTCTAAGTCCAGTAGTATTTAATCACTACGTTCACATCTCAGCTCCGCAATACAATCGTCACAATGTACCTCACTCTGTTCACTGGGATAATGAAATAATCCTTACACAAGGGATGGAAACGAATGCAATTGCCTTCAACAACATGTACACATTTGTGATACACACAAACATTAATATACAATTGTCTATTATCCATTATTTTAAGCAGGTCCCTCTAAAGATGCAGATATCAATTTTCCCATTTGTTTTAAGAATGCAAGAACCTGTTATAATGGAAAACTTGACAACTCAAATGAAGTCTAGCTTCAATACCATGTTCATAAAAATAAAAAAATAGTAACTTTTTACACTGACAAATCTATTTATCCCAGGTGAGGTTAAGCAGAAAAGTTTATAGAATGAGAAAGGCTCTATATGAGCTGTCTTAAAAAGACTGTGCTAACAGGTCGCCCAGAGCTCACTGGTTATCTAGTTTAGTTAAGCAATGACTTCTGGATTTAGAGAGACTGTCTCAAAAATTAAGGTGGAAAGCAATAAAGGAAAGGCAACCAGGGCTAGCCTCCATCTCTGCACACACTTGCTTCTCATGTCTGTTGAGGATTTCAACCTACATATGGCAATTTAGAAATGCAATTTTATGTCAATACCATCATCTTTATCTTATTATTAAAACCCACTTCTATATGCTTTTATATATGAGCTGTGCTGACTAATATGCCAGCAAGGACAGGGTCAAAAGGAAGAAGCAAGGAGTCTGGATTGACACACAACCACCCATCAACAGACTAACATACCCGCAGTGAGTCAGCCAGGTGCTAGTCCACCTGGGTCTGGCTATTAGCTGTGACAGACCTTAGTCAGGTTAACCACAAAGGCCATATGAATTTACCCAAATCCTGTACTAGATCTCAAACCATACTTAGTTGGCAATATTCTCCTCATTTGAATTTACAAATCTTGTCAAGACAGACTGGTGAGATGGCTCCGTGGGTAAAGTCACTTACCCCTAAGCCGCAACTTAGACCCTTAGAACCCACACAATGGAAGAAGAGAACCCACTCCCACAAGCTGTCCTCCAACCTCTAAAGGTGCACTGTGGCATAAACACACACACACAAATATAAAAGAGGCCAGCCTGGTTTACAAGAGCTACTTCCAAGACAGGTTCCAAAGCTACCTGTTTCAAAAACAAACAAGTCAACAAAACTTAAAAAAAAAAACTCAAATGAACATCTAGTAACCAATAAAATTTCTTCCAAAATTACCATTACAATGGATATTAGAATTTATAAGCCATTTAAAATAAATATACATATAAAATTATACATATAAATGCCTTTCTATTGCCTTCTTCCTATTCTTGCTCTACTTTGTAACTTATTTTTTATTCTTTGGCAATTTTATACACATATGTAATGAATTTCACCATCTTTACCCTTTATTATCCTGACTCTCTCCCTCTCTTGATGAAGCCCTTCTTCCCTACTTTTTATGTCCCTTTGGAGTAGGACCCAATGAGCTTAATCAGTGATTGCTTGCACGAGCAAAGATGGGGTTACCTATCTAGAGTGTAGAAAATCTGTTAGGAAGACCACCACTGGAGAAAATGGCAACCTTCCCATCAACCACTAACTGCTCAGTCTCTCAGTGAAGGGCTCTCACACAACTCTCTTTTGTGGGTTTCAACATCATTGTTTCACAGTCTTTGTGTGTGTGGTGTATACATGTTCATATGTTGCGCACACATATGTGTGGAGGCCAGAAGTTGACACAGAATTTCTTCTTCAACAGTTCGGTAGCTTTCTACCTGATTTTCAAGACAAAATCTTTCCCTGGAGTCTACAGGACTGGCTGGGCTGGCTGTAAGACCTTGGGTCCCTGCCTCCCCTGTGCCAGGGCTGCACCAAGCTGCCACATGGGGATCTGAACTCAGGACCTGAACTCAGCCAGCGTTTTCTTTCGCCAGCTTCAAAAATATTTCCCAACTATTCATATCATTTTGGGCATAATATTCCCAAAAATTTTTAGAAATTTGTGGCCATTTTCCAACTAACTCTTAAAATGGATTTGCATCACCAAATACTTTTCATATTCATAGTTTACAAAGTAAAAAAGTTCACTGTATAAAAATTGCCTTATGGACTTTTTTCTTTGTCTACATCTTTCCTGCTGGAACTGTTCAAACTGCTGGAGTCCAAATGATGTCTTTGAAAATAAGGTGTCCCCTGAAAAGAATGTGCATTTTTTTAGTAATCACCTTGTTCTGAACTTTCAGGGTCCACTTGCCAATAGCTACAAAATATACCTAATGCTATCGTCCAAAAAAAAAATCACTTACAAACTCTATTGAGGTGTCTATCACATTACCAATCCTTTCCCCCAGGAAATAGAGGGTGAAGAGAAGTGTGCAATACAGAAACAAGCACGTACCATCAACACCAACCCTTAACAAACTAGCAAACCAATATTCAGTTATGTCCAAGTATCTATAGTTAACACTCAAAATATTACCAGATGTTTTCCCTTGTCCGAACAAGAGAAACTATTTTAAAAAAACATTCAAAGATGGCATAATTTAAAATGTCTATTTCAGTCACTGTTAACCAGCTAAAGTGATTTCCACATTTGTATCCTACACAAATGCCTTGTCTCCAGATGGTATAACATACATATTGTCTCTTTCAAGTAGCATTTTTACATTAAAGTGTTTTTAGAAAGGGCAACTTACAAACCATCAGTTCATGTCACACACATTACACACACACACACACATACACACACAATTAAACATCAAAGGTAGGTAGAAAAGAGAAAACTCCATATTAAAAGTCATAATTCAATAAGATAACTACTTCCTGGTCCACTTAAGTTGAAATAAGACTAATGAACTTACTGCAGGTTAAAACAGCCCACAAGATTCTGTTTAAGAGCTGTTTTCCTCATTACCCGTGTAACAAAAAATTAAAGTGTCAAAAGAAAAACTTCAGAAAACAAAAGCATGCCTAGTAATATTCTGAACAAAATCATACCAACATATTACACATAAGAAAAGCCTAACTAGCTTTTTTCCTTTGCTATAGGAAATGTTTCTCTTCCCTGAATGCACTACTGAGTAAACTTAGAAGCTGAGGGAAGTTGCATGCAGTTGGAGAAATTCCTAAGTGTATGATTCTCAGGAAAACCTACCATGCTCCCAGCACTGTCCTCTTGGCCCGCCTCCTCGCCTCTGAGCTCACTTTCCCAGCGCATCCTCTCAGCTGAAGGACCTGACGTCACCACACTCCACTAAGCTTCCCACACTTCTGCATGCACTCAAGCCACATCCCCAAACACCTGCTCCCAACACCTCGCAGCACTCAGAAGATATCCTAGAACTGAAATGTACAGGAAGAGTTAAAGAGAGAGCATTTATTTTAGGCATATGGATTCTTGTGGTTTTTCTAGAACTTTGTTTTATTTGGTTATCAAATTTCCAGCAGACAGAAAAGGCCTCAGAGAATAGACTAAGTACAACTTCCCTCCCCCAATTCAATATATAGCATATAGTTAGGAACATATGTAACGTTCACCTCCACTAGTCCAACCACGTACCCTTTACAACACTGGTCACACTCACCTGTCACTTCTTGTTTCATACTCCCCTCTTTAGACAAGCAGTAAGCACATGATATAGAACCCTCATTTACACGCAAACCACATCAGAATACAGGCCACACAAATCTTTGACACAAATCTGTCAGGACAATCTACTACTTTTAGTACCTATCAATTCCTTGTCTCAACTATATCTTTAAGCAATCTATTTCCTAACCCAATTGCTATAAGTTTTCTAGCTACAGTTAGTTCTTATAGATTAGTCAGCTTTGAAAATTACTTCATTGCCTCTGGCCTTCTTCTTTTCTTGGTACACTGTTCACTTCTGTTCACCACCAGGTCTCTGCATATGCTGTTGACTGTCCCAAACACTGCTCTCATTTACAATCTGGGGTGCCCCGACTCTAGTGTGGATGTGCCTCCACAAGCTTTCACAACACGCTGGAGTACAACAACTCCAGGTCATTACACATAACGGATAGAAATCCAGCACTGCTCATATGCTTACACAGCAAGCCGTACTAAGGCAACACAGGCCAACTTGTTTGTTATTAACTACACCGAATAATGCCAGGTTTAGTCTAAGGTTTAGAATTGTTAGAATTGTCAATGCCTTAATTCTTAGTAGTAAAAACATTTTTGCTTTAAAATAAAATCATTTACCAAGATAGAATTCTAGAATATATATTATACTATATACATACATATATACATACTGTACACACACACACACAGCTAAGCCATATAGAGAAATGAGATTGTTTTAAAGGTGGAGCTGCTGAGATGGCTCAGTGGGAAAGATGCAAGCCTGTTAACTTGAGTTTGATTCCCAGAACCCACAACAGAGACAAAATTATTCCCTTCATGCAGGCTCCAGTCTTTACATAATCTCTTACACAGATAAATAAAATTTTAATAATTAAAAAAGTGGCTACATGTTTTACATTACTGCCAAGAGTGCAGGAGGGTTCCAACTTGCACATATCTAGTCAACATGTTCCTATCCGTTTTTATCACTGCCATCCTAGAGGCTGTGAAATGGGCAAACTCACTGTGGGTTTGACTTGTATTTTCCTGAAGCCTAAGCAACTTCATTTCATTAGAGAGCACTGTTAGAATTTATTTTACAAAAAAAAATACATCTCTTTGAGTACTTAAGAGCCTCTGGAACTGTGCTGGCTAGTTTTATATCACTTGACACAAGCTAGGGGAAGAACCCTTTAACTGAGGAACTGGCCTATAGGCAAACCTGTGCTACATTTCTTAATTAGTGGTAAATAAATGTGAGAGGGCCCATGCCAATGTGGATAGTACGACCTTTGGGCAAGTGGTGCTGGGTGTTGTAAGAAAGTCAACTGAACAAGACAAAAAGCAGCATTTCTCTATGGCTTCTGCTGCAGTTTGTGTTTCCAGGTCCCTGTCCTGGCTTTACTAAGTGACAATATAACAAACGGAAGGTCAAACAGTTACTCTCCTCCCTTATCTTTTGGTAATGATGTTTATCATAGCCAGAGAAACCTTAACTAAGATTGGAACAGACTATACTGCAGGCCTGAAACTGCTGGGGAAGATAACTGTATGGAAGAGGTGAAGAAGAGAAAACAGAAGATGGCCATCAAAGTTCTAGCTTTGTAAGCTGAAGAATGATGATGCTAAAAAAGATACGGATAATGTAAAAAGGAGCTCAGATTTTCTGGAAACAGCTGAACTACAGCAATGAAAGAAAGAAAAAAAGGCACAAGAGTCTTAGGAACACTTGTCCTTAAAAAGCATATCAGAAAGAAAATGAACAAGAACTCTGAGAAGAACCAGAGGAAACAGGTTATGACATAAATCAAATAAACTTATAAATTTATTGCTCAAATAGTTTTTTGATATTCTGGCCTAAGTCCTTCTCGAAAAGAATAATCTAATCCTGCACCTTTTCAGTTACTGAACTGTTATCATTTGTTAACAATGTCAATCAAAAGCACACTGGACACTATATGATTAGTAAAGTGTCAAACATGATGATCTAAATATTTGTTGCATGAAGAAGTTAACCTCTAATTTATGTGGATAATGGCATTATACAAATATAGATTAGGTAAACATTTTAATAACATACACTGCAAACTTCTAAAACATCAAATTAAATCCTTTAAAAAATGATGTACTTCTTTTTAAATTAATTGTTAATTTGTTTTTATTTGTATGGATGTTTTGCCTGCATGAATGTTTGCCTGGGGCCTGTAGAGACCAGAAAGGAACCCTGGGAGTGGAGTTACAGACAGCTCTGAGTTCCCAAGTAGACCTTGGGAATTGAACTCTGGTCCTCTAGAAGAGCAACTCAGATATGTAACATGAGCCTCTGAAATACCACTGTTCCTTCCTAAGAGGACCTGAAGGCAGAAACAAAAGAATCCCTAGAAACTCACAGGGATTTAATTAGCTTGGTGTGTTCACGGGGAAAACAAGAGTCTCCACCCAAAAAAAGGTAGAAGGTGAACACCAACATTCAAAGCTGTCCTTGGACTTCTACATGTATATTTGCAGGTGTGTATGCCCATGTCCGTCCTTCCGTCCTTCCGTCCTTCCTTCCTTCCTTCCTTCCTTCCTTCCTTCCTTCCTTCCTTCCTTCCTTCCTTCCTTCCT
>JABTXL010005037.1:18209337-18249396 GCA_025134845.1 Neodon shergylaensis | reverse complement strand
CCTTCCTTCCTTCCTTCCTTCCTTCCTTCCTTCCTTCCTTCCTTCCTGTCTCTGTCTCTCTCACACACACACATGCATACATACACATACATATTCATACCAATAGGAAAAAAAGGAGGTGGGTGAGGAAGAATACTTTCATCCTGTTTCTTTTCCAACTACTTCTCTCAGTGAATACAACAAATTTTACACATTCACATAAAGTAGCGAAACAATAAAATAATTTTCCTTTGGGTGACTTATGGAGGATGACATCATAGCACCAGTTTAACAGATGTGTCATCTTGTAGTCTGTTCAAGGTCAGTTTTCTACATTTCATATGAGAAGCTTCACTGAAAAATGTCTTCTATAAACAAGTACAAAAGCAACACAACATTTGAGCAAGACAAAATTTAGGTGACATTTCTGGGAAGCAATTTATAAATTCATATGTTCTGAACAAAATATAAAAATTTTAGGTGACATTTTTTTGGAAGCAATTCACAGAATACAACAAATTAAGATGAACATGTAGATTTGCATGTTACATCATGAAAACGTGGAAAAGATAATAAACATTCATTAAATTAGAAAAATAATTTTAGACACAGAAAGTGAAATTTCATAAAGTCATTAAAGGCAAACTGTGTGTCAACACTAATGAACAAAGGTTACGTATAATCTTAAAAATAGATTATATACTAGGAAACTAAGTATAATCCTATTTATAGGTAATCACACACTTGTTTTTAAAGTGAGTTTAGTAGATTTTTAAGGGGCTATTTTCAACCCTGGTCCTTTGATTAGCACTAAACATCTTCTATTTTTTTTCTATGCAGTTTTAATTACCGAGGCATTTCTATTTGCAATAATATGCATATATAATAAGCATAAATATAAACAGTGTTAAGAAATAAAAAGAAGATAGAGTCTGAGGCAAGAGGATCAGGATTTCAAGGCTAGCCTGAACTACATGAAACCCTGTCTCAAAAGTAAACAACAAAAACAAAGCACAGAAAGCATTGAAATCTTAATAATTACTTATAGCTTTTCATACCTAAGGTAAATGCACTGAGATTAGACTGTGAAAACACTGGCTGAAGGGATAAAGCTGCAAGAGACATTTTCAAGGAAAAGACAGATGCTGTGCTGTTGTGTGGCCTGCCCAATGTACTTCAGAAGGATATAGAAATTGCTGAACATGAATTGTTCAAAAATTTTGAGAAAAATTACACAGATTAATTAACATGCTTATAACAAAATACAGCATCCAAGTCTGGATACAGCAGCATCAAAACTTTTGTTAGGAACAAACACATAAATACACAAATATTCAAACTGTCAGATGTAACAATGACTTGTCATGGAAAACCTAGAACACAAACAAAATATACTAGGTTCACTAAAGAGAAATTCTGAAACAACTTATACTCAGTGTCAAAAATGTGCAAAGAGTTAACTCAAATTTCAGAGAGCCTCTTTATGATCATGTTCTAATTAAAAGTAAGCTTGTAGTCTGTTCCCCAAGGTAGAACACATGCCTGGTACCATAACAGTGCCAGGAATCCATGGTTAGATAGGTCATGGGCCTGAGGAAGAACCCAGTATTCTCATCCCGCTGAGTAGACATAATTAACAGCTTCCTAACAACTTACCTTTTCACCCATAGATGAGTGCACCTTTCACCCCTCCTTTTGCAAAGATGGCAATTCATAGAGAAACCCACAGCAGGTCAAGGTGCAGAGAGACTATGGTGGGACATCTATCACATTCCCTCCTCCCAAGGCTCAGAAGAGGAGGGGAAAAGATTCTAAGCACCAGAAGGAGTGGCTGACTATGCTGAGACAGTGTCTTCATGCTATGACATGCCAGTGGCACACATGAACTCATGGAAGCTACACTGCATGCACATGGCCCGTACAAGATCAATCCAGACAAAGGTTTGTTCGTAGATGAGGGGGTCACCAGGTCCCACTTCTAGCTGAAGAGCTACTGACAACTGGTAGTGGCTTGAGGAAAGAGAATTGGGGGTGTTTAGGGATGAGGCCACCACACCTATATTGGCAACACTGAGCAGACTTGGTGGGTTTCAAAATAGAACATATGAAATTGAGAAGGAATAGGGATGGGATAAAGGAGGAGATGAAAGAAAATGGAGGAACGCATTTGATCAAAACACCTTATGCATGTATGAAATTCTTAAGCAATATTTTAAAATAAGCTTTGTAGAAAACCCATGCTATTTATTAAAGATACTATGCTTATTATCACAATCTACCTATGCACCAGATACAACTACAAGTAATCAGCATTTTCAAAATGTAACTTTCCTGGATATATTTTAATAGAGAGGACATCCATAAAGGTTCTAGAGCTGATGCTCCAAGAGGTCTACAAATGTTCCAAAGCACAGATATTTCCATCTAAAATAATCTTGATACACAGCCTTCAAAATTATCTTATGTACTTATTATATTCTTTTATATAAATATTATAAACACAAACCCTCAATATAAGGATAATTCATGAATGTGCAAGCATACTTGGGTATTTCAACAATTAGTTCATGAAGAAATACTTTCCTATATGGCTACCAAACTTGAAGAAAGCATTAATTCACACCTCATCAAATCCAATCTCCTTTGTATTATCTAATACTGTAGAAAGCAGAGCTTGTACAGTCTTGAATTCTTTTAGGAGACTACATTAATCCAAACACAACCAAGTCAATATGAGGTAACAGTCAAGCTAGAGCCTTCTATTAGGTAAGCTCTCTCCATGGGCTCTCTCCTCTCGATGCACATAGCATACTTAGATTACTAAAAAGGTGACAGCTGAGAAATGCTTTCACTGTTTTCCATGGTTCTAGTGAATGTCATTTCAGAAATGCCTCTATGACACATGACAATGTGGAATGTCTCCACCCCTGAGAACATCTGAGTCAAGCAGGCACGGAGGACAGTAAGACATACGTGACGCCTGCCTTTTTATGGCTAGCCAGCACAACAATGGAAAGATAAGCAACCAAAACACAAGTGAGGTCAGAAAATTGTGTGTATGAGGGATCCACAATGAAAACATTCAGCAAAGAGTCTCTAATTAGCATCGCTACAATGAAGGTACTGCTTTATTGTGTGCTACCAAGGAACCCTTTCCTAAATGAATACCAAGGATTTGTTTAAAGATATTCACTTTTAAAATAAATTACACAAATTTGGCAAAATTAGACCTGTTTTCATAATCAGCAATATATTCTATTTTGAAGTAAATCTAAAATACAGATTATTTTACAGTAGTAATATCTACTTAAACATAAATCTATTTATTTATTTATTTATTTATTTATTCATTCATTCATTCATTCATTCATTTGAGGCACGGGCTCCACCTGTAGCTCTGCCTGTCCTGGGACTCACTGTGTATACCAAGCTGGCCTCAAACTCCCCAGAGATAGGCCTCCTCTGCCTCCCAAGTGTTGGGATTAGAGGTATATGCCTCTGATACATGTTGAATACTATAAATACTGTCATAGTTGCCCAGACAACTTATCAGTTCATTTCCTATTAATTCTACTGTTAAAATTGCAATATTTATTTAAAAAAAAAACAAAGATACCAATTGTACACCTACTGAATTAAAATGCAGACAAAGAAAAATTAAAAATATCTATGTAAAGGAATTTTCTATTTTGTCTGAAGGTAAGATACACTTTTAATAACAGGTAATATATGAATGCTAAAAATATGGTTTAGAAAGGGCAGAGAATCATTGTGTACTCCAGTGATCAAGACCTCTCTCATCTCTCACACACTGTGCTTTGAGCTGTGCCTTACTAAAAATAAGCTGGGAGATACACTCCACAAAATAAAAAGAAGCACAAAGACTTATGGAAGCAGGGATACGGAACCAATGGTCCCAAAGGCTTTCACCCATTTCCCCAATCCCTCCAGATAAATTCCTTCTTGTTTCCTATTAAGTATCCAAGAGCTGCAGCGCTTAAACTCTGATGATACAGAATGCCACAGCATGTACTACCATGCCCTGGTAAAAGCAGAACACATAGCATAGTCATGGGTCTGGTCAGCCTTGGCTGCAAATGTACTTTCACCAAAGCACAAAGAACACCTGTGTCAATCTCTTGATAATTTACTAGATTGACAAGTGAATCTCAACTGCCCTTTATTTTGATGTGACATCCTTCTTTGTTAAAATATTACACTACTTTATAAAATGATGACGCTACCAGGTGATCTAACTACTTGTTTTAAATTCCCTGATGGAGCAAAAGAAAAAAAAAAAAAGATGTACTTTTAGTTACTGAAATAAAGATGTTTATGTAAATAAAATCCAGAGAATCAATAACGGGCAATAAAGAAATCATATTTCATATTTTTATCAAAATAAAAAAATTATTCTTTAAGTTGAGACCTGAACGGCAATTTGGCTACACTTTGTAAATTATTTCATGGGATACATAACTTGATGTTCCTATTAACAAGAGGCAAATCAAGCAGGAGTAAAAGTAAAAGTCATTTTCCTAGCTCAGAAGCTACATTAGCATTTTGTGTAATATCCCATCTCCTGGCCCAAAATATAATGATCACAGTCTAGAATTGAAGAAATTCTGCTGCATAGTGATGACAAGCTGAGATTATTTTTTCTTTTGACCACAGGACCTCACTATGTAGCCCTGGCTATCCTGAAATACAGAGGTCCGCCTGCCTCTGTCTTCCAGAGGATAAAAGGCTTATGTAGCCAGGTCTAGCTGAGATTGTCGTTAGTATCTCAGATATGAGTTTGCCTGCAGTTTGTCTCCAAGACCAGAATGTACAGTTAGGTATAAAAATCACTGAAATAAGTACATACTAAATGTAGTAATAAAATTGTTACTAGAAGAAAAATGAAAAGAAAAACTAATTCTATATTCTGGAAAAAAGGAGTATTTTGTAGTAATTTCCTTCATAAATTATAAAAAAAAAAAAGTCACACGATCAGGTATTCTTTTTTTTTTTTTTTTTGGTTTTTCGAGACAGGGTTTCTCTGTGGCTTTGGAGCCTGTCCTGGAACTAGCTCTGTAGACCAGGCTGGTCTCGAACTCACAGAGATCCACCTGCCTCTGCCTCCCGAGTGCTGGGATTAAAGGCGTGCGCCACCATCGCCCGGCCTCGATCAGGTATTCTTTAATTAATGATCAGCAAAACAATCTTGGCAAGTCATAAAATTTAGAGCAATTTTGAATTCCAGATTAACTTTAAATATATTACTATTGCATTTTAAGTACCATCAAAAGATCTCAAACATTCTTTGAAACAAAAGTAGGTTTTTAAAAAAATGTACCTGTGCAGGGAAAACTCTCAAATACTATTCAATACAACCACAAAAATGATTTAAAAGAGTTTCTTCTTCAGACTTAAAATAGGGCACTGGGCATGGTGGCACACCTTTAACCCGAGCACTCAGGAGGCAGAGGCAAGAGGATCTCTGTGAGTTTGAGGCCCATCTCATCTACATAGTGAACTCCGGGACAGGCAGGAATACACACAGAGAGAAAAACCTTGTTTTGTTTGTTTTTGTTTTAAAAAGTGGGTACCTAGACTAAATCTTGGGCTCTGAACTCGGAGCTGCTTTAGCATTCCAATTCTGCCATTCCTCATGCTGACAACCTAGAGGACAGGAAGGAAGCTGTGAGAATTACAGTTACAGTGTTTCTAAGACACTGGTAAGTCATGGCTACTGGACATGCAACCTAACAAAGTAAACTTACAGGAACTCCTAGAGCTCTCCAAATCTCTTCACTGTGATTATGGAAACCAGCAAACTTTCAAGAGAAAGGTATAATAAAAGACGGCTCTTATTAAACAGACTCTAAAGCAATGAGAACAGCACCTTTAGAAGGTATTTATTACTATAGTAGCAATCTAATCATGTTTTGTCTTTACGCCTATTAAGGTTTCTAAAAGCCCTTTCTTTCTTCAAGATCATCTGGACTCTGAACATGTTTCTCTTACTGAAGAGAACATGGAGGAGAACATAGTAAGAGAACTGACGAAAGCTTCCCCTGCTCTTCTGCCCAGTGCTCCTACCTGGCTACGCTAGAAAATGCTCAGTCACAGCTTGCAATCACACTGGAGCTAAAGCCCAGGAAAGATAGTCTTGGTTATGACACTTCAAAGTCAGACCACAGAACTGCTGCCAGGAAGCAGAGAGCCAGCAAGTGCAGAGAGCGCTCTCACAGCAGCAGTGTAGGCGCTGGCCTGCACCAGCACACCCCATATAAGGCTACATTGTCCATTTACTTCTGTGAAGGAAGGGACCGGTCTGGGCTTGGCAACTTGCTTAATACATTTTAAAAATGGATTTTGGAGGATTGCAATAAAAAGTTTATTGAGCCATCAGCATAAGGTAGAATAGCATTTCTAAAGAAAAGCATGCAGAAAAATGATTTCATGTATATTTTTTGTTGTTGTTTTGTTTTTCGAGACAGGGTTTCTCTGTGTAGCTTTGGAGCCTGTCCTGGCACTAGCTCTTGTAGACCAGGCTGGCCTGGAACTCACGAAGGTCCACTTGTCTCCCGAGCGCTGAAATTAAAGGCGTGTGCCACCACCACTTGGCTTCATGTGCATTTTTAACAGAAATTTTAATACTTTTTATAATTGATCCAAAACCCAACATTTCATTAAAAAAATAGAAGAGGAAAAGGTTACAAAACTATAAATGTATTCAGCTTAAAACACGTATATAACACTTGAACTATTACACGACAAGCAATTCAAAAATCAACTGCTTCTAGTATTCTAACACTTTGCTTCTAAAGGAAAAACTGCACTACACCTGTCCGACATTTTACATAGAAGCTTTCAATGGATCCCTTACAAGTTGATAAAACTTGTATTTAAGAGCAGAATGATTTAATATTAAGCTTATCTACAAGTCTGTCTAGTTGGAAACGGGGGCATTACTGTAAAATTACAGTCTAACCTTGGATTTCACTATAGAATCTACCTCAGCTTCTTCTTTTTTTTTCTTGAAGACAGGGTTTCTATGTGTAGCTTTGGAGCCTGTCCTGTCTCCTGAGAACTCGCTTTGTAGACCAGGCTGGCCTTGAACCCATAAAGATCCACCTGCCTTGCCTCCCGAGTGCTGGGATTAAAGGCGTATGCCAACACCACCTGGCTTTACCTTAGTTTCTTACGGTTCAACTGAATATATTTTCTACCATTCAACCAAATTTGAGGCTGGTTTTGGACTTCTTAATAGAAAGAGAGCATACTTAGAAATACTTTAAATCTCAATTAAAAGAAATGTACCAAACATCTATTACAAAGTTTTTCATAAAAACAGATTTTATAATATTGAACCAATGTTCTAAAATCTGGATATGCAGACTTCAAATATATAGCTCAGAGTATACGAATAACCAACCATAAGACTTAGTCGTGAAAAGAAATACAGCATACAATTCAATAAAAATTTTTAGTGAGTCAGTCCCTGGAAACATATCAGGTCCTGATTCTTTAAGTTTGGAGAAACAAGCTTCCAAATACTACCCAGTAAGAGGTGCTTTAATAACAAAGATGGGCAGAACCTAAGTACAGGGCGTCCGTTAGAAGAGGGCATGTGTCTCTGCTACCACGGTTATACAAAGAAAGAGCCCTTCTAGTCGGCAGCTGGACGGAACCTCGAAGAAACGAATGTGGGCTGGCATAGAAGGAAGGGCAGTCTAGTAGAGGAAAAGAGATGACTAAAAGCATTGAAAAAAAATGTAAAGATACAGTCCCGATGAAAACTTTCACCAATTTCAGTTACTAAGCATAGGCTAATGACAATGTTTCAAACCTATAGTAAGAGGACAGGCACAACAGAGCACTGGAGTAAACCATACGCACACCCATACATACATGAACATATAAAGATGGGAAGACAAACTGTTCCTATAATACCAGGATAAAAATGTAAGTGCATGGAACAGCTTGATACTCAAAATAGCAAGGAAAAAAATTAATTTGAAGGTAATTGTGAAGGACAGGTAACTGTCTGTACATATGTACACTGGGAGCAAGAGTAAACTATGACGAAAATGTTCAAATTTATCTTGAGATTGCTGACATCATTAACAGAAATAGAGGCGTCAATGAAAAGTCGTGCTTAGTGAGGATCGGGGTTTTAGTCTGCATTTTCATCTGAAATTCATGATGACCTAAAACTAAAGCTGAATATTCAGACTGCATAAAAAGGATTCCATATAATGTCAAGACATGAAAAAATAAGTAAACAAGTGACAAAAACAGAGTATAACTCAATTACCAAAAAGTTTTCTGAACAGGAAGCGTCCCTTAAAGAAATGTTTTGTGAAAACAAAGTCGCTGTCAACCTATGGTAAATAAACAGATCGGAATAGACACGCCTCCTTAACGATATATACTTTTGATTAAAATTACAATATATAGGTATAATTCATTTTATAACAGAAAGTTGAGCAAGAATGTTCTACAAGAATAGAAACTGGAAATTGACTTGAAAACCACTGGCATAGAGAAAAAGTTAAGATTTTGTGGTTAAAACAAAAAAGCTAAACTATAAACTGACACTCCTGCATTTTAGGCGTATCAGTAAGGACCGGGATAGGGCATCTTATACATAACCCAACAGATCTTGAAACTGTTCACAAATACAGGTATAATCGCACACTATAAATAAAGCTCTGCAGGTGAATAACTGCATCTAGACCTCGGGTCTAGACAAAAAGTCAGACAACCGTATCCTACACCTGAAAGACGAAGGCTACTCCAGGGACTAGGACAGAGGCTTGCCTTCTCTTCGTACAGTCGGCATTTCTATACCAAAGAGATAAACAACAGCAGCGGAGTTTCTTTCATTGCTTTCAATGAGAGCTCATCTGACCGATATCTACATCTTAAACTGCCAACCACTTCCATCCAGAAAGGTAAGGAAAAGGCCAGAGTTAGTGTAGCCGTGGGCTGGGATGTACCGCAGCTTTTCTCCTGCCAAACTAAAAAGGTGAGCGAATATGTGAACAGACTCCAGAGAGGCTAGGCTGGTCAAGTATTTCAGTTATTTTATGGTCTTTGGAGTATTAAAATATTCAAGGACGGGTCACCAAATCAGCTATGCAAATGGCCTAAACTCAGAAACTTTCTCGTGTGCTTGCCAACTCTAACAAAATTCTCAATAAAGACTGTATGTACATTCACCAAACAAAGCACCGAATTCAGTTAGTCCAGAAGTTATCTGTAAATCCAGCCTCTTAAAAGAAGTGCAACACAAGTCCTTAAAAGCCAATTCCATGTGTTTTCTCCTGTCTAAATCACTATTGCAATATTTTAAAAAAATGTGGGAACTGCCTTCTTCTCCAAGCCAATACAATTCTCCAGAGAAGTAACTTTATGTTCTACTTAGCAGTTTCAGAAAATTTACTGATAGGAACCATTATCCAAGAATTCTGACAAACAGTAACTGTGTTTCAGAAACAATCTCACATTAAAACTTGCAGGGACATTTGAAAGAAAACTCTTAAGATTTTTCTTCCATTTTATACAATTACAATTTTTAATGCCAAAGTTGCTTTCCTTCTCAAGACCTTGTTTTCTGATCTTTAGTTACACTATGCTTTAAGCAAATGAGGTTTGCACCACATGAGAGAAACCAGGCCGTATTTTTCACTGGGGGCCATTCTGAATTCCAGATCTGTCCTGCCAATTGTCAGTCATTTCAACCCTTCCAGTGAGCTTTGTAAACAAAGGCTTAATGCCAAGTGTGATATGCGAATTTGATTAAATGAAACTTAACATGGTCATCACTTACTAAAGCAGGAAGCAATATAAGGAAAATATACCACGTCGTTCTAAAAGGTGTAAAGAGTCACAAACTCTAAGGTTCCGATACAAAGTGTGAAGCCTTAAGCTCCAAACACCCAAACGAGTTTTTACCACAGTATTATTCAAACTGAAGCTGATTTCCCACACAACCAAGACGAGCTCGAGAAAGCCTGAAGAAAAGCCTTTTTCATTGTAAATTTTCTAGTAATTCCAAGTTGCTTAATATGAAAATATTAAGAATCTATGCCACGGCACCTATTACCAGCACTTAAAACCTTGCTTTTCGAGCAGGACTCTAAGGGTTTTGTTGCTTTTGGCTTGTTAAAGGCAAAGGCAACATTATCTCTGGATTGCCAATAGTTTCTCCTTATTTGGCTAACACCGAGAGATCCCAATCGGACTACTATAAAACTTTAACATGCACAAAGCATCCATTTTGAGAAAAGATTGGGATTAGCTTTCTATTTTTTTACCCCCCAGCCCCAAAAGGAAAAGCAAAGTTTGGCAAGTGTCTTTGTAGAGTGTTTATTCTTCTCTTTCTAGTCCCGGTGCACACTCGGGAGCCAGGGCTCGGGGATCTGTGACACTGCGACAAACTCTTCGAGACCAGGAATCATAGAAGAGGTGGGCAAGCCCACTTGGGAAGGCTTCCCTAGCCGATACCCTACCAGCCCCTCTCTTTCAGCCACTGCAGATCAGCTAATTACAGCCCGTTTTCCCCTCCCCAGTGACCAAGAGTAATAAAGGAGAAAACAGGAAATCGTTCGCTCAGGGCACCCGGCTCCGGCTCTTGATTACTATTATTATCGTCATCATTGGTAATCAAGTCCGAAAAAGTACACCAAAGCCCATGTCCACCTCCAGGCCCAAGGGGGTCCCTCTGCCCAAGTTACCGATCCCTGCTAGTGACTTTCAACCACCCTCCCCCGCTACAGTGGATCAGTGACACCGGGCCTCGGCACAACCCAGTACACACTCCTGCTCGTCCTGACCCAGAGTCCCAGACACATGTCCACAAATAGCCCTGGGGTCCCCCACTTCCCCCAGAAGCCCACAGCCCCATCTTGCCCCGCGCCTAGGAAATCAGCCGGCTCCCAACTGCACCGGCAAGCGGGGGTCCGAAGCGGGCCTGGAGCCCCGCGGCCAGCCTCCCCCGCCGGAGCCGCCCCCTCACCCGCAGCAGGGAGGCTCCCGCCACCACCACCCCGGGGCCTTCAGGACCGGCGACCGGAGAGGCCCGGGCACGAGCACGACGTGGGCCCGGGGATGGGGTGGTGGTGGTGGTCGGGGGGGGGGGGTCGGAGTGCGAGCGGCGGGCGCACACAGACCTGGTGCAGGGCGGTGAGTCCGTCCACATTGGCGTAATTGATGTCGGCGCCTCGGTGCAGCAGCTTGAGGACCTCGTCCGTGTCGCCGCTGGAGCAGGCGGCCAGGAAGACGGCGCCATCGTCGAACTTCACCTTGGTCTTCTGGCGCTTCACCACCGGCGGCTCGAGGTCCGTCTCCGAGCCGATCCAGCGCTTCAGCTGCTCGTTCCGCTTCTGCTTCGCGTCCGCCATCTTCATCCCCCTCTCCTGCCGCCGGCTCTTCTTATCGCGAGCGGGGGGGAAGGGGGCGGCGGCGAGGGAGAGGCGAGGGGACGCGGGGGGTGTGCGACCGTGGCGGCCACCGAGCCGCCCGGAGCCGAGCTGCGAGCCGGGGAGGAGACGCTCGAGACTTCCAGTATCCCACAGAGCACTGGGGCGAGCCCGGCAGAGCTGGACCTCTCTTCCTCCCACAGACGCCCTCCCGCCCCCCGGCACGGCCCGCCCGCCCGCCTGTCCGCCCGCCCGCCCGTCCGTCCGTCCGTCAGCCGCGGCCCGGCTGAGCGTAACTTCGCGAGATCGCGGCCGGGGAGGCGCCCTGCGGCCTGTGCGCATGCGCGCTCCCCCTCCCCCCCCCCCCCCCCCGCTCTCCCCCCCCCGCCCTTCCCGCCCGGCCCAGGAAGAGCGCGGCCGCCGAGCGCGGCGGGGGCGCCACCGGAGGGAAGCGGGTGTGGCTGGGACTGCCGGGGGCTGGGACGATCCTGGAAAGGGAGGGAGGAGGCCGGGACGGAAAGGTTGTCCTGCGGGACCCGGGGCTCTGGAGGCCCGCCGGTCGGCCGGGAGAGGCGGTCCCGGGGTTTTGACCTGCCTCCGGGGCTCGTCCGGCCCGCGCGACGCCGTCGGCCCAGGGCGGAGGGTTTTCCTATTGGCTGCGTGATTTGAACGGAGTGGACCCAGGTCGAGCCTTAGGTGGCTCTGGGGGTGCTCTTTCCGAGCATCTCGGGGGAACCCGGGCGACGCAGTCTTGCTGGAGAGCGTTTTTTTTTTTTTTAAATGGGATGTGAGTCGTCCCTAGGGCCCGGGTGGCGGTGACCGAGGTGCTTGCCTACTGACTGACGGGGATGATGACCTACGGCAATTGCGGTCGCTTCCTGCTAACACCCACAGTAGAAATGTCTTTCCTCTTAGACGTGCTTGTTATTGTTGTTTTGTTTTTTCTGTCTCTTAAGCCTGTTCTGATTCCTCTTCCTTCATGGCTTTCAGCCTGTGTGGCACTGCCCAGGAGGTTAGCTCAGCCTTGTTAACTGGTCCTGACCTTTTAAGGGATTTATGGTTCCAGCTCCATTGCTTTCTATGGAGTAAAGACCCGGCTGCGTCTAGAATTCAAAAGGAATGTGGATGAAGGCCGTTAATTCGACCAATATTTATCGAATACCTGTCTAGTAAGTCGTGACTTCCCTGGGCACTGAACAGACAATAAATAGGATTTCTTTGAACTTGTTTCGTAAATTCACATGCTGTAAAAAACATTATATAAAGGGGTTTTAACTCTGCCTTTTCCAAAGAAGCGCTCTCGCACCCACCCACCCACACTTTAAGTCCAAAATAAGCCATAAACCCCTACCATTGAATGTTTTGGGGTCCTCTAGAGTCTTCAGTCTTGAGACTGAGATCCCCCCTACAACAGTTTCAATTATGGATCAGACTTGCGGAGGCTGCCCATCTCTGTCCTCTACCCCCACCCCCTACCACCCCCCCACCCCACCCCCCGCCCCAGTACCAGGCTTACAACCGTGAAGACTTATTTTCTTATTCTCAGCATGTTGCCCTTCTGCTAGATTACATTAGAATAATTAAGTTAAATCTGCTTAGGAAATCACCTTCCTTATAGAATAGTCTGAATTTCAATTTTAGGAATTGCAATACAATCTAAGATAGAATAAAAATCCTCCCTTTGAAACACAAAACGAGTGCGCCACACATGAAATACACCATGGTGTCTTCATAAAATGTGCCAAGTATTGTAGCATCAGACCTTCACATAACAATGGTAATAATGGTGTTGGGTCGTGAATTTTCCTAACACTAAAATATAAAATCCCTCTGTAATGGAACACAGCCCTCGTAATAAAAGAAAGGAATTGAGGACAGCCCTGTCAGCTCCTCTGTCTCCTTAGAAAAACGATTTTTCCTTGTTTTCTAAGAATGTTCTGGTCTATTTATTGGCTCTTAAAAGTGCTCTTGGAATATATGTTGGTATCTCAAATTTTCCCTTGGGCAAGAGGGATTTGATGGGAGGTATGGCGTTTCTGATCCAAGCACTTATTTCAGGATATGAAAATAGTACAATAACTAAACAATAGTTTATTAATAAAACAGAATTAAGTCCAATTCCCCAAATCTATCAATTAAAGAAAATTAAACAGAAACCTCAAACCTTGGGCTGTTTACTTGTCCAAACTTCATGGAGTTTAGCTTTTCTTCATAACTTTTAAGGTCAGGCAGTTCTTCCAATTGCCACCTGCTCTGTCTTTTTAGAATACATACATACATATATATATATATACACACACACACACACAAACACTATGTATATATACACTATATATGTGTATCCTAATATATATATATATATATCCTGTATATGTAATATGTGTATATACACTGAAGACCTATAGTTAAAATGAGCATAAATTTTTATTAGCACATACAGAAAGCAACCATTTCGTATTATAATTACTGAGTGATTGGCCTAATCAGAAGCTGAAGAAATACAACTATTTCCATTTCATAATGACCTGTATGCAAGATAGAAAATGAAATGTTAAGAGAGTAGCACGTGTTTAGAACCTAAAGAGAAGTTTGCAGTCAGCTAACGCAAGATATTGCAATAGTCCCAATCAAAGAGTTGACCTGAGTCAACAGTGAACCCCTGCACTTGCTTTGGGCTACACTTAATCTCGTCTCGAGTTCTGGGTCATGGCATCTAAAGTCTTTTGCCTGTGTGCAAAGCCAGTGAGACTCACGCCTCAGCCCAATGGTTCCTTGCACAACACTATGGGAGTTAGCTTTCGTCTAACACTTCAGGGCAGACTTTCTGCTACATCAGGCTTTATCCCGAAAACCTAACCTTGGCACACTACAAGTTGTAACTACTCTTTCCATGAACCAACAGCACTGGTTCCCCCAAACCTGGAAGTCAAATGACTTTCAGCGTATTGAGACAGCTACTGGAAGGAAAATTTATATGAAAGTACTTCAGTGCTCTGGGAGAAAAGCTAACAGAAATTTTGGAACTAACTTCTAGAAAGAAAATTTAAGTGTGTGACCCCTATTTGGAGAAACCAGTATTTATTTAGTTGAGGGGCCCATAATTGTTTTTTGACTTTGTTTGTTTTTGAGACAGGGTCTTACTCTGTAGCACTGGTTGTACTGGAACTCACTGTGTAGACCAGTCTGGTCTTGAACTTGAAGAGATCTGCCTGCCTCTGCCTCCCAAGTACTGGGGTTAAAGGTGCTGTGTCCTGCTCAATTGTTCTTCTAATTAAACCCCAGGGAAAGCTTCTAAATTCCCCAGGGTAAGGTTAAAAAAAAAGGTGCAGTGATAACACACATAGCATCTTCTTTAAGGGTATTTACTGTATCTCAATTTTGGTAGGCATGAATAATACTAGTTCTGTCATCTTCAAGATCAAGGAAGCAGAACATATGAGAAAGAAAAGATTCAGGTCTTCACATTCTTCTGTTCGCTCCCTTTCTTCCCCTTACACAAACACAGAACAACTCTGCTTCCTTGCCTCAGAGCACCTTTGTGTCGGGGGGTGGGGGCGGGGAAGGAGAAGTGGCTTTCAAAACTGTTTCCTTCCTAGCTTCAAGTGGCCCTCCCCCAATTTCTATTTAATAAGAGTTCAGGACCGTTAATGTGGTTGCAACTAGCATACGAGATGACTAGGAACCTATGGGAAGTACGTTTGCGTGCTATTAGATTAAAATTAAAATGACATTTTCTAAATCTTTTTGCCTTGTCTCACAAAAAATGCTGATCCATAGTAACGTGGGTTGTTATCTTTAGTTAAGACAGAGAAGAGAAAACCAAGCACAGGGGCTTTATCTAAGCTGCCCTTGGTTGCTAACGGTGAGAGCAAGTTTTCATGGAGAATAGAACTTCTTGTCTAGACCCATTAAGATAAAAGAGAAGCTTGTGTCTCTCTTGGACTGTAAAGATTGGTCCCCCATACCTGGAGGTACCTCTGTCACTGGGACAGACTCTCAAAGAAAATGGCTCAAACTGCTTCAGAGAGGCTGGGGTGTAAAATGTCCCCCAGACACACCTGTGCCACCACAAGTATAGAGACAATGCAACAGTTTGCTGGATCTGAGGTCGGCCCATAGAGTCACTGTGACTGACCTATTGTCAGTCATTAATCCTATGTTCCTGAATTCATTCATTCTAGTTGCAGAATGAATCAAATAAATAAAGTACCCTGCCATCAGTAAGCTTAGACTGGAGGAGTCAGTCCAAAGCAGCACTCATTGCATTGTACCACAGAGTCTCCAATCAATATCAAATATTCTTTGTGTGTGTGTGTGTGTGTGTATGATGGAAAATGAGCACATTTGACATTGAGCCTCCCACAGGAACACAGTTTTTGCTTTATCTTGGCCACAGGCTGAGAAGCAATTGAGAGAGTGTAGGAGTAGCTGCTACAGGAAGCCTTGGGGAAGGCAATGATATGTGAACTAATCACGGAGTACAGATGGGCTATGCACGAACATGGGAGGGGAGCATGGTGTGGTGTACACACATAAAAGCATAAAAAGAACAGCCAGGGTCGGACCACACAACAGTCGGGAGGTTGTCACAGGATCCAAAGGATAGTAACAGATCACTAGAAGGCTTCTATACAAAGTAGGTGACACATTTGTCACAATGCTGGGAATGATTCCGTGTGTGTGTGTGTGTGTGTGTGTGTGTGTGTGTGTGTAGTGTAGGCAGCTCTGGATAAAATGTAGAAGCTGTATTTATGGAGCACTTTGCTCCTTGATAGCCATTCATACTGTGACTCCTGCTTGCTATTAGTGAAATTAGCTAATCACTGGCATAAACTGAGACCATGATGTTTGTTAAAAGGGCTTAAAGTATGACCCATGTAATTTTAAAACAAAATTCTCAAAGGCTGAAAAGTCATTAGTGCAGTGATATCTCCTGGTGTTTGTACACTTCAATGGGAGTTGCCTTTTCCTGGAAGTCTGGCATGGATGGTGGCTGAAGATCCAGTGGAAAGCTGATGGATGATGATGGTTGTGTGTCCTCCTCCTCCTCCTCTTTCTCTGTTTTCTCTTTTCTTCATTCTGATAGACTCTTGGGACACTAGAAATGGCCTAGTGGGTAGTCCCTTTTGTGTTACAGCCACACGCTTCGAGTGGGCTAAATGACCCAAAGATTCTTGTAAACATACAAGGTACATTTATTGCTATCATGCCAAATGAATAGCCGAGGATTCAGAACACCCTGTTAAGGAATGATGGTGACTTATGATTAGAAATTGTTCACGACTCTTGGAGGCCTCTGGGCTGTCACTTCAGCTGGAAAGGGTGGTAAAGTACACCTGAAACTCTAGCGCTTGGGAGGCTGAGGCAGGAAGATCATGACTTCAAGGGTGGCACGGACTATAACACAGGAAGACACTACCTATCTCAAAACCACAGCAAAGAAGCTGGCTGTTCTGTAGGCTGAAGGAATAGCTTAGCAGTTTAGCACTTGCTTAGACTATGTCAGGATCAGGGCTCAATCTCCAGTGCTACAAAAATTAAAAGCAACAACAAAAAATGTGTTTAAAAGACCTGGGAAAATAGATATAAATTAAATTCTAATATGCATGTGTGAGCGAGCGTGAATGCATGTGCACATGTGCGAGCACGCACACACACACACACACACACACATACACACTGCAATGCAATGCATAGCCGACATCTGTTTTTCGTTTCTCTAAATGTCACCTGTCTGGCATCACTTCTACTTTCTATTAATAGTAGAATAGATAGATGTCTGCTTGCATAGAATCTGGTAGTATTTCTTGGGATTCTTTGCCCAATACGTACATGAACTAGTTGGGGTTCTTGATCGCAAATAACATACAATGATACTGCCTTCGTTTTCAGCTGCCATGTGAAACATGACCACAGAGATGAAGGCTTAAAACCAAACAAAATTTAAACCCACAGTTTCCCTGTGCCGGGAGTACGTGATACATCAGCAGCATCCTCTGCTCAGCATCATAAGGGGCTGAGATCGGGATGCTGGTAGGTACATTCTCTCTGAAGGTTGGTTCCAAGTCTACTGTTGTTATTCTGTTTCATGTAGGACTGTGGTCCTATTTTCTTGCTGGCTATTAGCCTGCCACAAGCTGTTCCTACGTCTTTGTTGTATGGTCTCCTCCTCCATTAGGCAACTAACAACACCATGTCTGTCTTTCCAGACCGGTAGGCAAATCTCTGGAAAGGATGGATCCAGTCTCTATTTTAAGAGCTTTCCCTCAAATTCAAGTGCATTTGAGATACTTTCCTCCTTTTCCCCTTTTCATTAGTCATTGTTAAAATGTACACTGAAATTTATCAGTTAAACTTATTTTTTGGTGGCACTAGAGGTGTGAGTCAGAGCTACTTGCATTCTAGACAAGCATGATAGCACTGAGTTACGATCTCACCCCAGTCATTCGGAGTAGCTTTTAAGTGTACAGTTCAGGGGCAGTGGTGCAGTAGTGTTTGGTACATCCGTTGCCAGCGTCTGTTCACAGAACTTGCTCACCTTGCAAGGCAGAAACTCGGTGTACTGAGCAGAATTCTGTGCCCTGTAACCCTCCAGTCCTGAGCAACTGTGACTCTTGTTTCTGGGAGTTTCACTTTGAGTACTTCATAAATAGACTTACACAGTATCTATCCTTTTGTGAAGAGTTGATTTCCCTTAGCCTAATGTCTCCAGATTGTATCTATATAGTGGCAGGTGTCAGAGTTTCCTCCTGCATATGAATATGGGTATGGATGTATCATGCTTGACGTATCCTTTTACCCATTAATAATCATTAGATTTCTTCTAATTTAGGCTGCTGTTATAAATAATTATGAGTACCTGATCTCACTTCTTGGGTATAAATACTCAGGAGTAGGATTTCTGGATTATATGGCTATTCTAGCTTTAATTTGTAAAAGTCCACCATACTATTTTGTGCTCAAAACCATTTTACACTCCAACCATTCAAAATATTTTATCTCCCCAACAACCCCAAATCTTTTTTTTTTTTTTTTTTTTTTTTAGTTTTTCGAGGCAGGGTTTCTCTGTAGCTTTGGAGCCTGTCCAGGCACTGGCTCTTGTAGACCAGGCTGGCCTCGAACTCCCAGAGATCCGCCTGCCTCTGCCTCGCGAGTGCTGGGATTAAAGGCGTGCGCCACCACCGCCCGGCTAACAACCCCAAATCTTAAGCTAGGACCCAGGGCTTCATGAATGTTTGACAAATGCTCTATCACTGAGCGCACCCTCTACCCAAAAAGGGTTTCTCTGTACTTTTTGGAGCTTGTCCTGGAACTAACTCTCGTAGACCAAGCTGGCCTCAAACTCACAGAGATCCACCTGCCTCTGTCTCTGGAGTGCTGGGATTAAAGGTGCGCACTACTACCGCCCAGCAAAACTTTTTTTTCTTTAATCACTAAGAATCAGCAGGTTTGGAGCATTAATTGCATTGGTCAAAATTCATTCTTTTGGTTTGTGTAATAATACCTTATTATGGAGCTGGACCCCCTTACTTTCCCAGTCCCTCAAAGTCTCCAGTGGAGAGGATTATATGTGCTATATACACCAGAGGTAAGAATTTTAGGGACCAACTTTGAATTCTGTTTACTGTATGGGCAAACATATTTATGTGAAGGATAATGACTGGCTTCAGAATTAGTGTGAAGGCCGATAATTAGCCACCATAATCAGTAGAAAAAGAGGTGAGAAAGATGATATCAAACATCACTGTGTGTGAGAACCCCGAGGAATGGCATTGTTAATGCCACTGCCCCTCGCCCCCCAGAGTTCCTCCCTCCTAGCATTCACCTTTCCACAAAGCCTTTGTCTCATTTCTGTGTTGCTCTGCATGACCCATAGGTCCAGCAAGTGTAATGATCTGTTGCTTCCAAGATGAAGAAACGAAAAACATTGTGACCTCAGTCTTGGATCTCTATCACGTTGGTGAATCACTGTCCCTAGGAGTGTTCTGCTGGCGTGTCTGCAGACACTGGGGCAACCTTACAGAGAAGCTCGCATAACAAGGCACGAAAGCCTCCATCTGAGTGTGGGAGCCTTCTTAAAAGCAGACTATCCAGGCCCAATTAAGCCTTTAGGTGAATCATTACAGCTCTGAGTGCTAGCAAGGTAAAATGTTTGTTTTTGTTTGCTTGTTTGTGTCTAGGAGTTTTACACAAAGATGAACACAGAGTAGCGAGTTGTCATAGTGAAACTATTAACCACAGTTAACTGCCCAGTCCTTTGCAAAAGGACTGTTGGTTCCACTGTTGCAGATGAGGCTTGCTGACTCTCTTCACTACAATTTTCTAAACCAGAATAATCTCTAGCTGCATTCTAAATATTTACCCTTAAATCCACAAATAAGTGTGGTTCTCGCCCTTTATCAAGGAAGCTTCTACTTACAACAGATGGAGAACATGACAGAAAACGGTAGCTGATATAATAATAATAATAATAATAATAATAGCCTAGGTTAAAAGAGAAATGTAACAAAATTGCTTGTGTAAATTTTATTAGGTTATTGGAGAAATTTGAAAACTGGTTGCATTTTTTTTTCTTCAAGACAGGGTTTCTCTGTGGCTTTAGAGCCTGTCCAGGAACTTATTCTGTAGCCCAGGCTGGCCTCGAACTCGTGATCCTCCTGCCTCTACCTCCTTCAGCAAATCCTACCGGCGTGCACTACCACAACTGGATGCATTTTAAAATGGTATAAAAGGTATTTGCTTTTTGTGTTCAAAGATATGGTAATAATGTGATCATATAGGGATTTAAGTGGATGGATTTGTGGCTTTTAAATGATGCTGACAATTTCTTCTCAGATGTTAGAGATAAATAAAGACAAGCCTGAGTAATGTGAGGCGAATCTGGCAATGTTTGAACTTTTGAGTGCTTAGCAGGTATTTGCATCAGGCTTCCGTTTGGGCCACCAACCAACTCCCAGATCATGTCATGGAGATTTATTATTAATTACAAATGCTTGGCGTTATCTTATGCTTCTCCACTATCTCTTATACCTTAAGTTCACCTGTTTCTCTTCATCTGTGTTTTGCCTTGGGACTTTTTTTTTTTTAAATAAATATTTATTTATTTATTATACAATATTCTGTCTGTGTGTATGCCTGCAGGCCAGAAGAGGGCACCAGACCTCATTACAGATGGTTGTGAGCCACCATGTGGTTGCTGGGAATTGAACTCAGGACCTTTGGAAGAGCAGGCAATGCTCTTAACCTCTGAGCCATCTCTCCAGCCCGCCTTGGGACTTTTTAACCTTTCTTTCATTCTGTATGTCCTGCTCTGCGTCTGGCTGGCCACTGTCTGTCTGGCTATGGACTTCTCTCTTCTCTCTGTGTCTTCTCTCTTCTTTTTTGAGCCTAGGTTCCTCCTCCTAGTTATTCTGTCTGCCTGCCAGCCCCGCCTATCTCTCTATTGCCTCGCTATTGGCTGTTCAGCTTTTGATTAGACCAATCAGGTGACTTAGGCAGGCAAAGCAACACGTCTTTACATAGTTAAACAAATGCAGCATAACAAATGTAACACATCTTTGTCTAGTTAAAGTAATATTCCACAGCAGGTATTCCCATATATACTATTCTTTCAGTTTCTCTGTTTGAACACTCTCCATCCCCAGGGCAAACGATAACCACAAGACCTTATACCAATTAGGCAAAGTGCACTACCATTGAGCTATACACCTGGCCCCTGAAAATTTGTTTGCCTTTTCCTTCTCTTCATGTATATGTGTGCATGGTGTGTGTGTGTGTATGTGTGTGTGTTTGCATGTGCATAGTCACATTTGCACATACAGGTGCTTGTATATATGTGTGTCACGTGGGTACTATTTGCTTTCTTGTAGCTGTAGTAAATATCAGACAAACGGTAAATTAAGGGCCAAAAATGGTGACCCACACTTTTAATCCCAACGCTTGGGAGTCAAAGTGAGGCAGATCTCTGAATTCTGAGTTCAAGGCCAGCCTGTTCTGTGTTTGCGATTCCAGAAAAATCATGTAGTGATACCCTGTCTCAAACAAAACAAAACAGACAGTCAAGTTAAGGATGACAAGGTTTATTTTGGTTTATGGTTCCAGGCGGAGAGAGTCACGGTTGATCTTTTAGTCGGCTAGCATGTCAACTTGACACAGCCCAGGTTATTGGGGGAGGGTGCCTCTATCAGATTAGCCTCTGGAGGTGTCTGTGGAGCACTTTCTTTATTGCTGATTGATTCAGAAGGGCCCAAACCACTGGGAGTAGAACCATCCCTAGTCAGGCTGGCCTGGCCGCTGTAGGAAAGGTAGGAGGATATGAGACTAGAAGCCAGCCAGTAAGCAGGACTCCTCCACTGGTTTTGCTTTAAGCTTCTGTCCTGAGTTTCTTGATTGACTTCCCTTGATAACTGTAAGATGACACAAACCCTTTCTTCCCCACTTCACTTTGGGTGGTGGTGTTAATTTAAATCCAGCTATAACAGAGGAGAAGGCATGTTAATGTTAATAGCCTAATAGCCTGTGGAAGCTTGGCTGCAGGAAACCTCCCAGGCTTTCTCTTTTCACAGTTGGAGGTGTGGCCTTGCCCTCAGGGAAGTGTTCCTACAGTTCCACCGCAGAGCCAGAGGCTTCTCTTTAAGGATACCAACCTGCTTGACGACTGAAGTCTGTTTTCCAGCACGTGACTTGACAGCGATCTTAAACTTCACAATGCTTTTTTCTTCCCTCCACTGTCCATCGCTCCTTCTCACTGTAGACCCGTGAACGTGTAGTCGGCAAACGTGTAGTCAGTAATAACAATTGTGCAGACTCAGTGTTATGCTGCCTAGAAACTCATTCCACCAAAGAAATTAGCCTGTTGCCTTTAAATTCAGCCTCAAGTAGGTTCTCAGAACATGGACAGTATATAGCCTGATTCTTTGCCAAAATATCATGAGTTACCCCTTTTTTATGATAGCACTTTTGTTCCCCTCTGTAACCTCATCAATTATCCACATTTTTCTCAGCATTTTTATCTTCCATGTTCTCAAGAACGGCTCTGCTTCTAACATGAACTGCTTTTCTTTGTCAAAGTCTAAAGTCCCCCACTAAGAAGTCTGAAGGCATAAAAGACATTGACCAGGATTTTCATAGCATACCCTATCAATACCAATTCCTGGAGCCATTACTTTCCTGTTGCTATTATATAATTCCCAGACAAAAATCAAGTCAGGGAAGAAAGTGTTATTTTGCTTTAGAGCCCCAGAGAGATAGAACCCATCACGTCAGGGGAAGCACCACTGCTGGAGCCCAAGGCTGGCAGATCACATTTTTTATCCACATACCACAAGCAGGGAGGCGGGACTGGAAAACCCCAAAGCCCGCCCCCAGGATATACTTCCACAGCAAAGGCTGTTCCCAGAAAGCTTCATTATCTCCCAGAACAACACCGCAAGCTTGGGATTGTGTATTCAAAGCGTGAACCTCTGGGCGACATTTCTCCTCCAAATCACTATAGTGGATGTGGAGGATGAGTCCATGTTGGGAATTTTTTCCCCATTTCTCCCCAGTTTATTCTTTTTGAGGCAAGGTCTGTCCGTCAGAGCTGGAGCTCACCAATATGGCTATCCAGCTTTTCCGGGGGCTCCTTGCTACCACTCTCAGATGTTGGCATTACAGGTGGGCTGCCATAGCCATTCTGCATGTATGCATGTTCTATAGATCTGAATTCTGGTCCTCTTGTTTTTGAAGCAAGTGTATTATCTCTAAGCCATGTTTCCATCCCCTTGCCTCTGGCAAGGAATTTTAATAGGGAAATAGTGGTGGGGGGGAGAATGTTGAGGAGGTCATTGCACTGTGCTAATGGCGCATGTCACGGCTTACATGTCATGGCCTGCGGCACATTTGAAATGTATATAAAATTTATTTTTGGTGATCAGAATGAGTGTGATGCACTACATCATGTTGTAGTGGGGAGAAGGCTATAGGAATTCTAAATCATATGTAATTTCTTGGGATTCTCCAAACCACCATGGATTAACTTTCTCCAAATGCCAATGGCTCCTCCGGTGATGTATTTATTTATGGCCTCCACAGTTTACTTTCTCAGCTTCCCCTTTCTCAACATATCTGATTCTCCAAACATCACCCCGTAGAAACCGGTCTTATCAGGATGAATGCTGACGTGACCGCACAGTAGAAAGGATATTTGTTAGTATTTAGCTGTGGTTACCGTCCCTCCTTTGAAGGGTTCTCTTCATCTTCCACGAGATGAGAAGAAACCACAGTCTTCCAGTTTTTTTCCCAACTCCGCCATCTTTTTTTTTTTTTTTTTTTGATTTTCGAGACAGGGTTTCTCCATAGCTTTTTGGTTCCTGTCCTGGAACTAGCTCTTGTAGACCAGGCTGGCCTCGAACTCACAGAGATCCGCCTGCCTCTGCCTCCCGAGTGCTGGGATTAAAGGCGTGTGCCACCACCGCCCGGCCCTCCGCCATCGTTTTTAGATGCCCCAATAGGCACTCACTTTTCTCTTCCAACGTCTTATTTCCACCTTCTTAGTATCTATGCAGTTTTTCCTAGACGCTCAATTCAACTTCAGATGTAACATTGGTGTTCCAGACTTGTATACGTATACGATCGTGAGTGGACATAGCATCTTCCCGCGTGGGCTTGCTTTTTCTTTTCTCTTCCTCTGGGAAAATGCTTTCAAGTTCCACTGGACAGTTATCCCAGGGAGAGGAGGGAGAAGGAAAGGTGTACGTGGCTTCCGAGGGGAGGTGCCACTGCCATGTGCTAATTTATTACGGAGGAACTGGTTGAGGCGTTTGGTGACTATGCAACGTCTGCCTAAGGACGGGAGTAAAACACAAAATCAAGTAACGCCACCCCTTGAAGTGAAAACAATTCAGACTCGAAAGACACATGGTTTTCGACAGGAAAGGACTGGCAAGAGAGACAGTCGGAAAGGTGGGCAGGAAATAAGCCATTCGGAGTCATTTTCTGCCGTGCTTAGTAATTTGAATTTAATTCTATCAGGTTTTAGTCCACCTGATTATGTCCTGGCTTCCAGGAGTGTTTTGCTTGGCTCATCCTGTGCTTAAAACATTGAACTAATTATCAACATTTAAAATATGAAATTTTATTCCCTTCTCCTTTTGGCTAAGATCAAATGTGAAATTAGAAAATTTCACGCCAAAATCAGAATTTTTTCCTACCTCACCCAAATTTGTTATCTCCTCTTTATTACTGTTATATGTATATACATATATGTGTATATATGCACATATGTCTATGTAATCTACCGAGTCTGTGAAATTCTCAAAAGAAAGAAGGAAATAGAAAGAACGAATGAATGAAAAAAGAAAAGTTATTAAGACCCAAACAGAAGTTCTGGTCTCTCTGAAGAGCTGGTTCTGAGTATTTGCCTGCATTTCACAGCGTCTGTTGTGATTTCGCTGCAGTCATCCCTATCTGATCTGCTTTATTTCACTGTCGCTTCTGCCCCCTGTTCTGCTGCATTGGGCTTTGACAATTGCTATTTTGGTTTTGGGCAATGGGGAGTCATTTAAGACCTCTCAGCAGGAGATTAATAGCATCAAAATATCGGCATCAAAAAAGATCATTCTGGAGGAAAAAATCAAGGTCGAATTCTGAGAAATAGAGAAAAAAATGCTCTAAGGAAATGAATCTGAGAATTCTGTAGCAATGCTGTAGGCAATGTCTGGGGAAGGGGAGCAAATTTCTGACACTGGGCAGATTATAAAAGGCAGGACTGCAGCTGTACGGGAGGGACCATTGAAGACAGCCTTAGCTAGGTCAAGGATAGGACAGATGGACAGGAGGGCCTAGACATCATTTAAACTGGATTGTTGACAGTGACTGGAACCAGAAAGGACGCATCATCGTTTCCGAGTGGATGATGGATGGCAGATTCTGATTTTATCCAAAAGCTTCATTGTTCACTCCGCCTATGGACAGGTCCCTTCTGCGATTGTTGTACAGATTTCCACCTCTCGGTTCATCAGGTGGACTCTCTCACTTGCTAGTAACTAAAACTCATTATTCTTGAGAAAACGCCAAGAAGCTAATGAAATGCAAAGTGAAATGGAAGTTTAAGAACTTTGTGCTACTAGGAATGTGGTTTTTAGGCTTGCTGGGAACTGGGTTTTGTGCTTGCTAGAAATGTGGTTTTTGAAAAACGGGACTTGCAAAACCACCGTGTTGCTTGTTTTAAGATTGCAGTGTAGCACAATTAATAAAAGCACAGAGACAGAAATTGAGGTTCAACCTGAAGACCAGAAAAGTAAAACAGCCAGCCACTGGCTCTTACCACATTCTCAGTCTGAAATGGTGATCCTGCCTTTAGGAATCTCAGAATGAGAATGAGCCCGAGAGCTGTTTCCTCCTGTTTTATAATTCTCTCTAGTTCTGGGGTTAAGGGTGTGCACCACTACTGCCTGGTTTCTACGGCAAGCGAGTGTGGCTATTGGGATTAAAGGTGTGTGTCATTGCTGCCTGGTCTGTAAGGCTGGCCAGTGTGGCTGTTTTACTTTTCTGATCTTCAGGCAACCTTATCCATTAAAATATACACATGAAATACCAATACATTTCTATGCTGAGCCTGTATTGTGAGGAGAGAGATTCTGAAAGACGAGTCATTTGAGGAATTTCTCCAGGGTGACGTACATGATTTTCACTAATTCACACTAATTTTCAAATTGTAAAAACTCTGTGTTTGCCCTGAGCATTCTCCACATTTTCCTAGCCTCTCTCACCTTTGACTCATTTTCACACACACACACACATATACACATACACACACACACACACACACACAGTTATTCTCTATAGCTATTCTACATGAGATTTTGTTTTCGTTTTAATTTACTTCCAAATTAGTCCCTTTGAACATTGTCTGTACTGACCTTATTTTTAATAATGTAAGTAAAATTATGCAGCCATGCCATTTATTTCATGGCTATTTGTATCACTACTAGAGTCTAACAATATAAGAAGTTCTATGTTTCGTTAATACTCAAGAAAGTTGAAAAAAATGCTTATAGGGTATAAAATTATAGTTGCCACATGTTTATAGATATATAAAATATGAATAACTTGAGATTTTAAGTTATATTTGCCACATGTTTGTAGCTATTTCAAATATGAATAACTTGAGATTTTAAGTGAGAATGACTTCAGTTTTTTAAAGGCAAACAGGCAAGATATTTGTGTCTGGGAAAGTGAGTGATTTGTACATTTCTTTTAGTATTGTTAAGCACAAACGTTGGCATGGATAAGACTCTTTCTCTCTACTGAGACAGGATCTCTCTGTAGACCAGGCTGGCCTCACACTCACAGAGTTCAGCCTGCCTCTGCCTCCTGAAGATTAAAGCCATGCGCTGCCATGTCCGGCTTCTTCTCAGACCTCAGATTTATTTTTATTTACTTATTTTCCTATGTGTATTGTGTGTGTGTGTATCTAGGAATGTATACCACAAAAGTGTTAGGAAGCCGGAAGAGTGTGTCAGATCCCACGGATCCAGAGTTACAGGGACTTTTGAGCTACCTGACATGGGTGCTGTGAACTGAATTCCGGTCCTCTGGATATGTGCTCTTAATGGCTACGCTCTCTCCCCGGCCCCCATTCATCTCTTCACTTTCATAAAGACCATGTCAATGCTCTAATCTCTCAGGAAGAGGACTATTAGCTGCCATGTCCTCACAGCCATGGTTTCTGACAGAAAGGAAAGTGTGAATATCTGTCCTCACGGCACAGTCCTGCTTTTATAGCCATCTTTTCTTAACCTTCAAACTGTGATACTTTCTCTGAGTTGTTTTAATCTTCACACTTCTATCACTGCTCAACACTACTTTGTTTCTAGAGCTGACCACTGGTATCGTGCAGTTTTCTCATTTGTAAAGATTTCTCACATGCTAAGTTAATGCCGAAGACAAGCATTTCCTCCTGCTCAGACAAGAGAAATAAAGGAATAAAATGGATAAAGAATAAAGTGTCACTTTTCATCTTGATCATGGTGATAATTATATGGTTGTTATGGTGATTTGAATAAGAATGGCCCCATAGGCTCATATAAAGAGAATGCTTACACAGTGACATTATTTCAAAGGATTAGGAGGTGTGGCCTTGTTGGAGTAGATGTGGCCTTGTTGGAGGAAGTGTATCACTCGGGGGTGGGCTTCGAGGTTTCAAATGCTCAAGCCAGGGCCAGTATCTCTCTGTTCCTGCTGTCTATAGATCCAGATACAGAACTCTCGGGACCATTCTAGCACTGTGTCTGTCTGCGTGCCACCATGCTTCCCACCATGATGATAATGGACTAAACCTCTGAAACTGTAAGCCAGCCCCAGTTAAATGCTTTCTTTTATAAGATGTGCCATGGTCATGGTGTCTCTTCACAGCAATAAAATATCAACTATGACAGTGGTAAGAGCACCTTAATTTTATAAAATTATGGCTAAAAAGAATTGAATGCATTGTGACTGACATGTACCTCAGTACCAAACAAGACAAGGACAGACTACTTAGTGCTCTAAGATGTCAGTGTACCCAGGAAGCATGTCACATTCATATTCAAATGATACCTTTCCTGTTACAATATTCAGCATATGATAATAAATGGTAATCCTCAGTAGAACCCAGTTTTGCTTATCCTCGTTTTCAAAATTTTGATCAAGCTGCTACAAAATAAGAGCAGTGGTTAATCCTGATCGTCACCATGATTGGATTAAGAACTATGATGGGGGAGCTCCTTTCTGTGGTGCCTTCTCGTCAGCCAGCTAGTCAAGATGAAGCTGAGTCTCTCCTTCCCAGGCCGTGGCTGTCAGAAACTCATGAAATGGATAGTGAATACAAACTTCATGGCTTTTTAAAGATGCTCATGGCCACAGACATTGATGCTGAAGCTCCAGTTGAAGAACGGAAGGGTTATATGGTCCAAGATGTGATGAGAATGACAGACAAGGTATTTTTATGAAGCAAGGTCTTGACCCATGCCAGAGTGTGCTTGCTATTGAGTAAGGCTTTCCTCTTCTAGATCAAGGAAAACTGAAGAGAGGAAATAAAAATCTATTTGGGGTGCACTGTTGGTGCCAATCTGAGTGTTCTCAATCTGGTTATTATTGTGAGGGAGTGATGTGGGAATGATTTCTTATTAATAAAGAAACTGCCTAGGCCCATTTGATAGGCCAACCCTTAGATGGGTGGAGTAAACAGAACAGGATTCTGGGAGAACGAAGCTGAGTCAGAGAGTCGCCATGATTCTCCCACTCCAGACAGCCGCAGGTTAAGATCTTCTCTGGTAAGCCACCTCGTGGGCTACACAGAATATTAGAAATGGGTTAATCTAGATGTGAGAGCTAGCCAATAAGAGGCTAATGCTAATGGGCGAAGCAGTATTTAAATGAATATCGTTTCTGTGTAATTATTTCGGGCATAAGCTAGCCATGTGGGTGGCCGGGTGCCGGGGACGCAGCCCAGCCGCCATTACTACAACAAGGGAGAGAGGGGGAGGGTATATTCCTGAATTGACAGATTGTGTCTCAGCAGTTGGAGTCCAAAAGAGCTAGCAGAGTAAGCAAACCTCGGTCTCTGTAAAGGAGATGATGTTCATCAATATGTTGTCAGAAAGCCCTTAAACAGAGACGGTGAGAAGCCCAGAACCAACATACCCAAGATTGCTGTGATATTTTGTTTGTGTTCTGATAAATAAAGCTTGCCTGGAAATCAGAGGATGGAGCTAGCCACTAGCCACTAGCCACTAGCCCATTGAGGTCTGGAGGTCTGTATAGACAGAAAGTGATAAGGCACCCAATAGAGAGGAGCTTGTTTCTTTTCCATCTTGGGACTCGGAGAGGTGAGAGGTGAGAGGTGACTGTGACTGGTCCTTTCCTTTTCTGGTCTTTTGGCTTTTACGCCACTATCTGACTCTGGGTTTTTATTATTAAGACTAATTAGGATCGCACTTCACCAGATTGCCTCACTTTAGGCCTAGAAACACAGCCAAGTGACCATGGACTGATGTCTTCACCCTGCACCCTGGTCGCTGTGATGTGAGCTGCCCTGTTCATCACACCTTTGACATAGTACAATGAACCCTCTGAAACCATGAGTTAAAATACATAAGTCTTCCCATTGTATTGTTTTTAGATTTTTTTGGTGGGTCGAGGAGTTGGTCACAGTGACACAAAAGTAACTCAGGGTGTAAATGTGGATGACCACCAACTCCTCAATGGTCCCTTGCACAATTCTTACCTCCTCATGTCCGCATCATGGTAGATCACTCACGCCCTTGAGAAAGCCTCATCTACATAACCAATAGAAAAGCAAGGATATTCAGAGTCATTTCCTAGCCTAGGCCACAAAAGCACGAGGGTTTCTGTCCTCCTCTTTCTTTCTGTCCTCCTCTTTCAGGATTATGTATTTGGTGCAACGCAGAGGTTCTCAACCTTCCTAACGCTGCGACCCTTTAATACAGTTCCTCATGTTGTGGTGACCCCAGCCATAAAATTATTTTCATTGCTACTTCATAAGTGTAATTTTATAAAGGAAAGATGTCTTAATTGCTAGAACCATCAGAAAATGTGGTTTCTCATTGTCGCGACCCACAGATTGAGAACCTCCTCACATCTGTGACCCTGAAGAGGACACTGTCATATGAAGATCTCCCAATTCCAAGAAAAGCCTTTATGTGACTCTATGTTGACTGTAACCAAGCAGACCTAGAGCTGGAGTCATCTATCTAGCCTGTCTTAAAGTTTTGACCTGTAGACACAATGGAGTAAGGATTGTTTGGTGTTGCTTTACACTGCTAAGCGTCAAAAGGGCGGGGGGAAGTTATTATGTAACAATATGCAGTGTTTACTTGTTTTTCTAAAATATATTAAGACTCAAATAGTGTAGGTCATACTACATTTGCAGAATTTTTAGGTAGAATTTTAAGCTCAGTTATATGAGCATATTGCAGTTATTTAGAATTGTATGCAGTGGTCAATTGGTGTGATGATTTGGGAATATTTAAAAAATAAGAACCTATTTATTTGTAGAGCCAAGATAATCAAGATAATCAAAAGAACTTGATGAAAAATAATTATAAAAATAGATAAAAATCCTCACAGAAATTATACTCAAGAGGTTTTTATCTAGGCCCAGGGAATTAGACATTGTAAGGTGGTATGATTGCTTTCTATTATTACAAACAAAATATTTTGAGACAGTCAGCTAATGAAGTTGAAAAGCTTATATTGGCTTACATTTTATAGGGTTCGGTTGATGACCCACTGGTCCTATTGCTTTGGCCTGGGGCAAGGCAGTACAGCATGGTATGAAGTATATGGCAGAGTGAGCTGCTCATCTCACTGTGGCTGGGAGCAGAGACAGGAAGAAGGAGTAGGGTCCCTCTGAAGGGGCTGATAGGACCATCCCCCTCATGTACACCTCAGTGATCAGATCTTCTACGACAGGGATTACACTTCTTTCTAATAACCTTAAGGCGGGGACTAAGATTTCCCATAGGGAGACAACAAAGTCTGACATTAAGTTGGGGCAGGCCCAAGCCCCTCCTCCCTGCATGAAGACTGAGCGTGCCATCTTACCATAGGGAATAGATGTTGGAGATGATGTAGAGTCAGGGCAACGCCCCTCCACTGCTGGTGGGAGTGCAAACTTGTACAGCCACTTTGGAAATCAGTATGGTGGTTTCTCAGAAAATTTGTTATCAGTCAACCTCAGGACCCAGTGATACTACTTTGGGGCATATACCCAAAGGATACTCAATCATACCAGAAGGACACCTCCTCAATAAGGTTCATAGAAGCATTATTGGTAATGGTAGAACCTGGAAACAATCTAGATGCCCCTCAACTGAAGAATGGATAAATAAAATGTGGTACATTCACAAAGTGGAGGATTACTCAGCAGTAAAAAAACAATGATATCATGAAATATTCAGGTAAATGGATGGAATTAGAAAAAACTATCTTGAGTAAGGTAACCCAGACTCAGACAAACACGGTATGTACTCACTCATAAGTGGATACTAGCCATAAAGCAAAGGATAACCATACAATCTATAGCTCCAGAGAAGCTAGGTAACAAGGAGGACCCTAAGAGAGACACATGCATTGCCCTGGGAAGGGGAATTAGATGAGATCTCTTGGGCAAACTGGGGGCAGGGGTGGTAAATGGGGCAGGGCGAGGAGAAGGGGATGGGAATATGAAGGAATGGGACGGTCAAGATGGGGAGGGATGGAGTGGGAGAGCAATGAAAGAGATATCTTTATAGAGACAGCCACTGTGGGGTTAGTAAGATGCCTTTCGCTTTCCTTTTCCTTTCTCTTTTCCTCCTCTCTTATGTCCTTCTTTACTGCTTCTCAGCCATCTCTCCCCAACGTGTTTATCTACATGTTCTCTCTACCCTTATTTTCCTCATTGGTTTTTCTTTCCCAACTTTAATCTTGGCCTTGAATAATGGTTAATCTTTATTTTCAACTTGACTGGATTAAAAAATCCCCTGGGAGATTAGGTGCACCTGGAGATGTGTCTGTGAGGGTGTTTTCCCAGGCGTTAACTGAGAAGAACGACTCAACCTGAAGGTGAATGGTACCATCCCATGGCCAAGGATCCTGAAACAGAACAGAAGGTGGGAATGGAACTAGGCAACCGAGGGTTGGCATTTCCCTGTCTATTCCTCTTGGCCTATCATGGCATGAGTTACTTTGCTGTGTCAGGCCCTCCCTACCACAGTGGAACAAAACAAAACTGTAAGCCACTTTAAATCTTTCTTCTTTAAAATTGTTTCTGTCTGGTATTTTGTCATAGTGACAAGACAAGCAACAAACACACCTGGCATCTATTTGAGCTGTGATCTTAGCTGACCTGAAAAGTTCAGTTCTACTATGTTTGATTATAGCTGGTTCGCAAACTGGCATTTCATAGCCGAGTTTGGTTTGCAAATGTGTTTTTGCTTGATTTAATCTATGCCTCTCCAAATGTCAAGTGTCTGTCACAAATCTGAAACACGAGACTCACAGATTACATCAAGCAAAAATATTCTTATGCCCTTTCGTGGTAATTTTTCCATGCTGTAGATTAGTCTCATTGTGGATAGTCATTGTCGCACATTGAAGAAAATGTAAAATCTTATTCAGATATTTAAGAAGAAAGGCTTTGTGGGAGCCTAGGCAGTTTGGATGCTCACCTTACTAGACCTGGATGGAGGTGGGTGGTCCTTGGACTTCCCACAGGACAGAGAACCCTGTTTGCTCTTTGTGCTGACGAGGGAGGGGAACTTGATTGGGGGAGGGGAAGGGAAAGGGGAGGCGGCGGTGGGGAAGAGACAGAAGTCTTTAATAAAAAATAAATAAATAAAAAAAAAAGAAGAAGAAAGGAGCACTTATTATAAATATTTTAGTAAAATGTTAATGTTTAGGGGCTGGAGAGATGGCTCAGTGGTTAAGAACACTGAGCGCTCAGCCAGAGGACCGGGTTCAGTTTCCAGAACCACATTAGGCTGCTAGCAACTGCCTGCAACTATTCCAGGGGATCTGACCCCTTCTTCTGACCTCTACCGGCACTTGCACACACATGGTGCACATACTTAGGTGCACATGCACACACACACACACACACGTGCACACACACATTAAATAATGGATCTGAAAAGAAGGCTTAAATGTGATATGAGGACTGCCACACTGTCCGGTTTCTAGTGAAAGATTTCAAGGCTGATGCCTTTACAGTCAGTGTTTCAAAGCTGTGTAAAGCACGTGAGAAGTCTGCACCAATATCATCTTAGACACCAGCAAGGAACTAGTGCAGCAAGTAGTAAGAGACAAACCGCTTCCCCCCCATGACCGTTGTATTCTCCTGGTTCATAGTAATAGAGCCTGATGTCTTTGTTCTCCTGGATCATCTAGGGCAGATTCGATTTCCTCTATTCTCCTGGACAGTGAAGCATCATATTTCTCACAGTTCACATGCTGGGCAGGGGCTGATAATGAATTGAATTGGATCTGGGAGCCTGTCCGAAGCTCTTTTCATATGTGGTATACACATGAACACTGCGAAAGTCCTCAGGGCAAAACCCCACTCTTTCCAAATATCTACCACTGTCGTTATCAATAGCATTTGGTCTCTGATTATAAATTGCTATCATTGCAAAATTGTAAGGAAATAATCACAAAAAGAGAAAACAATGTCTCTTGTAATTATATTACTCAGAATTGCTGACATTGTGGTATTCAAATTATATTTAACATACTCATGAATACATACACATACTACCTAAAATTTTCATCTTTTGCATATGATGTACAAAAGAACTTGTCTATAATTAATTTTATAGCCTGACTCTTTGGCATCGGCATACATTGCGATCTTATTACCACAATCAAGCTGCTTAACATAGTCATCAAACTCACATGGTTACCTTGTCTGTACGGTAAGGAATCTCTTAACAGATTTTTACACGGAGAATGCAGTCATGTCAACTGTGATCTCCTTGTTGCATCTTAGAGCTCTAAAAGTTCCTCATCTTATGACAGAGTCACTTAAACACTTTACCCTCTAATCAACGCCTCCCTTCCCTCTTCCCCTCTTGCCGCGACAGTCACCATTCTGTTTTGTGCTTCTATGGCTACAGCTATTTTACATGCCACACATGAATGAGCTCATATGATACGGATCTTTCTATCTATTTCATTTAGCATATGGTCCTTTGTTATGAAGGCAGGATTCCCTTCTCTTAAGAGTTTAGATACTATTTCATCCTGTGTGCGTGTGCACATCTCATCCCGTCATCCATTGACTTTGTTCTGGACATTTTGGTGTCTTGCACACTTTGCCTTCATGAATAACAATGGAAAGAGTGGGAAATACTTACTTCATTTCCTTTAGATGTATACGTAGGTGTGGAATGTCTGGATCCTGGGCTCGCTCCGTTTTTCATTTTTGAAGAAGGTTCATACTATTTTCTATAATGGCTGCCCCAATTTGTATTCCCACAAACTATATGCAAGCTTTTCCTTTTCTCTATAGTCTCCCCAGCATGTTATATTTTGTCTTGTTCATTCCAGCATGCTAATAGGTGTGAAGTAATATTATGGTTTGATATGCATTTGCCTGATAATTAGTGTTTTTTTTCCTTTTCTTTACACCTGTACACATATGTGGCAATTTGAATACCATTTTTGGAGTAATGTGAAACTGTCTTTAAAATTTTGATTGCTTAGTTCTTTTGAAACTTGATTTCTTATATATTTTATAACTTAATCCATAAGGTATCCAGTTTGGTTTTTGTTTATTTTTTTGTTGTTGTTGTTTGGTTTTGGAGACAGGGTTTTCTATGTAGCCCTGGCTGTCCTGGACCTCGTTCTATAGACCACACTGGTCTTGAAGTTAGAGACCCACCTGCCTCTGCCCCTCTACTGCTGGTATTAAAGTCATGTGTCATCATGCCTGGCTAAGGTATATAATTTGTAAATATTTTAAATATTGAGGATTGAACCTAGGCCTAAGGCAAGTACTCTACCATTGAAGTACATTTCAGCCCTTGTTTTTGTTTGTTTGTTTTAAAACAGGGTCTAGCTCTAGAGTTTAGGTTTTCCTCGAGTTTGTTATGCAACCCAGACTTGCTCGGTAACTGCAGCATCGTCGGCAGGCATTTTCCTTTTGCCTTCGAGTGACTGATTATTTAGTTGGATTTCAAAGAAAGGCTTTCAGTGAATTTATATTCAGACAAATTCGTGAGTTTTTGAGATCTTTTTCTGTAAGTCAGTCAACATAACAAAGTTGTTATGGTTCAGGGAATGCCGAGTTTGGTATTTGACATCGGGGGATGGAGTTTCACAGTTCTCTCTGCTCTGGCAACTTCTTGGAGCCTTTGTTTTCTCATTTTCAAAAAGGAGACAATCTCTGAGTTATTATGAAGGTTAGGTAAGTTAATATAATGTAGCCGTCAGTGGTAAGTAATCAAAAAATAACCAGAAGATCCCAGTTATTACAATGCTGCCTTGCTTCTGTCATGTACACATTCATGCTGCAGACATGCCGGAATACACAACTCAGTAGGGTAACAGTAAGGATGGCCAAGTTTAAAAATATTGATGACAACTTATGCTGGAGAGGTTGTGGGGAAAAGGGAACACTTCTGCATTGCTGGTGGGAATGCAAGCTAGTATCGCCCTTTGGAATGTCACTGTGGTAATTTCTCATAAAATTAGGAAACAACCTTCCTCAAGACCCAATAATACCACTTTTGGGTATATATCCAAAGGATGCTCAATCGCGCCACAAGGACATGTGCTCAACTATGTTCATAGCAGCTTTGTTTGTCATAGCCAGAACCTGGAAACAGCCTAAATGTCCCTTGACCGAAGAATGGATAAGGAAAATGTGGTACATTTACACAATAGAGTACTACACAGCAGAAAAAAATGACGACAGCTTAAATTTTGCAGGAAAATGGCTGGAGCTAGAAAACATTATTTTTAGTGAGGTAACCCAGACAGAAAGACAATTATCACATATACTCACTCACAGGTGGCTTTTAAACATAAAGCAAAGAAACCCAGCCTACAAACCACAATCCCAGAGAACTCAGACAACAATGAGAACACTAAGAGAGACTTACATAGATCTAATCTACATGGGAAGTAGAAAAAGACAAGATCTCCTGACTAAATTGGGAGCATGGGGACCTTGGGGGAGGGTTGAAGGGAGGAGGGGAGAGACAGGGAGAAGAGCAGAGAAAAATGTAAAGCTCAATAAAAATCAATCAATCAAAAAAAAAAAAAACACCCAACAGTGAGCATCGCATTAGATACTTCTCTTACTATGAGTACCAAAATCCAAAATATTGAATTCAGAGAGAAAGAGCATATCTCTGACTCGCAGTCTGATGGTGCAGTCCATCACGACGGGGAAGGCATGGCGGCTGGAGTTTGCTTCGTCACACTCTGCAGCAGATCAATTAACAGAGAAAGACAAATGCTCAGTTTTTTTTGTATGTTTGCTTTTCATGACAGGGTTTCTGTGTGTAATAGCACTCATTGTCCCAGAACTCACTTTGTAGACCAGGCTGGCCTCGAACTCACAAAGATCCACCTGCCTTTGCCTCCTTCGTGTTGGTATTAAGGGCATGTGCTACCATCCTCTGCTGAAGGCTTGCTTTTAACTGGTTTTCTTCTCCCCCATTTTGATTTAGTCTGGGACATCAGCCCATGGGACAGGACTGCCCACATTATTGTGTGAAGTATTATTTTCTTTTGAAAAATTAATTATTGTTTTTCTTCTCATACATTACATTCCAATTGCAGTTTCCCCTCACCCCACTCTTTCCAGTCTGTCCTCCACCTCCCCACTCCCCCAGATCTACCCCTCCTCTGTTTCCCTTCAGAAAAGAGCAGTCGTCCCAGGGATGTCAACCAAACACAGGGTACTAAGTTACAGTACGACAAGGCATAAAAAACCCTTATATTAAGGCTGGATGAGACAAGTAGGAGGAAAAGATGCCCAAGAGCAGGCAAATGGGTCAGAGACACCCCCATTCCCACTGTTAGGAGTCCCACAAAAACACCAAGCTACATGACCATAACACATACACAGAGGACCTAGCACAGATCCATACGGGCTCTCTGATTGTGGCTTCAGTCTCTGTGAGCCTCTGGGAGCCCTGCTCAGTTGATTCTGTGGGCTGTGTTCTTATGGTGTCCTTGGCCCCTCTGTCTCCTACAATCTTTCCTCCCACTCTTCTGTGGCATTCCCTGAGCTCCACCTAATGTTTGTAGATCTCTGCATCTGCTCCTTAAGATAGAAATTAAAAACTTATGAGTATAATCTTATAAAGACATAGCCACCCTGTTGTTGCTGATTGTTAGAAGAAAGCACAGATTATTAAAAAAAATATGGAACTTTTGAAAACTGAGGATAGTCTATATTAACTATAAGTCTGTTTAATAGCTAGAAGTAAACAAAAAGAATCGACGATTCATTCTTTGAGGGAATGCATTCTGCTATATACGTAAAACGGTGCTTTTTCATGTATCTGTTACTAGTAAGGCATTGTATACGTCTAACCTTCTCCTTGCACATCCCATTCACTCAAGTTTAAAATGTTTGTTCCCCCAGATCTCCATAAAGAGGTGCATTCTACTCAAAGCTAAGGACAAAATTTGGCAGCCTGGATTTTAGAAGTATTTTTAAAAGTATAGTTTGACTCATTGCGACTTCTTTTACCGCGTGAATTGTCTTTATAGGAAAATCTGGATGAAAGAAAAGAGAATAAATCAACACTGGCCTGGAGGCCACTTACATTTTAATTTTAAACTTGACATCGAAAGCAATGTTAGACTTGAACGAAAACATTGTCGAGGCCCTGGGGCAACTTCAATCTAGCTCGACTGATAAATATTAACCACGTATTATGAGTCCAGCGTTGAGCTGGAATACAAAGATAAATTTAATGTGGGTGTTGATGCTGGGGGGAGTTCAGTCTAATTTAATGCAAGTCCCTGAATAGACACAGAGAGAAATGAACAGCCCCGAGAGATGCCGTAGCTTTACCACCGTGAGCAGATAAGTAGCAGAGCCAAAATGAGAGCATTTCTAGAATGGTATTCCTTGCATAGCTTTATACTCCCTGCTCAGAAGTTTAACAAAGGTAGAGTTTTTACATTGGCTAGAGCGCTTGTGCCCGGGCTCTCCCCACAAAGCAGGTCGGGAACATTTCCACGATAGTCAGCATCTCAAAATAGCTGCTGGTCCCTGTAGCTTTGTTCCTACCTCTGGAAGTATGAAAGAAATCCTAATAATACAACTGGCAATGGACAAATGGTCCCCCTCAACACACATTCGAGCGCTTGCTATGTGCCTGGCTGTGTGCTATACCCTAGGAATATAAAGTAGACCCCAGCCCGTCCTTATCCTCGAGAAACTAATGATCTAGTGCGGGAACGAAGCCTGGGAAGCAATATTTTAGTAACCGTTCACAGCTCAAGCTGGTGCCTAAGGAAATGCATTCCAATTCTCCTCTTAAAAGAAGTGTTTGTTAATTGCTTTTTGTTTGAAAACGCTTTCACCCGGGTCTAAAAATTTCCAGACGCAAACTCGATACTCCTTCGAGAGAAGTTGCTGTGGTTGGAATATGCAAATGGAAAGCGGCGCTCACTCTCTGAGCCCAAACCTCAAAGCAGAGGGACTGGAGTTTTAGGAAAGCAGCCATTTCTCCATTCACGTGAGCTGAAATGGCCTCAGACAAAAGCCTCACCTCAGCCCCAAGCTTAGCCTCGAGATTTTTAGATTAGGCCCCCTTGGAAGAAGATTAAGGGAGAAAGAGGGAGAGGGGGGTCGGGATGGAGAGAACAGAGGGAATATGAACGAGCAGGCTGATTTGTAAAGTTGTCATTGTGGACTAACTCAGTCTTAGTTCTCCAACGGCCAGGAAGGAAAAGAAGGAAAGGGACCCCTTACCTCTGAAATGCCACACGTGGGAATCTCACCCATTGAGTAGGGCCAAATCAGTGACTTCAGACCTACACAACTCTTATATTCATTACCCTGATGTCCTTGGTGTCCTTCGTGCCCATGCTGTAGACATTATTCCATCCCAATATGCTTTTTCCTTCTTGCTGCCGAGGGACACTCTTGGAAAAAAAGAAATCTGACTTTGACCTTATTTATAACATTTTCTCTTCTAACGTTATCGGATTTAAATCAACAGCTTTCTATAACAGTGTAAGTCATTATTTTAAATATAATTTCTGCATCTGCTATTCGCAAGTCAAGAATTTGTGGCTGACGTTAGAAATGCAGTTAAAAAAAAAAGGACGCCTATTCTTATTAGCGCTCCCAAGTCAGCAGAGAGGCTGGATACCCTTGCAGAGATTTACTTATTCTGGGATGGTTCACAAGAAGGGAAAATATTTTGGATGAATATATGCCTCCAATTCTACTGTCAACCCACTGTTATTGTAAAAATTCCTTTGTCCTGTTTGTATTACACAAGAAATGGACAGCCTGACAGAACATGATGAGTATCTCACGAGGAAACACACATGCAGGAAAAAGCAGCCACTTTGGTTTTTATTCTTATCTTTCCATAAATATGATCTCTGCAATCCATAATACATGGTGTTTGCTTACTTAGCTTATCACTCTTAGGGACATTGGACATGTAAGTTTTTGTAAGTCAAACTTCAATGGCGGTTCCACGAAAAAAATAACATTTTCAATCTGCCATGGAAAAATACATTTAGCCACCCCCTCCAGATTCTAATTGCTAAAAAAGTTTATCTTTTGATTTGGTACTCTATGTAATTCTACACAAATCAGTTGTGTACTTTCATGTGCTGGGCCCTTTGCCAGGTGCTGGGAATACAAAGATATCAAACACGCAGTTCCTGCTCCCTTTAATTCACAGTGTGTAAGAGTACATGCGCTCTGTTAGCTTTGATAATGCATTGAAAGATGTTAATAGGAGCAAAAGGACCACAGTGCTGAAGAAGGACAGAGAATGGAAAATAAAAAATAAAAATGTTTATTCATTTTCAGATATACATATGTACATACATACACATTATACATATATACAGTGTGTATGTATAATGTGTATCTATCTATCTATCTATCTATCTATCTATCTATCTATCTATCTATCTATCTATCTATCTATCTATC
>JABTXL010005037.1:18178320-18209327 GCA_025134845.1 Neodon shergylaensis | reverse complement strand
ATCTATCTATCTATCTATCTATCTATCTATCTATCTATCTATCTATCATGTATGTATGTGTCTGGGTTTGTGCATATGCATGTAGGTACATATAGATCCCAGACAGCCGATCCTCTTGGAACTCGAGTTACAGACAGTTGTGAGTCATTCCATCTGGGTTCTGGGAATCAAATTCAGGTCCTCTGCAAGAGCAGAAGAAGCTCTTCATCAATAAGCCACCTCTCCAAGCCCTGAAGCATCTTATATCCTAGGTGAAAGAGCAGGACAGGAGGAGAGCAACTCTTCATACTGTTGCCACTACAGCATCCAGTGTCAGCTGTACCCATGTGCACCACAGAGACCTGCTTCTCACGTAGAATGGTTCTCTATTCTCAATTTACTCTCCAGCTTTTGTGAACTGCTTCTGCTAATAGCCTCCAGAGAAAGGTAGACAAAAGTGAAGTTGTGAAACTATTTCAAATATCTTTATTCTGCAGCCACGATTAGTTAGTTTGTCGGAATATATTATTCTCTATTGACAGCTATTTTCTTTGGAGCAGTGAAGACATTTGCATGGGGGAGTGTGGCTTCTCATTTGTTGTAGACAAGTCCAAAGTTGTACCTTTATCCTGTAAATCTGGGCATTTTTTCTCTTCTCCGCAAGCTTTCCATGTCCCTCTGATTGTTTGCTTGGTGGGTGTCTATTTTCATCCATTAGACTGAGTACTTCTTAGATACTTCACACCTCACTGGTGCGCTGAGGTCTTGTGTTACACCCTAAGCAGATTATGGTGGATAGGAGGCTACTATAGTCTCAAGTGAATGTAGGAATGTTGGGACCCCATGCTCCCAACTTTTGCCCGGCGATCTTGTTTGCTTCCAATTTCCAGGAGGATCTATACATGTTTTTATTTGGGTTCACTTAGTTATTTGGCTTCTCTAGACTTGTGAACTATAGGCTCAGTGTCCTTTGTTCATGGCTAGAGTCCACTAATGAGTGAGTACATATTCATCTTTTTGGGTCTGGGTTATCTCACTCAGGATAGTGTTTTCTATTTCCATCCATTTGCATGCAAAATTAAAGATGTCATTTTTTTTTACCACTGAGTAGTACTCTAATGTGTATATATTCCACACTTTCTTTATCCATTCTTTCATTGAGGGGCATCTAGGTTGTTTCCAAATTCTGCCTACTACAAATAGTGCTGCTATGAACATAGTTGAACAAATGCTTTTGTAGTATGATTGGGCATCTCTTGGATATATTACCAAGAGTGGTATTGCTGGAACCTGAGGTAGGTTGATTCCCAATTTCTTGAGAAACTGCCACACTGATTGCCAAAGTGGTTGCACAAGTTTACATTCCCACCAGCAATGGATGAGTGTTTTCTTACTCCACATCCTCTCCAGCATAGGCTATCATTGGTGTTTTTGATTTTAGCCATTCTGATGAAATCAGGTTTCTTTAAGGAAATGAATGATTCCCAGAGTGAAACAGTTAGGTAAAAATGGCGACTGTGATACCTTGTGCCAGCAAGCAAAGAAAAAAAAAAGCGCTGCCATTGGAACCAGCTTCAAGCAGTTTCCTCTGACCATTTTTGGAGCAGATTAAATATCTGTAAAGAATAAATGAATAATCACAAAAGACTTGCTAAATAAAATTCCATGAGTTCTGAAGGAAGAAAGAGAGAGAGGGAGAGGTAGAGAAAGGGAGAGAGAGCAAGAGAGAGGGAGCGAGAGAGAGAGAATAGGGGAGAGAGGAAATATGAATATATACCCGAATCTTATTCTGGAAAATGCTCATGTTTTCTCTGAAAGAACTGTTAAAATCACTTACCTGCTGGAATCACTGAATCTGGCAAAAATTATCAATAGGAGGCAAAAAATCTTTGATGGGGAAGCTGATTGGGAAAGAGGATATTCATTTAGTGTGTTCAATGTCACCCCAGAGAATATCTGTTAATAGCAAAGGAAAAAAAAATCTTCCCTTTCCAATGGAGACAGCCCAGCCCTTAAGACTGTGATTAAAGCCAGGGTCACTGGCAAACAACCAAATAACTGCTAGTTCGCTACTCTGCTACAGATTCAGTGGGGGTAGGGTTCACACCCAAAATTGTTGACTCAATCTAACCAGACTCTTATCGGGTCCTGCCTTTACAGGAGGGAGGAGGATTAAAAAAGAAAAGAAAAGAAAAGAAAAAAAAGGAAGGAAGGAAGGAAAGAAGGAAGGAAGGAAGGAAGGAAAGAAGGAAGGGAGGGAGGGAGGGAGGGAAGGAGGGAGGGAGGAAGGAAAGAAGAAAGAACAAACCAAACGACACCAGGAGGGTACAGCAGAAAAGTGACTCTGATTTCCACAGGAAGAGACAGTTTTAGTTTGAGAACCATTGAGGCATGCTTAGAATCAGACACTCTTTTTATGAATACAAATAAAAGAGGTGGTTTTTGACTAAATATGGACACTGTGGTTGCTTGATTCCACTGATCTCTTTGGTTGCCCGCTGCACTAAACTCTCGACGGGTGTGTTTTCTCTTTACAGTCAAAGTAAACTTGTCTCTAGTGTCTCTAGTGTCGATTTTTTTTTAAAATAGAAGTCCTTTTCTATAATCCTAACTGTACCACTGTTGCATAGCTAGGGCACTTCGGACTTTAACAGATGATATTAGAGTCATATCATCTCTGAATGAAGCACATAAGCATCGTCAGCTGAAGCAGAAGAGAGAAGCGTTTGAGTATTCCTTGCTGATAGAGTGGACAGCATATCATCTTCAGGCTTCCTGGTCTTAGAAGAGAAAGCCGTGGGTATGGCAGAACAGCTGTGCCCTGTTTCTGAGAGAGGAGAGCCTTCAGGCTCGTCTCTTTGGAGCTGTCTGCTTGGCAGCATTGCCGTGAGCAGACTACCCTGCATTTTGCCACTGGTGACTCCATTCCTGGAGGCTCCTGAAATGCCCTCCAGTTTCCCCCCACTTTTCTTTTTCTTTCTTTTTTTCTTTTTCTTTTTTTCCATTTCCCCCCACTTTTCAAACCGTACCATTTTCTCCTCTTATTGTTTGGCACAATTACTTCTGTTAGATAATAACTAGATTTTCTTGTACAGTTTGAAGAAGTCCATATATTTTCCACGTTGCTACTTTCTGGCAAACACTAGATAGAGTACCTGTCTAGCCTTTCTTTGTAGTGCGTAGAATAGCTAGGCAACAGCTAGAATTCGAGAGTGGTAATTTTCTTGTGTTGGTGAATAGAGCACTTTATAATCCTATAATAACTTGCTCTTTTGATCTAGGCCAGTGCTTCTCAAGGTGTTGTTTCTGCATAAGACACCCTTGGAAACTGGTCAACAATGCAAGTTTGGGGATGCTAACAACCAACTTTCTTTGGGGATAAAAAGTTGAGAAGGAGCGTAGGCATCTAATTAAAAAAACATCCAGGTGATTTCTTTTTTTTTTGTTTCGTTTCTTTTTTTTAATATTTATTTATTATGTATACAATATTCTGTCTGTGTGTATGCCTGCAGGCCAGAAGAGGGCACCAGACCTCATTACAGATGGTTGTGAGCCACCATGTGGTTGCTGGGAATTGAACTCAGGACCTTTGGAAGAGCAGGCAATGCTCTTAACCACTGAGCCATCTCTCCAGCCCCAGGTGATTTCTTTTTTAAAAAATGATTTATTTTTATTTTATGCACATTGGTATTTTGACTACATGTGCATCTGTATGAGGGTATCAGACCTTCTGGAACTAAAGTTACAGACAGTTGTGAGCTGTCATGTGGGTGCTCAGGATTGAACTTGGGTCTGCTAAAAGAGAAGCCAGTGCTCTTAACCACTGAGCCATCTCTCCAGCCCCTCCAGGTGATTTCTTTTGCACATGAATATTTTGGAAACACTCTAAGCACCAGGATTTCCCAAATTCCTTTATTGAGTTTCTGAGGCCCATGATACACAGAATAGTAAAGAACCAGTCACGTAGGATGGTTGCAGAATGCCCAGGGAGAAGAGTTTCCAGAGAAAAAAACGTTACTGCCATTCTGGCTGGCTGTCTCCCCTTCTGCTGCAAGTCCCCACATTAAAGTGTGTAGTAAAAGACTGTGACATCAACCAATGGCAGGAGGATAAGCATGGTTCAGCTACAGAGAAGAATGGTATCTTCACCAGGTGGTGGTGGTGCACGCCTTTAATCCCAGCACTCTGGAGGCAGAGTCAGGTGGATCTCAATGAGTTCGAGGCTAGCTTGGTCTACAAAGTAAGTCCCAGGGCTACACAGAGAAACCCTGTCTCAAAAAACCAAACAAATGACTGGAAAGCTCAATGAGCCAGATACAGAGAGAATAGCATTGTGCACTCCTTTTAGGTGAGAAAAAAATAACGTTTATTTGAAAGCAGGGGTTACTAGGGACTGGAGAGTCTGAAGAGTACAGCGGCTGGGGAAGGGTGGAAGAGTAGATGGGCTTATATGGTAATATCACAGTGAGCCCAGCAACTTGTACAGCTAATATATATTAAAAGAGTGTGTGACTCACCAGAACAAAAGGAGGCCGAATTGACATGTATTTATAGAAAAGAAGAGCAGAATAGTAGCTCCTGGTATGAAGCCAGCATGTTTTTATACTCGACTGCATGAACAAAGGAAGCCTTCCATTTTCATATTCAGAATAAAGAGTTAATAAAGAACATTGGAAAAGGCACAAGAGAGGGTAGAACGGAGCGAGATGATCTAGTTCGAAGGGAAAACTTGTTATGCACCGATCGCATAAACACCACTATCTGCCCTTGGCCTGTTGACTCAGCTGGTTGGAATTCTAAGTCCCAGGCTGAGTTTCCTACAGGGAATGGAGAAATTATTTTTCTGCTGTGGGCACAGTGTGTGTTCTATATCACTACCTACTGTATCACTTCCAGACGGAACAGGTAGGAGGCAAAGGATTAAGCATCATTTCTCATTTATCTCTATTTTGGGGCAATAAATAATAAAAAATGAGCAATAAATAATAAATTTTTACAGGTCTTTCCCCCAAATCTTTTATTGGCAAAAAGTTTTTTTTTTTTTTAAAAAAAAATCTTGAATTGAAGAAAGGACATAGTAATTTTTTTCTTGTTGTTGCATGTTTTTGAGACAGAGTCTCCTATAACCCAGGATGGCCTTGATCTTGCCAAGTAGCTGAGGTTGATATTAGTCTTCTAATCTCCCTGCCCCTGAAACATAGTTCCTTGAGGAAAGTTGATAGTGTACACTTGCACAAAGATGATAATCTTAACATAAAATAACTTGTGGAATGTTTCATTTGGTAAAATTGCTTCATTAAGTATTTATATCAACATATAAACATGTAACTCTCTTATATTGAACAGACACTTTTAAGACTTTGGGGGTAAATCTGTTAAATCCTTAAGAAGGAGATACAAATGAAATGTCTTTGAAAATACAGCAGGCCCGTCTCTAACACTAGGGATGCTTCTGTGCTTCCGTGAAGAACCTTTTCTGCCTCAGGCCCTTGCCCCAAGGTAAACCTTGAACATTGTGACCCATCTTTTGGCAGACTGCTTTGTGAAGATTCTAAACGTTGTTATTTTAAAAGGACACACGTCAGAATCGTCACAAACTGCTTTCCCTCCTCAGTCCATTTGCATAAATCGGAGAAGTTTCGAGGAGATACACAAAGTGCTGAAGATCAGCAGAAATGGAGGCGTGTTCTCTTTATACCTCATCACGCTTCAACATGAAAAATGTCTCCTCCATCTCTTCAGTGAAATTCTCCAAAGACTGCAAAAACAACACAGCTGAAAAAACATTTTTTTCTTCTGGAAAAAAAAAAAGAGAGACACATGCAAAAATATATGAATTTCTACAAGCTGACATCCAGCTACCTTGATCTTGAGCTACCTCTGTGAAAACACGTTTTACGTAGGGGGTGATGTTATTCAGTAGCCATTGTTGAGATGTCGCACTATTACTGGGGTAGATAATTCTTGGGATCTATTTTCAACACTGTATTTTAAAACATGGCGAATACCTCCTGAGTAAATTGGGAGCATGGGAATCATGGGCGAGGGTGAAAGGGGAGGGGGGAGAAAGGGAGGGGAGCGGTGAAAAATATATAGCTCAATAAAAAACAGTAAAAAAAATAAAAATGGCAAACAATGCATTGAGTAGAAAGACTTCATTTTTCTAGATAAGTAGCCAAAGGGAAAAAAATTCTTTTCCTTTAAAGGGTTATAAGGCGCTTACAAAGAATGTGTTTGAAAAAACGCTAAGAAAGAATGTCTTTGTAGGGGTCCTAATCGTCAGGGCAATAGAAGGAAAAAGAAAAAAATCAAACCACAGTGAATTAGTTTAGCAGATCATTACAGTATCTGCTCTATGAAACCCAGGGATCGCAGAAGTAATACAAACAGCAAACAGCATATATGTAGCGTGGAGATAATTCCTAACCTGCAGGGATCATAGCTACTGATGGACGTAACAGTCCTCAGCTCAGCCCAGAAACTTATGTGAGCCCCACGTTTCTCCATCTTTTGACTCTTTATAGAATCTCCCAAACTAGATTTTTTTTTTAACAGAAAAGTATCAAATTATCTAATCTTGGGAAATTCTTGAAGACACTGTTTGTCAATCCAAATAATACATCTGCAGGATGGGATTTACCCTGGCCCCTCCCAGCGGCTCTTTTCCATTTGTGATTGCGATTGCGCATCACCTGTCTCGACCACATAAAATGCTGAAGTGCTAGACATCGATCATCATGTCCACTGTATCAAAATGTGAGGAAACTCTCACTACTATTGAACGCTTGGTGAACAAATAAACAAAATATGCATATTATGGGGTGAAGGCTACCCCACTGCACTCCCCCACTGGCATGGGATATGTGAACCTGTTTCTACGAGATGAATGAGATAGGAATGTTAATTTTACCGATCCAACACCCAGTGAATCAGTGGTAAGAATCTCAGTTTCTCTGTCTCTGTCTCTGTCCCCCCCCCACACAATGGGTAACATAAATCAATAGAAATCACTGTGTAGTTGTCTATATGAAAGTTCAGAGTCCATATCCTTATAGATTAGCTCTATATAGTTTCAATCTAATATTTATGTATAGTAAACAGTAAGTGGTTTCCAGGGCTTAATAGATTATGCCATTCGAAAGTGACAGAAATTATGCCTATATGACTCTTATCTTTACTAAGGTCCTACCACGTGAAAAATCCAATACGGGTCATTGGTAGACATAAATAGCCTTTGTCGCGCATGAATGAATTTGTTTTAATGAGTTATAGAAATTCATGTTGAGGAAAAAATAAAGATTGTTTTAGTTTTTTCTTTCTTTCTTTTTTTTTTTTTTGGTTTTTCGAGACAGGGTTTCTCTGTGGCTTTGGAGCCTGTCCTGGAACTAGCTCTGTAGACCAGACTGGTCTCGAACTCACAGAGATCCGCCTGCCTCTGCCTCCCGAGTGCTGGGATTAAAGGCGTGTGCCACCACCGCCCGGCTTGTTTTAGTTTTTTCAAACGTGCGCACTGTTATAGTATGTGTCTGTTTGCGGTAGGTGTACGTGAATACGGTGGAGGGCAGAGGAAAGCTATCAAGAGGTCAAGAGTTGAGTTGGCCACCTCCTTACACTGTGGCTCCAGAGACTGAACTCTGGTTGGCAGATTTGCATAGCTAACCACAGGCGTTTGTGCACTCTGAAACATCTGTCCACACCACGTTTTACTTTTCTATGTTGGTGTTTAGAAGTGTCACCCTCTCAGTTGATACCAGTTAAATGTGTTAGATGTTGTGAATTTTTTGCAGGATTTTCTTCTGTGTTTACTCATCTGCAGGATTGTGCATTTGGATGTCTCTTCTGTATGGCTGCCTCCAGAGGCCAGGAGTGGGTGTCAGATACCTGAGAGCTGGAGCCACAGGTGGCTGTGAGCCACTGACATGTGTGTTGGGCAATAACCTTGGGTCCTCTTGAAGAGCAGCAAGCACCATTAACCACAGAGCCATCCCTCCAGCTCCTAAAGTAATCTTTTAAAATTTAAGTATAACACACTCACAGAAACATGCATGCATGCTAAATTAATTAATAGATTTCTTTTGTTGAGAAAATTGTGCATTATTTTAAAAAGTCAAGACTTAATGTCTTATTGTATATACATGTATATGTGTGTATGTGTTTGTATGTGCATGTGTGTATGTAGGTATATGTGTATCCATAGACATATGTGGTCAGAGGTTGATGTTGGGTATTTACATTCTCCTTCTTATGAAGTAAGGAAGGGTCTCTTACTTGAAACTAGGGCTCACTCAGTTCACGTGACTAGCCTTGATAGTCCTCTTGCTCTATGGATCTCCAGTTTATGACTCCAAGGGTGGGCATTATAGGCGGGTTACCAAGCGCTTTACTGACTGAGCCATTTCCCTAGCCCCCAAGGCTTAAAGTCCTTTGAAATGATTTGGCTGCTTTGATGTATTTGCCTATTTACAAAATATTCCTATTTTGTACATTTAATGTTTTTTAATCCTTCCTGATCGCACATCCGATTGAACTTCAGATCACTCATTTCTGCAAAGTATATGTCCCTACACTCTTTATCACACAGTATCAAGGGTCTAAGCCAAGTGAGCAGGATTACTTTTAAAGTATTCACCGGAGTTATTAGATGAACATCCTCTAGTATGACACTTTGTGAAAATAAAGATATCACCCTAAAAGGGGTGTTAGTCATAGTATCTAAAAATACATAGACAACATTGTTCCTTTCACCTTTTTAAAGCAAATAAAACTGACTTTCAAATGAACTTTCTTGCAAAGAAGGGTAAAGAGTTAACACATTCAATTCTCATTAAAGCGGGAATCTGTCAGAGAATCAAGTAAGCAACTTTAGTGTATACACCTATAATCACATTATGTAATGTCTCTTGCCTGAATAGCTCAAGCAGGTCATATATCACAATCAAAACAGTGGTAAACAAGCATGGTAACCTAGAAACACAATTTAAAAAATTGCATTATGTTACATAATCAAAACACTTAAGTAGGTGAACTGAAATGGTCGCATGTGAATGAACCTATCAGTCTTATAAGAAAGTTTGCTGCTTGCCCGTGGCAAGAATGCTGGGTTGCTAACTTGAAACTTCTGTTTGATTACTTCTACAGGTTAGACTGTTATGATAGTTGTCCCCCTGATACCCAGAGATCCTCTGGATCGTCTCCAGCATGATGGGATAAAGGAAGTTCTCTATAATTACAGTGGAGGGAAGACCGCCCGAGTTTGGAATGCTTTCTTTCATCTTTGAATGTATAATATGCAGAACCACAGGCCATTGCATGGGAAAACTGCTGATGAAAGCATATTGTGGACTCAGCAAAAGCATCCTAATAAAGCACAGTGTTCTTGCTGAATGTGGCAGCGAATGCCTATAATCTTAACTTCTGGGAAGCTGAGGCAGGAGGATCTTGAGTTCGAGGCTAGCCTGGGCGACAGAGCCAAAGCTGTTTCAGAAATAAGAAGTTTTTCTCTACCGCATTCTAATTTGCTATCTCCTGCATTTATATCTGATTCAGAAAAAGTCTGAACAATTGTACCGTACATGCCAAAGTCCCGATATGAGAGGCAGGAAGTGATGTTTGGAGCATGGCATGTGATTCACCATGGACTGGAAGGAGTCACCAGGTCTCATTATGCTGAATACATAAGACAGCGTAAGTGCTGTCTGACTGGGTCACTATCTAGTCAGTGGAGCAAGCACATAAAGCAATATTCCAGTATGATGTTGGAATATTATGGGAAACGTTGTTATGGAATGCTACGAGAAGACAGAGTTGCATAGACTATGGGTCTTAGAACTGTGCATCACCATATGGGGAATTCCAGGAAGGACAAATGAAGGACTCCGCACGAAGGTGATGAAAGCCTGGATCCTGCCAACAGCTTGAGGGAAGGGGAAGGAGCCTGGCAATGTGTAGGATGTATAATAGGCAAGATTAGGTCATTGGGTAGATAAGAGGCAGGAGTGGATGGAACGCACATCTATGACATACATACATATACATAAGGGAGAGATTTCTGCCTTCATTGGAGGTACTGCTTATTTTCACTCGTGAGAAAATAATAAAATGGTGTGAGCAGAGGAAGGTGGGGAGCGACGTGTGATCCTGAAGGTCAAAGTGTCCCTGGGGTACCTTTGCAGCTGTATCCATATGACTTTAAAATATTTACTCTATGTGTGTGGAACTGGGGGGCATAGGCCCCAGTTTGTTTGTGTGTGTGAAAGTCAGAAAAAAAGATTCAGTTTTTCTCCTTTCTCTTGGTTTATGAGGCAAGGTCTTTTTTGTTATTTCTGGGCACTTGATACAAATGCCCCCTTGTCTGTATCTCTCATCCTGTGGTAGGAGTGTCCTGAGGTTGGAATTTACCAATACCACATCTGGATTTTGTAACACAGGTTTTAGAGTTTGAACTCATGGTTGCCCAGTAGGTGTTTTACCCACTGAGCCGCCTTGCTGGCCTCCATCACAGAGTTTAATAGAGTCTGAACTTCGATGACAGGCACAGTGCCGTTTATAGACGGCAAACGTGTCCCTGGGACGGCACTCAGAAGCCCTGCACCTAACATCTTAAATACTCCTACACTCTCTGATTCAGCTTCGAATGCTACCCCGTCCTCGATTTCACCAAAACCAATTATGTTTGCACTCGGGGAAGTATATGAGAACTTACTCACACACAGCCTGGAAGCTGGAGCTGTTTTGATGTCTCCTTGCTTGCTTCAGTAACAGTTCCTACTATGTTGGCTAAGGCTGAGTCACGCTCCTTAGTTACCCGAATCAGTGCCCAAACTCTCCTGCATTGCCTGCTATCAGAGCTCCGAGATTTCATGCCTAGGGCTTGCTGGGAGGTGATCTGAGTCAGCCAAGCCCTGTCGAGCCTGGGCTACTACTACGTCTTTGTGGTGAACATCTACCATCTATCCATCACTGAGTTCACAGTCCTTCTAGGAAATTTCCTTAATGCGTTTCCCTTTGATGGTTCCCTTCCTCTCCCTCAGCTCTGCTGGTTAGGGTGAAGCAAGTGCCACTCCACCTTCCAGGAGGATGGACAGTCAGTCCTTCACATGCTCTCAAAATCTCAACTCCAGCTAGGGGCTCACAAATGACGTCATTCAAGTAGAAGCCTTGTAGAATGCAGTATGCTTCATGTACTTTGAAAGATTCCTCCTCTTTCCCGTCCCCGCTCCCTTTTCTTGTGACTGCAAAAGTACGTAGCTTGGGTAGGTGTTAGTGACCTGAAAATGAAGTCATCTGCAGGAAAAGACAGAGAGACCACATCTTCCCTGTGTATTTAAACCACTGGGATTTTTCAAGTTGAGTTGTTTTGGCATAAGAATTATTTCTAGTTCTTGTCCTTTTACTTTAAAAAAAAAAAGCCAACTAAGGTTGATTCACTATTCACTCAGTTAAATAATTACCAAGGAAGTATACAATGTCAAGACTAGTGAGGTGTGGCTATGGCAAAGTATGTATTAGAGGCAAAGGTCTTTGCCCTTGTGGCTTTCACACTGATTGGAAGACATCCTTGGATTTCCTTAATATTACTTAATGCCTGCCAGGACTTTGCTCAGTCCTCAGTGACAGATACTCCTGACTCTGGGTTTTGCTTGCCAGGTGATTCACCGAATCTCCAGCACTGAACATGCATCCTCCTTTCCTCCCTGCGCGAAGAGCCTTACATTTTATAGGTATCAGTTTTGTGGACAAGTTCATTCAAGTATCTCACCAGATTGGGAATCGCGGCCACCGCTGGTGTTCCCTCGGCTGTCTGATCTCCGTTAGCGCAGACCTTATTCTAGGCTGTTGATGAGTACATTTATTAATTAGTGCTCATGCTTTGTTTGCTGTGCTGATTTTCAAATGTCATAGAATAGGAACGGATGGTGAGAAGGAATGTGGGGGCTGTGGAGTGTTACTGAGAGCTGAGTACATATTTGCTCACAAGCTCTGTTTATGCAGCAGTGTTTCCGAGGCACTGATCAGAGAGAATGATGCTGGTCCCAGCTAGCATAGCTATCTTTTACCTTCCTTCTTACTTTTCTTCCTTTATTCGGTTGAAATATGCATTAAGTTGCTATTTGGAACTATTTTCGAGGTTGAACTGCAGCATTAAATCCACCACATCCTCGCCTTTATGCAACTGGTGTTCTATGGGAATAAGGCATGGAGTTTAGAGCCTGAATGTAAAATCTCATCTCGAACTTCGCAGTTCAATAAGCAGATCAAAGGATGAGGGGTGGGCACGGTTGTGTCACTTGTCCAAAAGCAGAATAAGGGTGGAGAGAAGATCCAGTGTGTTTGATGCTGGATTCCTTGTGAGTAGCAGAAAAAATTGAGTAGGTGGGAGGCACACAGTGTTCAGAGCGAACCAGTGGGATGACATCTGGTAAAAGATACTTAAAATACAAGTTGAGTACATTCCGAAATAGAATGCTGGGAACCATAAAATGAACTCGGGCAGTTTTCAAGTGAGATGAAGATAATAAAAAAGAAGAAGAAGAAAAGAAAACAAACCAACAAAATATACACCAGGGGCTGGGGAGATGGGCCAGTGGTGTGAACTACTGGGTACTCTTAAAAAGGACCCAGGGTGGATCCCCAGCACCCACAGGGTGGCTTGAAAGACACTCATGACTCCAGTTTCGGGGAGTCTGGTGTTTTCCTCTAAGCTCTGCAGTCACCAAGCCAACACATGGTGTGCTCACACATGCGAACAGATAGTCTTTCATACACATGAGATAAGGAAATACATTAGGGAAGATACTTTCAAAGGTTAGAGTCTTCACTTAGCTAATGTTGTGATAGTGTTTTGAGAGAGATTTTTAAAAGGCCACTACTCTTGCAAAAGTTATTTTATGCCTTTTGATAAGGGGAACGTAAAGATGATCAGTGTATACATATGCACACACACATATAAATACACATGCATTGATACATACAAACATACACGTGCATGTTCTATAAACTACCCTTTTTTTCAACATAGGGGGAATCAGTGGGATGATGATGTCAGGACCATCTCATCCTTAGCAAAGCCCTGGATTACTTGTCAAAAACACTCACTGATGATCCCGTCTCATCGGGACTTTTAAATTTGGAAATCTAGTTGGAATTTCTTACTCTCTGTTTCCAGAAGACTTTCTAATAGTACTCAGACTCTGTAATATCTGCTGTTGCTTGTGGATTTCTGTTGCAGATTTCTTGTTGTAGTTAGACAGGAAATAATTCAGGCATGCTCTTGACATCCTTTCTTCACCAGTCAGATGTCTTCCTATTCTAATCTGGCCGTACAAATGGTGTGTTTCTATTGAAGTTGCAGTCTTCAACCAGAGGTAGGAAAGTGTGTTGAAGCTAAGGGATCACAACAGGGGTTTTAGAGTTAATCTCATTCTTTTCCTGACAATGTCTTATGTAGCTTTACTGTAAACTCACGGTGTAGGCAAAGATGACATCGTATAGATGGTCCTTCTGTCTCTACTCTCCAAGTGCTGACATTACAGGTGTGTACCTCCACACTCAGGTGATCAATTAACCTTGGTTTTTAATTTCCTTGGTGTTTGTTAGCCAATCAAGAATTTTCTTTCAGATCATCCAATATCTGTCAAGAGGACCTAATCTATACCAGTAGATATTTTTGCCAGGTCCTTGATCTATATTCTAGTTGTATGTTAAGCCGAGACCTCAGTCACATAATGGTCAGAACCAGAACTCTTTCAGTTGCAGCAGAAATGATTCAAATCATTTTGATTTGAAAAGGGGATTGGCTCATTGTGTGGGTGCATAGCGGACAATGAGGACTACTGAGACCTCAAGAACAATGGCAATGGGTTTTTGATCCTACTGCACCTATTGGCTTTGTGGGAGCCTAGGCAGTTTGGATGATCACCTTACTAGACCTGGATGGAGGTGGGTGGTCCTTGGACTTCCCACAGGGCAGGCAACTCTGACTGCTCTTTGGGCTTATGAGGGAGGGGGACTTGATTGGGGGAGGGGGAGGGAAAGGGGAGGCAGAGGTGGGAAGAGACAGAAATCTTTAATAAAAAAAATTCAAAAAAAAATAAAATAAAAAAAAAGAAAAAAAAAGAAAAGGGGATTGGTTCAGAGAACTAACCAGTCTACCCGGTGAGTATGATATTAATAATCATGAAAGATTTGTCTCTGTAAAAGCTGGAGGTGAGAAAGGGGTTGGCTAGCTTTATGGGTAAAGTTGGTTGTCTAGTTTGCTTTAGTAAAAAACACCTTGACCTCCCACCCCTAAAAAAACCTGGAGAAAGAAAGAGTATGCTTGGCTTACATTGCTAGGTCACAACCCATCACTGAGGGAAGTCAGGCCAGGAACCAAAGCAGAAAACATGGAAGACCACTATTTATGGGATAGCTCTTTCTCTCAGACAGCCCAGGACTATCAATTTAGAGATGGTGATGCCCACAGGAAGTTGGGTCCTCTCACATCAATCATCAGTCAAGCCCTCTCTCACAGGCATGGCCACATGTTAGTCTGACAGGGGCAAAATTCTTCAGCAGAGGTTTCTATAACAAATCATTTTCTGTCCTGCCAGCCAGTTCCCCAAAAATAACAGGGAGATTTCTTACTAATTATAAAAGATTGGCCTACAGCTTAGGCTTGTTCCTAAGTAGTTAGCTCTTATAACTTAAATGAACCCAGTTATATTAATCCATGTTCTATCATGTGGTGTTACCTCTCTTCCATCTTGTACCTCCTGTTTCCTCTTTGCATCTCCTGGCTTCTCCTGTGTGCCTAGATTCCTCCTCTTCTTCCTTTCTTTCCCTAGAAATCCCACCTATACCTCCTGCATAGCTATTGGCCATTCAGCTTTTTATCATGCCAATCACAGCAATACACCTTCACACGTGTACAAATATCCCACAACAACTTCCTGCTTCCCAGGGGGTTCTAAGTGGTGTTCAGTTAACCACAACAACTAACCAGGACTGTGGGGACTAACTAGGCCCCAGGAGACCCGGACTAGCTGAGGTGAAGCTAAAGAACTAGCTAGCAGGAGCATCATTTGGGGTTCTGTCCAAGCACAGGGCTGAAGAGAGGAGGGTTGAATTTAAACCCAAATAAAGCAAATGGAGAGTCACCAAAAAGAAGAGGTTGCAAGTCAGGGTTGTGATTAGTCCACAGGAAGATTCTGAAGGCCCACACAGGATACTTGCAATTTCAGGCACTGAAAAGAAGAGCAAGACCGCTGATTTGCAGGCTGGGTGTCACATGACCTTCGGAGTTTCCACCGCACTTGCCCTTGTTGACATATGGAAGCACCTAGCTTCCTGCCCCCCATACTTGTTTTATCTTTTTTCTAATCCATTTATTTATTCATATATGTATAGGTATACGTGCGCCACTGCATACGTGTGGAAGTCAGAGGATAACTTGAGAGACTCTGTTCTTTCCTTCTCCCGTGTTAGGTCCTGGGTGCTGATTGAACTCAGGGTGTTAGACTTGGTGATGAGTACATTCACCCACTGAACCACATCCCTGGCCCCGAGATCTATTCCTTTACTCAATAGCTATTTCCTAATGCCCACTACGCATTGCTTGAGGTGCAGCAAGTCAATGGAAACCTCAGCCCCAAGGAGCTTGTATTCTGTTGGAGAGAGCAGAGTTTAAGGAAATGATGTTTTGCATGCCTAGGGAATCTGTATGTGCACGCCTAGGGAATCTGTATTGCACACCTAGGGAATATCTGTACGTGCAGCCCGAGTGTGCTGAGTGTGCCTGGGGTCCACAGGAGGAGGTCAGTGGCACAAGGAACGGAAAGACTGCAGGAGGGGCCCTGGGGGAAGGATCTTCCAGCTCTCACATGGGGCCCTGCATCACACGATAATTGCTTCTGATCCTTCTGAAACACCAGCTCTTTGTGTCCAAGGTCCAGAGGGTAGAAACGGAATGAATCAGAGATAGGGCTCGGAGAGCCCAGGGTGAGTAAGGCAGAGATAACCGGGCTCAGGCCCTGGCCACACTGAATCCCAGAGGGCCGCCACACCCCGTTCGCATTTCATCTCTGTCTTCCAGCTGCAGTCTGAGTGGAGTGGGAGTGTGGGGTCATGCAGCCTCCCTGTGAGAATTCCCTTCAGATCTCTCTGCACTCTCTGCCGGGATGAAGAACACGGAAGACTGGCACACAGGGGTATGAGGTCAGAGAACTCTGAAGCTGATACTGTGTTTAAAAGGAATGTCCACATTTTCCCCTCCCCTTAAGGTATCAGGGGACCTTTCTTCCAGCCGAAAGACTGACGTGCAACGATGCTTCCCAGATTTGGTCTTCATTTGAACTCAAATTATGTTAGGTTGTATACAGAAGACCTTAACGTAAAATTTTTCTGAAAAAAAAATCACTTTAAATAATGGGGCTGATAGTTGATTTTTTTTCTCCTACACTTTCATTGTTGAATGGAAATGTATTTTATCAGTGTTTTTCTGTGTCCTGGGACTTGCTCTGTAAACCACTGTAGACCAGGCTGGGCTTGAACTCATAGAGATCGGCCTACCTCTGCCTCTCAAAGGCTGGAAGTAAAGGCGTGCCCCACCGCTGCTCAGCTGGCATAACAACTCTATATGAAAAACATGGGATAATGGAACAGGGTGAGAAAGTGCATGCTCGTACTTAGATTTGTGGTTTGTAGAAAAGAAGACTAGGGTGGAATAAAACTAAACCAAGTATTTTGAGAACTTCTTTTAAGAACATTCTTTGAAATTCTTTGAATTTTTTTTTGCAATTAATACTGATTTTTTTTAAAACATGAAATGGAAAAAGTTTTACTCGAGTTTGAAGTTTGTTGTTTAAACTATACACAAACATTTAAATAAGTTTTTCTTTCTTTTTAACTTTTGGTCTTTTTTGTTCTTTAACACATTGTGATTATGCCTTGCATGATATGTATCCTTGTTATGGGAGAAATGCTACATGTTGGGTTATACACTTTGGGAGAGTTGGCTCATCATCTCTTTTATATATCGATGCCCATGTCTCTACTTCTAAAGAATTAGTTATGGTCTTGAGACCCAGCAAACTTACACACAAATGTGTGCAACCAAAATAAAATGTCTTCTTTCTCTTTTTTTTGTCTCCTTTATTTTTCCATCCTATTTCATTTCCATGTGTTTAATTAAAATACATGGTCTTGACCCATTGAGATGGTTTTATAACCCATTTGAAAGTTGCAGTCCACGTGTAGAAAAGGAAACACAATTTTGGAAAAAAAAATTGGCTCTTTTGGATTGAGAACTAAACCATAAGCTCTTAACCAGTGAGGAGATGCATGTGGCTGCAGAGGGGGGCTGGAGATTACCTGGGGGTCTTATTCCTAGGCTAGGGGTTTGCTCTCTTACATCTTAGATTTCTAGGCATGGTGACTATGTGTAGCTGTCTTGAGTCCGGCCACAGAGGTCATTTGTTTCCTGCTATGCCTTCAGCCCTGTGCCACTAATTAACTACGTCACCCAGCAGAACTAGCTAAGTCGTAAGTTCTTGAAGCACCTGTTATCTATTCGTACAAAGATTTGCTGTAGCTTTTATAAGTCTAAGTCTTGGTAACTATGGAGAAGGGAAAATTAAGTGAGAGCAAAGTTCCTTTCTGCAATTACACCTGAGACTCAATCATTCATCCAAAGGTCACTGCAAAGGCTTTATGGGCTATGAAGGTTTCAGTCTGGCCCAGTATATTGAAGTCAACACGCGTTGACCAGAAATTAATTATCAGAACAACTATTGCTGAAATCTCTCAGAAGACATACTCCATTTTAAAACCCAGTTTGCTTTAGACAATAGGAATGTGTTGAAGCAGTTAACTGCATCGGCTGTCCAATTTTTGACCTTGTCTCTCGGCTCCTTTCACCTTGGTGTAAGCTTTGGGAAGATGGGACCAAATCTACAGCTCAGAGTGTTCCCATTTCTCTGATAAGGGCATATGCAAGTCTAACTCCTGCCTGTCCCTTATTTTTTTTGTTGCATTACCATGATACCAAATATTCTACTCTTCCATTTTTTTTCAGAGGCTGAGGATGAAGGGACCACAGTGTGTCGGTCCTCATGTCCCATATCCATCTCTGATCAATGCTCCGCAACTCCCAACTCCCTCTTCTGCAACCTCCTGAAACTTATCTGAAAGATTCCCAAGGGGCTTGAACCTACTTATCTCCAAACGTCCAAGTCTAATATGGTATCTTGTTCTGGAAATGGTTCTGAGCCACCATGTTCATCTGAAAACTTCAGTCATTTTCACATGACTTTTTTTGTGTGTCAGAGGAGTCAGAGACTGACTGACAGAATGGAAGTGTGTACCTTCCTAGCTGCTTTAAGTGACAAAAGTGGGAAGACTGGATCTAGGTCTTCAAAATTTAACATAAGATAATACCAGGTATTCTAGTTCAAGAGGATTTAGTGTGAACACTGAAGCTTTCATTTTGGTGAGAACAATTTTTGTTGTAATCAAGTAACTCACATCTTTTAATATGTATACTTTATCTACACCGTGAAATGGTTTCATAAAGACCAAAACATAAAAAAGAAAAAATGAAAGAGAGAGAGAGAAGGAAAGAAAGAAAGAAAGAAAGAAAAAAGGAAAGAAAGAAAGAAAGAAAGAGAGAAAGAGAGGAAGGAAGATGCTTTAAACTTTCTGAATGAGTTCTCTACCCAAGTAATCTGAATACTATTATTCATTTGGGACTTTTATTTTGAAGTAGTTAGAAATCAATTTAACTAATATTGTCACACGAAAACAAACACTCTGAAAAACAAAGCAGGAGAAAATAGGAGGTTGTTTTTCCTTCTTTTTTTTTCATAATTTTTTCTTTTTTTTTTTTTTAAAGAAAACAATCTATCTTTTTTCATTTTACATACCAAATCCAGTTTCCTCTCCCTTCACTCCTCCCATTCCTTCCACCTATCCCCCACTCTACCCCCCATCCACTCCTCAGAGAGGGTAAGGCACATTGCCTTGGGGAAGGTTCAAGGCCCTCCCTACTATATCTAGGCTGAGCAAGGTATCCATGGATAAAGAATAGGTTCCCAGAAAGCCAGTACAAGCACCAGGGATAAATCCTGGTGCACTGCCAGTGACCCCACAGTCTGCCTCAGCCACACAACTGTCACCCACATTCAGAGGGTCTAGTTTCGTCCTGTGCTGGTTCCTTTCCTCTCTGGCTGGAGTTGGTGAGTTCCCATTAGCTCAGGTAAACTGTTTCATTGGGGGTACCATCATGGTCTTGATCTCTTTGCTCATATTCTCACTCCGCCCACTCTTCAGCTGGACTTTGGGAGCTCAGCGCAATGTATTACATTTGGAGTCTGCTACTTCAAACTACTTATGTGAGCAATTTAGGTACCAGGGAATAGAAACATGCTGTTTCCATTTCTCTGAAAGGACGAACACCATCGAAAGTTCTCCAAAGAGTCCTTTGTGAGAGTGATGACAGTACTGGGTCCTTCTTTACAGAAGACAGTGTCTGAACAGACACTATCACATGAAATAATTAATTAATGCACTGCCATTAATCTCAAAGTTCTGTGTGATGCCTTTGATGTTGTGTAGTGAAGTTGGTATTTACAACATATCCTGCAGCACACTGAGCCTGCTGTTCGTCATCCGATAGCTACTTTTCACTTCTCCCCAGGTTGCATTTTGCTGTTGTTGGAGCGGGCAACTGTCTAACAAGTGACATTTCCTAGACTGTGGGTTTCATGAGTAAGACTATGAAAACCTGGAGGTTCTGCCCATGTCCTCGGAGGATGAGGTACATCGTTTTCTACATCTTTTCTACCTAGCAAGTGGATGTAATGTTGAACCTTCTTTGATAAGGGTAGTGACCTTCTAGGCCAGCACAGGAATAAGGTGGTAGAGTCCCATGATGGAGCATCTAGGTCAGCCCACTTCCGCTTTAACTGGGATTGTTATATACACACACTAGAGTTATTTGGGATGTCTTTGGTTTTCAGAGACAAGGTTTCTCTGTATAGCTCTGGCTGTCCTGGAACTCACTCTGTAGAGGCCTCTAATTCACAGAGATCTGCCTGCCTCTGTCTCCCGGAGTGCTGGGATTAAAGGCATCACCACCATCCAGCTGGGATCTCAATATAGAAACTGAACTTGCGTACTAAAGCATAGATTTTGATAGGAGTCAGGAAGTGGGCATGAGAGCATCATTATAGTTATCCGTTATTAATTACTGTTATTATTAGACAGTGAAGAATTGCACTCCACAGTGACCGGGAAAGCAGAGTAAACGCTGATGGCTCAGGGCCGAAACTTCAAGAGAAAATGTTAAAGAAAATGGTGGGACATTTTAGCTGGCACTTCCTCCACTGAGCTTCTCAAAACTGACAAGGGTCGGAGGAACTCCTTGCAAAGATGGAAGACACCATTTTCCTAAGAGAAGTGATCTCTATCAACAGCTAGCAATTGATGTTGGTAAAGCCAGTAATTCCAGGTCTTTGGAGAGTTGAGAGAAGCAATCAATTCTTCAGGCCAGAGTAAAGTCATGACAAAATACAGCTGGAAGCAATGAGGATGATAATATTGTTCAACCTCCTTATTAACTTTTACCAACCCCTTTGCAAGTACTCACATACACCCACATACATGCACACACTAATAATAATAATAGTAATAATAATAATGATGATGTTGCTTTAAAGGCATGTTCAGAAAGTTATAAGGTTTTTCCTCATTGGAACAATATAAGGAAGACACCCTTTCTTACCATACAAATGTAGCTTTAAGTAAATTCATCTACCCAAAGATTTTCAAAATAAAGGATCCCTGGGTTCCATGATTTTCCAGCCAGTACACAAACACATAAAATCTGAATGGAGCCCATTGAAAGGTTTGTTCATTCTTATTCTTTCTACAAGCTAGTAGTAATTTCTCTATGGGCTTGTGCTTCTTCTTCCCTGCTTATATGTCCACTCCTGCCGTTCCCACCTAACTTCAGAAGGTCAAAGGTCTCTGCTCTAGCTCTCTCAGACAGCACATTCGTTATTCTTTAGAATACCTGCAGTAATTGGAGATTCGTAATAATGCTAACTAGACGACTTGTAATAAAATCGACCACAGTAGCCAGAGGGAAGAATCCTTTAATTGCAATTTATATGAATTGTTTTAGTGCAGACAAACACAGTCGTATCATAGAGGTGGCCAGAACAATGCTGAAAGCACAAAATTGTTATTACCTCAAAATAAAAATCAAGTAAAGGAACTGCAGAAGAAATCTGAACTTAAGGAGCAAGAGGGCTGACTGACGAAACTTTGGTTGCATGTTAAAGAATACATACTAATTGTGTCAAATTGCTGTATTATTTACATGTCTCATGATAGATTTGAAAGAGATATACTGTCTTATTTTTGAAATGTATCACACGTTTCTGGGTTTTGCTTTTGTGATGTTAGAGATTGAACCTAGGACCTTTATCAGGTCAGGTGAGGACTCTAAGGCTGAGCTACATCTGCAGTCTCTCAATAAGTATCCTTTTTGGAGTCTTAGAAAAGGGTAATGCTGGAAGAAGCATTGGTCACAATTTAAATGTTACTAGAAAGCTACAGAGAGGGACAACATGCCATTTTTACTTTTTTTTTTTTTTTTGAGGTAAGCTCTCTTTATGCAGTACTGGTTGTCCCAGAACTCACTGTGGACCAGGCTGGCCGTGAATTCACAGAGATTCACCTGCCTCTGCCTCCTGAATGCTGGGATTAAAGGTGTGTACCACCTGTGACTGACACCTTCTTTTAAACTTAAATGTTCTTAAGTTAGCACACAAAAATGACTTTAGTTACAATATTTTCAGGCATGCACATTCTGCCTTGTTTATATTTAATCTCTATTATTTCCAACCCTCCCAACAAAAAGTTTTCTTTCTGCTTTCGGGTCACGTTGGGATTGCATTTTTTTTGCTATTATTTAAATCATATGGAAACAAATTTGTAACTAGATTGCAAAATAATCGAGTCTTTATAGAATCTTAGTATTCTTTAATTGTATATGCATTCAAAAATCTTAAGATCACACTCATGTTATGGCAGCTAGATAACCTCGTGTCAATGTCTACATTGAGAGTTACGGGCTGTCTACTGTTCCTGAGCCAGTAATGCCCTTGTTTAGAATTGCTAGTAACTTTGGATGCTGTGCATTGTCTAGAAAGTCCAAAGAAATCAGGGTGGAGGAGGTTAAGCTTTTGGATTTGGGTATAATGGATGTGCCTTTCAGTTTAAATATAAATGTAACATTAGGTCATTTGAGGTGAAGAACCATGCAGGAGACAGTAACAATGTACCTCTTTCTTCTTTCTCCCTTTGATGAAGTTTCTTTCTTCTTTCTTTCTTTCTTTCTTTCTTTCTTTCTTTCTTTCTTTCTTTCTCTCTTTCTTTCTTTTGTTTGCTCTCTCTCCTCTCCTTCTCTTCCTCCCTTCTTTCCCTTCTCCCTTCCTCCCTCCCTCCCTCCCTCCCTCCCTCCCTCCCTCCCTCCCTCCCACCCCCCTCTCTCTTTCTCTCTCTCTCTCTCTCTCTCTCTCTCTCTCTCTCTCTTTCTTTCTTTCTTTTTCATAAAAAGGTTGAAAATATACTTTGCTATTTTTTTCCATATTTGATAGTGATACAAGGAGATAGCCTTGCAGAAACAGTGTTACTCCACATAACTCTCTTGTATCCAAAGCAAATACTAGTTTCCAGTATTTTGTATTTTTTAACTAGGATTGTGCAGGTCCCGGTTATGAAGTGTATTCATTCTGCTATAGCTAGAAGGCTTGGCAAGTGATTTCCAGTGAAGCACTCTATACCTTATTAGGCATGCTACCTTTTTTATTTATTTTTTATTTTTTTTTAAACAAAAGAGAACAGGGGAAAACAAGCTCATGGAATGTTTTGAAAACATTTTATCTTGATTTTTCTAATAAGGGAAAAAAATTAAACCTGATCAGCACAATGATCACTTTTTCAGTTTTATGGGCATTTTGTTTTGGGTTAACAAAACGGTAGCTTCTCTCTACAGAGCCTTCAGTATCGTTCAAACTGACTGTTATTATTAAAGCCTGCTATAAAAAATACTAATAAAGTATGGTGCAATCTATCTCCTAATGGATATATTGATTTTGATATTTTCTAAAATTTCCTATTGAAATAAGAATGATAAAACTTGCATTTATTTTACTGGTGAATTGGAATCTACCCAGACATAATAAATCATTGTGAATATTCTTTCTTTTTTTCCTAAGTAATACTGATGTATTAGTAGACTTGAGGGCTTGGGATACCCAAAGAGCTATTAATTTCTTCTCTGTGTCCAAACCAGAAAATCTCCTGCTAACCTTCACTTCCATCATATAAGTAAAGCTAGTACCAGCTATTTCTGGAATCTCTGCATTGCTCAGTCATTCAGTAACGTCCCTACTCCTTCCTTACCTCCCACTGAGTTGAGAAAGAGGCCTTTACATCTTACATGGCTCTACTTAGAAACTGCCTTTATCTTAGCACCTGTGGCTTGTCACCAATCAGAAGGGCACTGTCATCTGAGGTCTCTGATCTCTGCCATTCACCGTCTTTATAGATGAAAAGGCAAAAGGATCATATTTGGTCAAAATCAAATCAGATCAAAATAAAAATCAAAAATAGTTGCAAACCCTCTCTCTGAGGTCTAACTTTTTTGGGGGATCAGAAGGTGCCATACAAACTTCCAAAGGAGGGAAATAACCCAAAGTCCTACCAAGCGATGATACCCATGAACCCCAACAATGACCGGCATGGCATGATAATCCTAAGACTGCAGGGGGGCACACAACCTTCGTGTCAATCAGAACTTTCTAAATGGACTTAAGACCTGTTTAGTAAGAGGAAAACCATGCCTGGTTGGAAACCCAGAGCTAGTGAAGTCCTATATCCTCGGGGAGAGCCAACAATCACCGCTCTACTAAACCAGCAAATCTCCAACTACATTCTGAATATTTGTCTTTACACCCAATGATAAGTATAGTCCTCACCCATCAGCAAGGAAACTTCTTGCAACAGCAGAGACCGTTACAGAAAGTCACAAGCAATCAAAATATATAGTTGTGAAGTCCAGTCCCAACCAATGCATCTACAACACAACTCCTGCACCTGAAACTTAGGGAACATGGCAGAAGATGGGGCTGAAAGATTCTAAGAGTCAGAGAAGTAGGTAATTTTCTTTTCTGGGTGACATTCTGTTTCCTAATAATTTCGGAAGCTACACCCATAAAATCTCACTACCATGACTGCCTAAAGGTGAGCTGAACGAGGACAATACTAATAGACGTGCTCCTAATATGGACAAGGGACAGCTCACGAGGCCTCATGCCTCTACAAAAAATGACAATCAACTAAGGGATGTGGAGAGTAGGAGAAATAGTCTTCTCCAAGAAGGAGTTAAACCAATTAGTTATTCAGTATCAAATGGTCAGCCCTGAGAATATACATACAAGTAACATTATGCAGACGGAGCAAGTTGTACTTATTTGTTTAGGAATATACACACACATATAAAACATGCATATATATGTGTTATATATAATCACACACACATATATCAATGACAAAAGAGGCCATGAACTTGAAAGTAGCAAGGAGGAGTGCATGGGAGGAAAGAGAAGGGAGAAATGGTCTAATTATGATATCATCTCAAAAAATAAAAGAATTTTAAAAGATTGTAGTGAAAGAAAATAACAAATATGAAAAAGGCTTCAGAAGCTGCCGCTTGCCCATGCTCACTATTCCTCCCAGGACATGAGGTTTATGGAGGCAGGATGTGTTTTTCCAGCGCCCGTAGCCCCTTCTACCTCTGTTTTGGCTCTAGAAGCCAATGCACTTGTCTTTCCAGGGCTGAACCCATCTCTCAAGGGCTGACAGTGTCAATTCTCTTTTTCTACCACGTGGGTCTTTGGCATCAAACGTGGTGGCAAACGCCTCTGCCCTCCTAGTTATCTCACCAGTCCCCCGTATTTTTTTCTGATGTGGATTTGTATTAACATAATCACTTAGCATATTTATTCTTTTGTTTCTTTAAAATAATTTACATAAGGAAGGAATTACCTCTTCTGTAAAGTTTCGGGCGCACACATGTTTGAGGAAGAGTTTAGTTATTTTGATTAGCTCTATGGTTGTAACATAGTCATGTTTTCTATTTTAATTTTACACCTATTATCCCTGTCTAGATTTGAGGATTTATTGGCATATAATTTTTCATAATATTTTCTAATCTATGCTGTAGTAGTGGTTGCTAGTAGGTACTCTTTTGCTTTGTGTAATTGAAAATGGGTAGCTCATTCTTTTCTAAAAGCGGGAGGAAGATCAACGGCAGGATATAGGGTACTCTGAATTCCTTGTGGCTATAGGACCTGCTTTGAAGACACCGAGCCAAAGCCTCTGCTGTGGTTGGGGGCCTGAAATGCATCTGACGTGTCTGCTTCTTTTTCAGCATTCCTCAAGGTAGCCACCTAAGCAAACTTTTCTTCTTCCTAAAGAACCAGATAATAGACGTTTTAGGCTTTTGCATGTCTTATGATTTCTCTTGCAGCTATATGGCTCTGCCGCTCTACTGCAAAAACAACCATTGGCAAGCCTATTCATGACTGCTGTGATCCAATCAGCCTGCTTTAATGGTCGCAGAGATTTGAATTTCATGTGTTCTTCACCTGCAACCAATATTCATCTTCGGAAACAAGTATCGACTCTTTAAAGAACATAAAAACAAAACAAAACAAAAAACCTAAACCAGTCTTAGCTCCCAGGTCAGGCACAATTTGGCAACGGGCCAATTTGTCCCTCAGCCCAGAGTTTCAATTCCTTTTCAGATGGAAGCCACTTCAAAAACCTGATTCCCAGAGGGAGGTAGAACAGAGCAAGCCTCAGAGTGATCCACAAAGGATATCCGGTGTTTGGAGTGGGGGGGGGGGAGAAGGAAAACTTATTTTAAATCACTTTAGTTCCTTTCTAAATTATACCCCCACCCGGTTCAATCTAATACACCAATTCTGTGTTAAAATGATAAGACAGTAGCATATAACTAGAAGACGTAAGTCAATGGGATGAAAGGGAGGGGTTCTGAGAACCAGCCAGGGGTTAAGACCCATAGTTAAAGAGCTCATTAAAAATTCTGACACTTCATCCATCCTGCTCACTACAAACGTTCATCTTTAAATCCTGAACATCCATCCACCTACACGTCTAATAATGTACTTATTGTTCCTCCTTGGGGGATTTTGGAATGTTGATAGTGAAGAAAAAAGCTATGGCAGGATTTTACTGTAGATCTGCAGCCCTCTTCCAGAATGTCAGCAAGGCCCAAACAAAGAGATCTGTTAAGACATTCCATCAACAAAAATATCTCTTCCCTCTCTGCCATGGCAACTCCAAAATAGTAAAGAATATGTAATATGCAGTATCCTTGTTTGAACCGGGATGCCGAGGCACACGCAGCCAGCAAGTGTCTATTTTGGTGGCAAGAAGAGGCCTTTGCTGAAGAGAGATTGTCGGACCCGGGAGCTTTTGTTGAACGTGGTCATTTGTTAGTGGCGGAATTGAGAGATGGGCAGCGAATTCCCTCTGCACAGGCTTAGGACTGTGCAGTCAGGCCGTGTAACTGTTAACTGTCGGAGCCTCGATTTGTGCACAGTTTGGTGTTTGCTCAATAACCTTCCCACCCCCGACTCCCTAGGTGGGCCAGAGCAGGAAAGAAAAGAGATGGTGGTACCTCGAGTCATACATGTTGCAGCTTCCTGTCCTAGAAATGTTGGTGGGGAAAAGAAGTTATGTGCAGAATCTCTCTAAGTCCCTCGGGGCAGCTGAGTGGGAGAAAGGAGGCTCTTCGGAGAACTTACAGTTTATTCTTACAAAACAATGTAACCTCTAAGAAGCTGAAAACATTTGGAGAAAGTACAGAAATGAAAAGCATTATTGTGTGATGTTCAAACTCAGCGGGTGAGAAAAAGGTGCTCTATAAAAAGGCTTAGACTTTGCTTTTTGCCTTGGAAATCCTCTGGGCTACAAAATGATTTGTTTAAATATGGCACTTAAATATTTAAATGTAGCAGGCCCTATGTGTTTAGTTTCTTTGTTTAACTGGCGCATACTTTCCCAGCTGTGTAGTGACGAGCAAGGAGAACGTGGCTGTTCTATATTTATGTGGTTCAGTTTTCCAGAGAATTTGGAGTCCGGCCTTAAGTATGTCCAGTGCTGTTCTTCTGCAGTAGTGGTCACAGATCCTCGTATATGTGTATTATTTTATATGTGTCTGAGTATAGTGTCTGTATGAGGACATGTTTGCATATGTGTATACATGCATATATATGTGCATGCATGTGGATGCCACAGATCAACCTCAGGTACCCTGTCTATCACTCTCCACCTTATTTATTTATTCACTTACTTATTCAGAGACAGGGTTGCTCAATGAGTCTGAAATTCAACGATTGGTTAACTTGCTACCCATCAGTCTCTACTTCCACCACCAGGCTGCCACTGCTAAAGTTACAGATGCATACCGCCATGCTAGGCTGTGCATGCATGTTGGGGAATATGAACTCATGTCCTCATGCCTGTATGGCAGGTACTTCATTGACTGAGCCATAATCCAACTCCGAATATATTTGCTGTGGGATAATGCTCTCATACACTGTAAAGATTTGTCACTCATATTTGTTTAATAAAGTGCTGATTGGTCAGTAGCCAGGCAGGAGGTATAGGCAGACTAGGAGGATTCTGGGAAGAGGAAAGGCAGAGAGATGCAGTTTTCGGCCAGATGCAGAGGAAGCAAGATGAGAATGCCTTACTGAAAGAGGGTACCAAGCCACATGGCTAAACATGGAAAACAATTATGGGGTAATGTAAGTTGTAAGAGGTGGTTAGTAGCAAGCCTGCGCAATAGGCCCCACATTTTACAATTAATATAAGCCTCTGTGTGTTTCTTTGGAACTGAATGACTGCGGGACCAGGTGGGACAGAAACTCCCATCAACATATATTAATATTATATACTCCAAATCCACTTTTCTGATACACAATTAACAACACAAAATAGATATAATCAGCATTTACTTTACAAAATTTCAGAGATTTCAGAGAATTTCAAGTAACATCTCTTTTTTTAATGTGGAATTTCTGCAGCTGCTGGGCAAATCTTTTAATTATTTATATTTTAAACAACAATTTTTTCAGCATATGAATTCTTTGTGCAATGCCAGTATGTAATCTAACACAACAATTGTCATTCAGTAACATGAAGCAGCCAAGAAAAAAAAGATTTAAAAATAATTGCTTTCCTGATTTTGTTTAAAAAAAATGAAAAATGTTTTTGAAGAGGGGAAAAAAAAACCTCAGTGTTATCCCCTATTGAATGGTTTTATAAAGAAATGAATCTGTTGTCTAACAAAGTTTGGTTCTCCAGGCACCCTGTCACACAATACCTTGGATTATTCTCAAGTAAAGAGGGACAAATGTGGATTCCATGGGTCGGTCAAGACATCACTGAGTCATGGAACCTTTCCCTGGGGTGATCATTACTGGATCGAGGCCAGCAACAAGAATTTGGCCTTGAGGACATCATGAGCTGATGAGAAAGCAGAGAAATTGAAAGGGTGCATCATTTTCTTTTCCACCAACCAACCTTTATTAATCTCTAGGAAGATTGTATATAATTTAGAGAAAATAGTTTCCACGCCTGGGAATTGGAGCCCAGGGCAAAAGCAAATGAAAGAATTTAAACAAAACAAAACAAACAAAACCAGTCTGAGAGAGAGAGAAAAAAAAAGCAGGAAAAATGTTGATTCCATAAAGCATAGGCTGGATTCCACACTAGACAATACTCCAATTAGATATAATTTTAAACCACGTATATGTTCTTAAGACATAAGGAAATATATGGCTCTAACCAGGAAGCTCTGCAGATCTTAGAGTTAATATAGCAGGCTCTAATGCTGCTATGTATGCTCGGGAGATCATTAATCTGAGAGATTCTGTGTAGTGTCTCCTAATGATTAACCTAGAAGACTCTGCTTCCTAAGAGACCGACTTGTGGCTATTGTTGTATCAACATTTAGAGCAGACTAGTGCTACTGGCTGAATTGTGGTCCCATTTTTCTGTCGAAGCCCTAGTAATAGGACTTCAGCTTGTGAAGGGTGGAGGTCTTCAAAGAGGTGATTATGTTAAAGTGAGACTTCTAGATTTTAAGACCATCCGTTACAAAGCAATAGCACGCCTACACAAAACCAGCATGCACACACACACACACACACACACACACACACACACACACACGCACACACACACACACCACAATAGTAGGAAAGCAACTGTTTGGGAGGAAGGGGATGAATAGAAGTGTGTGTGTGGGGGGAGGGGGGGTAAAGAAGCCTGTTTGTGGGTGGGAGTAGAATCACAATGCATTGTATGCAAGTTAGAAGTGATCAAAAAATTTACCAAGCGTGATACTTCCTGTCAAATTAATTATGAGAGATGTCCCACCAAGAACAATATAGGTTATTGCAATTGTTCTTGGCTGTCCACAAAAGCATGATGGTATGACCTTATTGCTTAAGGTGCCACACACATTGGTCACAGGGCATAGATGGGGAAATGAAGCTGGTATTGACCAGAAAGCTTCTTCCCCTCTTGCTAGCAATTGAGAGGTGGAGGAAAAGTCGCTATTGGGGGCTTACTTTGGGCCAAATTACCAGTTCAAGGTCAGGCTGGGCTACACAGCTAGACCCCATTTCAAGGGGAAAAAAGAGCCTTCTAAGGCTAATGGGCCTTTATTTATGATAAATATGTTATCGATATGCATATATTTTGACTTCATGGTGCTGTAGCTATGTTTTGCATTTTAAATACACGGGGAGAAACACACACAGCTTACAAAGTTGTCTGTGATTACACAGGTCAAAGCCTTCGACAAGGCAATACTTTTGAAGTTTTTCTTTGAAGATTTGCTTTGGTGTATTTGCAGTAGGAGAAGGACTGACAGAGACAGTGCTTTGGGAAAAGTTATCTCACTGCAGAGGAGGTAGAATCAGAACACAGGCATGCCTGGAGCAGCCTGTAAGGGGTTAGGACAGCCTTGTTCAAAGCCGTCTGGAGCAGTCACAGAAAGCCAGAGGATTTTCTAAAGCTGAATTTATGATCCATTGCACACCAGATAGATGCTTCTGATCCGTGTGTTAGAGATCTAGGGGTCACTGGGGTGGTCCGCAGTGAAATCCAGGAGTTGGGTGAGAGGAACCATGTTCCAAACTATACTGACTCGATCCTGGTAAAAAGGACAAATACTGAGTTATATCAAGATTGTAGGATTACTCATAAATATGTTAAGGGGGCAGGGGAGATGGCTTAGCCCCAAACATGCTAAGAAATAGAGCTAACTTTTCTATGATTGAAATTAGTACCCAATTTTGAGCATTTGTTGAACACATGACTTGAAATACCATGCATGGTCTCATCAAGCCCTTTTCTCTGAGCTTGTGGTCAATGTCAAGCGCCCTTTGTGTAGCATCCATGCTGCTGTATGAGAGATCTAAAGGGTTGCATGAGATCTGGATTGTTCTAAGTGAGTCACTCAGGAATATGCTAGAATTTATGTGGTCCTATTTATCAGTCCTCATTGCTCGTATGAAGTTGTCTGCTGGTTCGGGAGAAGGAATGTTCCCTTGCTAGTGATGGTCTCTGTTGTTCCCTTTCTCTGCCTTCCCAGGGCTCATTCAGACTCCCAGGGTCCAACAAGTTTTTTCTTGCGTTTTCTAAATCTCCTTCTCCTTGTCCTCCCCTCCCATCCCCTTCCCTCCCCTCTCCTTCCTTCTCCTCCCCTCTCTTCTCTTCCATTCCCCTTCCCTTTCCTCCTCTCCTCACCTCTCTTCTCTTCCATTCCCCTTCCCTTTCCTCCCCTTCCCTCCTTCCCTCTCCTCCCTTTCCCCTTCCCTTTCTCTCCTTCCCTCTCTTCTCTTCTCTTCTCTTCTCTTCTCTTCTCTTCTCTTCTCTTC
>JABTXL010005037.1:18162645-18176518 GCA_025134845.1 Neodon shergylaensis | reverse complement strand
TCCTTCCTTCCTTCCTTCCTTCCTTCCTTCCTTCCTTCCTTCCTTCCTTCCTTCCTTCCTTCCTTCCTTTCTGCTTTGTTTCTCTGGATAACAATTCAAGCAATATTTTGAATGAGAAGATAAAAAGTAACCACTGTTGTCTCCTTCCTGATTTTAGACTGGAATGCTTTTAGATTTCCCCATTCAATACAATGCTAGCTATGTGTTTATTACACGTATGTTTTATTATGTTACCACTTACCAGTCTTCAGGGCTTCTTTTTTGAAAAGTGGTGTTGATTTTATCAAAATCTCTTTTGTGTCTATTAAGACGATCATGGGTTTTGTTTTTGTTTCTATTCATGTGCTATATTATATTTATTGGTTTGACTATGTTAATCATCTCTGTATTTTCGGAATGGAATAAAATTGATTCTGATAAATTATCATCTTACCGTGTTATTTAATTCCATTTCAAAGTATTTTATTAAGGAGTTTTGCATCTATTCTCATCAAGGAAATCACTCTATAGTTTTCTCTCTTTCACGTGTCTAATCAGGTTTTCTGAAATATTAATTTCATAGAATAGTTTTGGTGGTGTTCCTTCTTCTTTTACCTTGTGAAATAGTTTGAATAATTCTGATGCTAGTTTTTCTTTAAAGAAATTTAAAGGTAAACCATTAGATATTGCACTTTTCTTCAATAGGAAAATTTATTAGTTTCAATCTCATAGATTTTTATTGATCTGTGATCTTCTGATATTCTCTTGATCCAAATTTTGTATGTCAGATGCATCTAGGAATTTATCTATTCCTCGATTTTCATACTTATGAAATGTAAATTTTCATAGTATTTCTTAATGATACTTGGGATTAGTGATATCCACTATAACATCACCTTTTGATTTCGTTTATTAGTTTGTTTCTCTTCTTTCATTTTCCTAGTGACTTGTCATTATATTTACTAAATATAATCTCATTTCATCTTTGTACTATTCTTAATGTTTTTTTGTTCTTTGGTTTTTCAAGAGAAGATTTCTCTGTGTAGCTATGGATATCCTGGAATTTGCTTTGCAGATCAGTGTGCCCCTGAACTCAGAGATAACATCTGTTTCTGCCTCTTGAATGCTAGAATTAAAGGCGTGTACCACCACACCTGGCTTGTTTCATTCTTTTTATCTTCAGTTTATCAATTTTAGCTATAATCTTTCTTTCTAATTTTGAGTTTTGCTTGTTCAGACTTTTCTACTTTGAGATACATCATTAGATTCATACACACACACACACACACACATTCTTGAATTATATATTTCATAAGCTCTGGTTAGCTGTGTTTTGATTTCCGTCTGAATACAGGAATTTGCAAATTTCTCCCTTGTGGCCAAGAACTCAATATAAGATAGGTCATGGACCTAGGGGAAAAGCTAATACTGTTTTTCTGTTAAAGGAACACAGCAATAAAATGACTACTAATGTCATATTGCTACTATAACCATAGATCAGTGTGCCACTCAACCCTCATCAGAGAAGCTTCTTCTTGCAGTAGATGGAAATTAATAGAGACCCTCAACTGGACAATGTGCACAAAGTAAGAGACTTTGGAGTACCGAGTACCAAATGAAATGTCTTCTTCAAACCCTTCACTTCAAAGCTCAGGGATGCATTCAGAAGAGGAGGCAGAAAGTTTGTATAAGCGCCATAGGTGATGGATGACTCCAAGAAAAACAGTGTCCTCCAGACCCAACAGGACTGATGCACATGTGAACTCAGAGAGACTGTGGCAGCACACACACACAAGATCTGCAGAGGGTCAAGCCAGATGGGGCCCCAGCCCTGAGAAGGAGAAGTGGACCTGGAGTCCCACTCCTAACTAAGAAGGCATTTGCAATTGATGGCCTGCTGGAAAAGTGGAAATCACTTTCTTCAATGGAGCATCACTGGGAAGATCACCCACACTCAAGGGCAGGCCCGATACCCAGGTCTAGTTGGCCAATACAGAATGAACTCAGTGGTATTTTTTGTTTTGCTTTCCTTTGTTTAAGCTTTACCTTTCTCTCTCTGTCTCTCTCTCTCTGTCTCTCTCTCTCTGTCTCTCTCTCTTTCTCCTTCCTTCCTTCCTTCCTTCCCTTTCTCTCTCTCTCTCTTTCTTTCTTTCTTTCTTTCTTTCTTTCTTTCTTTCTCTTTCTTTCTTTCTTTCTTTCTTTCTTTCTATCTCTTTTCTTTCTTTCTTTCTTTCTTTCTTTCTTTCTTTCTCTCTATCTCTTTTCTTTCTTTCTTTCTTTCTTTCTTTCTTTCTTTCTCTCTCTCTCTCTCTCTCTCTCTCTCTCTCTTTCTTTCTTTCTTTCTTTCTTTCTTTCTTTCTGTTTTTGTTTGTTTGTTTGTTTTTTGTTTTTTTGAGACAGGGTTTCTCTGTAGCTTTGGAGCCTGTCCTGGAACTAGCTCTTGTAGACGAGGCTGGCCTCGTACTCACATAGATCTGCCTGCATCTGCCTCTGGAAGGCACCACTGCTAGACTCTTTCTTTCTTTCTTATTGGCCTTTACTCTGTTTATTTTGATGTTTGTTTTTGTGATTCTTGTTTGTTTCTTGCCTTTTTTGTTTTGTTTCTTGCTTTTTTTTTTTTAAGAGAGAGAAAGAAAGGAAGAGCATGTAAAACCTGTTGGGTGGAGAGGGAGGTGGGGAGGATCTGATAGGAGTTGGTAAAGAAACACCTTCAAAATACATTGTATAAAATTTTTCTTTTTAGTAAAAAATTCTCCCTTAAGCTTTTCAAGATTCAAGAGTATATTGTTCAATCCTCATGTGTTAGTCTATTTTCTGAAGTTTCCTCTGATCTTCTTTTCTAATTGTATTACATCATAATCTGACAAGGTACAAGAAATTATTTCAGAGGGGTCTGGGACTGTGGCATAGTGGTAAAATGCTTACTTAGTGTGCAAGAGGTCCTGGGTTCAATACCCAGTACTATCAGAAAACAAATTTAAAAAGTTCTAAAAAGAACAGAAATCAACTTTTTGGGACTGGAGAGAAGGCTCAGCAGTTAAGAGCACTTGCTACTCTTGCAGAAGAACAAGGCTTGTTTTCCAGTAACCACAAGGTAGCTGACAATCATCTGTAATTTCAGCTTCAGGAGACCTAACAAACTCTTTGGGCTCTGTAGGCATCAGGCATGCACGTAATATGCATATACACATGCAGGCAAACACACATGAAATAGAAATAAATAGGTCTTTAAAAGAGAAATTATTTCAGCTGTTTGTTATTGAGATTTGTTTTATGACCTAAAATGTGATCTGCTTTGAAGAAGGTTCCGTTACCTCTTCATAAGAATGTTTGTTAAGTCTGTTTGCTCTATGATGCAGATTAATTTTGAGGTTTTTGTGCGGTTTCCTTTTGTCTGGACAATCTCTCTTTTGATAAGTGTGGGGTATTAAAGTCACCCACTATTATGGTATGTAGACTTAGGTTCTTATCCAAGCCTGCTGTTTGACACCGTGTGCATGAAAGGTTATGTCGCCTCTCTTCCTGGTAAATTGTTCTCTAACTCTTCCAGCTAATTTTGATTGGAAATCTGCTTTGTTAGGTTTCTTTTGCTGGCAGTATCATTTTCAACCTTTTTACTTTCAGTCAGAGTGTGCATTTGTCAGAGAGGCTTAGTCTTGCAGGTGTGAATGTTGGGTTAGGTTTTAATTTGATGAGTCATCCTGAATCTCTTCATAGGAGAGTTAAGACCATTTAGACCTAGGTATTTTTGAAAGATATAAGCTAACCCTTGCTTTTTATTCTTCTGATTGCTTCAAACACTCAAACACTCTGCATTCTTCTCCCTTTCTCTTGTTTTTTTTTTTTTTTAAGTTTACTGGCATTTTTAATGAATAACATTTGAATAATTCCCAATTCTTATTTATTTTTCCAGTAAGATTTTTGTTTTCTGAACTTGTATTCTATATCCCTTCCTTCCTTTTCTGTGTGTGGTGTTTCTTGAAGTATCTTTTGCAATGTTGTTTGGTAGCCACAAACTGCTTTATATTTGTATTTATTTGGAAGGTCTTTATGTCTTCTTTGACATAATGGGTAACTTCACTGATTATACTTTTTTTTGCTATTTTATTTTAAGACTTAAACTATATCACTCCTGGGTCCCCAGGGCTTTTGGGTTGCTGCTCAGAAATCTTTGATGGTCTTGGAAATAACTTTCTGGTTTTTCTCTTACAGCTTTCTTTGTTCTGCACCCTTCACACCATAATATCACACGATAATTTATTTTTCTGGTCATGTCACTTTAGAGATCCATATGTCTCCTGACTTTGGATGTACGCATGTCTTCCTAGATTCGGAGATTCCTGCTACAATTTCATTGACTAGGTTTCTATATCTTTAATCTGCATCATCACCTTCTTCTATACAAGCAACTTCTAAGTTTGGCCTCTTAATCATGCCCCAGGTTTTCTTTATTAGTATGTCAATACAATCATTCTCTGTGTCGATATTTTATCTACTCGGATTATTCTATTCACGATGGTTTCTGCTGAATTTTAGTTGATTCGCTAAGCTTTACATTTTCAAGAACTGAAATTTTCAAGAATTTTTCAGGACTCCTCATTTTTATGTTATGACTTATACATTATTCTTTGATTCACTCATCTATTTCTTTGTATCATGTTTGAAGTTATTGATCATTTTTAGGTAATCTTAAGCTATACCTTGCATTTCTGGCATTTCATCTACTTTGGTATCTTTGGAATTTGTTAAAAGAGTTACAACATTTTGGAGGGCTTATGTAGCCTTCTATTGTCCTTATTTTTCATATTCTTTTGTTGGGATATATGTATTTGGATTAGACGGCTTTTCCACATTTCTATGAGAGTCTTCTGAACAAGCAGTCTCCTTTTCAGGGCTCAGTCTTCAACACCATTCAGGAAAACATCAACTGTTATATCAGCTATAAGGCTAGACCAAATGGCTATAGGGGAACAATAAAAAGCTAAAGAGACTAGACTCCTCTAGCTTGCAATCCTAGCACCAGGGAGGTGGAGGCAGGAGGATCAGAAGTCCAAGGTCTTGGCTTTGGAAGACAACGATCACATCACGAACAACCAAAGACAAGAGGGACAAAGGTAATATAGACTGAACTCTGAATAATAATTGTAAGTAATACAATGGTAAAATAATGATTTTACAAAGGAGAGGGAAAGGGCAAGCAGCAGCAAGGTTGAGGAAAAGGGGAAAAAAGGAAAATATTATGAGTAAGTGGAAGAAAAAGAGGGAAAAATCCAATTTAAATTAGCAATTACATACTTAAAATTACATAAGGTTAGGAGGAATGAAAGACAAAAATTAAAAAATAGCAATTAAAAACTTATCCTAAAAAATCTAAAATTATAGGGCTTAAAGAAGAAAAATAAAAAGAGAGGGAAAAAGAGCGAAAGATTTTTCTTGTTCTTGGCTCTTCCTTATATCCAGGCTGGCACTGCTGTGGGCTGCGGGGCTGAATTCCCTCTAGCGAATTCTTACTTGCATACCAGCAGACAGTGCTGGCTCTAAGAAGGTCTGCCTCCCAAGGACTGGCAAGTTGTCCCGCTTTCTCCAGAGGCACCTGGACAATGTCCAAACCGTGGATATCCTCAAGAGATGGAGAAAAGGGGTATCCAGGCAGAGCAATGAGCTCTGCCATGGAGGAGAAGAGTCCCGGCCATGCAGCACTGTGCTGGCCTTGAGTTTCAGCATGTTCAGGTTGCGCCTGCTGCAGCGAGAAAGTTGCGGGAATCCAGGCAACCATCAGACTCAAACTCAAAGCTCTTACCTCCTGCCTTGCAGTCACACACATCTGCAAGGGAGTAAGCTTCAGAAACCAAGGGATTGGCTGAGCTCAGAGAGCATGGAGCTCTCAGTCACCGAAGTAATTTGCAAGAGGTAGGGCTCCCCTTGGAGGCAAGGGCTACCTGATACCATTTTGCAGCCCCAAGAATTTGCTTCTTAGTGGGTCCACGTATAATTGTCCCTTTCTCCATTTGAGCCTCTTATCCCCTTGGAAGGACGTAAGAGGTGTTTATAGGCTCACAGACTTATTATTTTTTGTTTCTGTTTCTTATAATGGTACTGTGTATGTTAATAGTGAAAGATATATATACAACATATTACATATTATATTATATATATATACATGTGATATATATGTAATATATCTCTGTGTGTATGTGCTTGTATGTATCTATATGTGTGTATGTGAATGTACCTGTATATACATATGTATGTACATATGAAAGGTAGAGGAAAAACTCAGGTGTTCTCAGGTGCCATGCACCTTAATTTTTGAGACAGGGTATCTTACTGGCTTGGGGCTCAATGACTAGGCTAGTGAACCCCAGTGATCCACCACATCTGATATTTTTCTCCGTGGGTTCTGGAGGTTGAGCAAGTTCTTCATCCTTGCACTGCGAACACCTTACTGAATGAGCAATTGCTCCAGCCTTGGCGAAAACTTCTTGTCTGTAGTTTTGCTCAAGGACTCTCTCCTTCATCATTTCAGCTCATACTTTGCAAGGACTCAAATGAGAGATTTAGATTCTCTAAGTCTCTGCCTGTTGTATTTAAAGAATGAATTGTACTGAAATACAAAGGCTTAGTGTAGTGGATGGTTTAGCCGGAGCTGGGTGAACTGGGAGCCTGACTCGTTATCTCTGTATGTGTACATCTGGGTAGTATTTTTCCAAGTAGGTTTTGGACTCTGGTGTCCTATAGAAGCCTAAGGGGCATCTTAAATGGTGATGAATTTATTGCAAGTGTCTGAGGCTCCGACAGACTCACCGTAGAAAGCTGTATCTGTGCTTTATGAAATTATGAAAAATGGTTTATCAATTAATAAAAAGGATTGGCTCTCTCAAGTGCTTGGTCTTGGTTTTGCCTTTCTTAGTCATGTGGCTGTGTAGCTCTGCTTGCTCTGAACATCTCTGAAATCTGGTTCCTTGTCTCTCATCGTCTCCGGGATATCCAGCAGTAACCCGACACAACCGCATCTTTTTAAACTCTTGCTTACCATTGGATCTGTGACCACTCAAGCTCTCCGGGGGAGGAGATGTGATGGGACCAGTATGAGGGTCAGTTGTCTAGCTCTGAGCCAGTTAGCCCCCTGCCAAGGAGGAGTGATGTGTCTTATAAAAGCCCGAGGCTTGGGAAAAGCAGCTCTCTGAGAAGAGGGCATGGGCTGAGCACCCCAAAATGAGCAGATGAGGAACAATGTGACGAGTGTCCAGGAGAGTTCTGATTCAGAATGTTGTGGCTGAGGGAGGGTTTAGAGAAACACTTTACAGTGAAACTCTCTCTCTCTCTCTCTCTCTCTCTCTCTCTCTCTCTCTCTCTGTGTTGTCTTTCTCTCATCCTTTAATTTACTAATGTTTTCTCTTTATACTTTTCATTCTTATTTGTGCTGACATAAAAGGCCAAAGGGCTGCCAATCTCTGCAAGAGGCTCAATCACATGGAGCTAAAGCTCTACCGAGAGATTTATAAGAACTCCTGTTACACACGCCCTCCTCAAACCAGAGACTTTTCTTCTAATGTCTGTATTCTTCCAGTGTCCAGTTTTCTTTGTCAAAATATTTTCTACTCTCCGATCCTAGGACACACTCTTGTTCTTAGAGCCATTTTTAGTGTCTAGATTATTTTCTCTCTTGTTGGGGCCTGCTTTCTATATTCTATATTCTATATTCTATATTCTATATTCTATATTCTATATTCTATATTCTCTGTCTCTCTGTCTCTGTCTCTGTCTCTTTCTCACACACACAGAGAGACAAAGAGAGACAGAGAGAGAGAGAGAACTATTACTGTGTTTCAATGGAATACATTTTAACTGCGTGGAGTAAAAGCCTCTGGTGGAAGCAGGCTGTTCACCACCTTCTTAGAAAATGTAACACTGTGTCTCTGGTTCTTGAACACAAAGATCATACTGGAGAGAAGCTCTGAGGAAAGACGGCAAAGCCCAGGACTGAATTCGTTTTGGCCATGTACCCTAAAATAGACATTCAGTTAAGGCACCACGAAGCGTAAGTTATTGTCTTAAGAGTACACTATGTAGTTCCAGGATTCCGAAATAAGGACGATGCAGAGAACAATAGAAGAAGTAAAAAAAACCTGTTAAGTAACAGTGACTATTCAAAGCCAACCGCTCTTGAATGTTTTCGTATTGAGTTGAGAAAAAGACGGTACTATTTTATTGTTATAATCACAGCACTTTTTTTTTTTTAAATGTCCGGAAACCGAATCAGATCCAACATGTTGCCTAGCAACGAAAAGAAACAAATAACTTTATTTCTTAAGCTGACATTAAAGTACTACCCAAGATTCCTAAAAATACCTGCTTTGGAGATCTGTTCTCAGCTAATCTTCTCAAACATGCTTTCCTGCACCCCAACAAGTGATGTTAAAAAGCCCGGAGAGTTACTTAATTAAGGAAATTCGCTGCTTATCCGCTTCTCTTTCTCTCTTTCTTTCTTTTTAAATCTTGAAATGGATCTCTATATTATTGAAGTTACCTCCAGCGTTGGCATTCTACAGTCACAAATCAAATGCCCCTAAACAGAAAGAGCCTCGCAGATCTTGGGGTCTGGAATGTAAAGAAGGAGGCATGTAGGCTAGAGGTGCTGGTGCCCCTGGAGTTCCAAGTGAGTTCCCACCGACTGGGCTCTCGTCCTGAGAAACAAGTTCCCGTGGCAGGGAGCCAGGCTGTTTATAGCTGCATCACCGAGCTGTGTCCTCAGAGCGGGATGATAAAAAATTATGTCTTCTCCAGCGGGGCCTTGCCTAAATAGGAAGTCTGGAAATCACCTGAACCAAGACTTGGCTCTGTGGCTCCTGAGGGCAGTTAGTTTATACTCTGGCTAGTGATAATATCCTAAGTCACGATTTTCTTTTTAAAACATGCATTTTAGAAGACACTATTCCAGCAAAGACAAATTACAGAATGTAGCTATATCAGGTGAAGAAGCCGTGGTACGGCTAGACTAAAGAAGTAAGGGTTTAAATCCAGAAAAATAGGAAGGATGCGGCGAACAGTACAGGAGCAAGCGGTTCATCAGCCCACAGTACAGGACTGGGTCTTCAGTCCCACGTGACCGCAGCTGCCAAGCGCTCACCTATCAGATGGCCAGTACAATCACTTTAAATGCGTAAGAGCTCAGGGACAGAAACTTTAGGGATTCTGCCCCAGGTCGCATATAGAAAGTGGCAGAACCGGCTCTAATCCTGGTCTGCTCCAGTGCCAAAGTGTTTTCGACCACGTGATTTCATGATTTGCTTCTTCTTGATCATCACTAGCGACTGATCTGCCGTGATAGTTTTCACCCTGTTAGGTTGTGAGACACGCAAGAGATTAACGGAGGTTTTGGAAACCAAGCTCCCAAACAAATCTCCCCGAATTTAATCAAGCTTTGAAAAACAGAACGTGCCCTAATGTGAGGGGAGGGCTGTCTGTGTTCAGGGGTTGAGTCGTTACTCACCCTGCGTGAGGCCCTGAAGCCATGCTAACACTAGGGGCTGGGAATGTAGCTCAGCTGGCTGCTTGCCCCGTTTGTCCAAAGCTCTATGTTTGATCCGCAGAGCAGCATCAACCAGATGCGGCCCACACCTACAACCCGAGCATCCAGGAAGTAGATATAGGAGGATTAGGAGCTAAAGGTCATTTTCACCTAAATGGAGTTTGACACTAGCCTGGGCTACAGAAGACTCTGTCTCAAAATGCCAGAGATAAAACACATGTAATCAATAACTTAGAAAAAAACCAGCACATGTATGCTTTATGGCAGCTTACCTTAGATTTTTTTTGTTTTGTATAATCCTTACAACTTTATTACCCTAAACCTCAATTCAGACCCTTAAATCAATTTAAATGCTCAATGTAATGTTGTTGGTTGAGTGACTACAGTTGATCTAAAATCCTAATTGGTCATTTTTTTCAGCTGTTGCAGCTTTCAGTAGGAGTTGATTTGGCCAAGATCTAGGTATAGCCACACAGAAGCCCCAGAAATCTCAGGGACCTAAAAGCACCCATAGTGCTTTGCAGGACTCTAATTTACATCCCTTGGTGTTTACATGAAGCTTGAGAGGTTAGTATTGACGGGACTATTTTAAAGATGAGGGACCAGAGGGAGAAAGAGGTTAAGGAATTGTCCATGATCAGAGAACTTTAACATACAACAGGTAAGATTCAACTCTAGGCTGTCTGAACCAGAAACTTATAATTTATGGTTTATAACTTCTATGGGGTCAAAGGAGAACTGAGGAGTGAGTACCTGGTTGGCTGAGCAGCAACATGCTGCTATTCCCTTCTCTTATTCTTCATTTAAACTGACTCCACCATGTCTGCTCTGATTCCGTACCTTACTTCCAAGAAGAAATCTATCTTGGGTGACTCACTTTGGGAGTTTATGACAAGAGCTACAGACTGAATGGCTTGTTTCAGAAGATACTCAGGAATGTCATTTTTTTCCTTTCCTTTATTTATTTATAAGGCAGGATTTTTTTGTGTAGTTCTCACTGTCCTGGAATTTGCTCCATAGACCAGGGTGACCTCAAACACACCTGAGTGCTAGGATTAAAGACATATGTCACCACCGCCCGGCTCTGAGTGGCTTCTTTAAACAATATTATTTCTTCTATTTCTGGAGGCTGTAAGTCCAAGATCAGAGTGCAAATAGGACCGGATTCTGTGAACCTTCTCTTAGGTTTCAGGCTGCTGACGAGTGAAGGTATCCTCACATGGCAGAAGAGTTGTGTCGACCTTCCGGGTTCTTCTTGTATGGATGCTAATCCCACCAAGATAGAGCCAATGCAAAGAGAAATATTCAACATACGAATTTAGCTGGGATTAGAAATATTTCATCCATTGCAGCAATCAAGTTCTGATTGTAGAGACAGAGAGCTTTTGAGAATACAGGACAATCTGACAGGCTTTAACAGTAAGCTTTGTATCACACTTCACATTGCCCTGAAATCTGAGACTTAGGATCACACACATATGTCTCTCCCTCTGTGTATGTGTGTGTGTGTGGGGGGTGTGTGTGTGGGTGTGTGTTTGGGAGTCGCAAAGTTGGCAGTTTCATCAGACTCTATTGAAGAACATTAATCTGGTTCCAGGAGTTGGTTATGAAAAAAGAGGTATATAAATATCACCTTGTGCTTTCATATTCTATACAGGGGTGTGTGGGTAAATCTGTGAGATAATCTTGGAATGTGTGCTTGGCCCAGGAGTGTGAATATCTGTAGCTATGACAGGCATTTCAAAATCACACTCCAAAGAGTTTAGCCAATACCCTTTCTCACCGACGTACATGAGAACGCTTGTTCCCAGTGCATTCGCCAGCAGATTGCGCAACCAACACCTTGGCTCCTTGCCTATCTGATAGGTGAGAAAAGGAGGCTTCACTGTGGGGCTTGTTTGCGTTTCTCTCATTTCATTTCCTTTTTGATGAATTGTTTGTAATCTTTCCTATTTTTTCCCTCGTTGGATGGAAGGCGGCTTAGCTACTTGAGTAGTTTTTAACCCTTCTGTCATTTCTTTTGTGATACCAGTTGAAAGGACATTTTTCAAATCTATCATTTGTCTTTATCCTTCACTGCAGAATTTCTCTTTCACAAAGCTATTTTTCTGTTTTCTATTATGTTTTTTAAGATTTTGAACCCCGCATAGAAAGTCTCTCATAATGTATTACTGCACATTTTTTTAATCTTATTTTTATTTACATGTATGTATGTGTCTCTCTGTGTGTCCTGTGCTCTCAGAGGTCAGAAGAGGATGTCTGACTCTCAGAGCTCAAGTTACAGGTAGTTTTGAACATCATCCTGAGGAGGGCACCGGGGCTCAAACTTGGGGCTTCTGCAAGTTAGCAAGTGTTCTTAACCATGGCGCCATTTCTCCAGCCCCAAGACTCTAAACACCCACCACGGTTCCTTTTGTAATGTTTCATATTTTATTTCTTGTGCTTTGTTATTGATCCGTTTGCAATTTGTTTTGCTTAAAGATGCCACAGATAAAATGAACTTGTTTTGCAGATCATGACTAACCAGTTTTCCAACACCACTTGCAAACCCATCGTTCCTGCACAATTCATAATGCTATTCTTCGTTCAATCCTGACAGGTGCTGGGATCACTTCTAGGCTTCTTTTTAGTGATATTATACAGGTTAAGTGCTAGGCAGTTCTCTCTTCAGTCACATGTAGGCACAGACTGTTTGAATTGTGGCTTTGTAGTAAATTCTAAATATCTATTAGTCTAACAATCCATGCTATATCTCTTTTTCAGAATTGTTCCGTTCAATTTTCCTATGTTTAATTACTTATCAGTTTCATACATTTATGTAACACATTTTAGTCCTTGTCTCTGTCATCCCAGTTGCTTCCTCACTGGCATCTTTCTCCTTCATTTGTCCCCCTACCTACTTCCGTGTACTCTTTGTGTGCATGTGAGACCTATTGAATTTAATCAGAGCTACTGGCCCAAGTGTGGGTGGGACGTTATTCAGTGGGACTAGGGCAGTTTATCAGCAGCTGCACCCCCCAAGGAAAGAGACACCCTTCTCCCACAAGCATTGGTTGGCAATGGTCCCTCTGGGAGAGGTGGGGTCTCCTGGGGACTCTGCCATCCATGATGAGATGCTCATGAGGCCAATCTTGTGCAAGTCTTGTCAGCTAACCACCACAGCAATAAGTTCATGAGAACGACAGCTACATTGTGTATAGAAGACATCTTCTTGTTGCACATCTCCCCATCTTTGGTTCTTCCACTCTTTCTGCCCCTTCTTCTGTGATGTTCTCCGAGCCTTGGCTAGTGTGTTAAAGCTGCCTGAATGGGGTTGAGCATCCGCTATTGCTGTTTTTTTGGGCTTTGGCTCCATATGGGCTTTTGCATTAACCAAATTTTTAAAGTTGTGTGCTAACAATGTGTGTTAAACCTAGGATGATAGAAAGGTCCCATGGGGGATGGAATGGGGGACAGTAGAGCACATCAGTCCTGTGGGTTTTTTTTATGTATTTATTTTATATGTGGATTTTGGAAATAGCTTGCCTAGTACAAAAATGTCCTCTGGTCATGTTAATATGAACATGTTAATTATCTAAATTATAGTTGAGAAAATTATTATTTTTTATTATTTATTACTATTTGTATGTAGATTTAAGCATAGGCACTAAGAGCTGGAGGAAAGCCAGGGATGGTGACACATGCCCTCAATCCCAGCACTTGGAAAGCAGAGGTGGGTGTTCAATGCCAGCCTGGTCTGCTTAGAGAGCTCCAGGACAGTCAGGGCTACATAGAGACCTTGTCTCAAAACCAAAGATTAAAACAAACAAACAAAAAGAGCTAAAGGGGGAGACAACAGGACCATAGTGCATTTCCTAGAGTGGGTGTGAGCTTTTCAGAAAAGCCACTCTACCATAAACTTCTATTCAAGAACATGTCTTTCTACCTTCCCATGTCTTTTTGGTTCATCTATACAATACTTAAAACATTTTCTTCATGAATGTCTTACAAATTCTGTTCCTTTCTTGGAATTTTGTCTCTTACTGCTATTGAACATGGGACTTTTTAAGTAAAGATGGCTGAGTGTCTGAAAGTGTCAAACTCGAACCCAAAACCATATATAAAATCATCTAGTTCTCTTCCCCCAAGAACTCTACAGTTGTCCCAATGTTGCTGTTCAGAGCCAAATATTCATAAGCACAAGGTTATATAAAGATCCAGTGAGAACACCATGCACACACATCTGTCTGTTGCCTCCAGGGCTCTTCTTCTATTTTCTATTTACAGTTAGACAGTCTCCATTTTATCAGTAAGGATCTTTTCTTCTTCTTCTTCTTTCTTCTTCTTCTTCTTCTTCTTCTTCTTCTTCTTCTTCTTCTTCTT
>JABTXL010005037.1:18142083-18162635 GCA_025134845.1 Neodon shergylaensis | reverse complement strand
TTCTTCTTCTTCTTCTTCTTCTTCTTCTTCTTCTTCTTCTTCTTCTTCTTCTTCTTCCTTCTTCTTCTTCCTCTTCCTCTTCCTCTTCCTCTTCCTCTTCCTCTTCTTCTTCTTCTTCTTCTTCTTCTTCCTCCTCCTCCTCCTCCTCCTCCTCCTCCTCCTCCTCCTCCTCCTCCTTCTTCTTCTTCTTTTCCTTCTTCTTCCTCTTTCTTCTCCTATTCCTCCTATTCCTCCTTCTATTCCTCCTCTTCTTTTTGCTAGCTGGTTAAGTCATGAGAATTCTACCTTGTATTTATTGGCTTTGTTTCTATCACCTTTTTCTGGGAATATCAGATATATTGGTGACATCAGATGAAAAATTCTAATCTCTTTAAGGAAAGGAAAAGATATAGTGGATGGGATAAAGAGGAAAAAAACAAAACAAAACAAAGCAAAAACTCTACAAAAAAAGGCCCAGAGTTCACTATTCATATTTGGCTCTGCGGTCCCTGAGGAGGGTTAGGAAGCCATTTCTCTGGGATGTAATTGTGTTGCGTTTAGAATACATTCACTTACTCACATCAAGGAAGGGGGACCCTCTCTCTTTTGGTAACAAATGTGTTTTGCCTCATTAATTACTGAAATAAAAGCAGGGTTGTGATCAGGCCACAGGCCTATCCTCTTCCTTGCAATTATCTTGCTAATACAATTTTGCCAGTCTCTTCAATAATCTCTGCCTGACTCACTTAGATAAATTTTGCCTTTCTTAGTGACTGGACTGACATTGCTACCAGAAAGAGCAGTGTTGGCACATAACAGACACACACGGGGCTGTCAGCTAGCAGAACAATGCTGCTCTCATTTTTTTTTTCGTCCTGACTGAGTTTGGCTTGGTTTGGTTTTTGCCTCTCAGAGAACTTATTATAGTATTTGAAGAAAACTTCCTTTAATAAGAAGAAATAACCACAGCGGAGCAGTTCCTACCCTCACCCTCCAAAACCTTTGTTATGATTAAGTCCTTGAAGATAATTTTAGAAAGTCATTTCGGTACCACAAGAGGAGTTTTGCCCCTATTTTCTGACAACCCAAAGTGTTCAAGATGGGGACCTCTCTAAACAAGTGTCTTAATGGGAAAATGATTTTAAGTGTTTGGAAATTCCTCGCTGGCTGTGTCGGGGAGAAAGTGTCACTGTGTTAGGAGGTGAATGCTGCTGCTGCTGCCGTTGAATGCATTCCAATGTCTGGTAAAGGAAACATTGATGGTGCGCAAGTTAGAAGTGCGATTAGGATGAGATTTCCTAGCCAAACAGTGCCACTGTGGCCGTCAAAGTCCAACAGTGCCACTGTGGCCGTCAAAGCCAAACAGGCCTGAATATGAACCTGGCTTTACAGTACACAGATTTTTCAAGCATTAACACAAACTCTCTCCCCACCCCATGCCCACCCCTCCCGTGAATGCTAACTTCTTTGAACTAGCTAAGATATAAAAACACAGAAGAGCTTTGAAATAGTAGAGATGGTTTTTAAGCTCCAAAAGGGCTGTTGTAAGAATGTGATGAGACTCATTTAGAACCTGGGATGCACTGATTATAAACATAGGGTCAGAACTCAATGCGATGGGCACCTCTAGCCCCAGCCACTCAAGACACTGGAGCAGGAGGATTGCTCGAGCCTGGGAGTTCTAGGCCACTGTAGGCAACACACTAAGACTCATTAAAACATGAAACTAGGTGCGAGGGAGGTAACTCAGCTGGTTAAAGTGACATACCAACCGAGTCTCTGAGTTTGCATCCCCGTCACGCATGCTGGGTGTAACAGTGTACATCTATAACCCCAGTGCAGGAGATGCAGACATAGATGAATCCCTAGAGCTTGCTGGCCACCCAGCCTAGCCTAATCAATGAACTCCAGGTTCAGTAAGAGAGCCTATCTCACAAGTTAGGTAGAAAGACATGGGAGAAGACACCTGACATGGACCTCTGGCCATCCCACGTGTGTGCACTCTTGTACACGTACAACTGGCACCCATGCCCACACGAATGACTACATCCACACATATAGACTGCATAGACACACAAAGCAAAACAACAAAGCGAAGCAGTCCTACCCCCAACAAAGACTCAAAAGGCAATTTTACTCCACTACGTGGAGCTGGTAACAGCAACAAAGAACTTCTGGTGCCTTGAACATAAAATACCGTGGGGCCTCTTAGGAACAAAGGCTTTGAGTAAGTGGTAAATAAGAGGCAAACAATATCAAATGGTGACAGCATCCCTAAAATCTCTGTCATAAACAAACGTTTTCACATGAATTTTATAATTATATGAAAATATCTCCAAATTCTAGTTGTTCAGTCCCTTCCCCAAGGAGGTTACCACCTCATTGACTTTGTCTTTGAGGGAACTCATCATGCCCATAATTAGAGCAATAAAACTCATCCTTGTAACAAACCGGAATGTGTACTAAGGTACCAGCCAAATAAAAAGGGTTCTTGCTCAGATACTGGGGGCGGCTCCTGCTGGTTGGAGACCTCGGTTCCCTTCTCCATCCACTTGTGTTGGAGCAATAGGACTTTACCCATCGTAGTCCTAGAACTGTAGAAGGGGTTTGCAATCCTTATTTCCTTGTTCTTTATAGTTTCCCCAAGTTCATCATCTTCCAGGGATGGACCAGTGACCCAACTTTACCCCTCACAGGGATTCATCGTACAGTGAGAGTGTGACTCAAGTCCTGTTACATGGCACAGTGCCCTAGTTTCCGTTGTTGCAGACTCTCGGCGTTGAGTCAGGTTCCTGCCACACTGTCAGAGTCTGAAGTTTAAGTGTTCCTGCCCTCTAGCCCCTGCTCACCTCATGTGCTTATTTCGGTCACGAGGATGATGACTGCATGTGCCATTTAAGTCTGAGTCAGGCCCCTCTCTGTAGCAAACTCCAGAAATAATGCTTTGTGGCAGATTCACCAAAGAATTAGTTGAAAAGAACCCAAATCATCAACAAATCGAGAATATGATCTCTCTCTTTTTTAGTTAGCCGTGGGGTGGTAGTGTTCCTGTTTCCTGGGATTTATGACTTGGATGACTTAATTTTGTTGTACCCATTTGCTGTCAATTGGGTATAGGATATTATACTTCTTACCTAAGAGATAGTATAGAGTAATAGTTTAAGAACAGCATCTGTGGGAGAAGAATTTCCTGCAATCAAATTCTTCCTCTATCATTTACCTGCTCGAGGTCTGTTGTGTTTTTAAGCAAAGTGCTTCATCTTCAGACACAGCAGGTTCCATGTTTTTAAAATGGTGATATTGTGATGTCATCTTTTGTTCCTCAAAGTTTCGTATACAGAATTTCTATTTCCCAGTGGAACGGCACAGGAGACGGGGCCTTAAAGAGGTAGTCATGTTTACAGGAGGCCATGCGCGAGGAGTCCCAATGTTGGGATTAGTGTCCATAAGCAGTGTCCTCATAATAGTCCTATTTTAAAACTTTTAAGAAAACCTCCATGTTCTCTCTCTCTCTCCCTCCTTCCCTCTCCCCCCTCCCTCCCTCCCTCCACCCTCTTTCTCTCTCTGTTTCCATACAAATTTTATATTTTTCCTTTGACTAGTTCTGTTAAGAATATTTGGGGGGGGGGTTGGTCCAAATGCTTAGTAGGTGAAGATTCTTGCAGTGTGCTTAACACACACACACACCACCACCACCACTGTATCATTAATGTAAGTATCTGAGCAATGGAAAAGAGCAATAATGTGTAATAGTATCCCATATTCTTAGATCATACTTTGAGGATTAGGAGGGAAGGGAGACCTGTTTGGAGGGTGCCATCAGATGAAACTGAAGACAACCTAAACATATACTATAAAGCAGGAGTCTGAGAAATCGAGTGATACCCTAGTCAGTTCATCATACTATATCAAAGTACCACAAGGTGGGTATTTTATCAATGATGGAAGTTCATGCCTCACTGTGGAGTCTCATAAGTCCATGGTTCTGACTAGACTCGGAGCCTGGTAAGGACTTGTCTCCTGATTTATAAATGATGCCTGCTGGCTGTGCTATCACATGGCAGAGGAGAGCAAGACACATGACGCTTCATTTACGAAACTTAATTAGCATATATCAATTATGCACAGCAATGAACTTCATTATGATGTTTTCATATGCAATATTATAGCTCAATCACGTTCACCCACCTGCTACGTTTTTTTTCCTTCCTCACTCCCACCAATCCCCTCCCTCTTGCCCACTATGCCCTTCTTCTCTTGCTTCTTTTTATTTTCATTTATTTTGCCGATCCAATGACTTTCATTAGTGTCGTTTACAACACAGGAATTTTGAAAGATGATGTGTTTTGTTTTATATTTCGGATGCATATGGGGGCGTTGCCCGTAAGTATGTCTGTGCACCATGAACATGCCAGGTGCCCGTGGAGTGCAGAAGAAGGTGTCAGATACCCTGAAACTGGAGTTACACATTGGTGTGAGCTGCTCTGTGGGGGCTGGGACTTGAACCTTGATCCTCTGGAAGAGCCAGTGATTCTCACCACTGAGCCATCTTTCCAGCTTCACAGGAACACACAAAGAATTTTGGTACTAGGAGCATGTGTGCCCTAATAATAGTCATGCCACCGAAGAAACTCCCTCCCCTTCTCTCATCAGTCATAAATGTCACATAAACCCTCTGAGAGGGCTGAGGACCCATGAGACACTCTCCTTCCAGAATAGGGTGTTGATGGGCCCACGAACCTTCTTATTTATTTTTACCCTCCTTCACGAACTCCTTCTGTTACTACTCTCCCTATCCATCCACCCCCTTGCACCCAAATTTGAGTGCACTCTATGTGCTACCATATAGAGATCCATTTCAAGATTTAAAAAGAAGAAAGAGAGAGAGCTCTAGTCACTGGTAAGAAGTCCTTTATTCAATAGCATTCTGGAGGCTTATATACCCAACAGTCAGGTGGGCCAACAGGTGAAAACCTTATCCTCTGATCCTCAAGGCCAAGGCAACACGTGCTGGTGAAGCAGAGCTGGTAAACAACTTTGACACAGCTTTCAGTAACTCAAATCAGAAGGAAAGTAAAGATCTCTAGCAGGGAAGAGCAGCTGGAGGACAGGACTTCAAATGGTCTCAAAATTTGAGATTAATTTTTTCTTTTTTCCTGCACAGGTCCAGCTTATGTTGTCCAGCTTTTCTTGGGAACAGACTCTGCTCTGGCATATGGCCAACTTATCAGGGGACGCATCGGCATACAACAACTATCAAATGCCAATAGTTGCTCAGTTAGTGATGTGATTCTGTTGCTACCTTCCCATCTTTACGCTGGGATTTTTGTCTGACTGGAAGTTGTTCGGGACTTTTGCACGCTGTCACAGTAACTGTGAATTCATGTGTCATTCTTCCGGCATCTGGAAAACAGCTTCCTTGATGTCATCAACTATCCCAGGCTCTTACAGTCTCTTCATCCCCCTCCTCCGCATAGATCTCTGAGCCTTGAGGGAAGGGATGTGATGTGAATGTTCCTTTTGGGGCTGAGGACTCTCCAGTCTTTTATTTTTGTCCTCTGTGATGAACACAATCTTATAGAGATCTTGGGCAGGTAATTACAACTGCCGTGAGTTCAAGAGTTCAATCGCCACGCTGTTCCTGGAAGTCTGTCTCCTGTACACCGCCCACCACATTCCTCCAGGTCCTACAGTATTTCAGCCCCTTCTGAGACATTTCCAGAGCCTTGGTAGGGGTGTCATAGATGTCTCACTTACATCTGGGCATTCAACAGTCACTTATTCTCCGTGCTTTGACCAATTATGAGTCTCTATAATCATCACTTATTATTGTTTAAGCTTCTCTGATCAAAGCTGACAGCAACACTAATTTAGAGCCATAAACAGTTATTTAGAAGGCAATTTGACAGACGCATCATGTCCATTTAGCAAAACAACAGTAAGTAGTTTTGTTACTAGGGACTATGACTTTCTCAGCCACAGGCTTTTGACCAGGCTTATACTCCCAGATGTGAATTCCTTCCTGGGGAATAGGCATCGAATAATTCTAGCATAGATGCACAAATAAAAAAGTTAGGAGGTAGGATCCACATATTAGAACATGAACCTGAGTTACTTAACTGGATATGGATATAGTATTTTCCAATCTAATAAATGTCCTGCATGTTTAATAATTTACTTTTTCTTTATGGATGCATGATACATTATACCTATGAACTTCATTTTCATGATCCGTTATCTGTTTTATTTCCTTGCTATTATGAAGAGAGCAGCAATAAATGTGGATGTGCAATTACCTTCGTGGTTCCATAGAAATATGGAAATATTAGAAATATCATGGTATATAACCATCATAACAACTATAAAAAAAAAAAAGATAGTTTTTTATTTGTTTTCTCTTTTGCCAGATGAGTACACCCAGTCACAAACTGATTGGGAAAGTGCTACACACCGGAAACACACACACGAGTAACAGCATACAGACTCAACAGGTCATATTTATGATTTAGGAATGCACACATGAATATATAACAGCCACTAGCAAATAAAGAGACCATGAATTTTAAAAATAATGAGGGGTTTATGGAATGGCTTGGAGAGAGGAAGGGGAAAGAGGAAATGATATAATTATAATCTTAAAAATAATAAAAAAAGAAATCCGCAAAATTGGAGTATGAGCCATTGCAGACTTGGATCTGAACAACAAAGTCATGAGCACTGCCATGTCTCCATTCATCCTGTCAGTAGATGGAGGTTTCCACGAGGCAGATCATTTAATTGTAATTTTCTGCATTCAGGTTCTTAATATATATGCAAACATATACCAGGCATATATAGTTGAAAATTTCGAAGACAGCATAGAATTGTGTCCCTGCTATGGTTTCTTTCTACCAATATTTGTATGTTGTTTAGCTCTAGCTGTCCTGGAACTTGCTCTGACCAGGCTGGCCTTGAACTCACAGACATTCACCTTTTCCTGCCTCCCGAGTGCTGTGATTAGTGGCATGTGCCACCACTGCCCTGCGATATCACTCTTTATACATTGTTTTAATCCACAGATCTTTAGATCCGTAAAACGGCAACAGATGAATATGAAGAGTCTTGAATTTTCTGAGTTGACAACTTTAAGTTTCACAAAGGATAATCAGCTGAATGATGCATTTTGTAATATGTGAATAGCATTTCCCTCAAAATGATTGCAAAAAATCATGGATGAGTTAAGCTTTTCTGCCTTTTCTTCACATATTTGCACGCACGCTTGAGCTTGGCTTCTCTACTCTTACACTATTTTTAGTTTTGTTTCAGAACACAGATAATCTGGCTTTCTTTGAAGATCAAATATAAGTACATGTACCTTTAGAAAAATTCTGTGTTATACATAAAATTTTAAAGAAAATTTTCATACTAATGAGATTTTATTTTCATATAAAACATTAAATTGTAACCTCACATTGGATGCTGTAGAACACAGAGAATCCTCATGCTTTTCAGGATGGATATCCTGATTTTGTAATCGTCAAAGCTAAGGAGGATTTTTCACAATAAAACATAATACAAAATGGCAGAAATACATTTAGGACCCTTTTAGAAATTGTTGAAGATTTCGTCTTAAACCCAAGCCAACATTATTTTAACTATTTTATGAAACTCAATTCAGAAACTCACCCAGCATTTAAAAGTCAAACCTTTTAATGTAATACAGTACAAAGATACACTAATTCGATTCTTCAATAAGGGAGAACGATGGTAGGAAAATATTTAAAGTCTTCGGTTTCCCTTAATTACCCCATTATGTTTCTAATTATACCACTACGTTTCTCTAAAAGCAGATAATATGGCATATTCAGCAAAAGCACTGTAGCTCATCACATCTTCTCCTGAGTCTGAGACGTTAGACAGAAGATACCATGTATCTGAGCCACAGAACATGAAGAAGTCAAGCTGATATGCATCTAGCTTCCAAAGTGCCGGAAGGTGCCACGTAAGCTATGGGAGAAGAGTCACCATCAAATATCCTTGTGAGTGTTGTGAGCTCCAATAACGACTGGCGTGGTACAATGTGCCATGGGTGCAGTTGTGTCATGAACAACATCGGGACAGCCAGTCACTTTCTGATTGAACTTAGGTCCCACTCCACAGGATGAAACCCATACCTGGCACCATTATTAGGCTAAAAACCTATGGCTAGACAGGTCATAGACGCTTGGCAAGGACTTATTATTATGCTGTTTAATGAACACAGCCTTAAACCAACGTCTAATGACTTATTTTTGTACCCCACAAAGCAATGAATCTCTCAGCCCTCATTGAGTAAGCTTCTGTTTGCATTAGGTGGTGATTAACATGAAATGTTTTTCATATAATGTCCAAGGAAAACCTCTGATTTAAAGAAAAGCTAGTGTTCTCACATGTTGCATTTTTAGAACTTGCTACCAGACTCTTTGCCAAAATACTGTTCCTTTGAACTTACAAAAGTGTATATATAAACCTTAATCACATACAAAGATTACTACTTTTTATATTGAGTAGAGGCAAGTGACAAGCCCCGCCCACATTCAAGGGGTGGGATTTTACAGGCTGTGAAGAGTAAGAGTCAATATCTATTTCTACTTACTTCCATACTCCTAATCTGTTTGTTTTTTTAACCCCGAAATTCTAGGGCTCTATTGTTTGGATTCTTTTCTTCTTTGCCTACTCTGTTGGGGGTGCCCTATTAGCCTCTCTGTCTGTTGGGAGCAGTGATCCTGAATTTCTTGTAAACAACTTGTTTTCCCCTGATCTGAGTGCCTACAGCTGCTCTGAGCACGAGAGCCTCAGGAGTTCGTGATGACAGGAGAGGGATTTCTGGTGTGTTTGACTGGGACGTGGCTATCTCTATATAAGCTGCTCCTGAACACAATAAAGAGGACATTCTTGGGGCATTCTGGCATCAAGGATGACCTGTGTCTTTCTGTGAGTCTCCGTGTGTTTCAATCTCCAGCCACTTGCCCGATTCACGAACTGTATGGCGGCGCATAGAGAGCAAATGGGCGTGGTGTGCCGCACGATCTTTGTTTTAACTTCATCTCTTTTTTGTTTTCTGCATTTACATGATTTGAGAACAGGTTCCCTGGCCCCTGAGTCCCTGCTGGGGGTTGGAAAGAGTATAGCATGGTTATTTATTACTCTGGCCTCCTGGTCAATGGGCTGCCTCCAAGGACAGCGGGCTCCAGATCCAAATAAGAGGAATCTCAGTTAGTGACATTCTCTCTGTTGTCAGTAACTCCTTCTTCCCTTGAACCATTTGAACTGCCCATCTTGGGGACAATGAATGACTTAATTGTTACTTTAACTTTTGCCACACTCTTTAAATAGGCGTTTTTCAAATTCTCAAATCACATGCACAGAACAGCTACCTCACTGACTCATGAATCTGCACACTTTTCTTTTTCTGATCTCATCTAGACTGGTGGATTTAAGTTGCATATTTCTCCTCCTTGCCTTTTCATCTACAGCCTTGTTCCTCTCCTTTAGCATCCTTACTAGAAGTTTCCACTGGATTATCTTCCATATACGTCATACTTGACACATCTCAAACCTTCAACTCAAATTCTCACCTACCTTCCAATCGTAACCTGCCCACACACATTCTAGTTTTTGTAGGTATCAGTGTCGTCATTCTCAACTCTCACCCTTTCCTCAAGTGTGGCGTCTGACGACAACCCTGCGGCTCTTCCCCATATAAAGTGGCTGTTACCACCTTCCCTCATCTCCACTGTTTCTCTCCTTATCCCTACCTTCATCTTTGTTCTGGGTCACCCAGTCTCCCCAGCACACTTTTAATTAGTCTCCTTGCTTCTTCTCCCTCTCTCCTGACTTTTTACTTCAGATTTTAGTAACGAGGCTGCTAGGATGAGCATTTCAGTCTCTGGGCTACACTGTGTGCCTCCTCCCCTCAAAGCCACCCCGGGGGCCTCTTCCCACATGGCGAGCAAAAGGCAAGATTGTAAAGACGTTGAAACTACAGAAACAGAGCATGGAATGATAGTTACCGAAGGCTGGGAAGCTGCGGAATAAGTGGTCAGTTGAGTTGTTTACCAAACAATACAAAATTAGATAAGAGAAATAAAAAAATTATGTTGTGGTGGGGGGGCGTTGGAGAGATATCTCTACAGTTATGAGTCCTGACTTCTCTTACAGAGGACCTAGGTTTGGTTCTTAACGCTCACATGGTAGCTCATGACCATCCGTCACTCTAATCCGTTACTCTAATTTCAGTGAATCTGATGCCTTCTCCTGACCACTGTGGGCACCAGCATGAACATGATTTATATGCATAGAAGCAGGCAAAACTGCTTATACACATAGGATAAAATAAATGCATCTAAAATAAACCTCCTTTGTATAAGATGATGATCGTAATTAATGATGATAGAGTGTATTCTTTAAAAATGTCAGGAGACCCCATATCAAAATGATGACGATGGAGATAACACCTTTTTTAATTTGCTATATATGACAGTCCTGTAATGTATGTATGAATCAAAATATTATGTGGCCTATGATAAACGATGTCATTTGTTCATTAAAAGGGCCGTAAAGGCTCCCAAAGTTGGTCCTTCTGTGGCACTCTGGTGTTTGCTCTGTTCCTTCTTTGGCTCATTTTTCTTGTGTCACATGACTCTCTTGCTATTCTTTGAATCTATCACACACACTGCCCCCTTCAGGCCTTTGAATTCCCTGTCTGCTTCTGTAGCTGGATCCCCCAAAGGTCACCTTCTCATGGGGTCTTCTGAACCTTCATCGGTTTCATCGGAGTTAGTGCCCCTCTTCACACTTCTACTTTATTTCCTTCTCACATTGGTTGCTCTCTTTCCTCTAAATTGTTTATTTTCTGACATAGTGTTCATTTATTTATCTGTCTGTGAGTTGGCTCCCACACTGGCCCCTTCCCAGTCAATTAAAGGCATCCTCAGTAGGAAACGGGCCGTTTGGTTGCCCATTTTCCTCCAGTACTTTATACGCTAACTGCCTTAGGAGAGGTATAGAAAATTCAGTGGTTGAATAAATAGACAAAAATCTTTGCATCCTTAAGGTATTATCCTTGTCAAAACTGGCTTTAGTTGTCACCTTTACACACCTGGGAAGGGGGAACCTCAGCTGAGGAATTGCCTCATCAGAGCGCCCTGTGGACATATCCCAGGCCGGGGGGCCTGTGCTACATAAGAAAGGACACGAGCCAGTAATCAGCCTTCCTCTATGGTCTCTGCTTCAGTTCCTGCCTTTAGGTTTCTGTTTGAGCTCCCGTCCTGTGTTCCCCTTGATGGTAAACTATAACTTATAAGTTGAAATAGAGTTTTTCTTCTCCCAAGTTGGTTTTGTTCAGTGTTTTGGCACTACTGTTGAAAGCAAAGGAGAACAATCATGTGAGTTTTGGAAACAACAGCCATCACACCTGCAGAATGGCGTTGGGGGGACACCCAGTTCGTTGTATATTTAGAGTCAATAAATCAATGATGGTTGAGCGTCCTTGGGTTAGTTCTTGGTTTTAAGGCTGTGTTGTTCTTCTTGCTCAGGTCCAATATTTCCAATGAAACCATATCCCTAGCAGCGAGTGGATTGTTGCTTGAGCTTCCTCCATGTTTACAGAAGTCTCAAGTTGGCTGCAGCTGCCAGCAGGCTGCCTCGACCTGGCCACTAACCTCTCCCCACTGCCTTGGCTCCGCGTTCTGTTTGTGGTTCACGGAGATATTTATCTTGATTTTTTTGTACCCAGCTAATGTCCTAATGCTTTTATCTTCTTTATATAGTTCTAATCATGGCTGAATGTTTCGGCCAGAGAGGGTATGGTAATTTACGAACTCACTGAACTCTTTTAGAGTTAGAAGAAGTCACCCTACAATTTCTAAGCAACAGTTGAGTCGTTGCCATATTGAACAGTCCACGGGACAGCACATAAAAATTCAGGTTTACAGTTTAGCATGGAAATTGGTAACATCTGGCAGCAGGAGGCCTCCATTTCCATGTGTGACAACTGCTTGGAGGTGAGTAAGCACCGCGAGAGGCCGTGGGTCATGTCCTCTACCGGCTGCCAAGTTCTCACGCTGCATACTTTCCTGGACCTGACAGGGTGACTTCACTTGGTTGCCTTATCTGTGTGACCCCTGAAGGTCTTTTAATTTGTGGTCCCTATTTTGAGTACACCGCGAGCTAAAGCATCAGGCGATTTATTAAAAGGTTAAAAATAAAACCTGCGAGTCAAAAAAACTTAGTCTTTTTTTTTTTTGAACAGGAGGGAGAGAGAGAGAGAGACAGAAAACGAGAGAAAGAAAGAAGATAGGAGGGGGAACAGAGATGGAAACAGAAAGAGAGAGAGATGGAGAAATTATGAGAGAGGGACCAGGAGGGGGATGAGCGAGGGTGGAGGAGAGGGATGAGAAACAGAGGCAGGGAAGAAGGGAAGAAGGGGGAGAGGATGAGATAGAATGTGTGTATATGTGTACTCAGGTGAATGCATGAGAGAGAGACAGAGACATAGAGAGACAGAGAATTTGATGTTTCTCCCCCGTTTATGAGTACAAAGCTTCAAACCCTCCCAAACCTGCATTGTTCCCATTTTAGGTGAGAATATGCCACTAAGGAATGTTTTTCCCATAAAAATGTCACATGAAACTTTATATCATGGTACCCCGGAATAGAGGGAGGTGTTTGCACAGAGAGGAGCCTGGCCCAGAGCCTGTAATGTGTGTTCTTTCTTGTCAAGGTAAATCTAACTCACCCAGACAGAGCCGACTCATTTCATGATACTGATAAGCTTCTTATCTTAAGTGAAACTGTGAACTTCTGATGTTTTTATGAGTCCATACCTTATAGGTAATCAGTTCCTTTGGTACATGAATACAAATACTTCATGGTAAATCACGACTTCTGCCCAATGATGTATCTTTTTTTTTTTTTGCCAGGGTGAGAATAGAGTAGACATTTGCTGAGGGTGAGCATGAGGTAGACGCCTGCCACTTCGTGCGTCTCGTGCAGCATCAGGATATCCTGCTTCTTACCCTGCTGGTATGTCATCATGCCAGAGGTGACCACGTTCCTCATTTATTCAGTGTAATGTTATGAAGCGATTGCTTAGGTTTGGGGTGTTTTCCTATGGTGAGAGCATCCAGGCTTGCACTGGTAGTTTACACAGCACTGCTCACCACGTCCTGAATACTTTCCCTGGAGACTCTCTGCCATGACTTTCTGCTTGTATAACTTTTCCACTTACTTGTACTCTGATAAGGACACTTATCCGTGGTCCGGAGGGTTTATTTTGAGAATTTATGTCATTGTAAATGGTGCTATGTTATATATAAACACAAGCACCCATATGTGACACATTGGAGCTATATGTTTGAAGTTGTAGTTGTATCTGTTTTCTGTTTCATCAATATTCCCCCTATCTAAAATTTAGAATGCTTTCCCCAAAAGGGAAACATCACCACAGGGTTACCCATTTCAAAGGCAGAACCACTGCATGGAAGGTACTTAAAGAAAATTAAGCAGCAGTTAGAATTAAAGCTGAACATTAAACCATCACGACTCTTTAATAGCACAACCTTTTAGCCCAATCTTATTTTTCTCTTAAACTTGTCACAAGTATTTTAGTTAATCATTAATTATAGTTGTTGCTATTTGTCATTTTTGTTTTGCTGTTGAATACAAGCTCCAGAGGTTGAGTCCGTTCAGCGTTTGATCTCTCTTTAAGAGGAAAAAAAGACTTTATTTAAGAACTAAAAGTCAAATTACAGTGTTTTGAGAAAGTTTGGTTTGATGGACAGAAAAAAGGTCTTTGTTGTTGTTTTGTTCGTTTGTTTGTTTTGTTTGGTCTTTTTGATCTTTCTGTATCACTTGCTCCTAAGGTGAATTAATCCTTTTTGAGTCATCTGGACTTGTTTTCCTCTTACATCAGGACATTTCTTCCCTGAAGTTCTGCCCGCGTCCATTCCCCTGCCTGACTATTCTCATGTATTTAAAGTCCTCATCCTCAACCTTCTCCAGTTTGGCTGTTGATCCTACTAGGTTACAAAGTCTTTTTCTCATCCACCACTTTACAGATTAGCCTTGCTTGCCCTCTGAAGCTGCTGGGATGCCCTGGAAATGCATCTAGTCGACCAAGACACCAAGATGTTTGTTTCCTTTCGTTAGACTTTCCCAAGTCTCTAGGACAGGGCTGTCAAGTAACTTCATATGCTTCGGATACTGGCAAAGGTGCGATAGATGTGTGTACTTAGTGAAATCCACTTTAGCATTCAGAATTCATCTACTGCAGTTGTAGGGACCCAAAAGGGATCTCTTCACCCCTCTCTCTCCTCAAATTCAACAATATGTTTGATCTTATTTGGACGTCTAATTTCTTACTCCCATTAAGTCTGATATGTAGCCAGCACTATTAGTATTTCTTGAGAACTGTCACACATACAGACTCCCAGGTCTCTCTCTCAACTCAAATCTTTTTCCTGAAACTGTCAAGAGCACCAGTCCTTGAGAAACACAACCTTAATAAGCTGTTCTAGCCTTTCTTTTACCTCTTTCATCGCTTTCCTGCCCCCTTCCTCTCCTCCCCATCTCTTCTCTTCTTCTCCCCTTCCTTTTTTGGGACAGGGTCTCATGTTCCAAGGCTGATCTTGAACTCACTTTATAGTGGAGAGTGACCTTAATTTCTGGTCATCTGGCCATTATCTCATGGGTGCCAGGATGACAGGCATGTACGATGTGGTGCTGGGAGTGGAACCCAGGCTCTCATGCAGGCTGAGTAAGCCCTCTCCCGACTGAGACTCACCTCTCCTTGTCCTTTTGTTATCATTTATCTGGTTTAGAACCCACAGTCAATTGTGGAAGTAATGCTCTCGCAGATACTCTCAGCTCCCGATGACTCATCAGTGTGCCTTCTTGAAGTCCATAACCCAAGCAACCCGGAACAGCCCACAGATGCCACTCCTTGGAGCAGAAAGGTGCCCATGCACGCATCTCATGAAGCCTGTCATTGTCCGTGTCCCTGGCAAGTCTCTTCCTCTCCGTGACAGCTGCTTTGTGAAAATTCTGCATTCTATCCAAGCATCGTACTTTCTCAGCTCCCCATTTTAAACAGATGACTTTTTCCTCCCACTTCCCGCAGAAAGCAGAAGGCATCAGATGGGAACTCCCTCAGCTTCTCGCTACCCATCCCATATTGTTCCATCCGGGCCCACGTTCTCTTCTTCCTCTATTTTTGTATTTGGATATCAGCTGATCTCACCACCTGTGTTTAGAATCCCATCCCTCTCCACTGAGACTCTCACTAGGTTCCTCATTTTCAGTGATCCTTCACGCTGCTGTTTACCAAGCATCTCAGGCAGATTATTCGCAGTCATGTAGAAACCTATGCACTCTCCTTCGTTCTCAAAACAGCTCTTTCTCGAAGACCATAGTCTCTTCAAAACCCCCTTTGTGTTTTCCTCCCAGGGTTTTCATTATATAGTGAATTTCTTGTCTCATTTCTAATTCTTCAGCCTCATCCAACTTGGCTGTTGTTCCTAGTGAGTAGCAGTGCTGGCCAAGGTCACCAGTGACTCCCATGATTTAAATACAGTGGATGCCTCCAGTTCTTTATTTCTGGGTTCCCACCATTTTCGTCCATTCTTCTCTTTTGTGTGTGACATATGCGTTCTGTTTTCTTTTAGCTTCTAAGACACTATGCCATCTAGATTTGCCATCTAGCTTTCTAGCCTTTCCTTCTCTATTACTTTGCTGAGTTCTCTTTCTCTAGCGATGGTAGTAAGCACTTTGCTCTTTCCGTTCTGTTCTTTATTAGGTTACATCTCTACACTGGTTGTGATCGAGGTTAAGTTTTGAGTGCGTCAGATTTCTTTTCATCAAGCCCCAGCGGGGATGGTAGAGAATGGCTCAGTCCATAAGCACTTGCCTTGCCGATACGAGTTTGATTACAGAACCCACGTAAAAATGCCAGGTGTGACGGTGCATCTTTGTAATCCTAATCCCAGGGATGTGGAAAATGAGGATCTCTGGAACCCAATGGTCAGTGAAGCTAGCGCAATCGCTGAGCTCCGTGCTGCTGAGAGAGAAGTTTCGAAAGAAGTGGATGGTATTCCTGAGGATAACCCCTGAAGCCAAGCTGCAGTCTTCATTTCTACATGCGTGCACACACATGTGATTCTGCATACACATGCATCCACTCTTACATAAACACACACCCATTCCCACATATGACAGTGCACACAACCACATGCATTAAAAAGCCAGTGTCTGTGCGACGAAGACTAGTAAAGGAGGAGGAAGTGGAATTTAGAAGCAGGATCTGCAAAGCTTTGGTCAAAGCTGCAGGTGTCCAGAATCACCTGCCTGTCTATCATTAGACTGAAGTGTCTTACATGACTGCCTTGGCATTGGCCAGATGTGGGTGCCTGGAAAGGAATTTCCCGTAAAGAGGTTTAGATAGGGCAGAGCTCAGAGAGCTAAGAGAGCTCAGAGCTGGAGACTCTACTAATCTAATTCTTGTCAATGTGGGCATCAGAACTGTTGGTAGGTGATCTGTAGAGTGCATTGCTTTCTTGTTCATGTATTCTATTTTACACAGAATTTTTTTATACATATGGCCCAGAGTTTATTAGTTGTCTGAAAAGTCCTGAATCTACACTCAGACTCATGTGTTTTTCATTCTTATACCCAACTGTCTATTCAAAATCTTTATCTTTGTCTGGGCATCTCAAAGGATGCCAGGATCAACTTGTCTAAGCCACATCAATCAACAGAGCTTGCCAGATTTCTCTCTTACATTTCTGTGAAGCCATTCACTTTTTTTTGTTCTATTGACACCACTCTAGCACACACCACTACCTTCTCTAGCCTGGGCTTGCGCAAAGTTATTCTATTTGATTTTCCAAGGTCCCCCTTCCCCGCTTCTGCAGGTTCTTCTACTGTGGCCACACAGTGCTTTCGAATGAAATTTTGAGTCCATTGATTTTTTTTTGCACCTAAAATAATCCCTTCAATGCCTTCTCAGGATTATTTTTGGAAAGAGGCTAAGATAACTTTGAAGGAATTATCAGTCTCTGTTCTGTGTCCACTTCTAATTTGACTACTCTTTTGTTCAGTTCCTATATTCCAGTGACAATGTGCGTGGCCCCAAACCCCTGGGAAACGGGGAAATCTCTCAACACTGTTTCCTTTGTTAGAAATAATTGCCTCTCATTCTTCAACTGATAGATTTTCTATCTCCAGCCTCGTTTCTCAGCTAAGACTTCAAGCTTGACTCTTGTAGCATTTTGTTTTATTTGTTCATAGTATATATATTAGAATGCATTTGTATACATACCCATGATTACTGAAATAATGTTTGACTTCACATAAGTACTCCCTGTGAGTATAGAAAACCACTTCCATTTTAGAAATATTCTCAGTGCTTAACACTGACCCAGAATGTGTATATATATATATTTCCATTAATGTATATATATACATTAATATATATATTAAATTCATGAAACCTCCTAAGAATACCTGAAAAGCTTGTTATCCACCATTCAATATGGAGTTTAATGCACAAGACTTCTACCCTAAGCTATTTAATAGGCTCTTAATTCATTCTGTCCATTAAAGAGGTTGAATGAAGTCTGAAGAAGCTCACCCCATGTCAGTCTTGTGTTACAAGATAGGTGGGGTTTGTTTCTCAGAAGGGTGACGTAATGGATCTTAAGTGTATGAGAATCTCTTCTCCACTTCAGATATCTGACTGATTATGTATATTGATTAAATGACACTATCAGTCTCTGTTGTATATAAGAGGAATAAAGCCTGCATGTATACTGTTCCAGGGCTGGGTACAATGCCATTCTAGGCCCACAGTTCTTAGCAAGCAAACCCTCGCTAACCTCCCGTTAACTACCACTGAGTAGACTTGTAGGAAAGCTACCGTAGGAATGTTTATTCTAGCTGAAGACTGCAGAAACATTGAGTTCGTATAAGCCCATGAAAACTGACGGATGCATTTGATTGAAAAATTCTCAGTGTTGTTAGCCTGCACAAAGAAACTTCACCCAACGAACCAGGTCTAAGGCTGCAGCTGGTGGTACCCGTTTAATGCAGCACAATAAACCTTTCAAAATGCAAATGCAGAGCAGTGCCTTATTCATCTGCAGCTTCAGGGGAAATTGAGAAAGCCAAATGCAATTATGCAAATGGGGCAGCTGCCAACGAAGGAGTTGGCCAACATCTTTAATTTTGCAAAGAGGGATGTTATCAATTTATGTATGTATCTATCTCCATCTGCCCCTGGAGAGATAATGAGTTCTCCAGGGTACAGAGTGAAGAGATATTTTTCATGGAGAGTCACTGATATATAAACAATAATGCGGATGCCAAGGTACATATAGCATCCACTATTAAGCAGACACAATTATGCATTATGCTGCATATAATTAGACAATGTTAAAGTATTTGGTCACGGTCTAGAATTTCATTTATAAATGAGTTTTTTTTTTCCTGCATTTTGAATACAGGAGTTCAAGGTCAGTCTTGACTACCTAATGAGTTCAAGGCTGGCCTGGACTATATGACACTTTGTCTCTGAAATTAAAAGCAAAATAACAAATGTTAATACATAAATTGATTGATTCCCTTACTGTAGAATCACTTACTTGGGTACCAGCAGCATACTGGGTGGTAGATATACAACCACAAGCACAGTTCCTAAACTCTTGGCGTTTATGATGTAATAAACATGGCAGAGCTTAAACAAGCAAACACACAAAGAACTTTAAAGCCATAGATATAGCAAGGCATGTCAAGGAGATGTGTCTGGGGCAGTTGCATGAAAGAGGAAATGAACTTCAAGTGTTGGATATCATTAAAGAGGTCAGGAGGGGCTTATTTGGAAACTGGATGTTGGAGCAGGATAAGAAACAACTTTGACAGGCAAAAATGAACACCAGAACTGGACGTTGCCGTATCCATGGGGAAGAACAAATGGAGGACCAGTGAGATTACAGAAGTAGCAACACACAGAAGCCAACCATGACTTGGGCCAGCAACAGTTATAAATGCTGTTAGTGATGTGTTAATATATTTGGCTTTCCTTTTTAGAGTAATAGAAAATGACAAAGTAGCTGACAGCAGGTAGCCATGCCCAGTGAATTGCCATTAACTCCTAAGTTAAGGCCAATTCAATTCAGACTATCAATATATACTTGCTAAAAATGTAAGTAGAATAGCAGATGCACACGAGACTGGTGCAGATTTTCCTTCATTTCACATCTTTGTGCTTAAGAGTTGTTTTGTTTGTTTTTGTTTTCTTGAGATAGGATCTTACCTGACCTTATTCCCACAGTCCTACTTTGATCACCCCAGTAGCAGAATTACAGGCATGTATCCCTCACACCCATCTCATAATTGAATAATTTTAAATGCTTTCAATGTAGATGGCATGCTCCCAGGAATAGAAGCACAGGGAGATTCTATCTATCTATCTATCTATCTATCTATCTATCTATCTATCTATCTATCTATCTATCTATCTATCTTCTATCTAATGTATGTATGTATGTATGTATGTATGTATGTATCTATCTATCTATCTATCTATCTATCTATCTATCTATCTAATCTATCTATGAGAGACAGTGGAAAGTATAAGGTAAAGTTTGGATATTCCAAAACAATAAAATAAATGTATGGTTAAGTTTGGGCGAAAAAATTGTCTAGTCTGAATTCCAAAGAGATACTTGGAAATAAAATGAAGATAAGTTTTAGGTTTTGAGTCCCCCTGTTTGGTTTTGTCATCCCTGCATATCTCTATCCTAAGACAAAAAGAAAAACAAAAGTCACTCTACGCCATATTGGTGATAGGGACTGGCTTCCTCTCTGAGTTCTGGGGATAGCTGATCAGGGTACTCCATTTCTTGTCCTGCATCGATTGACTTAGGGCTAAGAAGGGACAATAGGAGTCATTTTTGAAATAATTTCTGAAATGAATAGGAAACGTGTATTTCTTGGGGGTGGGATGGGAAGATTACTCTGATACAAGAAATTAAGATTCAGTTGTATTCCTTTGCCACCAAGGAAGACATTTCCTGAAAAAAAAATGAGCAGACAGAAATGAAAAAGGAGTCAAGGAACAGAGAAGGAAAGCTTGCCAGTGATGAAGGCCCCTGAAACCATGACTACATTGAGGTTTCCACTTATATAACCCTAACCCTCAATGCCCTTTTTTATTTTTTAAGATGTTTTGAGTTCAATTTCTTACCATTGATTCCTCTCTTGCATAAACGTTGCAAGAAACTTGTACTTTATTGAGTTTACCCATCTATCTTCTCTCTGTATGTATGTCATAAGAAGTTTCTATTTTCCCTTCCTTGGAAGATCTCCCCTTTGTCTCTTATTAGCTATCTAACCTCTGTAGTTATTCTAATTGAACATACATATCTGGAGCTTAAAAGATAACATTCACGTATAAAAGAAAACATGCAATTATTGTCTTTTGGCATCTTGGTTACCTCACTCTGGGTGCTCCTCTTCTCTTCTCTTCTCTTCTCTTCTCTTCTCTTCTCTTCTCTTCT
>JABTXL010005037.1:18110444-18142073 GCA_025134845.1 Neodon shergylaensis | reverse complement strand
CTTCTCTTCTCTTCTCTTCTCTTCTCTTCTCTTCTCTTCTCTTCTCTCCTCTCCTCTCCTCTCCTCTCCTCTCCTCTCCTCTCCTCTCCTCTCCTCCCTTCCCCTCCCCTCCCCTTCCCTCCCCTCCTTTCCTCTCCCCGCCCCTCCCCTCCTTTCCCCTCCTCTCCTCTCCTCCCTTCCCCTCCTCTCCCCTCCCCTCCCCTCCTCTACCCTCCTCTCCTCTTTTCTCCTCTCTTATCCTCTTTTCTTCTATCCTCTCCCCCTCCCCTCCCTCCCTCCCTCCCTCCCTCCCTCCCTCCCTCCCTCTCTCCCTTCCTCCCTTCTTTCCTTCCTTCCTCCTTCCTTCCTTCCTTCCTTCCTTCCTTCCTTCCTTCCTTCCCTTTTTTTTTTGAGATTTAGGGTTTCACAAAGTTCAGATTGGATTTGAACTCACTAGGAAAGTAGAGCTGGCCTCAAACTCTTGTTCTTCCTGCCTCTATTTTCCAAAAGCTGCCATGACAGGCATGTACCACTGTGCCTGGCACTTCCAACTTCCCTAGATCCCTACTGAAGGTGAGAAGATGCTGTGTTTCTCCTTTGCTGTGCTCAGATCACGCAGCAAATTGTCTTTTGGACTCATTCATGCTGACACAAAGAACAGGATCTTCTTCTAAAAGGAGAATAGTATTCCAAGCTGTATACATTTAACACATTTTCCTATATAACTCATTTACTTGTGGACATTTGGGTTGTTTCCACATCCTGTTTACTTAGGATCATGCTAAAATGTAGACGGTAGCGCCAAAGTCAGCAACAGTTTCCTATGGTGTCTCTTCCATACAGCCTAATAATTTTTAAAGAACATTTCATTTTATCTTGTATTCTCTCAATTCCACCTTCATTATCAGTAACTATGGCTGTAGTTTCTTCACTGAGAAATTGAAACTGTCTGATTAACTTCATCAGTGACTGAGCATCTGTATCCATCCTTTATTCTTTTTCCTCTTGGTACCCAAGAAGAGATGTCCTTGCCCTTGCTCAAGGTAACTCCTTACACTTGACTTTCTATTTCCTCCACCTCCTTGTGAGCCTCACTTTGTCACTCTTGATGTCTTCTTGTTACAATTTCTGTTGGTTTTTCAAATGTAAAAAGATTCAATTAAAATATTCCTTAATCTCAAATCCTCTTCTGCCTTTGATCATCTCCCTTCCTCCCCTCCTCTTCCCTTCCCTCCTTTCCTCTCCTCTTCCCTTCTCTCCTCTCATCTTCCCTTCCTTTTCCTCTTTTCTCTTCCCTCTTCTTCCCTTCTCTTCTCTCCTCTTCCCTTTCTTTCTCTCCTCTTCCTTTCCCTTGTTTCTTCTTTCTTCCCCTCCCCTCCTATACCTTATTCTCTTCTTCTTTTCTTTACCATCCCTTCCCCCTCTTCCCTTCTCTCCACTTCCCTATCCTTCCCTTACTTTCCTCTTTCCTTCCTTACTCCCCTCTCCCATGTCCTCTTCTTCCCTCCTTTACCTTCCCCTCCCCTACTTTGCTTTCACTCTTCACCTTTTCTCTTGTTTTCTTTTTCTACATAGTCACTTGTCTTGAAAGACCTATCACACACACACACACACACACACACACACACACAGACACATAGACACACACAGACACACACTCCTCCTTCACTTCTCTTTTGTGTTTTAACTGCTATAGGCTGAGCTCTGCTGCTAGTGTCATTGGATCTGTTTAGGCAAAATTCGCCCTTGCCTTCTGTATTCCAGATCTGTTCTCTCCTTATCTGCATTGACCTCTCGGCAGCACTTGGCACTGTTGATGGCTCTTGCTTAGAAGTGGTCTTGCTCCTTATCTTTCCTGCCATGAGCCTTCTCCTTCATGGCATTCCTTCTAGCTCTCAGGGTGTTCGTGTTTACAGCTGCCCACTGAGGGTTCAGTCTGTCTCATGACCCGGACTAACTAATATTAGAACTTTCATTTGCTGGATACTGATTTAGTGCCAAGCCCACCAGCTTATGTAATTATAGTAACTCTTTGAGGTAACTGAGATCCTTGTTCTCTGAAGTGAAGAGGTGAGACATAGCTTGTTCAGGGTTGTGCAGGTTGGAAGACGTGGAGTCAGGACTTCTGTTCACAATCTTCTTTATGATGAGTAGTTAGGATAGTGGTGAAATTATGATATACAAGCAAAAAGTGAATAATTGGGATGGACTTTAATAAAGTATATCTACTTTATTAAATTTATTTATATTTATAGTTAAAATGTATGTAAAATGTTTTTATATACATCTGAGGTACCAGCACAAAGGCAAAAACCAGAATGTCTCCAGCTTTCTAGACCATTTCTATCATCACGACATCTTACAGATGTAAATGACATCCAGAATTCTCACAATGACCATGAGCTTGGCCCGTTTTTAACCTCAGATAAATAGAATCGTGGAACCATACAGAGTATGTGTGGTATGTTTTGTCATTAAGAGAATGTAAGAAAAGCTCGTTGCTAAACTTTAGTTTTATTGTCTAGACACACCATTATTCTATTCTCCAAAGAGCATTTAGATTGCTTCCCATATTTTGCTACAATGAATAGTGCATATGTGTATTTTTCTGTACCCACTTCAGTGGCCAGCATATGCATTTCTTTCTGCTGTTTACCCAGAAGTGTAATTTTTGGGTTATGAAGCACCCCAAAATGTTATGGGTTATGGTTGTAGTAGCCTCTTTTGAATAATTTCCCATCAAGGTTTTGAAACAACTAAGTCAGATATGATCTTTCCAATCTAAAGACATAAATTTCTAGTATAACAAGAATGCTTTGGGTTTGAGAGATTTCCCAGTGATTAAAAGCACTGACTGCTCTTCCAGGAACCAACCTGGGTTTGATCCCCAGAACTCAAATGGCATTTCACAAGTCTCTGTAAATCCAGTTCCAGGGGATTCTACACTCTCTGACCTTGACTGGCCTCTGCCCTGCTTGTGGTACACAGATGTGCATTCAGGAATACACTCATTTCAATGAAAATAAAGAAATCTTTAAAAAGAAAGCTTTTCTTGTTTTTATTGACCGCATCTGTATGTATCCTTCAGTTAAGATATTTTTAAGAATGTTTCTTTATGCGTGTTTGTACTATGTCTACATGTGTGTGTGTCGCATGCACGCAGTTGACAGAAGAAGGCATTGGACTGTTGGAACTGGAGTCATAGCCAGCCATGAGATACCTGGTGGTGAGTTTGGGAGGACCAAACCCAGGTCCTCTACAAGAGTAGGGAGTACTCTAAAACTGCTGGACCCCAGGACAAGTTTTTAATTTTGAAAATTTCATTCATTCTAAACACAATATTTATCATTGTCTTAGCATATCTAATCTCCTTCCCTTGCCCTCAGAGAATCTGCCTGAGTATAATTCTTTCCGGGCATACTTTGTTCTATTATTCCCCGCCCCCCCTTGAGACAAATGCCTTATCTGCTAGCAGCTGTCACGTGTGTGCCTGGCTTTTCCCTTCCACCTCAGGTGGAAACATTATTCTTACATTAAGAAAATAATGGGGGCTGGAGAGATGGCTCAGTGGTTAAGAGCATTGCCTGCTCTTCCAAAGGTCCTGAGTTCAATTCCCAGCAACCACATGGTGGCTCACAACCATCTGTAATGAGGTCTGGTGCCCTCTTCTGGCCTGCAGATATACACACAGACAGAATATTGTATACATAATAAATAAATATTTTGAAAAAAAAAAGGAAATAGTAAAAGGAAAAACTCTGTTCTTGTCATTGTTGAAACCGTCTTCGGGGCGGGGAGATTCAGCTTCAGCGAGCGCCGCCCTAGTACAGTGCTCCAATTGTCGTCCCCTTTTGTGTCAGCCGGCTGTCACGACAGAAGACCATGTGTGATGGATCACATACTCCTCACCCAGTGCTGCTTGGTAAAGGAACCCCATTGTGAGGGCAACATTTCCACTGTATGCCTTTGAATAAAGTCTCTCTTCATTCTTTGAGGGATATTCTTCTGTCCGGCTGGTATGCATAAGCTAAAGCCTACCATTACCCAGCCGAAATGTCATGGGAACATATGCCAGCAGAAAAAAAAATGCTCCAAATAATACCCCCATGTGTTGGGTTGACTTATATTTGATCCGTGATTGCGTCACTCAATGCTCCACTCCTCAGCTCTTTCTACCCATTTCATCTAAGGGAGCCCCAAATCGCCCAGGCACCTAGATCTACTGTTTAACAGGCAGAGGAAAAAAAAAAGTCTGTATTTTATCCTTCCATGAAATTGCATGTTAAAAATGAATTTATATTGGTAATATAAAATTATGCATCTGACTACTGTGGGAATACATACTTCAAAGTCACCAAGCCCTTAGAAAACAGCAGTCCTTTGTTGGGTTTGAGTACTTTTCCAAGATTTTGACATTGTATTGCACAGTGGCCGGCAACATTCAGAGTCCTGGAGATTACTTCTGAATAGAAATAATAAGAAAAAAAAAGTCCCTAGAAATGAAGGTTTTTAAAAAAGTTTTTGTTTTACTTTTTCAAATGCATTTAATATCTACATGAATGGTGTTCCACTAACTAGTAAAAAATTTTGTGATGATTTTGAAATGGGACAATAATTTTACTAGGATTCTAGACTATGTGATCCAGGCCTCTGACCAAGCTTGCTTGACTGGGTTGAGTAACTTACACCTGATATTTGGTCCCTTCAAGGTTTCTCTCTTATTGCATGTGGTAGCTGTGTTCTGGGGGCAGAGTAAACATCAGAGGAAGGGAATTCCTCACCACCATCTTGGTTATTTCAGTTACAAACCCTAAAACTCTTGGTCATTTTCTTTTTTATAAGTGATTTTCAAATCCTAATGTCTTTCTCCTCTCTTTATTCAGATTCACTAGGGTGACCAGAATTATTCTTTTTCTTCATGTGGAGGACAGTTTTCCCAAAAGAAAGGAAAATCTGTTCTGAGCTGGTAGTTGGTAAGATGAAATTTCCCTTTAGCATCCCTGAAGTCATTCTAAGGGCTAGAGGTCTCGGCTCAGTATTTCAGTTTCCATGTTATGGTCATTTAAGAACTTCATTCATTCATTCTAAAGCATGGTTTCAGGTTTCCGAGATACATGTTGACTTTAACAGACACCCAACTTCCCATTCTCACTGCTAGGCCCTTTCCCCATTTCTTTATTGACTATGGTACGTCAGTAATAATGACTTAGGTTTCCTGAGCCAGCCATTATTCCAAGCACTTTGTATATACTAATTTAAATATCTACACAAGTAGCTCTTACAGATACTACTGGGGTTTCTGATTCACTGTTAAAGAGAATTTATCATTATTATCTTAGCTTATGAATGAAGAAATCCATTTCTAGGGTGGTTAAATTCCTCAGTCAAGGAACAGAGAGAATAAAGAGCAGAGGAAGGAGTTGAATCACATGGAATCAGTGATTAATAGTGTTTGCTGTTCTTGCAGAGGACTAGGGTTCGGTTCCCAGCACCTAAGCCAGGCAGGTTACAATCCTGTAACCACAGCTCCAGGGGATCCAACAGCCTCTCTGGTCTCTAAGGGCACTGGCATTCCTATGCAAATACACATACCTGTGCATACCCCCAGCTAAAAATAAACTTTAAAAAGAAATTAGCCACGCTTCACTTTGCAAGGTAAAGCTGTGAACATCAAACGGATCATTTGGTTAACCACACTCACATGGTGAATATCACCTTGTAAGCGTTCAGTTGATGGGGATTATGAGTTTCACTGGGTGAGCAGGCCGAGAGAAGGTACAACAGGGAGAAAGGGAGGTAAGGCATCTGTAATGTTTACTGTGGCTTTCCTATGCCCGGATTAGCACTCTCCAGAGTGAATGAATGCATATGTGATGGTCTAAAAATTGATCCTTGGACTGTCCTAAGTTGGGCACATTTGACAAAAACTAAGTTGTTATAAGAATGTCCTTAATATTCCCATGCAATCAATGATCCTCATAGCTTGATTCAGTTGTGATAATACAACTGAGGAAGGACAGTAGGGCATAGTAAAAGAGGGCTATTAAGAGAGAAGAACCCCAAATTCTGTTTCTTTTAAGAGTTTTTTTTAAATCAATTTTTCTTATTAAGAGTAATCGTGTTGGCCTAGTTTTCTGTCTGTTGCTGTGATAATACACTCCAACCAAAAATAACACAGAGGAGAAGAGAGTTTATTTCATCTTTCAATTCCAGGTCACAATCCATCTCTGGGGCAAGTCAGGGCGAGGACTCAGGGCAGAAACCTGAAGCAGACACCATGGAGGAATGCTGTTTGGTACCTTGCTTAGCTAGCTTCTATAGAAAGCCCAGTGCTGCCTACCCAGGAAAAGGGTGTTCCTACGACAATTACCAATTAAGACAATCCCTTGAAGCCATGTCCATAGACCAAAGTGAAAAAGACAAATACTCAATTATCCCTATTTTGCGTGATTCTAGGGTGTACCACATTGATCATTCTACCTAGGACTGATGCCTCTCAAGAAAAAGGAAAGCAAAGAAGAAGGGATGGAAGGAGAAGAAAAGGAAAGGAAACCTGTAGGAAGTTGCCAAGGAGCTGTAAATTTGTCATGGATAAAAGCAAGGGATCACATTGATTTTCCTGCTTTGAAAAACTAATGGTTATTGAGTACTTGGAAATTTTATGAAATTATTTCAAATTTTATGAGACCGGTTTCAAATTACTCTTTGGAATGAGTGCCAGAAATAATGCTACATCTAAAATTTTTGGTAATTCATCTTTATGAGAAGACTCGTTCCATTAGAGAGTGCATAGATTGGCAAATATTTTTTGTTATGATAATATTTCATAATATAGTTTAATGACTGTCATTATTTGATGGATAATAACACAACTTTTAAGTTAATTGAATAACATATTTTCATCTTTAATGGTTCAGGATAGTAAATAGTTTTTATAGCTATGTGTAATTAGCTATAAAGTAATTGCCAGATGATTGACAAAGTGATAAGTGATGTCTATTTTTCTTACATATTTTAATTATGTAACACTTCTTCTTATAGAACAACAAAAGGTCAAAGTTCAGCACCCAATGAATAGTCTCCATATTGCCATCACAGTATCGGTCAAGCTCTGAGTCTTTGCATGTCCAGATAGAGCTCTATTATTTTTGAGAAAACCAAACCATTATTTTTGCAAAATGATGTATTTTTGAGTTACACTAAAAATGTATAGCTTCATTGTAGATGAAGAAAGTTTAATACTAAAGCAAAATAAATCATAGAAATATGTTCATATTCATTGCCTAACAATTGTTCAAATATTATAATTCTTATAGTTCAATTATCCTCCACAAGTTTCTGTTTTCAGTGTGCCTGTAGTGAAAGAGCCACTTCCTGTTGTTGATTTACTCGTTAAATTAGTATTTAAAATGTACACATTTTCATGCACATGGAAAATCATATACTTAACATGCAAATTGGTTTGTGTGCTATGAATTCATCGTATGTGTTTTCTAAAATGAGATTAAGCCAAAATATCAGCAAGAAAAGTATTAGAATAAGGAAAACCAGGTAGGTTACTCACAGACATTTTCTTTGCTCTCTATCCCCCCCCCCAGTTTTATACCCAGCTCTAAAACAGAACACCCTTGGCAGCATCCCCTCTCCCATCAAGCACACAGATCTTCCTCCTTCTAGCCTTCCTTTTCCAACTTGTTGCTTTGCCCCAGACCCCAATCTCTCCTGCTAACCCAAAGGACCTCTCCTCCCAGGGCAATAAGTTGGCTGATGATGGGTCCACACCTGTCCTGCTGCTCCTGAGATCCGCTCTCCCCCGAGTCTCATCCTCAGCTCTGTAGCAGAAAACCCAGTGCAATCTGCTTTTCCTCTCGGACCCCACCTCAACAAAGCTCTTCTCTCCCAACCCTCCTTTGCCCAGCTCATCCCATTATCCCAGCCTCCAACACAACAGGAAAACAGTCCCCAACTCCAGCAGATATCCCAAGCTAATCCAGAGGCAATACCTGCCAGAAACTAGGTAGACTGCCTGTGGACCTTTTCTTCTTACGTTCTCCAGATGCAGTCCCCCAGTCTCATCCCTAGCTCTGCAGCAGAACATGCCAAGCAGCCTTCCCAGCTGCCCCCAAGCTGGGGATCCCACAGATCTTCCCTTTCTAGCCCCTCCCCCAATTTGTCGCTTTTTCCCAGGCCTCAGCTCCAGCAGGCACTCCCCATGAACAACCCCTGCTGAAGCGGGGGTGGGGGAGTGGGGGGTGGGGGGGGGGCGAGGGACAGGCAGCACACAACCATCACACTCTCCAAAATAATCAAAAGGGGAAACAGAAACCAAGGAAGAAACCTCAGCCCAACAAAGATAAATTCAGAAACTAGCACCTAGAACTATAATTATCCCAAGCCCAGATGCCTAGATGTCATTGTAAAAACACAACCAACAACACACCAGGGCTATATGTCTCCACTAGGACCCAGCTATCTTATTACAGCTGCCCCTGAATGTTCCAACATAGCTGAAACACAAGGAAAAAAAGACATTAAAACAGCCTGTATGAAGATGATAGAGGTCCTTAAAGAGGAAGTGAATAAATCCATTAAAGATATCCAAGCAAACACAAACAATTGAAGGAAATGAGTAAATCCCTTAAAGAAATCCAATAAAACACAAACAAGGGAAGGAAACAATTAAAACTGTTCAAGACCCAAACATAGAAACAGAATCAATAAAGAAAACCCAGACTAAAGAAGTTCTGGAGATAAAAAAAAGTTAGAATTCATACAGGAATTAGAGATGAAAGCTTTACCAACACAATACAAGAGATGGAAGACAGAACCTCAGGCACTGAAGAAATGATAGAAGAAATAAATATATCAAACAAAGAAAATATGAAATCTAAAACCTCCTAAAATAAAACATCCAGGAAATCTGATACATTGTGAAAAAGACCAAACCCAAATAATAGGAATAGAGAAAGGAAAAGAATCCCAGCTCAAAGGCCCAGGAAATATTTTCAACAAAATCATAGAAGGAAAATGTTTCTAACATAAAGAAGGCGATGTCTATACAAGTACAAGAAGCACACAGCACAACAAATAGATTGGATCAGAAAAGAAAGTTCTCTTGACACATAATAATCAAAACACTAAATGTACAAAGGAAGAATATTGAAAGTTGCAAGGGAAAAACACCAAATAACATACAAAGTCAGACCTATTAGGATTATACCTGACTTCTCAGTGGAGACTCTAAAAGCCAAAAGGACCTGGACGGTTGTGCTTCAGACTCTAAGAAACCCAGACTACTATACCCAATAAAACTTTCAATCACCATAGGTGGAGAAAATAAGGAATTCCATGATAAAGTCAAATTTAAACATCTATCTACAAATACAGCCCTATAGAAGGTGCTAGAAAAAAAACCCTCCAACCTAAAGAGATTAACCACAACCATGTGACACAGGGAATAAATAATGTCAAACCAACAAAATCAAAAGAAGGGAAACACACACACTACCACCACCACCACCACCACCACCACCACCACCAACAACAACAACAAAATAACAGGAATTGTGGAATATTCCTTTACACTCTGAAGATGTTACTCTGATTGGTTTAATAAAAAGCCAAATGGCCAATAGCCAGGTGGGATTTCCAGGCACAGAAGATGCAGAAAGAAGAAGATGCCAGGGATGCAGAGCAAGCAACATGGGCATTATAAAGTAAAAGAAACCAAGTCAAGAAGTAGATTGGAGGATTCGGGTTAATTTAAGTTATAAGAGCTAGTTAGGAACAAGCCTAAACTATCGGCCAAGTTTCATAATTAATAATAAGTCTCTGTGTCATTATTGGGAGCTGACACTTCCGATGAGAAAGCTTGTCTTCAAAGAATTTGGAATCATTGCTCATTGATGCCTCTCAACACCAGTGGCATCAATTTCCTAGTAAAACAACACAGACTAACAGAATGGATTTGAAAGCAGAATGCATCCTTTTGCTGCATACAAGAAACACACCTCAATGTCAAAGGATAGATATTAACTCAGGTAAAGGGTTGGAAAAAGTTATGTCAAGCCAATGGACCTAAGAGGCAAGCTGGTGTGTCCATTTTGATGTCTAACAAAATAGACTTCAAACCTATACTAATCAAAAGAGATAGGGAAGGACACTACATACTCACCAAAGGAAAAGATGAGTCACCAAGATGACATTTCAATTCTTAACATCTATACCCCCAAACACAAGAGCACCCCAATTTGTGAAAGAAACACTACTATAGCTTTAATTATATACTGACCATCACACTGATAGTGGGAAAGTTCAATACTTCACTTTTACCAACAGACATGTCATCCAGACAACAACTGAACAGAGAAATGCTAGAGCTAATAGAGGTTATAAACCAAATGGACTGACAGATATTTACAGAATATTTCACTATAACACAAAAGAGTATACCTTCTCTGCACCTCACAGAATTTTCTCCAAAATTGGCCACATACTCATATACAAGCAAATCTTAGTAGATACAAAACCAATTGAATTAAATCCCTACATTTTATCTGACTACCGTGGATTAAAGCCAGATACCATCAACAACAGAAACAATAGAAAGCTTACAATCTCATGAAAACTGAACAACTTCCTACTGAATGAAGAACGGGTCAAGATAGACCTACAGGAGATAGACTTTCTAGGATTCAATGACAATGAGTGCACATCTCATCCAGACTTATTGGACACGATGATAGTGGCCCTGAGAGGAACATTCATAACGCTAAGTGCCTACATAAAACGTTAGAGAGACCTCATACTAAGCGACAGCAGGACACTTCATTATCAGCCTGTGACAGTGTGGCTACTGCAGCCACAATTGGGCAATCTCCTCATGCTAATGCACTATATCCCCTTATAAAAAGGAATCACCTCCTCTCCCTCCTCTCTCTTCTTTCTCTTCTTGCTCAGTGGCTGCCCCTGCATCCCCATCCCCCAATAAACTTCTCAGGTGAGCTCTGTTACTTGGTGTGACTTGTGGCACCCCTTGGCTCCAATTGCTAATTCCATTGGTTGAGGATAAGACTTCTACTAGTTTAAAGCTAAATTTCAAGCGAGTTTTAATTAAATACTGGCTTGGTGGATGGGCTCTGCCCAGGTCCGTAGCCAGGTTCCCTGGTATTGGCCTCAAATTCACTTTTGCAAGGTTTAAAGAAGGAGAACCCATAATTCATTGCATTTTCCATCAGGTCCAATCAGGGGAGAGCATACATCCTGACATACTTCCTGTCTACATACCTACTGCCTACATGTGATCAAGAACTCCCAGTGCATATGGGTGAAATGATTTGTTTAGGGGAGTGAAAACACGTGGCTTGTTATCTTCCATAAACAACAGCCTCCAGCATTTCAGGAACTCTCTGTCCTTGGGCAAGGGACTTGCAAATCAGAGGCATTTTTGTTTCACGGATCTTTAAGACATAGTAATTAAAACTCAGAATGTAGCTTTGACTCTCACACAATCCTCTAAGGTACAACATGTAAATTGTTATTACAGAGGTATGTAATTCAGAAGAAAAACATTGGACCCAGAAGCCAAAATACCTAGGGTTGAAAGCTTCTTCTATTGCTTGTTCAATGTTGGACGACCTAAGAAAAGTACTATTGAAAAATTAAAATCCCACCATGTATCTGTTTCTTTATCTAATGATGGGAATAACATACCTGAAAAGAGTATTATAATGAGTGAACAATCTAGTACATAAAATTAATAAGAATGATGCTTTACATACAATAAACAACAGGAAAAATAGATTAGATAAAGACAGCTTTTTTTCAGTGTCAATCAATATAAATTAAATAGTTCAATACAAGGCATTACAAAGTAAATGTGAAGATTCCATTCAAATTAAGATACAAACATCTACAGACACAGAAATTAGAAGGCTTTCTAATAGCTTTTCAAACATTTTTCTGAAGACTACTCAATTTTAACAATTTTCTTTTATTAAAATATTATCTAAAAGTACATAAGCATTGCACTAGTCTTAAATTCCCAGGGCCTTTAGTTCCCACATGACAATAAAATTAAAATAAATGGAGGAAATTATAAAACAAATAAAATAGAAATTAGAGACATTAATTTAATGTGATAGATGATGCTTTGTTGAAAGGAAATTGCTACTTATGAAAACTCATTTTTATAGTGTTGGGTCATATGAGTCTGGCTGCCTGTAATATATTGTATGATGACTCACTTTTACCATCTTAAAAAGAGCTGGAGTACAAGGAAATCTCTGAACAGACTTCTGTGATGTCGCCTTGTCTTCATGTGCCATGGTCTCATCACCTAAGTATTCAGTCCATCCCAGTTTCTTCTCGTTAGATAGTGGTAGGTGAGTCAGGGAGCCCTGTTGGCAGCACAGTCACAAAAACAGTCAGATGCGTAGGCAGCAGGGCTGAGTGGTAGTATGTAGTCATAAGAGCAAAACGTCCACGATGTCTTCTAAATGTACTATCATAACACCAAAGTCAAAACAGGATTTTTCTTAGGAAAAAAAATACAGAAGCAAAAACAAAACCCACAGAGAGCTCTTAATTCTCAACAAGTCCTCTCAAGGACATTTGAGGAATATCAACTTATGGATTTTCCCCTTAGAAGACTGGAGATATCACTACATTAAAAAATAACTTATGAAAACATGTCTTATAATTAAGGGACGCTATGATTATAAAGGAATGATGATATAGGTAAAGAATGCATCGCTTGAAGAAAAAAAGATAGTGCAAATTGGATTTCTAGGAAAGGTGTTGAATATGTTACTGTATAGCTAAAGTAATTTTATAATTTATCTAAGAAATGTGCTAACATTTATCTAGTAAATTTAAATGATGGGTAATAGGTAAATCAGAATGCAGCACGAATTCTAATTGGTCTTAATAATAAAAACCCAGAGTCAGATATCGGGGTAAATGCTGAAATATCAGAGAAGTAAAGGAACCAGCCACTGGAGAGACTTTTAACCTCTACTGAATCCTCCGACTGGACGGGACAAGGTCCTGTCTCCATGAATCCTCAGACAAAACGCCATGAGTTCCTGTCTCCTCCCGCCTTATATTCCTCTCTCCACCCAGCCATATCCTTTCCTGTCTTCACCTTCCTAGTGCTGGGATTAAAGGTGTGTGACTCCCAAGTACTGGGACTAAAGGTGTGTGGTACCACCACCTGGGTATGTTTCTCTTTTAGACTGGATCAATCTTGTGTAGCCCAGGGTGGCCTTGAACTCACAGAGATCCACCCACCTCTGATTCCCGAGTGCAGGGATTAAAAGGGTGTGCCACCACTGCCTGGGGTCTATGACCAACTAGTGACTTAACTCCACACTCTGATCTTCAGGAAAACTTTACTTGTGAGATCACAAACAAAATATCACCACGTCAGACTAGCAAACAACATAATTCTTAGACATTAAGAAATGTCTCCTTGCATATATGATTGAACTCCTACAAATGCCATTGTTGATGGAGCATTTAAAATGACATTCATTGTTCCTGCATTCTAAAGTCACAGTAATTGAGACTGCTTATTTTTAATCAAACTCCACCATAAACTCAGCAAATCAAAGTTATACAGAGTTAAAATGAAACCATTACGCTGTAGCAAATATTTGTTAAAATTTTACATTGAAAAATTACCTTTGGCCCCTGAACTATCAGCCTTGTAGTGAATTCTTCCATTGTCTGGATTGCTCATTCCTTGGTGAAAATGTTAACCAATCACATTGCAATATCAGATGCTAAAAGCAAGCATGGAGTGCATCTAATTCACAAAGTCTAGCAAAGAAGAATGCTCTGTAAGACCAAGCCAACGGCTAAGGTGGCATGGAATGCATTGACTATAATATATCAGCATAGCAAGTATAGGTGTTCAGAATTCAGGGGTGGAAGTAGTGTAATATCATGTCCATTTTTTTTGCTGTGAACATATATATTTAAATAAATGAAAAAAGGGGAAACATGAGCCAAATCTTGTACATTCTTACATTGTGTTTGAATTTAGTTTTAATTTTTTTACTTCTGAGAGATATGTTAATTCTTGAATGACATAGAAAGGAGAGCAAAGATGCAAATTTCATATTAAAAATGTTATGTAATTTTCTGTTTTTAAAAGTCAACTGAAATCCTCATAAACAGAACTTCCAAAAAAGCCAGAGACACATGTTAGTGACATATAAGAACTAACATATTATCAAAGGCAATGTGCTAAATTGATATGTGTATGCCATATGTAATGATCAAGTCAGTGGAATTATCATCTACTGTGATGGGAACCTTTACACTTCTCTCTCTGTTGTGTTGTGTGCGTGTACATGTGCGTGTGTGTGCACATGTATGTGGGTAAGCATGCTCATGTATTCTCAACAGTGCGGAAGCCAGAGCTTGTTTGCTGACCTTGAAGCTGTTCATCTTGCTTCTTAATCCTGGGTTTCTGGTTTCTCAACAGGTTCTTCGGATCACCTGTTTGACTCGGCTGACTGGCCAGAGAGCCTCAGGAATCCTCATGTTTCCATCTCCCCAGCCTTAGTATTACAAGCACACGGTGCCACACCCACTTTTTGCATGGATGCGAGAGCTCAAACTCAGGCTTGCACATCAGAAAATTTCCTCACTGAAGCTTCTCCTCAGCCCCAGTTGTGAACTATAGTTAGTCTACTGTGTTGTAGACACTAGAACTGATTCTACACATAAAACCATTTTGATGTCTGTTACCCAGCTTCTACTCCTTCCTTCTTTCCCCCTACCTAACTTCTACTGACTTTTGGTTTTCTCTCTACAAAAATCAACTCTAAAATAAAGTTCTGCATATAAGAGAGAACATATGGTATTTGAATTTTTGCGCTTAGCTTATTTCAGTTAACACACACTTCCATATTGATGCAAATAAAAGGATTTCATTTTATTTACACATCGAAATATATTTTCTTGTGTTACATGTCACAATTTCACTGTCTGTTCATCTGTGGTTGAACACTTTGTGTATTAGTTGCTTCTCTTGTTTCTGTAGCCAGTTATATGACAAATGCTACTGTAGTGGTTTGAATAGGAATGCCCCTCCCCCAAGCTTTTGTATTTGAATGTTTAGTTCCCAATTGGTGAACTACTTAGCAAGCATTAAGAGGTACGGCCTTGTTAGAGGAGGCAGTGGATTTTGAGGTTTCAAAAGGCCATGCTTCTTGCTATGATGATAAGGACTAGCCCTCTGAAACTGTAAGCAAGCTCCTGATTAAATGCTTTCGTTCATAAGTTACCTTGGTCATGATGTCTCTTCATAGCAATAGAACAGTTACGAAGAGAGAAACTTAAGTGGGAAAGGATTTATTTTGGCTCTCAGTTTGAGGATGTAGTCTGTCATGATAAGGAAGCCATGATGGAAGGAGTTGAGACAGCTGGTCACATGATATTCACAGTCAACCAGAGAGTGATGATTGCCGGTTCTCAGCTTTCTTTTTTTCCAGTCTGGGATCCCAACTTATGGACTGATACTACCCACAGTTGAGTGTGTTTCCCCACTTCAACTAACCTAATCTAAAGCTCAAAGGGTTATCTCCTACGTAACTCTAGAGCCTGTCAAACTGTCAATATTAATTGTCACACCTTGATTAACTTTATCTATCTCAGCTAATGAAAATTTTATCATACAAGTCTTTCATTTGCATGGTTAGAGTTACCTAAAGATTTATTATTTGAGGCTGTTGTGAAAGGTGTTATTTCCCTAATTTTATTCTCAATCTGTTTGCTGTTTGTATATAAGGAGGGCTACTGAATTTAAGTTAAATTTGTATTCAGCCTCTTGGCTGAAAGTGTTTATCAGTTGTAGGAGTTCCCTGGTGGATATTTTGTTCCTTGATTTCTGTTTCCTCTCTGATTTTAAGAGGAGTTTGGTGGCTGTCTGTTGCTTGGTAGGAAATTTTCTGTGAGTCTGATATGTATGAACACTGCAGTTTCCAGGGACAATGTGTTTCTGTGTATTGGGAGGCTGACATTTTGGGATAAGGATAGGCTGTGAGTTTGACAGGGGTTCATAGGAGGGAGGAAAACAGTGTTCCAGCAAGATATGTTCATTTAATCTTCTTGTCATTTAAATGTTTTGCTTTATAAGAGTTGCTGTGGTCATGGTGTCTCTTCATAGCAAGAAGAAACCCTAACTAAGACAGAGGGGATTGGATCCTGAAGAAGAAAGACAGAGGTAAGATCCATTGAAATGTAGCCTACCTGCTTCCCTGTTTTCCCTTTCTTAACAGTATATCTTAAATATCTTTCAATGAACTTACATGGCTCTCATTAGTCTATTTTGTCATCATTGGTTTAATTAATTCTTTATTTTTATGTCTGGAATTCTTTACAATTTTTTGGCATGAATGAAAGGCATAATCAATATAGTTATATATATCCAGTTATGTAAAACTTGGTGACTATGTCAGTCAGAATAAACCAAGTTATGCTTTATTAAAAACTTATGACTAAATAAATTAATTTCTTACTCATGTAAAGGTCATGGCAGGATTAGGTGAATCATCTGAACAATTATGCCTATGTGTTTATTTTGAATTAAGGGATGCTTTGATCGTATGTGTTACCTATATCAACAAATACTTTTATAATCACCGTGTTAGAAGAATTATGAGCTGGAAAGGCAGGTATTGGCAATCATACTATCCTGAAGATAACCTTTGCTACCATATTATTAACCCAAGAAAAATTGAATAGTCATGCTTACCTTCATGAAATCAGGGGATGCCATTGTTCTCTGGGCCAGGAGCACAGAGGAGCTCAATACTGCTACACAGAAGACGTGACCACCACAAAGTACAGGGCATCTCAATACTGACACACAGAAAGGGTGACCCAGAGGCTGAGTCACTGATTATGGGAAAGAAGGGAGTCCAAGATAACAAAGAAGTTGTAAACATAAGTAAGCAGAGGGCAACATTAATCAAATGGTATAGGTTTCATCTGGAAATGATCAATTAGCCGAGATAGGACGTGGGCTTCAGGAAGGAATGGAATCAGAAATAATATGAGCCCTTGAGTGGAAGAGTGGCCCAGCAAGTGCTGGGGACAGGGAATTTTCAACTAGAGAAGAAAACGGGCGATGGTGTTGAGAAGCTAGTGTTGAGAAGATAGCGAGAAGCTATAGTCTCAGCATAGTGGACAAGTAGCTGGAGAACAGGTCTGGGAAATCCATGGTTGATGGCCCCTGAAATTCTAGCTTCACAATTGACTTTGGAAAATAAGATAAAGTTCCAGGATATGATCCAGGGTCAGAGATGTAATATCTCTATGAAGTATGACAAGACCACGTCCGTATTGGATCTGAGTTTATGAACACATCAGCTATTTTCTAATTCTAGAAGAGAGCAGCTATTATTTTTAGAGTAACTATCTTTGAAAAATTAAAAACACTGTACTGTTGTTGCACACATCACTATATATTCATTTGTGTTGATCATCTCTTTGCATAGAATCGCTTGCTGTCCCAAATGTTGCATTTTCCAGGGAGTCAGCCCCATCTTGCTCCCATGACTGAGTCTCATCAGCTTCTACACTTTCTTCCTGGTAATTCCTCTTCTAAACCTCTATTAGGTTCTCTGTATCACTGTTATTGCCATAGCTAAAGCCAGAAACCTATTTCCTGGATAAGTTAAAGTTTTGTAATTGATCAGTCTTCAGTCACATTGACTGATTCTAATTCATCACCCATACTGTAGGCTTTAAGTCAGAATGAATAATGCAAGCACTCCTACTGCTTTAAAATGATTAAAATGTCTTCTGTTGACTTAGAACTGAGGAAAAGACTAATATGGTGTTAATGATCTACAAGCACATTAGTCATTTGGTCACAATCTACATTTCCTTTTTAAACTCATGATGTGCCTTGGTCATCCAAAACAGCCTACACTGACTGTCCATCTGTGTTCCCTCTTGTCCCTGATTTTGCAAATTCTACTCCTCTTCTGTGAATACTATCTGCACCATTCCCATCTAGATAATGTGAATGTGTCTTCTCAATCATTGCTAAAAAGTTCTTTGCCCAGTGGAGCTGCCTCGGTCCATTTTCTGTAACTTTAATAGAACTCACGTGACTAGGAAATTTATAAAGAATAAATATTACTCACAGTTTTATGTAGCAAGTTTTCTTGTTGGACGATCTTTGGATTGCCAGCTCCCAAATAAGGACACAGAAACTTCTTGTTAATTATGAAAGCTTGGCCATTAGCCTAGGCTTGTCCCACTAGCTCTTATAACTTAACCTGCATAGGTCACAGAAACCATTGGCTTTGGTGAAGATCCTTGGAAAAAAAGTAAGTGACCATTGAGAGGACAGATGGCGTTACATTGCTGAAGGTCTACTTGTGAAGGTTGATGGTTATGTCATCAACCCTGAGACCTTTCCCAAGAGCCTCAAGTTTCTTTGAGTTGTAGTTCCCCATTCTGTGAAACCATTGTCTGTGAAGGTCAGCACCAATAGGATGCTGTCTGTGTTTACTTAAACACACCACCTTCACATACATCATCAAAGTTAACGTCCACATTGAACCTTTTAGGCAGATTCTATTTTTTATTCAGTTTTATAGAGTATTGCTAAGAGGGGGCAAAAGAAAGAAACAAATAGAATTCTCAAGTTGCAGTTGTATCTCTTGCTTGTCAGTTGACACTAAGGATAAGAGAGGATTCCAGCACTGGTGGTTGGTAGAGAAACAGGGGATCCTGATGTGCTCTGAGGCACAGTGGCCAGAACTTTATACTTGGTGGACTGGGATGGAAAGTCTGATCTATGGGTATTATATCACATGATTTTTCATAGGTGGTACAGACATTTTTGGAGGAAAATGGAATCTTATGACTTTTACCTAGTGACATTTGTTGGGGACCATCCTTGACAAAAACCCCTCTTGCCAGGGTAGATTTAGACATATTAGTAAAGAATACAAATACACGTGTGAAAATAATAAAACAGAAACCATAAAGAGTACCGGGAGGGCCTTTCAGTGAATACTGAAATCATCTGTGTTTAATTTTCCCATATGTTTTTATACCCCAATACAAAAGAGGGAATAAGGCAACAAAAGACTTCTTTAACATGATACGAAGGATGACTTGAACAGTTAATGCTTTAACACTTTGAGGCATCAAGTTGTTAGCATTCTGTTTAGGCAGTGAAGCGAACCTAGACCAAGTATCCTGAAGGCAGCCACTCCCCAGGTAACCTCATATCACAGAAGAAGGAGCAGAAGTACGTTTGTATATCCTGACCATCTGTCAGGATGAAATTAGGCTCACATTTTTGGGCCTCCACTGACATTGATGCATTAGAGAAAGATATCTCAGGGGACCAAATTATACACTATAAGTAAAGTGTGGAAGCCAGAAGGAACGTCTAAACAGCATATTGAGACTCAACTCTAGCAGTGTAGACAGGAAAATTCCAGAGAGATTTGTGAGCGTCAGGAGTCTGCTTCCCTAGACTCAAGATTTTGCCTGAGGAGGAATGGGACCCTGAGACTTGAAATAGGGATGTCCCTCTCAATGGACCTAAAAATCTTGAAATTCCAGATTTTCCTGAAACTCATGGTCATTTAGAAGTGATTTCCTTGTCCTTACTAGAAGCCATTCCCCTCCCCTTTGTGTTCCTTCTCCCCCCAATGTTAGAAGCTGAAGAAGACACCTGTCTAAGCATTATATCAGGCCCCTTCCTCTTTCTCCGTATCAATTTCACCTTTAAAAAGAGAAATTTGAACAGAGGCACCCTACCCCTAGAAAGTAAAAACAAAAAACAAAAAGCAAAGCAAAGCAAAACAAGCAAACAGACAAAAAACCCCTACACATCATAGCATGGAAGGTCACAGTCAAGCACCCAGGTTCCTTTGACCCTTTGGGTAAAACATCTTCCTCAGCAATTTACACATAATCTTGTTGAGCATACTTCTATTTATATTTTTGTTATGTAATGTGCATGAGTACATTCACATGTGAGTGCACACGGTTCTCAATGCGTCTGCGTACCCATGTAAATCAGTGCATATCCAAATGTCTGTAGCTGCACATGGAGACCAGAAGCTGAAGTCCAGTGTCTTCCTTGTTTGGCTTCTGATTGTATATATTAAGGCAGAATCTCTAGCTGAAATGAGACCTCACCAATTTGGTAAGTCTAGCTAGCCAATTTGCTTCCAAGATCCCCTGTCTCTGCCTCCCAAGAGCTGACCTTAATTATATTCTGGCTGCCATTTCTGCCTGACATTTATGTGAGTTCTGGGAACTGAACTCCTGTTCTCACTGAGCCATTTCCCAAGTCCCTTGTGTGTCTATTTAAGCCTTATTGCATACAAATTTTGATTTGTTAATATTCAACTCATTACCAACAGCACTGTACTTAGTGTCTGAGTGATACTGACAAATTCTATTATCTTTGCAATGTCCATTCAGAGTAGTTGTGCGTAGGTCTCAATAGCAGGTCAACAGTATGTTCGGTTTAAACAGCAAAATGATAGAAAAAGTTGAAGAAAGGAAAGCATATGGCATTCTAATAGACCTCGAAATGATACTTTTTGCATTACGGGGGTTCCTACTCAGTTGAGGACATACTATTCTGTGTATTCCTCCAAAGTATGATGGATATTGATTTGGTGACTGTGGTAGTGGATGGTCGTAGTGATGGTGGTGGTGTTACTGATAAATTTTTAACACACACTGAATCCATGAATAATAGAGACAGACTGTATGTTGTCAACCTGGAGGGCTTCATTGAGGAATTGAGTGTGTGGTTAGTTGGAGCTTAGTAATGAGGTTGGGAAAAATGGACAAAAAGAACGCAGTTCCTCATGGGTTCTGGTCCCATCACACTCTCCAAGTCCTGACCACAGATCTTCTCCTCACTCTAGTATGCCTTGTTGCCCTAAAACTGGATCCTTGAACTCCCCATCGTATTACGGAAGGAGTTCTCCAATAAGACACGAGAGGCATCGAATTTATAGAATAAACATTATTCAACTTTTCTTCCTATCTAAGATAAACTTCTGAGAATTAGAGAAATCTGGGGATTTCATTCTTGTAAAAAGATTTTATTTAAAAGGCTTTGGCCCATCCAATACTAATCTTCAAACAAGAACAGATTATTGCTATTATTTTGTTACTATCCGCACACATTTGGCAGAGCAGAGATAAAACACTGGAGGGTGGTTAAGGGAGCCTTTCGCGTCTCCCACTCCCCGAGTTAGCTTACATTATCTTTGGCTGTCATTGTTAAGTGGGAAAAATGAACCCCCCTCACTCTTTATTTCAAACATTACATCTTAATAGTGATAAAAATAGCATGTAGGTATTAGTCAAAGATTTGTTTTTTCAAGACTTGGCTCAGTACCAAACTAAAACTTCTATGTGCTCCAGGAAACCTAGGGTTTCTCATAGGTTGCTATTTTTGAGGCCTGTTGCTATGACGACGGGCTTTACATCAGCAGACAGAGGGGATGAGGTATGAGTGATTTATGCCCACTGTTTGATATTTTAGGCCACTCAGCACGGCTCTTTTCCTTTTCTGTAGAACGAGTATACGAATATTTTTTCTTGTAGAGCTTTTAGATCTTCAGATAAAGGAGTTAAAAAAAATCTGCCCTCTATAGTCACAGTCAGGTCCATCTTGCCACACGTGTGGCTAGAGCTGCCGTGGTGCTAGAGAAGAAACAGGAGTTACCGTCGCTGGCCATCTCTGTTTCTCAGTGGAAATGGAAAGTCTACGAAGCATTAATTCTGTAATGCCAAATTGGGGATAAAAGCATTTAAAATTATTATTATTAAAAGAAATTAGCTCAAGAATGACTAAGAAGAACTAATTTGCCTTTTAGGGCTAATCTTTTCCTTGTTAAGTCCAAGACTAAATAGGAAGGTTTGTTTCCCTTACAAAGGGGAAGCTAGCAATTCTTTGGGGGTTCACTTGTGGCCCATGCTCTGTGGCCATCTTTGTTGCTGATTATACTTTAAAGGAAAACATTCACCAATCAAAAAGTCAGTTTGGATAAGGTCAGTGGTACACGTGCCTCCGACTTGCTTCCTTTTCGTCTTGGGCTTATCTCTTCTGCCTCCCCAGAGCCCAGAGGTCAGGGGTCCCCTCCATCCAAAATGAATACGATGACAGTCTGAAAGTTTGTCCAAGAACTCAGGGCTTTGAGCGGTCCACTTGGTAGCAAATACTGTAACTTGAAAAGAAATTTATACCGAGCTTATGAACAGTGAGTGGAGGCGGAAATACACTTACGTAGTTGATTGTAACTATTAAAAACACCCTGCCTTCCAAACTACTAGAAAGCCTTTGAATTTACTGGAAACTAGTAACAGGTTCTGTATATTACAGAAACCAGTCACTTTCTTAGTTCCTTCAAGCTGGAGTTGGGCACAAGTCATTTTTACAACTCTAGATTTTTTTTTTCTGCAGAGAAAGAATGATACAGCCAGGCTGTCATAATTGTGCAAAAATGAATAAATCTTTCCCTATTTCTGTTGCTCCAGTTCCTCTACCTTCTCAGTGTTCTCATTTCAGAAGGAGACAGTGCTGATATAGATATGAAAACTCTTCCTTTCTCCCAACAGAATGCCATCTGAACATGGCCAAGCCTAGTGTTATGCCTGCTCCCTGGACCCTCTTGGTTTGTTCTCTACCTTCCCTATGGCCACCACAGCTCAGCAAAGAAGCTTCACTTCACTGCATATGGGGCCATCATCAAAAACTACAACTGGACATAATACAGAGATTGATGAATTGTGGGGAACATCTGAGTCTATGGCTAAAGGAACACCATAGAAGAGGGGGAGGAGGGGGAAGAGGAGAAAGAGGAGAAACACGGGGAAGAGGGGGAAGATCTTAACCAGAACACCAGGAAGTCTGCTGTGAAACAGTCTCTCTCAGAGATGGTTGCATAACAAGACTGGAACAATGGAGCAAAATCAATAAACATGTTAACATGGGAGGGAGGAAATTTTATGAGGCCCCATCCCTAGGTAAAGAAATAAAAGAAACCAGTGAATGCTGGGAGAAGGGGGATTAGCCAGAGCTGCTTATCTGTACTGAGTGATCATCCCTGAAACCATATACATACAAACAACAAAAGCAGACTCATCAAGCTGTGTCTATGTATTTGTGCATACACATACATATATGTGCATACTGTTACGTACAGTATTAACTAATGAAAAAGAGGCTATCAATTTGAGACTGGGAGGGCATGGGAAAGATTGGAGGGAGGGTATCCGGGAGAGGCTGGAGAAAGGAAAAGGAAGGGAGGAAGTGATGTAATCTTATTTAATTGAAATGTATTAAAAGTGAGCTTTAAAAAAGATTTGGAATGATAAAAATTCTTTTCCGTTATCACAGCTTTAATATCTATGTAATATATAATGTACACATGTGGTCAACATCTTCATATATACGCCTCCCACTAATACAGAACAGACTTGATACTTAGGATTGTTCTCTCTAAAAATCAAACCGAATTAACTCTGGGTTCTCAGTCCCTGCTGATCAGAAAGCATTAATAAACACTTGGTGAAAATCTTGTAATTCCAGCACACTGGTGAATAAACATTCAGAGAAAGGCGAAATGGAAAGCCCCAGTTTTGAAGAGTGAGCGTCTCTTGCTGCAGTTCAAATGTTTGCTCGACAAGCACATTAGAAGTTCCTGCAGAACCTCTTGCTCTCTCTTTTGGACATATACGGCTTGCTCCTCCTACGGGGAGGCTGACGCTACCAGCAGAGTTTAAACAAAACGTGTGGTACAAGTCAGCACAGGCCCGAATGCCTCTGAGTTCTTGTGGTGGCCAGTGGGTGGAAGGTGCATGCATTTTTTTTTTTTTTACACAAGGAATTCTAAGTACTCTGAATAGCTGGTTGTAAGAATCAAGGTGGCCACATACCTTCTCATTCTGGAACTTTTCCTTCTCACCACCCCTTCTCAACATCCTCCCTTCTCATGTGAAAGCTCTTGAATGCTTGCCAAAAATAGAAAGCTGGGCAGAGACTGTTTCCCCTCTCCTCTATGTTTTATTACAGCTACAGCATAATTCAATAAACATGATTATTTTTCTTCTGATAACAAGTTTATCCGGAGGCTGTGAGGAGGGACAGTATAATACAGATAGGAAAATATGTCCGTGGTTCTGCATTCAACTCATATAATTGTTACAGTGACATTTTTATTATGAAGGCTGTGTCTTAAGTCCTCATGTAAAAGACAAAGTGAAGTCTCATGCAAGGGGAGTATTTGTTAAGGACCAGAACCAATTATGAGGAAAAGTTGAGCTGTGTGCCCCACACCCAAAAGAAAAAAAGAGAAGTTGCAGGAGGTATAAGGCTGTGGTATCGATGTCTTCGTTGCATTAGAAGAGAAAACCCCTTGGGAAGGGCTCAGTAATTTGCTTCCTTTCATATTTTAGAAAAAATTCTGGGGAAAGGACGTTTGGTCTCTAAGGATCAAGCCATGGTCTTAATTCTGAAATACACCCTTGTGTTCTCTTATGCAATCATGTTTCCAAAACAAGTCTTTTTCTTTCCCCTCTCTTTTTCTACAGTCTTCTGCGACTTCTAGACCCATTGACTGACACATCTATGATGCCTCCTGGACACCTTAGCGTGGGGGTAATCAGGCTGCTGAAGGTGGCCACCGGGCCACATTGTGTGGCCGAAGAGTTCGCTAGTTCCCGGGTGTCACTTTACTCATGAGTGTGCAGAGAACATGCATAACCCACCTCCCAGACCGGTTGTGAGACTCTGGGAAAGCACTGGATGTGGGTGTCCCTGTTCATCTGCAGCAGCCCAGGGACAGCGTCACCACTGTGTTATTTTTGCCTGCTTGTCGCATCAATGACCTTACTACTCTTTCTCCATCTGACCTTTTCATATGTTCCTTGTGTGAACTTCATCAGCCAGAGGCGTGGGATTAGCTTTTATTCCCTCCTTTCCACCACCTCTCTGCTCAACTTATTATACAATCTTGTGGATTTATATTTTAATGGTTTTGGGACCCATTTCATTTGTCTCTAAAGACACATTCTCTCTTATTTCAACTACAAGAAGAGACTTTGGGTGATCTCCTTGAACCCACTCTTGCGTCCTGTCTCCTTACCATTATCAGAGTGATTGGAAAGAAATCTCTCTGTGTTCACCTCAGCTTTTACAGTTTCTTGGATGCCAAAAACGTTTACAAAAGTCCTACTGCCTGATCACCTCTTAACATTCTTTCTTTGCTCTTGGACCTTGTCACACCTATCTTGTTCTTCTTTCTCCTATCCTCCTCCCCCTCCTACCCCTTTCCCTCGTCTTCCTTTTCCTCCTCCTTCTCTTCCTCCCACCCTTTCTTCTTCTCTAGTTTCATGTTTCTGACTGCAGGGTCGCCTTACTTGTTTTTCCCCACTGCCAGAATATTCTCTTTTCTCATCCCATGGTTGATTATTGCTAAGTATCGATGCTTAGCTTAAATGTCATTTCTTTGGCCACATAACTCTTTGTCATATATTCAAATTAATTCTTGTCTTCTTTCCCTAGGATTCATTTAAAATGTAAGCATGCCACTTCCCAGTTCCCTTTTATGCGAGCATACAAGCTCCATGAAAACTGCCTTGTAACTCCTCTTCGCCTTCCACCAGCAGAATGCCCTGAACATATTTGGCATTCATTAAATGTTTATTGCCTGACTTTGCTCACTTGGAAACTTAGAAATAGTTGAATATGTAGGAAGGCCTGTGTTTTAAAAATATCCACACCAGGTGTAAGGCATGTAGCTTAGTGATAGAATGCATAAACGAGACACTGGATTTAATCCAGTATCCCCACCTCTTTCCATATCTTTGCCAACAGTGGGTGTTGTTCTAGACAGTTGACAGAAAATACTCAATACATGCTAACTTTTATGATTTACTTCTGAACATTCGAGTTTGATTGGACCTTATGGCTTGAGTTTTACATTTTAATGTAGTTTGTATTGGAGACAGTCTGATAGTTCCCTGATCTACTGACTTCGTCTACCTAGAGTTGTTCTGTGAAGCTGAGAATTCTGTGTTCATTTCCACTTTAATATGAAAATCATTTTATTGCTCCTAGGTATGAAGCCTGAGCTAGGTGCTATGAGGAGACATAAAGAGGCACTATGCAAAGAACCAACCGAAAGCATCTTCCCAACCAACAGAGGAGATAAGAGAAGCATTTGGATATCGTGATTAGCTGCTTTTGCTGTTGATTTTACCAAAATCCCACCAGAATCTACTTAAGGGAGGAACACTTTATTCTGAATCACAGTTAAAATCCATTTTAGTTTTGGCAGAACAGCTCAGCTCACATCCCGTAGGGACAGGAAGCAAGAGAATGAAAAAGGATTCAGTTAGGGACAGTAAGTGTCAAGGAGCTGCCCCCCCCCCCGACCTATTTCCCGAAGCTTGGCCATCTCTTAAGCTTGTAGGATCTCCATAAATAGCATTCATATCACGAGCATATGCTTAACATATCCAAGCCATAATAATATCCAAAGGCAATAGATTCATGGTGGGGACAGGATCTACTAAGGAACGTTCTAAACTCTCTTCTTGTCCCCTATCCAAAACTAGGAATTACAATCGCTGTAACTATTGTAACTGTAAGCATCAAGATTCTTTGTGTATCATTGCTTGCCTACAGTCACTCAGGGGAACTCTAAAAATATTTGAACTCGGCCTCAGTTTAATTTGAGACGCCACAGGACATGCTCTGTGCTGTGCGTGGCAGCAGGCGCATACATATTTGGGGAAGGATCCAGCTCAGTTAGGAGAGAAGGCCATGCTTCCTCATTCTTTGAGGAAGGCAGCCTTGGGTGGGAGGGAGCTAACAGCAAGGTGTTAAGGCTGGGGAGGAGCTGCCTACTGAGGCATGTCAGCACAAGACACGTTCTTAGATGTCTATTAATGCCACAGAGAAATGTTCATAATCATTTTATACCACCGATCTTCAAAAACATCCAGGTGAATCTGTTTTTAGATTAGTAACCAAACTGTGTTAGAATGTGCACTACAAATGTGCTGAGAAAAAAATGTGACTGAATTAGCAATTCTTGGCTTTGAGTAAAATTTATTTAAAGCTCTTCTAAGAATATATGTAATAGAAGTAAGTGTGGATTATAACATTTGTGCAGGGGAAGCTACATCAAAAGAAATTTAATTATAAATCAGGTGTAAAGTGTGGCGATAAATAAATCGAGGGCTCATCTTTTGTTTTAAAGTCAAGATTATAGAGAAACAACTTAGGGTGCTTGCCTAGGTCACACACTAACTGTTTGGGGATGGTATCTTTCACACTGGCTAAATTTCTAAAGGAAGTGGAAATAGTGATGTTAATTCTTACGATGCTATTTTAAGATAACTTACAAGTTTAATCTTTGTTCTGCTCATTATCATTAGTTTTGAACAGTGTATTAATCAAGCTTCTCTAGAGCATCCGCTCTCAAGCTGTGGGTCGCGACAGATCCCCACATTTCAGATACCAGGCATATCAAATATTTACCTTATGATTCCTAACAGTAGCAAAATTACAGTTATGAAGTAGCAATGAAAATACTTTTATGGTTGGGGGTCGCCACAGCATGAGGAACTGTATTAAAGGGTCACACAGCATTAGGAAGGTTGAGGACCACTGCGCTAGAGGAACAGAACAAATATAATGAATATAATTGAAAGGGGGTTTATAAGAAGGGCTTATGTATTGCCCAGTATTGCACAATGGCTGTCTTCACACAGAAGAGGTTGAGAACTTGTTTCTGTTTAGTTCATGAGGCTGGATAGCCCAGTCGTCAACCTGGAGAGATGCTGGTATTCAGTCCATGTTGGAAGGCAGGTGGAGTTTGGTTCTGACATCAGGGAAGAATGGCGGTCTTGTGGCAGCCATCCTTCAGATGAAGTCTCTAGCAAGATGCACAGGGAAGCAGTCACAAAACAACAGCTTTTTCCTTGGAGCCCTCTGCATCTAGTTAGCCCAGGAAGAGGCAGCCCGCATTTAGTGCGGGTCTTTTCACTTTAGTTAGCTCCATCAAGAAAATCCCTCACAGGTGTGCCCAGAGGCTTGCCTCTTAGCCGATAGCAGATCTAGCCAACTTGACAACCAAGATTAACCATCACAGTGTGCAAATTCTTGTAGTGACATTAATCAATAAATTGAATAAATTAATTTTTAATCATATCCTATATAAATACTGAAATATATATTAAAATTTGCAATTATCACGAACCCTGATGTTATTATGAAAACTTACCATTTTAAGGACAATTTTATATCTGCCAGGCAGATCTTGCTTCCCCTCAGTATGCTTCTCTTTGCCTACTCAGGTTTCATGATTCTGGATAAGAAATGGTAAATTGCTGTGATTCCAGTTAAAGAACACGTGCTAACAGGAGTTTATGGGACAGTTGCCAAAAAACCTCGGGCTTTACTGTCAATATGTGACATTATTTTCCCAAGAAGTCTTGAAAGGCTGGTTCCCAAAGGTACTGGGAAAAAAGTCACTTGCAGATAAATAATTTTTTTCCCACCAAAATATGAGCAGATTGCGTGTTGTATCTGTTCAGTTAAATACAGGACCAGAGATTAGGGTATCATTAAAAATGAAAAGAAACAAGATCCACAGATTCAAATCACCACTGCTATGTAGTACTGACTAGCACGTTTGTTGACTCCAGGGTCAGGGAACTTCATAAAAATGTTAGCATTCAGTGTCTGTGTGTGGCCACGTTCAAGCAGAGATGACAAAGGGAGGCCTTTGGCCCTTGGCAGCCGCTTCCTTGGATGAGATCATTTTTCCCTGTCCTCATTGGGACTAGGTAACCTCTATATTTCAAGGACTGTCTTCATGCTGATGGCATAGCATCTGGTCCGCAGAGGGTCCCAGAGCCTCAGACTGGTAATCATTTTTTAGGTCTAATTCTCAGTGGATAGTCCACATTTTTGTTTATTGTGCTTTTCCAGAGACTATCTTTTATATCTTTCTTCTTCTTTTCTGACCATAATTTTAGTTATCCTTTCTTTGTTTTCTATATGCATTTCCTAAACCAAGACATGCACAGTTCTTTCGGTACATATCCTACAAGAGTTGAAGACTTTTGGAGCCGTCTTGTGATACACAAACACACACCTATATTTTAAACTCTTTTTTTTTTTTTTTTGGTTTTTCGAGACAGGGTTTCTCTGTGGTTTTGGAGCCTGTACTGGAACTAGCTCTTGTAGACCAGGCTGGTCTCGAACTCACAGAGATCCACCTGCCCCTGCCTCCCGAGTGCTGGGATTAAAGGCGTGCGCCACCACCGCCTGGCCACACACCTATATTTTATGTGGCAATAATGCTCATTATGTGGGATGCTTTGGATTATATATTTCCACACGTTATAACCTTTTTGTCTATATTTAGCTAATCATTTCATTATAGGAGACAATGTAGAAAAACCAATTTAGCCACAAATACTATAACAACACTACCTAGTCTATAAAATAGTCTTTGAGGTATTTTCTTTCTTTTTTTAAAATTTCATTTTACATCCCAAACACAGTTCTCCCCTTTCTTCTTTGGCCCCTTTGCTATTCCCCGAGCCCTCCCGCCATCCACTTTTACTAATGGGTATGGGCTCTCACGGGAAGTCAACCAAGTCTGGCATTAAATTGGGGCAGGACCAAGCCCCTCCCGCTGCATTAAGGCTGAGCATGGCATCCCATCATAGGGAACTGGCTCCAACAAACTAGCTCATGTACCAGGCAGAGATAGATCTTGGTCCTACTGCCAGGGTCCTCTCAGATAGTCCAAGCTTCATCACTGTCTCCCTACAGATGGAGGGCCTAGTTCTGTCCCATGGAGATTTCACAGCTGTCGGTCTATAGTCCATGAGTTTTCATGAGCTTGGTTCAGCTGGCTTTGTAGATTTCCCCATCATGATCTTGAACTCCCTTGCTCATATATTGCCTCCTCCCTCTCTTTGATTGGATTTCTGGAGCTTGGCCTGGTGCTTGGCTGTGGATCTCTGCATCTGGCTTCATCAGTTACTGGAGGAAGGCTCTCTGATAATAGTTGGGGTACTCACCAATCTGATTACAGGGGAAGGCCAGTTCTCATACCTTGGTTAGTTTACTGGAAATTCTGTTTATTATTTGACAAATTAAAAGAATGTTTCTGTTTACCAACAATGTATTTGTTTTAATTGTTCACAAATTTTATAATAATAAATTGTGCAGGGTGTTTTATCCTTTGGTTTGTTTAAGCTGAGATTGCCCAGATATCTGGGACCAACTGCTGGCATGGCTGTGAAAAGAATTGTCTAAGATGGCAGTATGAGTTTCTTATCGCTGCCATAACAAATTATTTTGAACACAATGTACTGTTTCCAGATGATTGAAGCAAAAACCCATTTGTAAATTTTAGTATTAGAAAGTTGGCATGTGGATATAGTTTTTAATTCAGGCATTGGATTGATTTCTTTTCAGTGAACTGATTTTAGAATATTTGAGTTTTGGCGTATTGACTTAATTTTTATTAAGTGCATTATGTCATTTGAGTTTTACTGGAATTCTGATTAACACACTAATTCGGAATAATTCTTTTTGTGGGGGATAAGTGGGTGGGTGCACTTCATATCCAGTCTTCTTGGTCCAAATGATTTTAAATGCTATGACTCATATTGTAAAGTATTATGTGTTGCCATTTTGACCCAAATTAGTGTTGTAAAACTTGATCACTTAGCTAACGTGTTATTTGGTAGATTTGTTCTATTATTAAATTATTTTTTCCATTTGCAGTTGGTCATAGTCTATATGGGCTTTTCTTTCAAAATGTGTAAAAGTTCTCTGCATTAAACTTTTACCCAGTGGTTTTAGGATCCATTGATGATTCTTGTTTGAATTATTATATGATTATACAAAGATTTTTTATGCATATGGGTGTTTTGAAACATGTACGCCTTTACACCATATGCATGCAGTATTGACAAAGGCCAGAAGAGGATCAGGTTCATCTGGTGCTACAGATGGTTGTGAGCCATCATGAGGTGCTGGGAATTGAACCTGGGTTCTCTGGAAGAGCAGCCAATGTCCTGAATGCTGAGTCATCTCTCTGGTCCTAGTTTTTAGATGGTAATGTTCCTTCTACATGTGCATATTGGCTACTTCATGCATTGCTGGTTCAAAATGCCTGGGAAAAATAGCTTAAGGAAAGAGATTTCAGATAAACAGCTTAAAGTTACTTTGACTTATAGTCTAGAGATATACTCCACCGTGGTGGGTAAAGAGCAACAGAAGGGGCGTGACGCTCCTGGTCACATGACAGCCACAGTCAGGAAGCAGAGAGGCCAATACTGGAGCTCGGCTCACTTTCTCCTTCTCTTCAGCCCGGGACCCCAAACCATGGAACCATACCACCCATATTTAGGATGTATTTTCCACCTGAATTAATACAGTCTAGAAAATCTGCCGCAGAGATCCCCAGAAGTTTGTTTCTGTGATTCTATATCCCATCAAATTGATAATCAAGATGAGCCTTTGCTTTTTAAAAAAATAATTTACTGTTATCATTATTATTCTTGATGCTCAACTTAGCTCAAATCTACTACAATTGGGGAAGG
>JABTXL010005037.1:18091645-18110434 GCA_025134845.1 Neodon shergylaensis | reverse complement strand
GAGAGAGAGAGAGAGAGAGAGAGAGAGAGAGAGAGAGAGAGAGAGAGACTCCCCAGACTGGTTTGGTATACCCTCTGTCTAAGCTACAAAATCACTAACTTTTCTTTTGTTTTCTGAGACATGGTTTCTCTGTGTAGCCCCGACTGTCCTGAACTCACTCTATATACCAGGTTGGTCTCAGACTCACAGAGGTTACCCTGCTTGTGGTACCCAAGTACCATCTTTCTTTGTCTGATCTTTCCTTGCTAGCACACTTTTCAGAACTCATATCTACCTTGGGTCCCATATCCAGGGCCTGGCCTATCCAGCGAGCTCTTCAAGTGCTATCCCTTAGACAAGAACTACAGGCAACTGACAATGGAGAATTAGTCTTCCACAGCCATGAGCCCCCTAATTGGCCATTCAACACCAAGTACTCAGCTCTGAAAATATAAACATACTACAACACTAAATGAACTCAGTAGGTTGTACTTATATATTTTTGCATTTATATGTTACAATAATAGCTAAAGAAAGAGACATAAAGATGGATATTTAGTCAGGAAACATCATTGTTTTATGGGATATTAAAAATACCCACACACTGACTTTTCAACCATTAGGATTTTGAAATTGAATTGACCCACATCTCTTCAATTCATATTTCAATATTGTCCATAGTAACCACTGGTTACGTACAATTTCAAAGGAAGAGAGGCACAAACCTACCACATGCCTAGCAGGGAATCTTCAATGACAGTTACACTGATGATTATACCAAATATTATAATTGTTACTTCATTTTTATTTTCATTGTTTATGATGCTGGAAAAGGAACTTAGAACCTCATTCATGTTGGGTAGTACTTTTAATACTGAGCTATATGCTCATCCTTAAAAGTGTACCCATGTATATGTGTGTGCATATGTGTACCTATTTGTGTGCATGTAGACAGATGCATGTATGTGATCATATCAATCTTAATCACTAGAAAGCTTATAAAAATACAACCAACACATCATTGCTAAGACTTCAACTATTCTCTTAGATCAGGTCCCTCAGAAACTAAAGGGTGAGGTAAGGAATCTGCTAAAACTTTCTATTGGGAAATCAATTCAATCCCAAGGAAGCCATTGTGAAAAGAAGAATAAAATAGGGATAGAGAATCAAATGACAATGTCTTCTGGCCTGGTCTTTGAACCACCTTGTACCACACATGACTGCTTAATCAGTCTCAGAGGGCCTCTTTCCAAGAGGCTGAATTAAACCATTGAGCTTAGGGATGCTATTGTCCTATCCTGTGGAGAAGAATTTAACCTTTAGTTCTTATGTCCCATTGCTTTAAGGATTCCTCTAAAATTGTTTACTTCCATCAACTACAGTTGTGCTAGTGTGTTTTCTGAGCACTTGCCGTGGGAGCATCTGCCTCAGTGGGGAAGTCGAAGGCAAAGAAGATGGAGAATGGTCTGTTTGCAGGGAGTCTGGGCTATTGGAGAAACTTACTGACGCTTGCACAAAATTTGTCATGAGACTGGACAAAAACTGTTGAGAATATCTGTGGTGGGATAAGAGAGGTGTCTGATAAAGCCACACTTGTTTCTGCATTTGAATCAGATCTCTGTGTTTTTTATCTCTGAAGTAGAGACACAATAACTATCTATGATACATTAAAAATATAAAATAAGACTCATTGTATATTCCCTAAAAAAGCCTTTTTTTTCTGTTGTCATATTCATGCGGCCCATGAACGACTCAGGATTTTTTGGTTTAAAATGTTAGAAAAACTTGGACTTCTTCTTGCTCAGCAATTACATTAGGAGACTTTTCATCCTGACCCAATGTCCACAATGGTCACTGGATCTTTTATCTCAACCTCCCTCACCTACGCTACCATTTTCCCTCGGGTTTTTGAGTACATTTTGCTCGGAACAGCCACCTGATGTTTCTCTCTCCTCCTGCGACATCTTTCTTTTGCCAGAATAATCCTCCGGAAGCATCTGGCCATATATATTTTTTCTTCTTCAAAATATCAATTGCTTCCAAGAGTCTATTAAATTAAATTAAGCTTCTTTCTGAAGGAGGTTTACACAAATTTACACAAATTAACAAAATCTGACTTTTCTAGTTCCTTCTATTTCAGCAGTATTCTTATACTTAATTGCAGCCCCCAAACTGGATTTCCAGTATTCTTGGACACACTGTGCTTTCTTAAAGCATAGCCTCATCTTCATTCTTTATCAGTCTCAAGAGCCTTTCTTGCTACCACTTTGAAACTATCCCTGTTTTTTTTTTTTCCAGACAGGAAGCATGGGTACCTTGGTCAAATCTGGTTTCATCATGACCACTGCTGAATCTGTTTTCTTGATATTCTTTGCCTATCGTGTGGGTTATCATTTATTATTGGTGTTATTTTCTCCCCTTAAAGAGGTGGAGGGTTATCCGGGGTACCCCTTAATAGAGCTACAGTAATATTTCAAGTATCTCTCTAGTTTAGGACCTAGGTTTAAGGCTGGGAAAGAATAAATCGGGCAGGATCAGATGATGGGGGATCAGAGGGAACTATACTGCAAGGATATTCATTCATCCTTTGTCGTTCTAAATGAATTATTTTAAATCATAGACATCTATGGGACGATTTTTTTCCTGTCTGTGTTGAGAAAGCTGTTTTACATCATGGAGACAGATACAGAAAAGCATTTTAAAAGATAGCCGGGTGGTGGTGGCACACATCTTTAATCCCAGCATCGGGAGGCAGAGGCAGGCAGATGTCTGCGAGTTCGAGGCCAGTCTGGTCTACAAGAGCTAGTTCCAGGACAGGTTCCAAAGCTACAGAGAAACCATGTCTTGAAAAACCAAAGGAAAAATAAAAGAGTTTTTAAAGATAGTATCTAATATTTGCTGTTTTGGACCATCTGGTAAAACTGGGATGAGGACGGAAGAATATCAGGTATTGAATCCCAAGGCGGCCATTGAATCTCCTATATCCACAGTGTGCAATTACAAGCTGACAATAAATGCAAGACATTTATAAAATGTGGCAAATAATAGCTCAAACAATTAGTGTGGACACAGTCATCTGACATCGTTATGTTAAAGTCACATGAAATCCGGCTCAGTTGACTCATTTCCAGTCCTCGGCTGTCATTTGCTTTAGTTGGGTGGAGCTATTTTTACTAATCACCCGGGGAGAAATGAGTCTGACTGCATGGAAGCTAACATTTTGTACTAGTTAGAACATATTTTGGTAGGAAAAAGACGAGGGTTAAAAATAGCAACCTGGAAAAGCCATTTTTATCAGGCCGCTTTGACTGAGAAAGGTCCTAGAACTCTAGTCTTAAAGATGAGATCTGTTTTTCTTTTTAGTTATCTCAAGAGCGATGAATAAAAGATTATTTTTTTGGCAAATGGAACTTTATCTATGGGGAGGACGTTTCTTCTAAGGAGAAAACTGGCTAATTTTGGCTCATTTCCCTAGGGTCCCAGTTTCCTATCTGATGGGAATCGAGGAGCTCGATTGTTTATACTTGAGCAAAGACAGCGGGGCCACTCTCTAGAGAGTGACCTCTTGCTCTAGTGACAGCCATAGAGTCTAAGATTCCGGAATTAGGTTGTAGGGCATTGGGGATGCAGCTTCTTGAGCCAAATGTGATGTAAATGTGAGTTCTGGGAACACAGGACCTGTCTGTTTCGAATCTGTTGCCCCCATCACTTCCGTTCAGGATGGGTGATGTATCAATGTGTTGGCTGAGCTCTTGGACGCCAGATTCAGCCTGGTCTCCGTTTGGTGTGTGTTCAGATCCTGGTGTCATAATGGCAGAAAAGATGTTTCTCCTTTCACCGATGTGATAACTAGCAATAAATGATACAAAGTATTTTTTATTGGAAGTATGCAGCTTGTTTGATTTATTTTATTTCTTTTTTTTAATTTTTATTTATTTATTTATTAAAGATTTCTGTCTCCTCCCCACCGCCGCCTCCCATTTCCCTCCCCTTCTCCCAATCGAGTCCCCCTCCCTCGTCAGCCCAAAGAGCAATCAGGGTTCCCTGCCCTGTGGGAAGTCCAAGGACCACCCACCTCCATCCAGGTCTAGTAAGGTGAGCATCTAAACTGCCTAGGCTCCCACAAAGCCAATACGTGCAGTAGGATCAAAAACCCATTGCCATTGTTCTTGAGTTCTCAGTAGTCCTCATTGTCCGCTATGTTCACGAAGGATTACAAAATGATGACTTGGTTTAGAAGATACAATTCAACTATAAAATATTGATGCTGATTATGTATCTATCACTCCTTAATATCCAGATCTCACAAACTTGTTTCAGTGGCTGTCTTTAGAAATTTAAAAAGTTTTGCTTGATTTTTTTCTTTATGACCAATTAATCTTCTCTTATAAATCAATGCTTGAGGTTTTTAATCTTAAAATCAAACCTTTCACATGTTTGCACATTTGCTTTTTGCTAGAGGAACAGATTGTAAGTAGCAATAGAGGGGGGGTTTATATCTTTGTGTCTCTCACTCTTGAGTCTGCATGTTTCCATCATTTCCTGGGTTCCTTAAACTTGAAAAATGTACAAACTCCTTGAAGACACACATATATACATACCCAGACATGTATACAGGTACACATTTACACATACATACACACATATTCATGCACAACCTAAGGATCTTCTCTCCTCTGAAAAAAAAATCGCTCTCCAGTTTGAGAAAGACTGACATAAGAAAGTGTGATTTTATTCTTTGGGAATTGTTTTTTATATAGCTGTAAGTGGATTGTAGATTATAAAGGAGTAAAATAAATTATTAAATGATTCCATCAACGTTAAAAAATTTTTATATTTTCACGAACTTTTTTTGTTTTGTGTGTGTACTCTGGTCTTTTGGTAGTACTAGGACCAATGGAGTCTTTGGGGCAAGACAAGGGGAATGGTTCGAGCTCCTGAGTTACCCATTTTCCACTCCCACAGTCTGCTCTGTGCTGCATCCTTTCGGGGGCAGGGGGCTGCTATTAGAGCTGGGATCTTGTTCCCTCCAGAATCAGAAGTCCTGGGTACTCAGAATTTGTTCCCAATCACTCCTCATCTCATTCTTGGAGGTAGCATAATTTCTATGGCTGGCGGATTGGAGTGGAGGTCCAGGATAAGAGTGAACACAGAGGCCTGACGCCTTGCTTCAATTCAGCTCCAATCTGAGGAGACAATGCCTCTTCTGAAAACCCTGTGGGATGCACCACGGCCTGAGCTGAGACTGCATTTCCGTTTCCCATGTCTCATCCGATTTTCTTCAAATCCTTGTAAGCATAACTGATGTAAACATCCCCAGAACAATCACTCGTATGAAAATATCTGGCTCAAGAATCCATACCAAAAAAAATGGTGAAGTCAAGGAAATACTTAATTCAAATAAAAGAGAACGATTTCTAGCTGTGTTTAGTGTAAGGCAGGACAAGCGGGTCTGCTTCTCAGTCAGCAGATACCTTCTCAGCTCCTTCTTCGCATTTTCCGGAAAGGAAATTCTTGACTCTAACCCGTGGACTATAGATGTTGAATATCTGTGAGAACCTCTTCATTCTGGGACGCAGTTTTTCAGAGCTCTCTTATCCCTCCCTAGAGGGGAGGATCTGCACAACAAAGTGGATTCAACTAACTCAGGCAAAACCAGACGAAACCCTAGGACCAGCTCAAATGATCTCGTTTGGTTTTATGAACTGGCCGAGTAAATAGAACAATTAATGGCCAATCTTCACTCTGGATCATGTAGGTGATATAAAATTATAACGCAATATTAAAGCTAACAGAGCTTAGCTGACGTTATGAGTGTGATAATACAGTGTAAATCAGGAATAGGAGTTTCTCCATGGTTTTATGGGGGACTAGAGGCCAATCCTTTCATCCTTTAGTAATCTTAAGTGGGAACAATTTGTATTGAGTTCCAGTAGCTGGAGGTGTGCCTGGATTACTGAGGAGTAAGAATTTGAGAAACGCACAGGGAGAACACAGGGCAACAGTGCTCAGAGTGGGAATTTAGTTTTAGAGCGTGATCTTGTAAACATGAAATAGAAAAGAATGCAACATCATCCTATGACTTGTATAAATAATTAGAGCCTCAATCCATCTTAGGCTCCGACCATCTCATTTGAATCTTTGTGGGTTTTTTTTTTTTTTTGGTGTGTGGTTGATTTTTTTTAAAAGAACTACAAGAACCCCTCCCCCCCCAGGATAATTGCCAAATCTATTCTTTTCCTTTGCATCGTTCAGGTAAATTAACCATATTTGAGATAATATTTAAATTGACATACCTGGACACCTCTACCATCTGAATCAAGTTCTAGGGTAACCTTCCAACTTCCAACATATGAGCAAGAGAAGAAACAAGTGAGCTGTCACCCCAGCAACAAAGCTTCAATGTTTCTTTAGCCTAGCCATCCATAGGCGTTGAAATGAGCAGTGGAACACAATGGTGACACCAAAGGCTGTCATTTCACTATGCTGTGGGGAAAAAAAACAAAACAAAACAAAAAAAAAAAACAACCAGAAACAAGATGAGATGCCTAGTCAAAATGGAAGTTAGTCATGAGACACAGTGCAAGCTCCAGGGCTCGGCTAATTATTATTATCAAATGAAAGAGCTGGTTTAAAATGTGGCAGCCAAGAAGAACTCCAGATGTAGACTGAAAAGATAATTTCTTTGCACGGTCTTCGCTGATGGTGTTTATAAAAGTGAATGTCAAGGTAAGCTTGGCAAGCAACAAAAGAGATGAGTCTCATTCCTTGGGCCCCATCCCCAGATGCTGTCTTTTACCTTTCGGAGCGTGCACGGGTCTGCGGCTGGGTTTCTGCCGGGGAAGAAGTATGCAAACACTCAAGGAGCAGCAGCACAGTCATTTGTCATGGGAGCTTTGTTTTCATTTCTGTGATTTGGAAAGACCAAGTTTCCAAAGGCAGAGGTCCGTGTCATTGCTCTGCACTCGAGTCCTTGTTTGCACTCTGGACGCTGTAAAGCAGCTAGGTTAAAAAAAAAAAAGATGCATTTGGATAAAAGAGCGTGCAAGCTTTGAGTCGAATGCCCCCTTCCCGTGTCTTGATTTTATATCAAACAAAAGCAAGATTGTTTAGAGAGTAGAAAGGTGTGGAGAACAGTTGTCAGGACCTTGGCTATTTTTTACTTTATGCATATTTCCCCCCGGCGACTGCATCTGTGCCATCAAATACTATGTCATAACCCCTGGAGCCAACAAGTGTTCTGAAATGAGAGTGCCAATGCCTTCTAGAAGACATTGAATTTAAGAATAAATGTGTCACCTAATTTACCCATTAATTGATTGGATTATTTGTCTATTTGCTATTGAATTTTCAAAATTCTTCCTCTATTTTTGATCCTCTGGTGGGTAAATATTTGCCATAGATATTTTCCCCCATACTAAAGGATGTCTTCTCTGTTGATTGTTTCTTTTGTTGTGCAGAACTTTTAAATTTGATTTATTCTCATTTATCAGTCCCTGCTATTATTTTCTGACCCACTGGAACCCTACTTAGAGAGTCCTTGCCTAGGCCTACATCTTTTTTTATTCCTTTTAAACATATTTTTTAATTGGTTCTTTGGGAATTTCACATCACGCGCCCCAATTCCATTCATTTTCCAGTCCCTCCATATCCACCCTTCACCCTTGTAGCCTCCCCTACCAAATTAAAAGAACAAAAACAAAACCGAAAAAACCCACTTGATTCTTTCTTCCTTCCTGGCTCTCCATCACCTATTCATTCCTGTTCGCAGCACTGGGAGCTGTAGCCTGTCATGCAGTGTACCCTTTTGCCCAAACAGCTTTGCTTGCAAAGATCATTGCAATGAGTTGTTGGTATGGTTCAAGGTCTCCAGCTTCGGGTACACCATCAATACTGGACCCTCCCCGGAATTCCCCTTAGATATCCTGCTGTTGCCCTGAGTCCATGGATATCAGGCAGTCATGGTTCTACAAGACCAGTTCCTTGTCTTGCTCTAGCAAGTCATACTGGTGTAGATGTTGGGGTGGATCTACTCCGAGCCCTGGATGTGGGCCTGCGTGGTAGCTGAGCTGTTCAGCCTGGGCCTCAGCTAGGACCGCCCCCGCTCAGGTGTGGGGAGGAGCTATCTCTTTGTTACCTTGGTGAGGGTTGGTCTTGGCTCTCCTGAGTATGGGGGGCAGGCACAGCTCTCCCAGGGCCTGCGAGGGACAGGCCAGCCCAGCACAGCCCTTGGACTTCAACAAGCTATACCTACATGTTGAAGTGCTTAGCTCTAGAATTTTAAAAGTTTCGGGTCTTACATTAAGGTCTTTATCTAGTCAGAATTGGTTTTGTACATACACACAATTTTCACCTATAAAGAAGAATTATGTGTTGTTTGCTGGAAAATGAACAGGATGAAAGATGACATTTTATTTTCATCTTCTCCTTGCCTCTAGAAGCCACAGACATTGAATGTTTTCTTGCAAGTGTGGCATCTAGAGGCAAGGAGAAGATGAAAGTAAAATGGCATTATTATGAATGTGAGGGGAAATCATGGGGGTTAAACAGTCAGCTATCATGACAAGCATGTGCAAACGCTACAACAAAGCCCCACCCCTTGTGTAGTTACTAGGTGTTGAGATGCTGCTTATAAAGCCAGGAAGACACCACTTTGCAGGCTACTCGGCATTCCATAATGAGGTTGGGATGCTGCTTCCTCAACAGCGATGTCTTGAGTAATTGATCCATGGTTTTAACTTTACCTTCGTTTCCAAACTTACCTAGATCCTCTGATATATGTAACCTCACTTCCTCCTCGCTGTCGTTATTTCCTGATGCCTGAATTTTGTCTCATTGCTTCCTGAAACTTTTGACAGTCACCAGTGATGCTTTAGGACGAGCATGTGAAGACGTTTTAAGACTGATTCATTGTTTTGCCTTCCCCATAGCACGGGTCTTGTTGATCATCCACCCTGTCTCACAATGCTTCCTTGTTCTCTAAATTCCACAGAGCTGTGAAACTCACTCTCAAAACCAGCATGTCTTCTTCAGGTTAAAATCATGAAGTCATTTTTGATGCACCCCTACCTGTTTCCTTCTAAGCCTTACTATGTACTATTCTGCCTTTCTGGCTTTAAATCTCACGATTCCTACTGTCACCCGAGTCTGGAAGCATGCTTGTTCTTAACCGAGTTTGTTTTTTGTTCCAGTCATTCCAAAAACTACTGTGTGTTTTTTCCTCCACGAACCCCTTTTTTACTGAATAAGCTTTGCCATCATGTTCAGTGGCTGGATTCAAGCTAGTGGCAAACACATCTGTTCTAATGATACATTTTTTTTTAATAACAGAAAAGCACTTCCTGTGAAGATGTGGGGGAATAGCATTTGCCATGAATAGATCAGGGCATTGCTCAAACCCTTCTCAGAGAAGCTTCTTGCAGTAGATGGGAACAAAGAGAGACCCACAACTGGACAGTTTGAAGAGAGTGAGAGATTTTGGAGCGCTAGGTTGTAAATGGGATGTTTTTTATCAAAGCCCTCCCCTCAAGGCTCAGGGATATGAGTGGAAAAGTGGGAAAGGGGGCTCAAGGAGCCAGAGGAGATAGATGACTCTAAAGAAGCAGTGTCTTCCAGGGACAACAGGATTGATACACAAATGAGCTCACAGAGACTGTGGTGGTATGCACGGGACCCGCACACAACCTGCACAGGACCTGCGCCAGATGGGATACAGTTTTGTGAGGGGGAATAAGACAAGCATTCCTTCCACTAACTAAGAAGTTATTTGCAACTGATGCCTTCTGGGAAAAGCAAAATCAGTTTTCTCCAGTAGAGTGTCACTGTCTACATCAACCACACTCCAAGATAGGCCCCATGCCTAGGAGTAGTTGACCAGAACAAAATGAACTCTGATTTTTTTGTTGGGTTTTTGTTGTTGTTGTTTTGATTTTGGTGATTTTTGTCTTACTGGTTATTTGTTTGTTTTGATTATTATTATTATTTGAGACAGGAGAGAGAGAGGGAATATTAAATCGGATAGTGAGGAAAGTGGGGGAGGATCTGGGGAAGTTGGGAGAGTGAAAATACAATAAAATTATATTGTATAAAAACTCTGCCTGTCCTGGAACCAGCTTTGTAGACCATGCTGGCCTTGAATTCACAGAGATCTGCCTGTCTCTGCCTCCCAAGAGCTGGAATTAAAGACATGAACCACCTCCATATGGCTATTTAATTTTTTTTAACACACAAATGTTCATAGTATCTTATTTTCTTTATTTGTTTTAAATAATAAAGTAAAATATAATAAGCTAAAACAAACACTAATATCAGAGTTGGACAAAACAAACAAACAGGAAAAAAAAAAGAGCCAAGGGGAAGACACAAGAAACAGAGACCCGCTCTTTTGTACACTCAGGATCCTCATAAAAACACTAAACTCAAAGCCATAATCTATATGCAGAGACCAGGTACAGAACCGTGCAGGATCCAAGCTTCCATTCGGTGTGCATACATACATTCACAGGCAGAACAGTTAGGTTGGCAAGGTTTAAGAAGACTAAATAGTGAGGTTAAAGTTTCCTAAGCTACTTTGTATCATTTCCCCATGAGTCCCTTTATATAAATTTGCTGTTTTAACTATCTCAGCCAGTTACTTGTTTTACAATACATCCCCACCTCTGGAACATTACTTATCTATCAAGTGATTATATGATCTTTCTTCCCAGACTACACGATTTTTATCTTTTCTTTGATATTTACTTCACAGGTAAGATTACCAATCAGTTCTTATTTAAAAGAAACAGGAGCAAGTGTCAGCTAACTTAGCTCTCTGTCATCCACGTATGCTCCCGAAGAATACAAGGATTCCAAGCATACTGGGAGGCTCACAGATTCCCGCTTGGCCAGGAAATCCAAGCAGGCATCAAGGAAGTCCTGAAAGAAGCAAGTGTCATGGCAAGATGAGCCTGTTCAAGACTATCTTCACTACTGCTACCATGACCTTGACCCCACACTGTCTCATGATTTTGACCTCAAAACTCTCCTTGTCTTGATAGCTCCCTTAGAACACCATAGAGCATCCAGTGACACATCCATCCCCTGCTTGTTCAGAGCATGTTTCTCTTTGGGGTGGAATCTCTGTTCCTATAGTGTATGAAGAACATTAGCTATAACAGAGTTCTCAAGTTGAAGTCTTTCGCAAAAAGGAGAGTAGACTACGCTTTAGAACAAGATCATTGGATACCAGGTAGATTCAAAATGACAAATTTCCTCCTGCCAACTCTTTTCTGAGCTATTATTCTAAACCCAAACTCTCATAGACTGATTTGCTCTTTAAGGTTTATTTGGTATATTGCCACCAACATTTAGTATTGTTTTTTTTTCAATATTCTTTATGCTCAAAATAATGTAAACACCTTGAGGGTAGAAACTATCTCTGTATATCCTTATACTCAGAAAATGACTTTCCACATTGCCTGTACAGTTATAGAATATTATTTTAAGATGTGTTATTTTTGTTTACGCTTTGGAACATTTGTTTAATGATGCAAAGATGTGTTGCATTTTTTTAGGTTGTATTTGTTTAACTCCGTGAAGCTGGGTTACTTTGCCTGTCTAAACAACTGATCTAATAAAGAGCTAAATGGCCAATAGCGAGGCAGGAGAAAGGACAGGTAGGGCTGGCAGGCAGAGAGAATAAATATGAGAAATCTGGGAGAAGATCAAGGAGCGAAAAAAGAAGAGAACAGCTACACAACCAGATAGCCAGACATGTAATAAGAAGGAAAGAAAAGATATACAGAAAGAGCAAAAGATGGAAGCCCAGAGGCAAAGGCAGATGGGATAATTTAAGAAAATCTGGCAAGAAACAAACCACGCTAAGGTCAAGCATTTAAAAGTAATAGTAAGTTTCCGACTATCTTTATTTGAAAGCTGGGTGGTTAAACGAGTCAAAGAGTAAAAAACAAACAAACAAAACAACAACAACTGAACTGCAATAAATATGTTTTCTAAAGATTATATTGATCATATACTTCTTTTTAAGGGGTTGGCGTGCTATGAGAATTTACGGTGTGTTTCAATTATTTTCATGTTGAATAAAACAAAAGATGGCAAATAGCACTCATCACACAGTTACTATTTGTCAAGGAACCATGGAAAGAATATTCTTTTCTGTAGCAAGAATGAAAACGAAAACAGCTGGGGTCTACTTAGCTTTACAACCGTGTACGTGTGTAACTCTGGGTGACTTCTGCTCACATCCACTCCTCAGCAACCAATTATGGTGGGCACTATTGTTTGGGTCTTTTATAGAAATGGATAGTATTAGGTTCTAAAGAGATGGCTTAGGAGTTGAACACTTGTTGCTTTTCCATTGGACTCAAGTTTCAATTCTTGTCACCCATGATGGATGGCTCACAATAGCTCACCCTACAGGGTGTTGGACACCTCTTCTTGCCTCTAAGGGTAACCTCACACAAGTGGTAGACACATGAAACTATGCATATACATAGAAATAGATTTTTTTAACAAATGAAATGGGTATTATTGGTTATAGAACCTTAGGAAGTTTCTCAAAGTTTCATATCATGTAAGTGAAGAACTGGAACCCAAAGCCTCTTGGGTGTTTTATATTGTTGGGGAAGCAACAGCAGAGGGAAGGTCTCCTTGCTCTAAGGATTGATTCCTTCAGTTTCTTGGGATTCATTATGAGCTCATTTGAAATGCAGATTCTCTAGGCCTCTACCACCTCAGCAGCTGTGGAGGAAGGGCTGGGAAATCTGGATTCCAGCAGACTCTCCAGCTGATTACAGAGCACAGCAATGTCTTAGAACCACCAACTGATAGTCATTTTCTAAATGAGCATCCTCACGTGGCTTTGCACATTCCTGGGTTGTGCTGAATGAAACCCTGCTACCTGACAATTGAATTCTTTTGTATATCACTATTTGTTTTATTAGTGTTTTACCATATTTTGTAATTCTTTTTCAAACGTCATTCCTTTATTTGTATCTGTATGGATATTTTTCCTGTATGTATCTACAGCACATGTGTGTTTGGTGTCTTCAGATGCCAGAAAAAGGCGTCAGGTTCTCTTGGGCTGGAATTACACACAGTTGTGAGCTGTCATGTGTGCGCTGAGAATCAGACTCCGTATTTTTAAACCTTGTACTAATAAATTCCTAGTTTTCACTGATTCTTTTCCCCCACCCTAGAGTTTTTGGTGGTTTTCAAATGTTCTAAGCATATTCAGGGTTTAGCATTTGTTCTTTTCTCTGCTTGGAACATATTTTCTCCCAACAGCCCTAAACAAGACTATAGGTCATAGTTCAAATTACCCCTACCAGAGAGACCTTTCTTGCCCAACCCTTCCGGCTCTGTCATCACTCTCTGTGATTTGTCTTTCTTTTTACAAATAATGGATTTTCTAGGCTTCTGATATCCTATATGTGTCATGTATTTGTCTTCATTTCTTACATTTCCCTTTCTCTTCTTCCGTGCCACTAGAAGGTAAGATATACAACAGTAAAGATTTTTTTTAATCTATTGTGTTATCCTGTATTGCCAGAGACTTGAAGTTTGCTTAGCACATAATAGTAATTCCTAATTATTTTTTTGGCTAAATTAATGTTCTCGCTTACATATAATTATACATTTTATCAGTTTTGTAAATGAGATTTTACTAATCTAGAATGGCTACTTTTTTCTTTTATTGAAAATAGATTTCTTCGCTGGGCAGTGGTGGCACATGCCTTTAATCCTGGGAGGCAGAGGAAGGCAGATCTCTGTGAGTTCAAGGCCAGCCTGGTCTACAAGAGCTAGTTCCAGGATAGGCTTAGCTACAGAGAAACCCTGTCTTGAAAAACCAAAAAAAAAAAAAAAAAAAAAAAAAGAGAGAGAGAGAGAGAGAAATATATTTCTTTTTTATACAATATATTCTGATCATGGTTTCTCTTCCCCAAGCCCTCTGAGAGTTCCCCCACTTCCCCTCCCATTTATCATAAAATGTGGTGGTCATTCAGAATCAAATCAATAGGAAACATTCAGAATTTTATTCTATTAAGTCAGCTCTAGTTAGCCAAAAGTCCTATGTGGTCTTTATAATGAAATGCTAGTGGCTACTATAATTTCATATTATTAATGAGTTTCTAGGCTAGTAGAGGAAAAAAAGGTCACCTAATTGATGTTTTACTAAACACCCAATTATCGCTTAGTTACAGATGCTTTTAGGATAATTCTTGCTGAGTAATTGTTCCTTTTTGTTTACATAACAAAGGCCGTTGGTAGCAGGTTTCAAAGGGATAGCTTTAGCTGCCTGCTTTGATGAACTTGTTTAGGAACAAAATTGACCAAAATCTCCTGCCAAATTAGATATTTGACCCAAAACGGATCAGAGCACTGACGTTTAGCTTAGTGCTCAGGACTTAATCTACTTTTCAAACAATAATTAATGCTGAAAAATATCCGAGTGTTTAATTTTAATCCCGATTTTACAGATGAGGAGCCAAGGGGGAAGAAGTTAAAGGGCTTATTTAAAACACATCACAGATTCACAGCAAGCCGGGACTCCGTGCGCGGTTCTCCGCTCATGTTTGGAAATTCGTCCCTGCCTTGATCTTCTGCTTGTACAATCGCTAGAGTCTAGGCCTGAGAAGTTGGTGAATGATAATTGGCCTTCTCCTGTGCTAATATGCTAACTGGAAGCTTCCATTAACATTTGATCTCTGGGCTGAGACCTGGCTTATGCTCATAAAAAGTGAATCTCTAGCTGAATTTGTGTCATTATTTTGGTTTCTCCCAACCTTTTGGCTAGAAGAGTCAAACTGGTAGGCTTAATGGAAAAAAAAAATCACAAAGTTCCACATATATGTTAGCAAAGAGCATATAATTGTTTACAAAGAAATCAATTAATCTGCGCTCATAATTTCTTTCTCCGAGGCATAGATTCATCATCATATAACACTTGTAGATTCTCACAATGCAGTCAAAGAGATGTACAGGGGAATGCAATAAAATGCTCTATTTCTTCACAGGGTACAGAGAATTTCTGCTGAAGCCTGTCTGCCTTTGGGTATGGGCTCCTTTATTTTAGGAAGAAAGGCTCCAAAGTGTAACTCTACTTGTCAAGCCACTCACTTGTTGGTAAGATTATTTCGTCTCTCCCCTGCCTCCATATCTGTGGTTTGCTCCTCAAGTGATGGTTATGGTAAAAGTTCTCTAGTAAAGTTGTCGTAAGAATTAGGTGATGTGGTCCGGTATGAGTGTTTAGCACAGTGCTTGGCATGTGGCAGGAACAGTGTTATTATTAATGTTATCTGTCCTCTCATCTTGTTCCTCCTTGATATTAAATGATGATGCCTATTATGTGACGATGGGAACAGTATCCTCAACACAAACAGGAATGGTAGTACTTGATTATTTTTCCGTCCTTGTATTCCCAAAGACTGGCTATGAACACTTACCCTACTCAGACCTAACAAAGGCTATAATATAACTATTACCTACTTTAGTTGTCAAATGATTCTGGTACTCAGCACAGATACTTCAAGCTACAATTAAGCAGCCAAAGTCAAGGAAATAGAATCTTTCTCTTTTAGAATAAGAAAGAAATGGCAAGAGCACAATAACTGGCTACAGCTGATCAGGGAGTCAGTTGTCTCTAGATAGTGTAATCAAGGAGGAAGGCAGAAATGCAAAGTTACTCTTGAGCTGCTGTATTGCCAACACAGATGCTCTCTGAGTGAGTGTCTGTGAACTGGCGGATGGGTAGCTAGTTCCTATCCTAAGCACAGCCGCTACACATGTCTAGGAGGATAGACACGCAGATTGTCTTGCTTAATAAATCATCAACTTCCATTCAGCAGAGATTGGAAAGCTAAAATTCCACCTTTCCCAGGCTCTATTAAAGCATGTCTGTCCAATGTGATGTGAACTAAGGGTATTGAACAGATTCGTGTGAGGCTCAACTCGGATCTTTAATTACCCGATGTAGAGAGGAGAAGGGCAAACACCTGTTTTCCCTAGTGCCTGGAACCAGGGCTGGTCTGGTGCTGTGTTATGTTTTACTCTTTTGATTTTTTTTTGGCTGTTTAGTCTTTTTTAACTTTTTTGGGGGGAGCCCACCACCTGGCTCCCAAATAAATCACACACAGAGGCTTATTCTTAGTTATGAATGCCCAGCTTTAGCTTGGCTTGTTTCTTGCCAGCTTTTCTTAACTTAAATTATCCTGTCTACCTTTTGCCTCTGGGTTTTTATCTTTCTTATTTCTGTGTGTCTTGCTTTCACTGTTACTCCGTGGCTGGCTGTGTAGCTGGGTGGCTGAGTGGCTGGCCCCTGATGTCCACCTCTCCTTGTTCTCTTGCTCCTCTTCTTCCTCGTTTCTTCTTCTATTTGTCCTGTCTGTCTGCCCCGCCTATCCCTGCTCTTGTTTTGCTCTTGGCTGTTCAGCACCTTATTAGACCATTAAATGTTTTAGGCAGGCAAAGAATCACAGCTTCACAGTGTTAAACAAATGCAGCATAAACAAAAGCAACACACCTTAAAATAATATTCCCCAGCAGTTCCGAAGGTAGCTGTTGTAGAAGCTGCTGTCTCAGAAGTCTGTTTCTGCGGTTGGGCCTTGGCTGTTGTCCTAGGACACTTTGCTTAAGCTTATTAACTTAGCTATTCTAATCATTCTGTAAAACTCTTAATACTTGGAAGGGTAGCATTCTCTTTCTGTCCAGAAAGGCCAACATGGATTCCATCTGCTGTAACTGAGCCTTGACCAATAAACGGTTTTCTCCTGGTTAGAATTTTCAGGGTTGAAATTCGAAGGCACATGGAATGAATTCCAACTTCATTCTTTCTTCTCATCCTTTTTTTTTTTGCCTTGGTCAAACTCCACTTCCCTCCTTAAATAATCCCTGATGCTCCCCAGCTAGTTGACTTTCTTTGATCCTCTGGTTTTACAATTTAATAAGCGTGTGGGTTTGTTTTGACGTATTCTGTTTAATTTCCATCTTGCCTTCCTACTCACCCAATGCAAATGCTTTGTGGGATGCAATATTAAAATATTACTTAAAGGCCTTTGCATTTCCACGGTGCTTATCAGGGTGTCCAGGTGTAGTGAGGGCTGGAGGAATTTACTCAGTATTACCTAGGCAGGCTCCCTTTGAAACACTGTCTAGGGGTCCTTTACCAAGACTTTGGACAATAACACGCTTGCTGGTGTCTGCTCAATCTCTTTTCCTATTTCTTGAGCTGCAAACCCATCCGATCCATCATGCCCATGAATTTGCACTTGAACATGCTGCTTATACCCTAGATCAAGCATTCTTCAAACGGGATTTATCGCCTGTACCCCCAAGCCTGCCTTTCCTTTCAGATTGCTGTTAATGAGCAGGGGACCTCGTTTTCCATACCATCTAAGCAGTAATAAGTTGAGAACAAAGTTGAACAGCAAGGATTCCAGAGGTAAGGGGACCTGGTTAGGCTCACCCTGGCTCTGTCACCTGATGATTTGGCTAAGTGGCTTCATTTCTGATTACTTTAGCTTTCTGTATAAAACATGACTGATAACCACACCTCCTTTTAGAAGGGTTGAATAAATGAGAATATTAGAAAGTGCTTATGGTGCCTAGCTCATAGTGAGCATGTTTAATATTACCGAGTTTTTAAATTATCTTAGTGTTGTGTGATTCTTATTAAATAAGAGATTAAAAACCAGTATCTCTCAGAAAATACATAGAAGTCAGTACATTTTCTATTTATGCAACATCTACCCACTCCACATTTATGAAATTAAATATAGAATAAGTTCTTTAAACTCATCTCATCTACTAATTTTAACCTCCAAAAATTTAGCATCCACAGATAGGGTTAAACCCTGGAAACCTGTTAATGAAGTATGGTCTGCTTTTGGAGAATCATAAAGACCTACTGATGTTTATATAGCTCTTCCAGATGAACACTAAAACTTGACAATCCTTTTGTACCTCTTCTTTTTAAAGGGAGGCACTGACTATAATTTGTTAAATTTTGTGAGCTCTTTTTATATTGTATAAAGTAGGATGGAAAAAGAGGCAAAAAAGTTTTAAAACTAGGAATTGAAATAAAAGCAAGATGTGTAATTATCCTCCTACTATCTTTATTAATATTTATTTATTTATTTATTTATTTATTTATTTAGTATATGGTATTCTGTCTGTGTGTATGCCTGCAGGCCAGAAGAGGGCACCAGACCTCATTACAGATGGTTGTGAGCCACCATGTGGTTGTTGGGAATTGAACTCAGGACCTTTGGAAGAGCAGACAGTGCTCTTAACCTCTGAGCCGTTTCTCCAGCCCCCCCCCACACTATCTTTTAACCTTATTTTAAAACTTTGTTATCTGCTGTACAATACATAAACTTGCTGATACATGAAGACATCCCACCATACCTGAAGCCTAGACAGGTTAGTGAACGTGTATGTGGAGTTTAGAGTTGTCTTTTTCCTACTTTATTGGGAAAATGACTTCAGAAGATTTGCTTTTTAGCCATTAAGACAGGTCATGGAAATAGAAAATCGGCACATGCTCACTGTCTCCTGCTTTTGACTCGAAGATGCTGTTGCTTCCAGAAGATGTTATTGCCCTGAACCCCCACTCTTCGCTACTCAGGCTCTGCCATGGTCCTGCTCAGTCCACACTCAGTGAGTAGAAAGACAGGAGTCTTCTGATACCAGGCAGACTTTTGCTTACTAAAGAGAGCCAGTCTAAGATTTTTTCATGTTTATTTCACAAATGGAATTATACTTTCTTTTCTTCTTCTTCTTCTTCTTCTTCTTCTTCTTCTTCTTCTTCTTCTT
>JABTXL010005037.1:17935368-18085199 GCA_025134845.1 Neodon shergylaensis | reverse complement strand
TTCCTTCCTTCCTTCCTTCCTTCCTTCCTTCCTTCCTTCCTTCCTTCTTTAGCCCTGAGTTCATGCAGCACTGCGACCTCTCTGGTCTGCACACCTTAGAGGTAGTAGACACCTACTGACAGGAATTGCTCTGTGGCTTCCTCATTCATGCCTGTTTGCTCAGCTCCTGTCATCTGTGTGATTGATGCCCTCAGTTAAACTTTCTGCTATGAATTCTGAAATGGTTCCTGGTTCTCTGGTTGATTCCTTATTGGTGCTTGAATATAAAGTACTTAATATAATATCTGCACAATAATTTTCTTTATGCAATGGATATAAACAAATAACTGATGTGGAAATTGGTTGATCTCTAAGAATTTTAAATCTGAGTAAAGTACCACAGGCTCCTAACCTCTTTTTCATAACTTCAAAATCTATAAAGCTCTGAAAACTGAATTTAAAATAAATGTGTAGAAAACTCATTTGATTGCAAATTCTGACTTGAATTGATAAGAAGCTACCTGTACCTTCTATATAGTTGTTTCATATACAGGCTTTATTGAATAAAAAAAAGATGAATGAATTCGATTCCAGAAGACAACCAGTAAGGAGGTCATGAGTTCAGTTTCAGGGGACTCTGTTGAGGAAGTATTGCAGTGAATGGAATTTGCACATAAAATTCCAAGTGACTCAGGGCTCGGGAATCCATTGGATCCAGGTGTAGGGTAGACTTTGTAAGACCCTATTACATTTTAATTAAGAAAGAGTTCTCTTTGAAATGGGCCTCACGGAAGGGTGAATGGCAGAGATGAATAGTAGGAGTATTCTGAGTAAGAAGAAAGCTATGAAGAAAATCATAGGAAAAGGGAACATTAATTACTACATGTATGAAATACTATATATGAGCAGGAGTAGGTAAGAAAGAAAAATGAGTATTATATAAATAATAAAAACATCAGATATTGAATATTACTAATCAGAAATTGGGAACTTTTAAGGATAATGACTTTGATGTTGTGCTGAAAGCCATTAAATGACTGGCCTGTGGTGGAAATTTTGGAGATGGGGTACAATTTAACAGGCTGCTTTAGTAGAATAGGCCAATGAATTGAAATAAAGCAACATAATTTTAAACAAATACAGATTATATGAATATAGAATCTATAAGAGGTGATAATTGACTGTATGGGCATAACACAGGAGGGGAAAGGGTGAGTATTTAAAGTTCTATCAACAGAAATCTCCAAGGAAGGGGGAGGAAAAAGAGTTGGGTGATGAATGTTTAAGTTAGGATGTACTGAGGAACTCAAATACAAAAGCCATCTGGAGCTGTTGGAATTTACCAAAGATGGCAAATAAATACAAGCTTCCCTAAAGTCATCCGCAGATTCATGGGTTATGCAAAAGGGATTTCAAGTGTGTTCATCATTTGAATTTAGCATATGGAAATTTGACTTCGGAATGGGGAGATCTGCTTTCACAAGCTCTTCAAAACAAAAGTCTTGCAATGCTACCATTTAAAATAGATTTCTGTAGCTAAGAATAGAGGCGCCTATTTCCACATTAACAATTCACTTCCCCTAGCACATACACTGTGGCTTTAGAAGTGCAAACCGAGGGGACACACAATTACAAGACGAAATTTCAGAATGAGTTCATGGTTTAGACTTTGTGATGATTTTGCATTACGCACCAAGGGCGGTATGAAAAGCCTCATTCCTCAAAAGTGGTTTTATTAGACAATTTCCCTCTTCCTTTGTGCAATGCCAGCCACTAAAACCACGGACATATTTTTTATCATTGCTCAAGTGGCATTGAAACCGCACTGCCACAGTGGCAGATGAGCCTCTCTTATGGAGACAGCGTCTTGTTTACAGGCCAGCATGGTCTGTAAGCTTACAGCTAGTTCCTTTCCACCACGTGGGTCTCTTTGCGGCTGGAATGGAATAACCTATGATATGTGTATAGCAGGACACTTACATTCGTTCGCTAGAACTGTTGTGACAACCGCCACAAACTGAATTTTGCTATTCTAGTTTTGGAAGGGAGAAGCTTGATACCAATATGTAGTATGAGAGAACGGGGACCCTTTGTTCATCCTGGCTGCCCGGCTAGCTTAGCCCCTGAAATAATCACACAGAAATTGTATTAATTAAATTACTGCCTGGCCCACTATCTCTAGCCTCTTATTGGCTAACTCTCACATCTTGATTTAACCCATTTCTAATAATCTGTATTGCCACCTGACTGTGGCTTACCAGCATGAGTCTAACCAGCGTCCGTCTGGGGCAGGAGAACCATGGCATCTGCCACACTGCCCTTCTTCCCAGCATCCAGTTCTCTTTTCCACGCCTATCTAAGTTCTGCCCTATCAAAAGGCCAAGGCAGTTTCTTTATTCAACCAATGAAAGCAACACAAATACAGAAGGACCTCCTATACCACCAGTGTGCCAGAGAGCTGTTGGTGAGGTAGTGGGATCTATTCTGGGCCTATGTCCTTTGCTTATGGACACTGTTTTTTCCTGTGTCTGGTCACATCATTCCCTCAATGCTTGCCATTCTCTCTGTGTATTTTTATTCTTTTATAAGAATGTCAGTCACTTTGGATCAGGGTCTACACTGATGTTCTCATTTTGATATATTACTTTTACAATGACCCTATGTCCAAATAAGGACATACTCTGGGATACTCAGGAATCCAATGTGTCTTTTTGAGGCACACAGTTCCAACTATAACCACACATTGTTATTAGGTGTGCTCCTATGATGTGTGTGTCCCTTTTCCCCATTGTAACATGTAAAAAAGACTGCTACATGGGTTCAGAACTGGATAGAAATGGCTGCTGTGAACTCATAAGGGGTCTCCTGGATGATGGGCTGGCCCAAGTACAGAGTGGATTCCCAACTGAGAGGTGACCATTTATTTATGGAGACGTCTCTTTACTCTACAATAATGATATTTTCTTGGTCTGGGAGTGTAGCTAAGTGACAGAGTCCATCTCTGGTATGCATGAGACACTGGGTTTAAGCTCAAGCACTGAAATTTTTTTCTGTAAAAAATAAAAATCATATTATGAATGCATCCCAACTGTTTGTCTGTGACTAAAAGCAATAACTTGGTTATGAAAAAACTTGAAGAGTGGCATTTTATTTTACTTGATTGTCACAATCATTCTTTTAAGACAGTGTTTATTGAAGCATTACTTTCAGTAGCAACATCTAGAAGAAGCACTCGTATTTATAGAATGTGTAAATAAACACTGTATATCCCTGTAGTGTGGATATATTGTGCTTCCCATAGTTAACTTTTATTTAGCTATGGTAAGTTTCTGATGGCTGGGCTTTGTTCTTTTCCCAACATATAAATTACTTAAATGAATCAACTGCAGAACATATCATTTGTGAGATTCTATTGTTACCACTGCTTCATCATTCAGGGAGAAGAATAAAAAAAGAAATTTTTTTTATTGGGGTGATGGTCTCTAAATATCATAAAAACACTGCAGTTATAGAACCTAGACACTGTCAGAAGGAATCCAGTCTTTTCTTGTACAGTGCCAAATCGAGGCTCAAAGGGATCACGTTTCTGAGTTCACCCTGGAAATTAGTGTCAGGATGAACAGCAGTGCTGCCCAGTGGAAGAGCGGGCACTGTGAACTGAGTCTTATTGCTCTTGTTTCACACACCACTGTCTTTAAGATCTCCGGGTCAGGGTCAGTTGAGGGTAGGCTGATCTCAGCGAGGCTCAGCTGGGTGGTCCTGTGCAAAATCATCTGGGATCACTCATGGGTATGGACGTCAGCTAATGTGGGCTTGGCTTGGCTGGATAACTGGGTTTTGTTTTCTGGGTCTCATTCCTCCCTTGGGACCAGTAGGCCAACTTGAGCTTGATATCAAGGCCATGACTGTGGACCACGGGAGCAAACCCAAGTGCGTCAAGTCCTTTCAGGATATGTTATGGAGTTCAAATTCTATTGATGAAATTAAAAGGCTGCTGCCAAGGCAAAAAAAAAAAAAAAAAAGAAATACTCTTTTCTCAGTGGGCAGAATTGTGAAGTCACATGGAAAACGGTATTGATATTGGGAGTGCTATGATGAATTAGTGTTAATGAAGAATTAATCCTACCATAAATGGTCCAAGATGGAAATGGGAGGAAAAAACGAATATATGGGGTGTGTTTATTTCACTGTATGAATATGGCACATGACTCTTTGCTTTGTGAAAATTAGCTCTCAGTTTATTATAACACAATTCACAATATCTGTATTACTGAATAATTATAAAGAATAAAAAGATGGCACTTATAAAATACTAGTCTTTGATCCAAATGGACTTGAGTTTTGTGCATGGTGATCGATAAAGACCTCAACATAAAGCCAGCCACGCTGAACCTCATAGAAGAGAAAGTGGGAAGTACACTTGAACACGTTGGCACAGGAGACCACTTCCTAAATGTAACCCCAGTAGCACAGACACTGAGAGAAACAATTAATAAATGGGACCTCCTGAAACTGAAAAGCTTCAGTAAGCAAAGGACACAGTCTGAAGCCGCAAAACAATCCCACACAAGTAAAGAATTATGGATAATAAAAAAAGGTTATTTATATGAGGGAAAAAAACTTACAGATCATTGTCCCAAACAACAGTCCTCTCATCACAAACAGGAAACAGAGAGTCTAGCAGCTGGAAGCAAGAGAGCACACAGGGTTCCAGCTGCTTTTAAAGAATAAGAGACCACGCCCCAGTGGGCTGGTATCTTAAAGGCTATTGGCTGAAGGAGCAGAATGTGTTCCGGCAGCACAGGTCAACAAGACAAAATGACAGCCCACAGAATGGGGAAAGATCTTCACTACATCAGACAGAGGTCTGATCTCCAAAATATACAAAGACCTCAAGAAAAATTGGTCATCAAAAGGATGTATAATCCAATAAAAAAAATCTAAAATGGCTGAAAGACACTAAAGGAAATATTCAACATCCTTAGTCTACAGAGAAATGCAAATCAAAACAGCTCTGAGATTCCATCTTACACCTACAAGAATGGCCAAGATCAAAAACACTGATAAAACTTATGCTGGAGAGGTTGTGGGGGAAAGGGAACACTCTTTCATTGCTGGTGGGAATGCAAGCTGGAACAGCCCCTTTGGATGTCAGTGTGTCAATATCTCAGAAAATTAGGAAATAACCTTCCTCAAAACCCAGTAATACCACTTTTGGGTATATATCCAAAGGATGCTCAATTGTGCCACAAAGACATGTGCTCAACTATGTTCATAGCAGCATTGTTTGTCATAGCTAGAACATGGAAACACCCTTTAGGTGTTTATGCCCCTTGACTGAAGAATGAACAAGGAAAATATGGTACATTTACACAATGGAGCACTACACAGCAGAGAAAAATAATGGCATCTTGAATTTTGCTGGAAAATGGATGGATCCAGAAAACATTATTTTGAGTGAGGCAACCCAGACACAGGAAGACAATTATCATATGTACTCATTCATAAGTGGTTTTTAAACATAAAGCAAAGAAAACCAGCCTACAAATCACAATCCCGGAGAACCTAGACAACAATGAGGACCCTAAGAGAGACTTACATGGATCTAATCTAAATGAGAAGTAGTAAAAAACAAGATTTTCTGAATAAATTGTAAGCATGGGGACCATAGGAGAGGGTTGAAGGGGAGGGGAGGAACGGGGTGGGGGCATAGAAAAAAGTTGAGCTCAATAAAATCAATTAAAAAATAGTAGTCTTGTAGTATACTTTGAATTATGTTAGAAAATTTCCAGTGTATACTTTGGGGGCCAACATATCTAAAATTAAAAAAGACAAAAGAATACAGCAAATCAAGTATATAGTGATATTTTTGCATTAATGAAGAGAAAGAATAAGGGGAAACTTTCCTGGCATTAAGAAATTGTTCAGTAAACATGGATGGAAAGGACAGAGAGGATATTCCAAGGATAGAGGAAGACAGGCATAAAATCAAATGTGAAAATGATGTTGAATATCTCTAGATAAGCATATTCCCTCTGTGTGAGGAAGAGGCAAAACACAAGAGAAGACCCATGGAACTTGTGACTTGGTATGTTTTACTTTTCTTCAAGCTTCTAACCTTTTCCCAACTTTAATAACCATTATCTCTAACCCTTGCTAGAATGTGCATATTCTTATATTCTTTACTTATTAATTACTCCCCAGGGGTCTCCAGTGTGTAAAGCATTGTATCTGATGTGGCCAGGGCTGTCGAAGAAGTCGTGACGACGTGTTTGTTTAGAGGTAAATGCCAAAGAAACTGATGTGATCCAGGAGTCTAGACAGCCTGAATTTGCTTCCCAGTAATTTCTCTTCTCTTCTCTATGGACTTTCCTATTCTGCGCCCCAGGCTAGTGTCTACTAACAGCTGCAGCTGAGTTTTGTGGCCTTCTGGCTTCCATTTGAGTTTAGGCCAGAGGATGTGCCAGCGGTGGCCAGAGGCTGGGAAGGCCTTCCTGCTGGCCTAAGGGCTGGACTGACTCCCTTCATAGAGTTCCACTTCCACGCAGCAGGAAGAACCAGGCTTCTCTTAGAGCTCCAGCCGCAGTCTCCCCTGCATTCTGGGAACTGCTTCTTCCCTTGGCCTTCAAAGCCCACTCCTGTTTCTCCTGAAGTACTTCTTCAGTTCCCCATACACACTTTTATAGACGGCCCCTTTTTACTCAGTCTTTTTAATCTTTTTATTTTATGTCATCTGTGTTGTGTGGAGACCCTGACTGGGAGCTGAAAGAAAAAGAATTCCCGTTATAAAGCTAAGAAATGTGTTGAAGGCCAAATGTTGATAATACATTTTCTTTGCAAATGTGGGGAGTTCTGGGGTTGTGATACCTTATTTTATTTTTAGGTATTTTCATAAATTTGATTTGGGGTTGGAAATGCTTTTTTAGTCTATACTATTTGACTTTCCTGAGATACTAAGGATAGCATGAGTTGTGTAGTACAGAACCTCTCCCCTCTCCTCCTTTCCTTTCTCTTCCTCTAAGACTCTTTGCTTCCCTCTTTTTTTGTTTCCGCCCCTACCCCCTCCACATTACTTTCCTTAGTTTCTGTGTGGAGGAGATCAAGAAAGCAAAGTGAGATTTGGGCAAAACTATAGAAGTATTGATTTGTGAAAAAAAAAATAAACATTCAGGAAGATAATTTGATACTCATAATATCGTCATAAAGTTTGAACTGCTAGTATTCATGCTCATGCATTATACTTTCTCATGCCTTATAGGTTCTAGCCCAAATACTCTTCTCTCAGGAACTTTTATGTTTCTTAAAGTTTCTTTCAAAATCTTAGTCTACTTCCCCAACACCCTAGGGATTCTTTCCTATCCTTTTTATAATTTCCTTTTATAATTCCATTCTATGGCGCATTCGAAATAGGGGAAAGTAAATATTCAAAGAATTAATATTTATGTTGCGTTTTCCCTATAGAAAAACTCAGAGTAGCACGCAAACACCTCATGATGAATCTTGTTGGGAGCTCACACTTACTGAATTAGGGAGAATGCAGGCCTGCCATCTGTTCCTGTGCGAAGCTAAGCCTCTTTAGATGGAATATCAGACAATAATCTTATCTGTTGTCTCAATGTTGCTTATTGTGTTTGCTGACTCATCCTTTGATGGTCAGTTTTTGTTTACATGATGTCACACTGACCCCCTTTCTGTCCCCAGACCGTGTACTTTATGATTATCCTGACTCTCTTTTGATGATGTAATTTTTCCCCTTCTCTTTTTTCAACTTCTCCGCTTCAAATGAGCAAATGCCTACTCTAGTTGACCGCTCTCATAAAAAATGATCATCATTCAAATCTCTCTGGAATAAGGTTGTTCTCATCACACAGATTGGGAAGCGAGGCTGAGTGCTTTACCAGAATCATAATAACATTGAAAAAAAATGTTAGTTGCTAAGGTGCAGTTAGTTGGAATTTCTGCTGTTTCCAAATTTTGTGTCTCCCTTTGTAAGTTAACTTTGTGTTTTTTTTTTTATTGAGAAAGTACTTGAGATAATTAGGGTAGAAAGATAAAAATGACTCATTTGGCTTAAAGTTAAGGGGTTACTGGTCCAGTAATGTTTCAGAAAGGGAGGCTGAGGATATACACATTGCCCTGAGCCTCTGATGAGATGACACAAAATGGCAAGTGTGTGACAGACAAACACATGAGCTAGGAGGAAAGAGAGAGGAAGAGACTGGCCCTACTTCTTAAAGGTTGCTTACATCCATAGCCTCTGTGCTGGATAGTTTAATGTCACCTTGACACAAGCTAGTATCATTGGAGAGGAGGGAGCATCAATTGAGAAAATGCCTCCATAAGATCAAGATGTAGGCAAGCCTGTAGGGTATTTTCTTCATTAGTGATGGATGGGGAGGGCCCAGACAATTGAGGGAGGTGGTGGTCCTGGGGCCTGTAAGAAAGCAGGCTGCCATGAGGAACAAGCCAGTAAGTACCCCTCCATGGCCTCTGCTTCAGCTCCTGCCTCCAGGTTTTTGTTCTGTTTGAATTCCTTCTCTGCTTTCTTTTGATGATGAACAATTTCATGGAAGTATAAACCAAATGAACCCTTTCCTCCCCAGCTTGCTTCTCGGTCATGATGTTTCATTGCAGCAATAGAAACCCTAACTAAGACAAGTCCCACCATGTGGGATCTCATAAAATGTGCTCATACAATGAATAAGTGCGGAACTAGTAATATTCCCTAATTACTGGAATTGAGAAATGGCTTAAAAGCTGTCACAGTTTAGAACAGGAGGAGAGAAAAGTTAAATTGTGGTAGACATTGATACCACAGAAAAATGCTATGCTATGGGAAAACAAGAGAGTTAGATCTTGGAGAGCTAACACGTAAGTAACCTTGAAATATAAGCAAGACCTTCCTAAAAGGAATGAATTTCAGGTTGAGATTATTAATGCTGTCTTTATTTGAAATTTTGGTATTTCCATGTATTTTCGTATTGATTTTGATTTTTAGGAATTGTGTTTAAAGAGTTGTCTTGACCCTTGGGGTCTTGGTAACCCTTTGAACTTTCTTCCAGCAGTGAATGAAACTTCAGCTCACTGTTCTTCTCCCAGGAATAGTTGTGACATTTTCCATGAAGTCACAGGAAATTTAGTGAGTAAAGGGTGTGAGTCTGTGGAGATGGTGGAAACGTGGCGAGTGACCAGAGATGGGGCTTCACGTGGTCCTGAGGTGAATTTCCCACAGACTGAAAGCTTTTACTCTCATTTTTTTTACTTCTTTTTTATTTATTTATTTATTTATTTATTTATTTATTTATTTATTTATTTATTATGTATACAATATTCTGTCTGTGTGTATGTCTGCAGTCCAGAAGAGGGCACCAGACCTCATTACAGATGGTTGTGAGCCACCATGTGGTTGCCGGGAATTGAACTCAGGACCTTTGGAAGAGCAGGCAATGCTCTTAACCTCTGAGCCATCTCTCCAGCTCCCCTTTTACTCTCATTTTTGCAAAAGAAAAATTGAAAGCATTTTTAAAAATCGAGAGAGACGTAATTAGATTTGATTTCTGGAAGATCCTTTCAGAGAGAACTGAGTTGATGGGATCGACAGAGCAGGAAACAAATAATTTCATCAAATAAGAGAAAGAGAAACTTTGGGAACCCAAATAAAAGCAATGAAGATAGGTAATGATAAGGGGCAATATGAATTTATAATTGAGTTTTTCTTTTGCTAATTATGCAGTTGCTAGCTTGTTTTTCAAAGAAGCCTCAAGGATCGGTGTTAAGATGTCATTGTTTGATATCCCTTTTAATGTCTTGCCTGCCTTTAGTTGAGGGGTGAAGCAAGAACACATTTGCACCTCTTCAACACAATACCTTATCTGATGAACCCTGCCTTCCTTTGTTCTAAAAACATCAGCCTCAGGAAACCTCAGAATTTATCTCACTTAGCATCCTACCATGTACTGAGGTCCAGAAGTAAAATAAGGGTGACAGTCTGAGGAATTGAGTATAGTCTCTGGTTACCCGACAACCTTCTCTTGTTCATAAATGTTTCAGCTCTGGGCAGGAGAAAAGGCCTCTGTAATGTCAATGTTGGATTTATCCTACTGTAGATTCTTTCCCCTTCATTTGTTGATTTAGTAACAGATTTGACCCTATGAGGTCTTTAAAAAATTATAACCTAAGTTTTATAGGAGTAAACATTGATTTAGTGAAGGCAGCAAATATCTTTGAAAGACAATTCGCTCAAACATAACTCAACAGAGGTTATGTCATGCTTCATGACTTAATTTGTGCTAAATCGGTCGGAAATATCAGAGTTGCTATTCCGGGATGGTAAGCTATAATAATATGAAAATAATAGATAAAAAGGATAAAGGTCTGGGGATGATGGCATTTCATGTTTCTAACCAGTTTGCTTTATGCTTTCAACAATATTAAAGTATGAGCTTGCAAAGACTAGAGCTAAGGCCGTAGCACGTTTTCCTGGAAAAATGTGTCACGTTGAGAAGCGATAAGTAACTTTATCTTGGCAGTGGCTCCTGGCTCCCTTGGAGCATATTGTTTAATAGATTTTTCTAAGTGTTTTCCTAATAGGGCATCTTCCTCACAAGCCTCAATGCCAAGTGCCTTATCCTGGATATTACATGTTCACATTCAACTTACTTAGGGAAGGGAGTTGAACAACTTCTAGTGAGTTTGGGGAATAGAATTTTCTAGTCATTAGGGTCCTGTCATCTTTGTCCTTCCTCTTCCATCCCTCCCTTTTCTTAACTTGGTGAATTGTCTTTTCCAGAAGTTTCAAACAACATTTCTATATTTGTAACTAAACTATACCAACTCATTCCATGTTTCTGAGACCTAGAGCTACAGGCTTACCCACTCTCTGCACTTTTCTAACAGGATTGCTCATTTTTTTTGTCTACTTTAACTTGTAGCATGTGATCAACTTTTGATTCCTCCTTTTCCTTTTTTTTTTTGTCTTTCCGGTCTCCCCATTCTCTTCTCTCTGCATGGCTGTACTCACAGCCGTCACAGTAGGGCACTTGTTACGACATGCCTAGACCATCACAAAAGCTCCTCCCATCGTCCTTTTACATTCTTTTGCCTCTCCCTATTCCTCCAATCTCTACTTCACCCCAAGAAGATGATAATTATTATGTTACTCTTCTTTCAAAATTAGGGGAGGGGATTTAGCTCCGCGATAGAGTGTTTATCTAACAAAGAAAAGGTCTAAGATTTGGGTCCAAGCACTGAAAAAAAAAGTCAAAAATTATTATCTCAGGGCTGGATAGACAGTTCAGTAGATTGTCTTCCAAGAACAAGACCCTGAGTTTGGGCTGAAGAACCCCACAAAGCACAAGAAACCAGGTGCAGCAGTACATGTCTTTGTTGTCAGCACTGGGAAGTGGCAACAGGTGAATTGTAGGGTTTCTTGGCCAGACAAGGTTCTTCAGGACAGTAGGAGACCCTTCTCCAGGGAAAGGTGGTCAGGACAGTAGACCCTTCTCCAGGGGACGGTGGATGCTGCCCGAGGAACAGCAGCTGAGATTGCACTTTAGCCTCCAGATGTGTGTTCACATGTTTGTGCATCCCCCCCCCCCACAGACAGACATGTTCAGACACACATACATCTATGTGTGCAGGCATACCCACCCACCTTTGTCTGCTTTTCCTTTTACCATTTCAAGCCAAATATCTCAACCCTAACCTATCTTCATTTTATTGTGTTTTCGTCTGTTTTATGTTTAAATTTATGTAGCATAAAACTTGGTGTGTGTGTGTGGGCACATGTGTGTGTGTGGGCACATGTGTGTGTGTGTGTAGTTCTGGGAATGTTTTCATCATCACAGTAAGTAGGTTTTTATCTTTCTCAATTCTCATCTCATGATGTCTCTCTGTATCTACACTCTTCCTTCATCCTTATCCTCATCAATCATCGATCATTTTTCTATCCTTACACTTTTTCTTTTCCAGATCACGCTGCAAATAGAATCACATAGCTGAATCTGGTTCTTTCCAATAGGATGATGAAATTGAGATTTATCCCTTTCCTTACACATACCAATAATTCATTCTTTTTTTATTGTTGAGCAACAATTGCTCAATAATAATTGCTTTATATGGACCACCCATTTTTCTCATTCATCCATCCATCCATCCATCCATCCATCCATCCATCCATTCATTGAAGGATATTTTATTTTATTTTGGGAAAATTAGATTTAAGTTAAATACAAATGTTTATATGTAGCTGCTTATATGAATATGTTTTTATTTCTCTAGAGTGAATACCTAAAGGTAGAATAACAGAGTCATTAGTACGTGCATATTTGACTATAAGAAACTGGCAAATTATTTGGTTAAGTGAGCATACTAGTTTAGTTTCAGCAGCAATGTTATGAGCATTCCTGTTGTTCTAGCATCACTAGCACCTTTTAAAAATGTTAATTGAAATAGAATTTCAGTATCTTCTCCCTCTCATTTTTCTCTCCATCCTTCCCAAACCCTTCCCATACCCCCTGTCCAGTTGATAGTCAAAGAAAGTTTCCAGCGACTCAGAAACAAAGTTTCAGTCAGTATAGATTGATTTGCAGCTGACCAGTTAAAATCTTTCCAATGGCTAACCAGTGTTCATCAGAGGAGATGATGGTTGTTAGCTATGCTGGCTAGCTTGTGATTTTTGTTAGTGTTGGACAGCAACTGCTTATCCATGAGTAGAAATTCACAATTCAGAGAGTTTTGGTTGCAGAGCTCTTCTCAGATATCCTGTACTTACTGAAGCCCAATTGCATAGATACAATATGCTTTGCCAAACACTGGTATTAATTTTAAAGACTTTTCTTGATTATTAGTTGATACACATTTAACAATATATTGAAAATGTGAGATGATTGAGTTCCAGTCCATAGGAATACATAGTCAGACCCTGTCTTGAGAAAACAAAAAACACAGTGGTAAGTTTTACTATATGGACAAACTCATCAAGATATACAACCACAACAAAGTAAGTGATATTTTCATTATCTCCTAAAGATTTCTTATGCTTCTTTGTGATTTCTCCCTCCCATTCTGTTGAAAAGAATGACTCTTCTTCCTCCTTAGCTAACCATTAATCTGCTTTATGTAATTATAAATTAGTTTGTATATTCTGAATTTTATGAAATGCACTATATATATTATATGCCTTTTTAGTTGAGGTTATTATATTCAGCATATATTTTGATGCATGTTCTAGAACACATAAATTGGAATATGTAAACATTGTAGATATACGTCAGCATATTAATACATTCATCTTGTCACAGAATTTAGGCCGCTTTCATGTGTGTCTAATACAAAAAATTTCTTTGGATATTCATTTGTCATTTTGTGTTTATAATTGATTTTATTTCTCTTTGTTAAAAGTTGAGAATAGGACCATAGATCAAATGATAAGTATATATTTGATTTTAAATTTTTTTCAATATTTTTGTAAAATGATTGTGGCATTTTACAGTCCTCTCCGTAATGGATGAGAAATCTGGTTGTTTCCTATTATAACTAGTGACAAGACTGATAATTTTTATTTCAATCTATACTAGCATAATGAGTAGTGATAACATGTTTTCATGTGCTTATTTATTGTCCACATATTTTCCCTTATTTTTACTTTTATTTTTTTATATTTTAAAAGCCACAAAGTTGAGATGGGATAAGGAGATGAAGGATAGACCTTGAAGGAGTAATGGGGAGGAATGGAGGGTGAATATGGTTTAAGTACATGGTATAAAATTCTCAAAAAATTAATAAAATATTATATAGAATTATTTTTCTTGTCTTATTAGCAAGTTTTAAAAAAATCTATCAAAAACAAGTTCTTGGTCCCATTTTTAAGCGGCTTGTTTGTTTGCTTGGTATTTAATTTTTGAGTTCTTTATATATTCCTGGTACTAACTCTTCTTCATTGTAATGATTCCTTTCTCCCCACCTTAATATTTAAAGATGTATTACAAGGTGATTTTTTAGTTGGGAAATATTATTATTATTATTATTATTGGTTTTTCGAGACAGGGTTTCTCTGTGGCTTTGGAGCCTGTCCTGGAACTAGCTCTGTAGACCAGGCTGGTCTCGAACTCACAGAGATCTGCCTGCCTCTGCCTCCCGAGTGCTGGGATTAAAGGCGTGCGCCACCATCGCCCGGCTAGAAATATTATTTTTTGAGATATGTCCTATAATAATGAAATATCAGGTAGGCTGAAAGGAACAATAAAAAAGATTAAGTAGAGTAAGATAAAAATTCACTCAAATAAATACTACAGTCAATAAAATTATTATAAAGAATAGCTGACAAGGAACATTCTTATAAGCCATTTCTTTCAAAAGTATTGAAAATTAAGGCTGTATCTTTGTGGTTCCCAACCTGTGGGTCGTGACCTTTTGGGAGGTCACATATGAGAGACCCTGCAATAAGCTATTTATATTACCATTAATAACAGTGACAAAATTATAGTTATGAATAGCAATAAAATAATTTTATGGTTGGAGGTCACCACAGCATGAGGAACTCTATTAAAGGGTCGTAACATCAGGAGGGGTGAGAACCACTGCTCTATCTTATTTTATCTAGTAAGGATAGCTTTAAAAAAAATGCTCACAGTCAGGCATTGCGACTAACACCTGTAGTTTTAGCACTTGGAAGGCTGAGGCAGGAGGATTGATGTCAGTTTGAGGCCAGTTTGACTGGATTCCTTACCAAGCTGGGCTACAGAGTGAGGCATTATCTCAAGAACAACTCGACTAAACTAAAATGAAAGTCCTCAAAAGTGAAAATCATGATTTTATTACAGGAACACCCCTATTTTCATATGGACTTATGTTGATGTTAGGATAAAAGGCAACTTCTTGACTAAAGAAAAGGCACCTGTAGCCTTCATGGCTAGACTCCAGTATAAAACCCAAACTAACCTAGCATTTCAGACACAAAATAGTTTCATCCCAAACAATATTTCCATGGTCACTATTTTTCTTTTCTGTTATATATTTAAAGCTCAGAGAAGATGAAACTGTATGGTGCTGTGATTTCCACAGCAAATAACTTTATGACAATTCTCAAAACACCCTTTACTCCTGACTCTTTCTGCCCTACTGACGAAGCCGCTATCTTTACTTGTATTGTCTATTCCTAGTTTATTTTCTCACGTCTGAAAGTAGGCTTTTTGAGAAGAGGAGAATCCTCCCTTCAATGGTTGGAGGAGGGAGAAATGGCCCATTTAGGGGAAAGAATAATTAACATTACTGAAACTGAGGAAGACTGCATAGGCTTGTGCTACCCAGAGCTTGTGATTCTTGACTCTCCAAAAACACTGGACTCCAAGCTCTCACCCTTTAGTTAGAGTTGAACCCCTATGCATGATTTGATGAGTTAGTTATTGGGGGTGGGATGGAAAGAATAACACCAAAGGGCTCTTTTGAAGCAGTCTTGCAGCTTCAAATTGAATAATAGACTCATAAGCAAAGCTCGCTTCATGGCCACACCCCCCAACACACTCCTTTTTTTTTCTGTTATGGATATCCAATATGAAAAGAGCAACTCGGTCACCCAAATGACAGATATTAGACTGTCCCTAGTCTACCTTGGTGTAGGGACTCAGAAAATTTAATTCAGTTTTAGAAAAAAGAAGAATAAGCTTACTCTTCTTGAAGTTAGTAATTTAGTAATTGAAGGTAGAAATGTCTTTCAAGAGGACAGCCAGCTTCTTGACATAAGATCCCGTCTCTGGAAGCCCCCATTCATTCAATATGAGAAAATAGCTACCTCTCCATGCTATGGGATATGCAAGGTAAGCCAGAAGGAATTGATATTGTATTGATAAGGGACAGAGAGGAAGTAGGTGTCGTGTTTAGGGATATTGACTTCGAGGTGAGCCCACTTGGATTGTGATGCAAGGTTTGTCCTATTACAAGTGAATATTAATCTCACGATGTTGCAATTTCCTTATCTGTGAAATGGGATCATGACACAATGACCTCAGAATGCTGTTTTATTAATCCTATGATTAAGTGAAATGATATGTACAAAACTTTAGTGTCCAGCACATTTGTCTTCCATAAATGCTAGTGATAGGTATTTTACAAATGACAAAAGGCTGTGTCTTCAGGCTTATGTAGGAAAATATAATAAGAAGATTTAGTTGATGCTTTCACAGTATATTACAGAAAGGTTTGTGGTAGCCCTACAACAAGGTACAAACATAGTAAGACATTCCCTAACAATCGTATGTGTTCTAAGAGATGCATTAATTGTCATTGGCCATTAGAGTATTTCCACAAATTGAATGGCTATGCTATCACTAGCAGATACAATCTTATGAAATCATCATCTATGTGTGGACAGCTTGTTGTCCAAAGTGTTGCTATGAGACATGACTGAAATAATAGTAGAATAAAGAAAGAAAGATTGGGTGAAGTCAACAGGGCATAGGTCATGAACGCGCAACCCTGTGAGTCATATAGTCAGCCCTGCGATTCCATCTGGGAGAAAAAGAGTTTACAGTAGGCACCCATGACTAGCTCTCAAAACAGTCTTTGGGGCAATGCCCTTTCTGAATTTCCTTCTGTGCCCTATTGTATCTTATCAGTGTAGCAATGGCTTAATTTCTCCGAAGGAGGAATGTTTCTAGAGCTGAAATCACTACCATTTCTTCCAAGCGAGTTGTTTCTTCCTGGATTCCTAATAGGCTAGAGGTTTGACTCTGTGATTCAATTTCAGATAAGGAACCTGGGGTTTACCTCAGTCCCTTTTGGCCTTCATCTGTTCAATAAAGGCATATTCTGTAATTTCATAGTGTCCCCACCAGGCCCATCTTCCTGTCTCATTGGCTGATCTCTTCGGATTCAAGTCCTCGCATTTTACAAAGTTTTTTCTTTCTTTTTTCTTACCCCCTGGTTTTTCTTCTGCACTTTTCCCCCTCTCATCCTGCTTCAATATCTTGGATACATCCCACTCAGATGCATCGTCCCCAGAGACAGAGTAGTCATATTGCTTACCTGAAAGCTTTGTGGAATGGCTCTGTGGGCAAAAGCATGAGTTATCAAGCCTGATGACTCGAGTTCAATTCTCAGGTCCCACAGGGCAGAAGGAAAATAACCAAATGACTGGCCGACTCCCACAGGTTGTCCCCTGACCTCCACTTCCAGGTGGTGTTGTACACATGCACACACATGCACACACACACACGCACTCACGCTCTACACTCATTATTAAAAAAAATTTAAAAGCTTTGAGTGGTTTTCATTACATTTCAAGCCAAGCAAAACAACCCGATAATCATTTTCATCCCCTTCAGTCTTCTTTGGTCCTCACAAACACATAGCTGCTATTCCGCGGTCTCTATGATTCTTTCCTTAGTTTTGTATATTTGTTATGTATTCTCTTCCTTTTTATATGGCACATGACACAGAGGACACTGCCTTGCTATGGCAAAGAGTTCAGCGAGAGACGACCCAAGAATTTTGGTTCCTGAGAATTCAAACTCTGCTGCCCTCTTTTGGTTGCAACAGCCAAGAGTCCCAACTGCCAAATACGGAATCGTGCTGCGGGCCTGACTCATCTTTTCCTTTCGGAGAGCCCTCATGGAAACAAACAAGACAGGGTGAACTAATTCCACTCTCTTTTCTCATTCTTTCCTGACTTCAAAAGTTATTTGTTTAGGGAGATAGGAAGAAGATAACATCAGCGCAGGAAACAGAGAACCTTCTTATAGTACGAATAAACTCCAGGAAAGCCAATGGTTACTTTGACCACGTCCATTACTCCTAGGATCTTCAGATTAACACAGACTTCCATGTTTATAACGTAGGAGCTGACCGAAGCAAATGTTTCTAAAGGCCCTTTCAGACTGAGAATCAGAATTCCTGATTTAGGGACTGCAGAGGCAAGGGCAAAGTTATTTTTCATACTTCTATTAAGTATCTACATGAGTAAGAAAGAGAAAGGATGGCCTAGAAGGTGAAATTCTCCTCCTTTTAGATCTCCTGTGTGTCAAGCCTGCCTCAGCCATTCTGTTCTTGAAGATCAAGCAGAGCCAGCAAGAATGAATGCCCCATTTTTAAGAAATGATTGACAGATGAGACATTGACAGGAAAGAGCGCCCCAGTGACTGAGGGAATTTCGTAGGATGGAAGTTCTAGGGCTGTTGTTTTTCGAATGCTCTTACTGTGTCTTTGTTATGAATCTCACTGCCCATCAGAGGATACAGACAATGACAGCGGGCAGGCATACACTATTAATAACAGGGCAGCTCGATTAAGAGTGGCCTTGTGCTTGATCTCGCACGTGAATAAAACCCGGCTTCCTTGGATCTGAAAGGGAAAGGCATTCCAGAACTGAAACTCAGCGGGTGACAGGAAGGCCCGCACCTCTCAGAGGAGGACATAAAAAAGGCTGGCATGACTGGTACCTCATGCAATCTTGGCACCATCGTTGATGAGGAGCTAATGTTAGCAGGAAGATCAGGTGTCCCACATGAGAAAAGCTGTTCTCCACTGTCCTGAGAAGGTCAGCAGATCCCTGCCCCTTCTTTTTGAAACATGATCTGGGGTCCACAAACAGCCACAATGAGTTGGATCGCTGCCACGTGCTCTAAATTGGGCTAAAGAAGTTGACTTAGCGCCAGGACTTGATACAGGATGCAGCTTGAAATATTTGGCTGGGGAGGGGGGTTGGACCTCCTTTTTCATTTTCAACAATGCTATTTGAGGAGAGAGGATTGTATAGGGACATTAAAGAGTAAATTAAGTGTGACTTGTCATGCGCCGAGCAGAGGAGAACCAGAGATGGCTGAAACTTTTTTGTGTTCAATTCTAGTTCCTGTAGACCACTTGGCTGTATCAGGAAGGTGGTGTTCCTTTGCAAAGAGGCTGACCTGAAACATACGCATACACCTTGTGGAAAGGCTCATCAGCAACAAAGGCTATCAGTCTTCCAGGCAAGGATGTGACTGCAGTGGATAAATACAGTGTCTTTTATTTGCGTGTGAATTGCACGCAGCACCTCACTGGAGCTGAACTTTTGCTGTATAAATAAAACCATCTGGTGTATCCGAGAATTCCGGTCTCCAGAGAGCAGGATCATAAACAATCGATCCTCCCCAAGCTTGTCAGTGTTTTCGTTGGAGTGAAGCTTTCCCACAGGGCTGTTCTTCTTGTTCTAGCCTTTGTACTTTTCAAAAGAGTTTATAACGTGACTTTTCCAATCCAGCGTTCTTGGGTCTGAGGGAGAAAGTCTACCCCATCATTTTGTCAGCGTGCTGGAAGAACAATGCATCTTTTCAGGTGTTTTGATTGATGACTTTTTATTAAATATACACGCAGGCAGATTGATAGAATGTTGGGAGAGGATGTTTTCTGATGGGAAAATGAGACAGAGTAGTGACAAGTTCAAGGTCCCAATGTCCCTTAACTATTAGCTTCTAAACATGATCCAGATTTTGTGAGTCCCACTTGAATAATCCTTTTTTTTTCTCATGGTGACTTTAATTTGATGTTTATTTTCTTTTCAGCATGGTTAGCAAGCAAGTCTCTGAATTAAACATGGAGAATCCAGTCTTTCACCAGTTGACCAAATAAGATCCAACACCCGGGGCATTTGTTAAGTTTCTTGAGACTGGATTTCCTTTCTTGTTTTTGTTTTAAATCTCGCCTGTCTTTCATCAACAATAATGTTCAGTAGCAATCTACTTCTTAGAGAAATAATTATGAAACTAGAATATAATGGCTCGGAAGACCAAAATGGACTCTTTGCAAAAGTTACATCATGGAATACTGACTAAAGAGTATCCACATTCAGAAAGCTGAACGAGGGAACATCTGGGAAACTCTGGGAACAGATGAAAAGGTCCCTTATCTAGAAGGAAGGATTTCACTGGTCTGGGCAGGGCTCCCTAAGATGATTCTAACTGTTCAGGCTTATGAATAACTGTTGTCAGCACCTGGAATTTTTGCCCCTTCTTTGTTCAGCAATAATTTGAAGTGAACCTGACATCAGGTCATAATGGGAAAGAGAGTTTAGGAGGGAAAGAGAATGGTTTAAATAATGGGAAAGCTCATTCCAACCCAGTTTCTAGATTGCTGTTGTAGCCTTAGTGAGTGTTTTGAAATAAGACTCCCCTTATAGAGACTTCCCTTTTCAGCTTCAGAAAGAGATGGCCAAGATCTCAGGCTTAAAAAATTGGTTCTAATATTATAGACTCTTCCTTTTTTTTTGTTTTTTTGTTTTTTGTTTTTCGAGACAGGGTTTCTCTGCAGCTTTGGAGCCTGTCCTGGAACTAGCTCTTGTAGACCAGGCTGGTCTCAAACTCACAGAGATCCGCCTGCCTCTGCCTCCCGAGTGCTGGGATTAAAGGCGATCTTCATCACCACCCGGCTGACTCTTCCCTTTTGTCTGGACATAGAGCAGTGTTGTTATTAGTGGGAATTATGCTGGCACATCATGGCATTTGTGGCAATTATCTTCACCGCTGGATGCCTACACTGATACTTGCTGAGTCATATGTTTGGGAACACTTTGTGCCCTGGATCTTAGCGGACTCAGGAAAGAGCTTCTCCCAGTCTGGGAAAAGGCAGACTTCAACTAGTACAAGGTTAAAAACCATAATGCTTCAAAGTGATATAAAGTTACAAGGGAGCACAGCAAATGCTCATAGCTAATGTCTGCCTTTTCCTTTGAGAGTTGAGGCTTCCCTGTTACCGAGCAAGTGTCTGTTGCTTGGTGAGAATCTATTCACAACTTTAGCTTTTTACCAGAATTATAGGCAATAGGTCACTACACCTCAGCACAAGAGTGAATACATGTTTTGCTTAGTGGTAGTATTCTTGGTGGCTCCTTTTAAAACATAATTCTTCTGTTACTTTGTAGTTCATGCTTTTCCCAGGCTGATGTAGTGAGCCCTGCTAAGTCTGTAGTTAAAAGAGAAGCCAGCCTTACTGAGGCTGAGTCTCCTATGAAGCAGGCTTTGCACTCCCACAGGGAAATGGGCAGAAGGCATGGGGTTTGCAGTCCACAGGCCTCAGACTGCTAATTCTTTACCTTCCAGAGTTGGCTAAACCTTGCCAAAAGACATCTTGAAGTTTGTTTTTATAATGTGGCTCTAAAATTATTGGATAGTGCCCAAAAACTGTTTTGGAACAAGAGAGGAAGAGCTGAGTGAATTAAAAAAATAGCAACAAAAAGCCCTTAATGTTTCTTAATGTATTTATATCAACTCAACAGAACCAAATAAGGTTATACTTTATGAAGTTTTATTCTGTTTGTTATTTTTCCTTTTAAAAATGAAACGTTTGAACAGTTGACCTCCCAAGATAGGATACTGAGTTTTTATTGACATCTGTATAGGTTGTGATGATGCTTAGTTATAGAAAGTAATGGAGATCAGCAGGCGTGAGTTCTGGTCCCAGCTTTGTGACTTTGAACAAACGATCGATTGTAAGCTCAGGGCATAGGGGAGGAGGATGCAGGACCTGCTGTAGCAGGTGAGATTTACTTTCCATTGAATGCCAAGTGAACTGTCATTCAGAATTGCACTCAAGGACACCGACATCTGAATGTCGGTCGTTTTGTTAGTCATCTGCCAGAGGACTCAGGTTCTTCGCAAGAACACACTATTTAGCAAATTGCTGTGAAAGACACATCAGTTTCAGCCCTGACGGCTGTTTTTTCCTTTCACCTCTCATCTATTTCCCAGAGCTGTATCTTGGAGATTTGGACAAACTATATCTGTCACAGTGGCATGTACGCAAGATAAATGGTGAACTTTAAGAAGCGGTAGTGAATATTTTTTCTTTTGCTGAGGCAGAATGAGCCCAGAGGAAACTTTCTGTTCAGCTATATCTTCTGTTGTCAGGTCATGCTGCGCTGATGGTTTTCTATTACCCACAGAACCCGAGAAATACCAGAAGGCTCTGGCTTACTTGTCCAGCCAGAGTTGACCCCATAACCCTGACCAAGATGGCTGTCGTCCAGCCTTTACCAGGGAGCCCCGTTTTCCCCACAGAGCTTTCTCATCTCCCGATTTCAAACTCTTCTTTCTTTCTTTCCTCTCACCATAGGATGTTGCTTCCTCCCAGTCTTAGTGGATAAATCTATTAGATTAAATGAACATTTCCATTTGGAAACACGGCTATTGGTAGAATACACTCTTAGGCCTTATGTAAAAGTACAGTTCTCCAAGGTGCTGGTGAGAGGTTACTCAACTGCAACCCTGGTTACCAAAATAAAAATAGCTCGCACTTTTAACAAGCAGAACATTTTGAAAGAAAATGCTGTGTTAAATGGAGCGAAGAAAGAACATGTATATTTTTGTCCGACGTTTTATTATATTTTTAACAAGATCAAATAGCTGTCAAAAAGAAAAGCTTATGGTAGTTTATTAAAACGATTACAAAAGTAGAAAGTAGCTTTTAAAAATCCTACTTGCTCTTTGTGTGTGCGCATGAGCGTGTGTGTGTTTGCACTTAAGTAGTGCTGTGCACAGAGGCCAGAGACCGATGATAGGAGCTCAGCTGCCTTTCCCATCTCATTCTGTGAGACAGAGGCTCTCACTAAAACTGCTTATTGCAGTTCCGGTAGTCTGGCTGTCCACGGAGCTTCTAGATGCCCCGTCTCTAATTCCCTGGCCAGGGACCGGAGGCATAAACCCCCACACTCTAATTTTTACATGGTTGTTGAGGATCTGAACTCAGGGACTCGTGTTTCTGTGGCAAGTGCTTTCCAACATTTTTCCAACATCTCCAGCTGCTCATATTTAATTTTTTAGCCCATTAAAAACCGAGAAGTTCAGAGTACATATTTTATGACTAAAAACATAAAACTGGCCCTCAGAAAATCAACAGTTTTCCAGTCTTAGATGAAATGGGCATATTCACAATATTTTTAACAAATGAGATATGATCTTGAGAATCAGTAGTATGATTATAGCAAGAATTAGTGTGTTGTAGACATCTCTGAGAAGCCCCTTATACCCCTTAAATGGAAGAACTCAAACTGTCCTCTAGATGGAGCACCAGGCTTTGCTTTATGAGGATAAATTTTCGTATTTTTGTGAAAGTACTCTTAAACTTTCATTTTAACAACAACAACAACAACAACAAAATAATGTAAAGAACTGACTTCTTCCCTGTGGCATTTATTGCTGTGAATCCTACCTTTTAATGAGAAAAATGTTATATTTTGTGACGTAATTTATTTGTGTAAGCCCTGCAGCGGAGTATATTCGTGTTTAGGTTTTTTTCATGAGTTCACTGAGTTCCAGAACCTCTTGGTTTCAGGTCCAAGAGCTGGGGAGCAGGAGGTGTCTGCAAAGGACTACGCTGAACCGAGAGGAAAGGGTATTAGGAACTGGGACTGTGGGTAGAAGGCCAGGTCCCTTGTCTAGTTGGAGACATTTCCAAAGGTGACTTTAGGGTCTCCCAGTAACCTTCATGAGCATAAAATCTAGATCTTTGAAGCCATCCATTATACCCATCTCATTTTATGAAAGAAACTGAGACCGAGTGAGGTGGCTGCTTCTCTTCCCTTGATGGAGGTGGTGGTGTCGAGTACAATAAAAGCAGCAGCGTGGTGAATCTTTCTTGTTTTCCTTGCCTCTTCCTAACGTCACTGTCTTCTTTTTGTTGTTGTTTTGGTGTTTTGAATTGTGTTCCTCTAAGGATATGGAGTCTTTGGAAAGCTTACCAAGGAAGCTGAGGTGTCCCAGGAAACTTCTTATGTGTAACCAGACATTAAGCATGTGACCAATTGGTCCCTTGGGGACTTCAACTCTTCAGCAGTTTGTAGGAAAAATGAAGCCATGGGAATGTCTGACTTGAGATGGATGATAACCTAGGATCTAAGACACCCGTCCAATCGTCCTCACAGTTCTGGGGAATTCCCCTGTAACGTTCTGGCAAGTTCCCTTTGTTTCTAAACCAGCTAAAGTTAATTTCTGATGAGTTTTTGTAGCCAGGGAACATTTCTGTCACGTTTTCCAACCATGCAGCACGATCCTTACACTGCAATTTTAAAGAACTTGGAAAGATCACCAAGGATAATTCTAACTAAGCTACACAAGAAAATCAGAGCGCTTTTCTCTTATGACCTGAATAAGAAACATAACCACAGCTATGCATCTTTTTAGCTGTGAGTTTAATTATAGTTATGGCTAGCTAACAACATAGTTATAATAAATACGTGTATAAATGGAACTTGTTTTCTGTTATATGACATTATACCAGAGAATATGCTAAAAGCCATATTGCGATATAGCTTTTACATTGATTCTTTTCTGATTGTAAAATTAATATGCATTTTGCCCAGTTTTCCCCCAGGTCTTAAGAACTATATAAAATGAATAAACTTTAGTGCATTTTCCTATTGAAAATTATAGAAAAACAAACTCCATGTTGCCAAAATACTACAAGCAAGAAGGCATAGCAAAATATGATGGTTGAATCAGACAGAAAGGATAAAAAATAATGAGACGTGGAAGATTTTTTTCACCCTTTCAAATCATTCTCACAAACATCTGGCTTAGCGCTGCTATTTAGAAAATAAGTTACAAAACCTCATATTTTCTTTTTAGTGTAATTCCCTTTCATGTATCTAGTGAGCAGACCATTCCCCCTTGGAAGAAATAAGAATGTCAATTTTAAAATGAAGTTGATGATTATTAGTTTCTTCGACTGAATTAGAAGGAATCTGTGGACTCACCCAACATTGATTTGTGAGCTAACTTGTCTCCTGTATTCACAGCAAACTCTCCTAGAAGTTGCCAAGTCATTCATACCTAGTGGCATTTCAAGACAGAGTGCATAATTTGGCAGGGCCAGGACGTGCAGAATCCCCGTCATCAACGTTGACTTCCAAAAGTGACCAGCAGAGGGCTTCTCTGTGCTTGCAAGAAATGACTTGCTAACGGGCAATACCTGGCATAAGTGGAAGAGAACCGACTTGATTAAATATAAGCTCAGGTTAAGGTAAGATCAGTTTTCTGCACACAAGCACTGCTGGATAAAAATAAAGTAGAAAGATTAGTTACATGAACAAAGTTTATGTGACTCTTGGCTTTAATACTTGGCTTGCTCATGTTCTCCTTAAAGAGTACGAGCCAAATGTCATAGAGAAGAGCATAGGTAAAATCCAGCAGTGGGTGAGGCCCACTCGTGTTAGCTTTTGCTATATACAGTGCTCTAATGAGGCTTTTTAACTGGGGTACAGTTGTGTACTTGATCTAGTTTTTATTGGCTTGTGAACGATGATTAGGAAATTCGCAGGAATTTTACGAGCCAGCTGCAATTATATTGTACTCGAAGTTGGCAAAACTGTGCAGATTTATATCAGGGGAACCTACAGATGCTGCAAACCGTGGTCCTTCACATTGCCCAGCATGCGAAGTATTTACCTATATTCCACTGGGTGTAAAACCCTGCTCACACCAGATGTCAGCACAATCGCCATTGAAAGTGTGATCCATCCCTTCACAAGTCCGTAGATCCACTGGGCTCCTTGTCCACTGCTAAGTGAGCTGGAGGCTAGAGCTGGCAACCATCCTGGTCTCAGGAGTGCACAACAAGGAGTGGAGGACGAGCTGGTTAATAGAAGACTTGATGTGCCTGGGAGCCCTGATCTGCAATTGCTGTCTCTGTTTCCTTGGCTTATTTAGCCCTCCCTGGCCATTTGCTGGGTGTGGTAAATGACCTTTTCCCAGGAATGGTTAACTTATGTTTTAGTACTATCCTTAAAATTCTGCCACCTTTCAGTGACACTTCACATGGCCTCTGACATGGTTGATATACTAATATTGTTATTCATACATGTAGTGGGAGTTCAGATTTATTAACTCCACAGTCAGCTTGGTTGTCAAACTAATTTGATTTAATATTAATTAATATTTATTTAAGACAGCGTGTCACGTAACCTGGGCTTCTTTTGGATTCACTCTGTAGTCCAGGCTGGTTTAAACTTCTGCTACTCAGCCTCTCTAGGATTAGAAGTGTGATAACTGGGTGGTGGCACACGCCTTTAATCCCAGCACTTGAGACAGAGGCAGGGAGATCTCTGAGTTTGAGGCCAGCCTGGTCTACAGAGTGAGTTCTAGGACAGCCAAGGCTACACAGAGAAACCTCATCTCAAAAAGCAACAAAAGCAACAACGACAAAACGTGTGAGCTATATCCCTGGTTTATTGTCTTTTTTGCAAACTAACAATTTGGTTTTCTATGTTAGAAGCTTCCATTAGGATTCTAAAGGTGACACACCAGCTCTGTTGAAGACAGCTTCCTGTCATGTGTTTTCTTGCTGTGTGTACCTGTGTGATGTGTATTATGTGCCTATTAACGCACACCCTGGCTTTAATACTCCTTAAGATCCCTGCCTCCTCAAAATGGTCCCCTCTTCAGCATCCTCTCCTATCTTGTCAGCACTTTATTCTTTATGACACAATTTCTATCAGCTTTAAAATAACCACCCAAAGTCACTTCCAGTAATCTGGAGGCTGAGATAAGAGGATTTCATTATCAAGGCCAGCAGTGTCTATAGAAGAGTTTCAGGCAAGCTTGGCTGCATAAAGACCGCCCTCCTCACCCAAAACAAACGAACACTTGACTGGCCAACTAAACCAAAATAGTTGAAAAAGAAAAAAACAAAACAAAACAAAGAAAGCTAACCAAGCAGCCACACAAATAGAAACTGTATGACAACAAAGGGTACCTGTATCCATTTTCATGAATAAAACAACTTGCAGTATATTTCATGCTATCCAAAACTGTATTTTGTCCAAGGTCTGTGGCCATAAATGACATTACTGCCCATTCAATTAGTTATCCCAGAAAGCATCCTCCCTTACATTTCCTTCCTCTGAGAGCCACATTTGATTACAGAGCAAATTTTATTAGTTTATTTCTAAATATTTCTGGACTAATACCTTTCTTCAGGCTGCACATGTTCTATCCTAGACCAAATGGCTCTCATCTTTTACGGACTTTTACCATGCCTGCTTTCCTTCATTTGCGGGTGTCCTTGAATACAGACTGGCTTTTCAAGTCACCAGAGATAGGTGCACGTGTGTAAATGTCTCTGTGGGTTCATCCTTGCATGGGCGTGCACACATGCATGCAGGTCCTCCGCTGCTCCTTACTTCAGATGCTCCACTAGCTTCCGTGGTCTTTGAGAAAGAGCCCAAAGGCTTTGCTACCTCCACCTTCCAGCCCTCCTCCCGGCGCTCCCTTGCCCATTCTGCTCCACACACACTAGGTCTCTCAATCAGCTACAGAAGCATTTTTTCCAGCTTGGTAGACTTGGGTGCCATTAAAAAAATCACCTTTCAGATCCTCCATTTTTTTCCAGCTGTCTCAGAACACCTTGACTTTAATCACACTCCCCATAGTTAATTAGTTTTAGAATGATTTTTAATGGAACTTACGTTATGGGATTGTTTTAGGGGGCATCTTATTCTTTTCCTTATTTCCTTTGTCTAGTATTGTGACACCCATTGGGTTAGCTTTCCAGGTGGTTTATATGCCTTATTCTTTGATGTTTTGCTTAATCTAATATAACATTTTAAACCATAGTAGTGAGATCTCTGAACTATTATTCATCATTTTTTTGTGACTGATTGGATTTTCCCATCTGTCTGTGTCTAGGAATTTCTGACTTTTCTTGTCTATAGGAACAGCAAAGTAATTTAGTTCAACCAGAAAGTAAGCCTGTTGTTAGACAATAAAACACAGAGCATAATGGTGTAGGAGAGCCATTCTCCCCCACCTTTTAATTTTTTTATTTCTAAAATTATTTTATTTTTAGAGATTATAATCAAGTTGTATCATCACTCCCCTTATTTTCTTCCCCTCCAACCTTTCCTATGTATCTTCTTGCTCTCTCTCAAATTCAAATATGTATAGGTGCACGTGTGTGTTACACATGCATGCATGTGTGTTTGTGTATGTGTGTATTGTGATCAGGAAATGGATGAAAAATAGCTGCCATCTTCAATTCTGCCCAGGCCCTCAAAGGGAGGGCCGACAACCTGAGGACGACAAATAATTTTTGTCTCTATCATTTATATTTAAGTAACTGAGAAAGATATGGATCAGTTCTAGGATTAGCCATGTGTTCATTTTATAGAGAACTAAGTGCTTATACTGGTGGACAGAGGCTATAAGTGCTCTTTTGCTTCTATAACAAATCGCCACAGACTTCGTGACTTAACACAGCACAAATGTAACTGATAGGCCTGAATATCAGAAGTCCAATATGGGTTTCGCTGGGCTCACAACAAGACATGGGCCGAACTGCTTTCTCCTTTGCCTTTTATGGTTTTTGAGTCTGTTTTCTTTCCCCATCAGTGCTTCACTCTGACTTTTTCTCTGTCCTTACCCATCTTTACCCTGGACTCCCAGGTGGTCTCAAGGATAATCTCATCTAGAAAGCAACGTTCTTAAAAACCTGTGTTTCTTGAGTCATCAATTTTCCTGCTTCTGAGAATTAGGGACGCAGGCATCTTTTCCTCAGGGTTAGCGGAAGAACAGCACACCACACCTATTCAGTGGGGGTTCTGAAGGTGTGTTGCCAATGGACCAGAAGCTGTAAGAGGGAGGATTGCTTTGGAGAAAAAGAACCTAGAAAGAGTAGAAAAACTAACCATGCCCATGTCATCTTCCCAAACAGTTAGCTTCTGCACAGTGGGCAGGGATGCTCACCTTTAATTGTCCCCCCTTAGTTTTCCACCTCTGTTTCTTTGTTTTCAAGAGGAATTTATCAACTCCACTGTACTTATAATTTGCCTGTATTCCTTCTTTCCTACCTGTTTTTTGTTCTATTTCCTTAAAGACAGATGCTCTCATTATCAAAATGTGGATGCCTGATGCCCTTAGAGTCAATCAGAAAACATGAGCTATAGGGGAGGTGGGCTTGGGAATCCGTGTCTCTAACATGCTCCCTAGGTAATTCTTGAACACACCAGTTAAATAACTACCACTGTGTTCTAAGTAAAGTTGATAAACTTGTCTTGTTAGAAGAGAAGACTAGAGAAAAGCTTCTAAGGGGACTAAGACATTGCCACTGCAGCCTTTGGGAGGTAATAACAATTTTGGATGCCACTCAGTAAGAGTCTAATTCAGGCTGGGAGTAGAGAAGAGGTCACATTAAGATAACAGGGTGCACTCTTGGGTTCTTGACCAACTGTTATTTGATTCTCAAAACACAACGAAGAACTTGGTTTCTTCTGTTGTTTTCATATTGATGTGTGTTCTGCTGAAAAATCACGGAAGACCGTATCCCCAAAGACCATTCAGAACCAACCATCCCAATGCACAGGGCGTGTGTGATTAAACCGACTCCAGGCACTATCCAGAGGTTACAGTGGCAGCCATCGTAAGCCAGGTTGTTGCTGTTTGACCTGGGATCTTGGTGCGATAGCAAACCATCCAGTCATGGCATTAAGGAATCTGACGGGTTTGGTTTTATTAATATCATTTTGTTATTAATATTAATTACCAAAATTTACTTGGTTAATTTATGCAATATGATCCGATGATGAGTTGTTTTGATGTTATTTCTTTAAAAAACCACAAATCTTGCAGTTATTTGTTTTGGATAATTTTCCCTTATAATTAAGCTGGGAAGGGAAGCCACAATTAAGCTGATAAAGAAAACAAATATTTAAAGTACATCAAAGGAACAAAGCCTGTCTTTGATGGTCGGTGTTTTGGTTTTGGTAATATGGTAATTCATAATGATCTTTAAATTTACCACTTATAAAGCTGGGAGGAGATACATAAGATGGTTAACCACAGAAATCACTTGATGCTTCCACATAGCTCTAAGGGACATTCCCAGAAACCAAAGCCAAAGCAAGAAGAGGATTTAGATTTCCTTCAATATGGAGTCATGATTATAATTCAGACTCTAAGAACATTTAGGCTAAGAAACAAGAAACTCCTAGAACACATGATAGCAGTAGATACATTTTTCGGGGTATGCGGGGGGGGGGTGATAGATACATCCTAAACTCTGGTGATAAAAGGATTCTCCCAGAAAATGCTAACCATATAAACAACACACAGAACTGCAAAACCGTTGAGAGAAGCAAACTAAAATCCTTGTAATTGAAACCATTACTGCTTGCTCCCCAGGACCTTAAATTACCTTCTCTCAGCAGTTTTAAAGTAGGTGCGCACAAATACTCATGATACAAGCAAGGATCACAGGCATGAGAAAGTAGTTCCCCTCTCTCTATTTAGTACCTCATGTAATGTTCTAGATCGTGTAAATCCAGCATGTTGTAGTAGTCCAGTGAACACGAGAGGTGCAGAAGTAAGATGTTGGCAAGAGGAGATGTGTTGGAGGAACATTACTTCTTTCCCCATTGGATAGTGCAAAGCCAATCACTCTACAGCAGCCTGAAAAATGAATGTCCTTATAATCTATAGCGTGATGACTTTGGGGTCTAAACTTTAAATTGAAGTAATGACTAATCCAGATATGATTTATGAAATATTACCTGTCCTCATATGGTAAAGCTAAGATAGATCTCACATCTAAAATAAATTATATGAAACATCTCAGGCATAATCACACAACACACAGCTTGAAAGCATATGTACAATTCTTCAGATTATTTCATTGTAATAGGTAATCATATTATTATAGTATTATAATAAAAGAGTGAAACTCAGTGCTAAAATTCGTCTTAGAGATAGATTTTTTGGTATCTCAATGATAAGACGAATTCTGGGAAAAAAATCACGGAACCAGCAATGTGTTAGGTTTAGCAAAGCAAATGAGGAATTTCATTTGTACTGAATTTGAATTTCACTAGTAGACTGTACTATTGTGGCAGTCACATGTTAGCTACTGTAGACGTGATCTCAATTCATGTAAATGGATGTTACATAAATATTCTAGGGAAATACATTTTCTTCCAAGGCAACGAATTTTATTACAAAATCCCATTATCATTTATACACACACACACACACACACACACGCCACGAGGTCAGAGTTTTCCCATTCTTGCAAGTTGTTTTGAATGTGGTGGGTTGGGGCCAAAAGGTTGTTAGGTGTCAACTTTCTGAAGCTCATATTCCATGTGGGAAAATGCACAGTGCTTTGTGGCAGAAAGGGAACTGTTTATTGCTTGCATTTTGTGCTTGACTCAGGCTTCTTATGAACTTAGAATCTCTTCATAAACTGGCATATGACTCACATTTTGCCTAAGTTCCTTTGTCAGGGTAGAAAGAAATATAAAAGCTGTCATTCTGACAGCAATAATCGTATGTAGCAATAGTCATAAATTCCCGTTTTGTGTCCCTGGGTCTAATCTTTCATCTAGACGCTCTGTTCTGTTGGAGCTATTCATGGAAGCCTATTTTGCTTATTTTAATGCTGACTACCATTTCAGGTAACAAGTTCAGGATGGAGTTAGTTGAAAAAGAACTTGGCATTTCGTTATTGCTTTCTTTGTCATTGTTTCTTCTTCTTTTGAAATTTCTTCTCTATGAGAAGCCTTGACAGAGGGGAGTGGAGGGAAGGCACACAGCAAGCCTCTACTTATAAAAGAATGCTACATTGAGGATTATTTTTTTTAGGGTGGTAATTTTTACTGCTTTGTTTAATAGACAAAACACCTTCCGGTTTCTGAATACCGAGTTTAAAAACAGAAAAAGAGAAAAAAGTCAGATGATATAGTCTTGGAATTTTCAATTTTACTCAGTGAAAATTGAAGTGATTCTTTTGAATCAAAAGATGCCAGGTGAAATTTGAGGTGAAAATTCAGTTATTAAATTTAATTAATTTTTTCTGCTCTCAAAGTTTATATGAGAAACATGAAGTTCACGTGACTTTCTAGGCAATTATCAAGTGCATTAAAAACAACTAGGTTCATAATCCAACTATCAAATCATAAAACTTCACTCTGATTTCAATTCAAGAGTTTTCTATATGTGCATCATTTTTGAAAAAGTTAAGTTTCAAGGCAAGAAATCGAGGTGTTATTAGCTAGAGAAAACAATTCTGAATTATGAATTCCAACATCTGTCACACCATACACTGTTTCATAAGCAAAGCTAAGAAGAGCTATAGACTAGCCAGGGGAAGAGAAGCAAAGGCTTAGTAACATATGTTGATTTATAGCATTTTACACAAAAAACTTACTCCCTTAAATCTGAGAAAGTTCTTTGGAAGGAAATTTGTTTTTTATGTTCTAAGCAGAGTGTAGCCATCGTTTCTCAATTAGTCTATACTGACACGTTAAAAAAAGATGATTTTATATTTTTGACCGTGGCTTAATAGATACATATTTCTGGACCATGTTTAGAATGTAATTTTGAACTACTAACTTAATTATCTGTGCAGACTTAGTTGTCCAATTAGTTCAAGATGATTAAATTTTTAGCAAATATTATTGAATGCCTGCTTTACTTTAAAACATATGCATTAATACTTCAGAATGAGTGTGCACGTGTGTGTTGTAGACAGGTACATAGCTACCTTTTAATGCTATTTATGGGTATATTTTATGCTTACTTTTTATTGAGTGGGCATACATTTTTTTGTTGCTTCATGGAGTTAGATGTTTTTCATCAATGGAGAATTAAGATCGCGTGGGACAATAATATCACGTGATCAGGGAATGTGGGACAATAACAGGAAATGGGGTATGTAATGGATATTAGATGTATCAGTCATTGGATACTTTGAACTTATTGCAAAGCAAGTGTCTGGGTAACACCAAACAGTAATAATTGCTATGTGGTACTGATGTAGTCAGATGTTTCTTCTTATTGTAGCCTGTCTGCTGAGTGCAAGGGACAGGGGCAAGGTAGTTCACAGAATCTGCTCTAGGAAATGTGAACTCACTGCGTAAGCCTGGCGTTCAGTTGTTTGTGGGCTCACATCATCTCTTTTGTTGCTCAGTACAAAGGATAACGTTTCTCTGATGCTGCCCTCGACAGTCAATCGCTTCTGGAGAAGCGTGCCCGACTGCGGGAATAAGACCACTTTCTTTATGATCTAAACAGGTACTTACCATTGAGGATAGAAAAATGGAATATTAGGAATGGTTTTTAGTACATACTGAGCTGTTTTGTTTCCTTTTCCAATCCGCATTTGTTCTAACGTGTTTAACAGCTCTCTGGGCTGATGAAACCGTCAACTTATATTGGACCATAATAGGATTTCAGTTGAAAATCCGTGCACATAGTTTTAATTTAATTTTTAAGAATGAAATGCTATATTGTAGACACTGTAGGGAAAGTTGATTAGATTTCATTCTACCTGTCCTCGTCCTCAAAGGCTACTGTTTTATGACTAAGGAGATGTGGATGATGAACCAGCACTTAGGAATTTGATGGTTATTCCATGACATTAGAAGACATAACCAAGTATTGTTTGGATGCTCTCATCTTGCAAGGTTGCAACAGGCTGATATCAGCTAAAGAGGTCTGTGATGTGCAGGTGTGTGGCCGGCTGTAATTGATACGAGCTCAGGCAAGAAGCTGCCTTTCATCGCTAACGAGAGACTGGGCAAAGGGCTGAACGTGAGTTCTACAGCCTCAGATGCTGTGTGTAGCAAGCTGGGGTTTCCCTTTCAGTTGCTTTACCCCATAACTGTGTTCGTTTGCATCTGAGCCCACGACGAGCAACTCCCACTTGTAAGATGTCGTCATAGTGAAGACCGACAATTTGGCTTCCGTTCAGGGAGAGAGAGTCCACTGAAATGAACATTGTGAGAAAGCTCAACTTAATGGTACCTTGGAGTGTTTTCTCGTTTCAGGTGCTGCTGTTTTCCTTACAAGGTAAGGACTTTCGTGTTTTGACCTTTATTTATCATGAAGGTCATTTATCATTTATCTTCATTCTCTCTTGAAATTTATATAGTTTCCTTTTCAGTTAGTTCTCAAGCATTCTGAAGTCATTAGAATAGGTATGTACTAAATAACATTCAGGCAGTTTTACTGAATTCTTAAGAATGCAGAGAATTTTAAACCTTTTCTTGAAACTTTTTGAATTTTCTTTAGGGACTATTTAAAATCATGCCTTTGTCATTATACTATCAGTATAACTTACTCCTATCAAACACTTTGCAATTATTTCCTTTATTTAAGCACTTGTAACTTTATGATAGAGGGGAATAAAGTGTTTAAACTTGCTTCATGTCATTAAAATCTCAAAGAGATCTAACTTTAGCACTTGAGGTTGTGAATTAATTTTCAATTTTTATAGCAAGTTTACCTATAAACTAATTTTTATTCAATTTTTCATGGAGATGGCATTTATTTACGTCTAATTTTTACTTTTTGATCCCTAAGAAAGAGTCTACGTTTTGGAGCTTAGGGGGAAATGGAAGAACTGACGGAAGTGCGAAAGATGCATCCAAGCCGCTATCTTCCTCTTACAGTAGCACCTTGTTCTCAAGGAGAACGGCGTAGCTGCTATGCTGGAGGGACCCTGAGATTGGCTTGTTCACCATGATCATTTTGTGCCTTGCTTTACAGTATGCTTCAGCCTGCCAAATACTAAGCTGCAGGGCCAGAACGCGAACAGTTCTGCGATTCCATGCCTAGCCCTCACTCCTTGTGTGATGCCACTGTAGAAATCCACAGACCGTCACTATAGTTTCTGCATTGTTGCTCACCTCAGGTGTATCACAGATTCTTCGCTGGTCAGAGTCCTCGAAAAGAATAAAATAGCTAGTTGCGAGTCTCAATCCACGTTTTAGAATCTGGGTAAAAATGATTTGTTAAGTAGCAGAGCACAGACCAAGTTAGTCGTGTGTGTTGAAGTCTCACCAATCTGTATTTATCTCTGGCAGGATACGTTTGTGCATCATCTATCCCGACAGAGACATCAGAGTGAGTATTTCTTTGTCTCTCTGTTCTGAAACGCCAAAGCAATGAGAATATGCCAAGTTCAACAGATGGCTTTGTCTGTGTTTTTTGTTTTTTGTTTTTTTATTTTTTATAACAAGTGAAACATTGACCCAAACCTTCAGATATTCTTCTTTGAAAGATTTCCAAACATTAGAAATGAATGGGCATTCCTTTCCTGTTTGTAAGAAGATCTTGCTGTTGTCCACTGCCCGTAGGTCCCAAAGAGACATTTCTTTCATTTCATAGATTTAAAGAAGTTATATACAGTAATATGTCTCTTTACATTTTCACACTTATTATTGACTGCTAATGTATTATTGTTAACATAAATTAAAACTGATTTTAGTGCTTAAATGACTAAAAATGGTTCTAGTAATAAATAATGAAATAGTTTTAACTGCTTTGCTTAAAAGCAGAATTATAGTAATTGGATTTTAAAAGAATACTTTTATTGATAAAAATAAAATAAAAATGTCAAATTCCATAGCTTATGTTATGTGTAACTTAGTGAACTAATGATTTGATTTGGATAGCTGGCAATTAAATGTCCTTACATTTTTATATCACGCTACTTTTAAATGACATGGAACAGATGAAATTTGAATATTACATTTGGAAAGGTAAATGCCCCCTTGATAAATATTTACTTCAACAAACTCACAAAGTTCTAGGGAGACTAGACTATGCCTATTGGTGATATAATACTACATTATTTTGCTTGTTACTCAGTCTCAAATTTCCTTCCTAAAAGTCCACGTATATCAGAGCCCAGGGAGATTTGGAGCCAGTCCCGAATTTTGTAACATGAGACAGCTTCACCACCCAAACCTCACCCTTTCGAAGAGGGGAGGGGGTCCTTTAAATGTTAAGCCAAGAAAGGCCCCTTTGATAAAGGGATGGAGATCTGGAGGCAAACACCAGCTCCCTCTTGGGAAAGGCTGTTCAGGTTGCCCAGGGGCCTCTGACTACACAAGTTCTTTGTGTTTTCTTGCAGAAGTGAGTTCCATGAAAAGGGACAGAAAGGAGCTCTGTTAGGACCGCAGGTAGGTTAAGCCTCAGCTGGAGCGAGGCAGAGAAAGAATTCATTCCGCTGTGGCCTCTGCTGTCACATCAACAATGAGACCTTTGTGGAAGGGACGAAATGCTAAAAACAAGACAGGAAGGAGCGTGACGATGTGAAGGCTTTTCTCTGCAGCTTTTATTGTGTTTTATTTTTTGCGACCCTGCACTATATTCTCGGTTCTCATTGACTTGTTTGGAATGAAACGCTTTTTTCTTTCTCTTCATCCACCTCAGGAACCCACACATAGGCTTCAGTGTTGATGTGGATTGGATACAATCTACTTGCTGGAACCTTTGAATGATTTAAAAATTAAATACAGTATTGGGCAGGACAGTAGCAACAAGGCAAACACACCTAAGAAGAAATGGAGAAAGACTGAGATGATATGAGTTAGATACATCCAAAGGGCACTGAACATATTCTTATATACTGACAGACATCTTTTGTAGTTTCTAAAAAATCTAAACTGTGGCTATTTCTGAAGAGCAGCTTACTGTAAATTTGAGAACACTTTGCTTGCTCCTTCTTATATATAGAAGGGATACTGAGTAACACGATTGCCGCATCATCAAAATACGTTGGAATGTTCAAGTAAATGAGCTTCAGGAAATATTTCTCTATGAAAGACAGATAATAAACTAGAGATTTAGTGTGGGGAAGACTTTCTTTGGGGAAGTAATATGATTTGAGTATTTATATAGCTATCAGTCTTTTTTTTTTATTAAAGATTTCTGTCTCTTCCCCACCTCCGCCTCCCCTTTCCCTCCCCCTCCCCCAATCAAGTCCCCCCCGTCCCTCGTAAGCCCAAAGAGCAGTCAGGGTTGCCTGCCCTGTGGTAAGTCCAAGGACCACCCACCTCCATCCAGGTCTAGTAAGGTGATCATCCAAACTGCCTAGGCTCCCACAAAGCCAATAGGTGCAGTAGGATCAAAAACCCATTGCCATTGTTCTTGAGGTCTCAGTAGTCCTCATTGTCCACTATGTTCAGCGAGACCGGTTTTATCCCAGGCTTTTTCAGACCCAGGCCAGCTGGCCTTGGTGAGTTCCCAATAGAACATCCCCATTGTCTCATTGTGTGGGTGTACCTCTCCCGGTCCTGAGTTCCTTGCTCATGCTCTCTCTCCTTCTGCTCCTGATTTGGACCTTGAGATTTCAGTCCGGTGCTCCAATGAGGGTCTCTGTCTCTGACTCTGTCTCCTTTCATCGCCTGATGAAGGTTAATATTCAGGAGGATGCCTATATGTTTTTCTTTGGGTTGTCCTTCTTATTTAGCTTCTCTTAGAACCTGAGTTATAGGCTCAATGTCCTTTATTTATGGCTAGAAACCAAATATGAGTGAGTTCATCCCATGTTCCTCTTTTTGGGTCTGGCTTACCTCACTCAGGATAGTGTTTTCTATTTCCATCCATTTGCCTGCAAACTTCAAGAAGTCCTTGTTTTTTTACTGCTGAGTAGTACTCTAATATGTATATATTCCATACTTTCTTCATCCATTCTTCAATTGAAGGGCATCTAGGTTGTTTCCAGGTTCTGGCTATTACAAACAATGCTGCTATGAACATAGTAGAGCATATACTTTTGTTGTATGATAAGGCCTCTCTTGGGTATATTCCCAAGAGTGGTATTGCTGGGTCCAGGGGTAGGTTGATCCCGAATTTCCTGAGAAACCTCCACACTGCTTTCCAGAGTGGTTGCACAAGTTTGCATTCCCACCAGCAATGGATGAGTGTACCCCTTTCTGTATTTCAGAAGCCGCAGTAGGAGGATGATTGGTTTCAGTCTAGCCTGGGCTATATAGGGATACCATGTCTGAGGACAAACCAAACCCTCAGAAGAATGCTCGTGTACAAAGATTCTAGTCTATCATGGGTAGCAGTTAAAATGAGCTTTCTGTGATAATTTTGAAGGACATGCTTGCCAGTAGAGCATATTAACCAAAAAGTTCATCTGTATAATTCAGTAGAAAAATCTGGTGGTGAAGATAAAAAGCCTCTTCCATTCTGGTGAGTGAACACTCTAGATTGAAAAACTGGCGTGAGCTGGGCCCTAAATGAGCATATAAAGAGCCCTGTGAATGGAACCGGCCCAGTGTGCATTTGTTTGTCGTAAGTATCTATTTAATCTGCCTACAGGAGTTAGGCTAATGCCTCTCCTCTGTTACCAAGAGGGGATGCCCTTGCTTTGCCTTGGTGTCCATTTTAGGCAGGATGAAGCGCAGGAGTCTTGCTTGCCCTTCTGTTTCCTGTAGCCCGTGAACGCGTGTCAAGATCAGTTAACGTCGATTAAGGTCTCAAAGGAGAAATATGACTGGGAGCAACGAGGTCACAGTCACGCAGTGCACTGCTTAGAAAGAGGCTGGAAGGCCACGCACGTTCGGTTCATTCCTCTGCCGTAAGCAAACAGCCCTGATGGATGGATAACTGTCTGCAGAAATATGCTGGTAGTGACGTCAGCAAGGCAAGCCTAGGCACAGACTTCTATAAATGGCAGGCATGTCAGTGTTACAGTGCGTTCCCTGTGCAAGGCACACGTCTGTGGTCCCGAGCACCCTCCTGTGGAGGTGTGACCAGGAAAGAGAAAGAACAGGCTGTCCTCTTTCGTCAGTTGTGTGAGAGTATGTATCCACTGCCACATTCTTTGTCCTACATCCGATAATTCTCCTGCAGCAGGCACTGAGGCCAACCAAGACTTGGGCTGAAATCGCATTCCTATCCACATTTCTGAACAGCACGAGGCACATTCCCATTTGAACAGTATCTTTTGTTCCAGTTCAGTTGGTACTTGTGGCTGACATGCCAGGGGTCATGTTTTATACATATAAACAAGAATAACCATGCTTGTAATTCAGAAATTTCATGTCTCCAGGGATCTGTGAAAATAGCATTTCTGTTCAAGTGGTTTATTGAGCCTGAGTCACCATGAATTATTTGATGTTATGTACATAACACAAGAAAAAAATGCCCCACTTATCAAAGTGGTACACTATTCTAACTTCAGATATCCTCTGAAGCTAAAACCTAGTGTGAAACTTTATACTAGTGAAATGCATTACGACCCTGAGTAAACAGAAAAGATGTTGAGTTGTCAGGGAGCTGGTGTGCTAAGTGGTCATTGGGATTTCTTTAGAGAAGGTCAGAGTTGAGTGGAACAGGAAAAAAAATACATGCATTTGCTTTAGTCCAGTGTTATAAAGTATATTAAGTTTAAAAATTACATTTATTTATCTTTGTGCATGTGTGTACACAGGCATGCATATATATGGAGGGAGAGAGAGAGAGAGAAATAAAAAGAGAGAGGGAGGAAGGGAGAAAAAATAGAGAGAGGGAGGGAATGGAGGGAGGGAGAGAGAGAGAGAGAAATAAAAAGAGAGAGGGGGGAGGTAGGGGGAAAGAGGGGGCGGTGCTCTTGTGCTGTGGCAGATATATGGATGTCAGGTGACAACTTTTGGGAGCCTCTTCCTCTTTCCATCTTGTGATCATGGGAATCCAATTCAGGTCAGTGGACTTTACCTGCTGAACCATCTTGACAGCTTCCATATCCCAATTTCAGTTAGTAATAGTAAGGAGTAGCAAGCCTTTCATTTTTATATGAATGATGATATTATTAAAGTGGTAATCATTTCACTTTACCCTCCTGATTCTATGAGGGAGATACTGCTATTCCTTTTTATTTTTTGGCCCATGAGGCTACATGGAGTAGATAATTTATTCAAGTACTTAGATTATTGTGAGGCAGAGTTAAAGTAGCTATGCATTTGTCAGACATCAAAGATGATGGATTTATTTCCATTGCAAGAATTGGCCAAACAGGTTCAAAGATGGTCTATGCTCAACAATGTTGATGTCCCTTTGGATTAGGCAGCTGGAAACAATATGGTGAAGTAGAATTAAACTTGATATCATGGTGAAACCATGGTCATAAACTGTTGGTTGAGTCTAACTTGTTTGAAGACAAGACAAATAAAAGTGGATGAGACTTAGCAGCGGCGGTAAAACATGGAGGATAAAACCAATTTGTGAGGAGGAACTAATGAACTTATGAACTTGGAGCTATGGTAGGGGAAAAAAAGTTTAGAAGTGAATCTTTAAGAGTCTTCAACAAATGTGAGTTCTAGTAGTACCAGGTAACATAGGGTGAGTTCTCCTGGTCAAAGAATGTACTAATGGTCTAGGGAGATGGCTTGGTACCTTTCATAGAAGCCCAAGGACCTGAGTTTAGATTCCCAGTGCAAAGCCAGGTATGGCCTTTTATTACTAAGTCCAGAGTGGGGAGAAGGAAACAGGAAGATCCTTGAAGTTGATTGGCTGGTCAGTTTAACTGAATCCCTGGGCTCTAGGTTCAATCCCTGTCTCAAAAAATAAGGAGAAGAAAAAACCTAGCTCCTCAAATCCCATTACTCTTCATTCTTATCATGCATCCCCTTCCAGTTTTTCCAACATCATCAGCTACCTAATTTGATAATCATGTGGCAAGGTTGAGTCTATATCTTCAGGTAAATATAAAGTGCTCTTGGTAAGGATACAATCCTGCATTATATATGCAATTGGGGTTGAGTTGGACTGAAATGCTCTAACTGATTAGCTCTAATAGCCTATAATTATATAAATTATTATTTGCAATAAGTCTTACACTACAATATTTCATAATGGTTGCTTAAAACAATATCAGCTTCCTTCTTGCTAGTCTTCTGTGGCCAGCACTAAAGATTAGAGGACCCTTCTTTACTGCATTGTTATGCCACACCCTGAAGCAGGTGTTCCCATTTTACACATGGAGACATTAGGAAATCTGCCCAAGTAGAGGAAATGTAAGTCAGAAGTGTTTCTGTGAGTGGGGTTCTCGCTGTCTGGTACACAGGCTTGTCATTACTAACTGCTAGTGTACCAACTCTGTGCCTTTCCCCCCTACCTCATCTGGAAATGTCAGAGGACTGATACCCTTCTATGAAAAGTATCACCTAATATAAATACAGTGCTTCTTTGGAACTCTGTTCACAAAGGGATGATAGGTGTGGGTAGGAGCAGGGGAATTGAGGTCACAGATGACAAATATCTTGCCCAAGTCACCGACAAGACAGAACGAAGACTTGAAACCAATTTTAAGCATCACTCCAAGGGAACCCTTCCTATCTCACTGAGATGATCTCAACGATAGCTTTCTGCGTCAAGTCAGCACTTGACTTGTCTTCATCGTTTCCATATTTGCAGACGCATTCCAGAATTTTTTCATCTGCATGTTTGACGTATGGTGACTAAATGAGCTAATTTGTGTTTTTATTTCTCTGCTTTGAAGTTTGAAGCAACGTCTCCGAGATACTTTTTCCATGAAGCGATTAACTGGGGCGAGAGTAAAATCAAAGGTCAGTGTGGAGATTTGTTCCTTTGTGTATGGTTTCTGAGGCCATCCCTTGGGGGGGGTGTATATTAAATCAGTTCTGATTGTTTCCATATTTACTGGAGGGTACTGAGCCAGGGTAGTAATAATAGCAATCGTTTAAGCTCCTGTCCTATACAAATCCAAATTATTTTTAGAAATGCCCGGAGCTAAACATTTAGACAAAGCGGACGACACTATGACTGGAGAAAGCACCGGTGGGTGTCAGCGGTTTTTTCTCTTGCTCTGAGTCAGTGTGACCTGTTCCTTCATTCCGTGGCGTCCGAATTTTATCTCAGCAGTTTACCAGTTCCATTACACAGACAGCTGATGGTAGCTTCAAATGTAAAGAAGCAGAAGTAATTCTTGTCATTATGTTTAAGTCATAGTGATTCCTTTTGGATTCAGTTTGATACTTACTTTCAGAAGAGAAAGCAACTTTGTAAATACATTTTCAAAAAGACGTATTTGTTTATCTAAATATTTAGACACCGACCCATTTGAAAAATTTAAGACTATTTGATCCAAGACAAAGTTTAAAGGTAGGCGTGTCTCTTAAAGAAAAACCAAAGTGCTTGGAAGTTTGCGAAAAACATTATTTCTACCTATATTTTGGTGAAATATAATTTTAAGTTAAAACAGTTCATTTGTTTTCCTCATCTAAAATTTACCTAGAGAGCTGAAGGCTTTGAAATGTAGAGAAGTCAGTGGATTGTTTAGGGGCAAAATGATAGCAAGACTGAGTCCTTCTTGTGGTTGGCAGACTGGGTTTATAATTGCAGCTGGGAAGTGTCTTCACCATCTTCCAGACAGGCCTAGCTTCTTCAGCAGCATTTCACAGTGACTCAAAGACATTCTCTTCACTCCTGATGTGTTCCTGGGGTCCTTAGGACTCATTTGCCTTCTGAAATTCACTCAGAAGATACCTGTGAAATTAGGAAAAACTCATAGCAATTTGCTTCTTTTTAATTTATTTATTTGGGACAAGCTTTCTTTCCACAAAAAAAGTCCTGCTTTTGTGACAACCAGAGGTGATTTTTGCTTCTGCCTCATCTTTGTTAAGCACAGATCCCAAACACTGAGTCATTTATAACTGAGCCTCAGTATTCATGGGCAAACTCCAAACGACATGTGACACCCTTCTCATCAAAGGTGGGTGTTTCCTTCTGCATTTTAGACTGTACTTGAGCCCTCCCTGAAGCAGCAAAGTCTGAGTTATTCTTCAGCACAGCACTTGCTCCGGGAGAAAGTGCTGGTGGGATGCATTCCAAACTCAGTACAGGGCATCATCTCCGCCTTGGGTATTTCTGCTTCTCATCATCTGGGACAGGGATTCCTTACATGGGGACTTGACCTTTGGATTGCTCGAAGGAGGCTAACCTCTCCTCGCAAAGTACTTTTGGGATGCAAAAGCCTGTCTCTCTTGCTTCACAGGACACATAATGAAATGAATAGATAGAGATTTGATGGCTTAATTCTTATGCACCACAAGGCAAAAGGCCCAGGGTTCTGTTTAAGTTAATAGTGTTACAGTTAGTCCAAGCTAAATCGTGACATATTGTGTTTATATGAGCTTGATTCATGCCAGAAGATAAGTTATTGTTTTGTCCCTCAGGTTCTTGTCCTCACGAATGCCTTAACGGGGCTTTCTGTTCTAAGACCGGTACGTGTGACTGTCAAATATTCCAAGCTCTCGGGACAAGGTGCCAGATTGGTAAGTTTCAGGGATATTTATGAGAGAATTATGGGATATGAAAGAGAACATTAAGTCATGATTTGCTTGGAAGCGTTCGTCCCCTGGGATTTGGGACATTAACTAGACAGCTCCAAGTTTATTTTCATCAATTTGAAGGAATTCAGAAACGCTGTAAAAGAGCATAGCTGTATGCATTTTCCCTTCCCACTGATCTCTGTTTCCTTGAGTATTTTTTTTTCTCCTTTCCGTTGCACTAACCCGTAGGACCATCTTTTCATTTATGTGTAGATCTTCCTCAGTATATTTCACCGCAAGCTCCTCTTCTTCTTATTTAATAAGTTGGATATTCCGTATATAGACTAGAAATTGTACTGAGAGTTCATCAGGTATGGAGATCGTTTTTCTTTTTAAAATATTTTTATCCATAATGTCTAAGGGGGGATCTTATATTAATAATTATCAACAGATATTAACCGATATTTTGCCATTTGGAAGATTATATGCTAGGCATAAAACAAAGTTTATTTTGAGGAATACAGACATGCTTCGGCAACTAGTGATGTGTAAGAGGTAAGCCATCCTTAAACATGAGTGCCCTCGAGGAAAGCGTGGAATGTAGGATGCACTGCCAGGGATGATAGCCAGCAAAATGAACCCATCAATGTCTTTCCCTGAGTGGGCCAAAGTTGGCCAGAGCTGATAAATTTAGGTAAATGTTTCAAAAAGGAGGAGACACTAAACACTGGCCCTTATGTTTCTGTTTGCCTTGGTGTATATAACAATTCACCAAGCGACTTTTTAGCAAACATCGCTGCTTTTTACGTTATTATAAAGTGAATCATTTAAAATATAAAAAAGGAAGGGTCTGTGAGATGACTCAGCAAAGAATCGCCTTGTTGCCAAGTGTGATGCGGGGAGTTTTATCCCCGGAACCCACATATTCTTAGGTAGAAGGAGAGAAGCAACTCCACAAAATGGTCCTCAGACACCTGCTTGCTTTGATACAATATGACCCTATGCACCCCACACCTTCAACAAAAACACCAATGATAATACGTAACAGAAATAAAAATAAAATCGAGTAGAAGTTTATCTAGAGGAGAGACATAATCCTAATAGATGACCTTTGACTTAAAGTAAATATTGCTTGAAATTTCACCAGTTTGAGACCATCATTTTTATGATTCCAGGAAACTAAATGACTAACGCTTCCAGCTCCATTTTCCAGGCATATAAACATGATTTTTTTTTGGCCATCATTAATTTTCTCTCTGGATACCATAAAGACATTTTTGAAAGAATTATGGAGGCTGTGGTATTCTGCTGCTGCCCATGCTGCTCTAGGATACTCCATGGTGACCTCTCTTTCTCTTCTGAGTCACTCATTTGCGTTGCTGACATCACCATCTTCTTTTGTACTGCCTTCCTTACTATTTCTTTTTTTTCCCCTGAATCTTTCTCTTGGAAACAAAAATTAGGGGAGTTTCAAACATAAGTCTTTTCTTCATAGCAACTCGGAGACTGGGTTTTCTTAAAGGAGTTGGGTAGTTTTAAGAGCAGCTGATAGTTCAATGCTAACTTGTGTCTTCCTGTACCATGGACTACCCAGTTGCGGGGAAACACTTATTTCAGTGAAAATTACAATGTCTTATCGTGACTGAACATTTTGAGATAGCTGTGATTTATTTTACACTAATGTTATATATTTATTTTACACTAATAATACTAAATATTATTTAATTTCTTTTTAGTCCCAAACATGGGAAGTGGCAGAGATGGTATTTGCAAAACCTGGGGACAGTATCACTTTGAAACATTCGATGGTATCTACTACTATTTCCCAGGAAGCTGCTCTTATATATTTGCAAAGGACTGTGGTAATCTGGAGCCTCGGTACACTGTATGGGTAGGTAGTACTCAAATTTCATCAATTAAAAGATTACCTCTGGAAAATAATGTATTTTAGAAGTATTGGACAAATGATGAGTAATGGACAATAATTATAGAACGCAGCACAGGGACCTACTCTTAATGGAATGATCCAATTTTGTGGCCATATTAGTGTAATTCTATTAAGATGATGTCTGGCATGCTAGCAATAGGGACTGAATCCATGAGAGAGTGTCGTACAGGCTGTAGAGAAATATATGCTTATTACCATAGCTACTCTCATCAGTATCCCTGATATGTTTTTTTTTGTAATTTGGAAGAAGGTAAAGTCAGATATTAATAATATTATTTATATTTTCTTCTTCCTTGCTATTTTGACTTGAGATGTCCACTTGTTTTCACGTTTTTTAAATGCCCCTCCTGGGCCAAGGACTGTAACTCATTGGTATGGCAAATTTTTAGCATGCACAAAGAACTGGTTTGGATCCGTGACTCCAAAAATGGATGAGTAAATAACACTATAAAACAAAGGCAACTCTTGGTGTGTAGAGGAAGCCATGTTTATGACAGCAACTACATGAATTACGTCATTGCTAGGTAGATTCGTGCTGCATGATAAAGCTCACAGAACTCACACTAGGCTTCAGAATTCCCAAGTCCAATGAAAATATCTCAAAATTCAGTTGCAGAAGAGCAGTAGTTGAAGCAAGGGCACCAGAGACTTCCTTTCTTGTTTATCAAGGCATCTCAAGTCACAAGTAGGGGAGTACTGTACTGTCCAATTTAAAAACTAATTATTTATAGACAAAATGTTGAAATCTGACCTGTGTTTTACTTCTAAATCATGTTGTAGTTGTCTGAATTCCCCCTTGCTGGAAGATGAAACGTTATATATAACTTTTACAAATCAGTTTAGAGTGAGGATTTAATTATAAGGATCATTTATTATATTCACAAAGCAAACAAAAAAGCTTATTGTTTCTTTGATTTCATGTTTCATTGTTTCTTTCGTTCTGCCTTTCATAGTATAGACTTGCTTCAGGTGATAAACAATCTATGAATATTTGTTTACATTTGAGAATACATGCTTAAAAATTGATCCAGAACCGCTGACATTTGCAGAGGGCTTGTTCGGCTAATGTGAGGTTGAGGAAAGACACTCTGGTTTCATTTAGCAAACCCCCCTTGTGTTGATAACTATCAATCTTCTCCATTTGCTCTCTAAAGAGGAATCCTTCAACAATCTGGATAGGATTGGATGATGGTTTCTGGATATTGAGAATATTTCAGTCAAATTCCTTCCCCTAGCCTTCATGTTTATTGTCTTTTTTGGTTAAATATGTTTCTATGTTTTGTCCCACAGTTTCCCCTCAAGCCCCATCCTTTCTAGAATTTTAGTGTCTAAGAGAAGTTTTCCTTAGCCTGGCATCTAAAATCCTCTCCTAAATCTTGATGTGTATATACTATATCTTCGCTTCACCTAGTACTTTTTTTTTAGTGTTATCAACACTATATATTTTATTTCTATTTAGTTGCACATTTTACCTCTTTTCCTGTCATGGGATAAAAATTTAAGGGAGGCATTATTTTTGTCTGCTTTATATATGGCTATAGTTCTAGAGAGTGTATTAGATACATAATAAGTCGATAACATTTACCACTTACATATTAAATTAATATATTTAAGCTGTCTTATTATTAGTGCATTATTATCCTTTTCATATTTGAAAGTTCTTTTGCATTTGTTTAGCTACCCATTTTTCAGTTGCTTTGTAGTTTTATGACTTATATTTTGGCTTTTGAGCCTTCTGAAATGAATCTTGAGCTAAGGAAAAGAATAACATTCACTATCTCTTTTCTGCTCTTTCCCTGCTTTGTGTTATTCCAAGTGAATGGAATTCTTCCTAATGTCTGAAGTAGCAATTTATTGTTTAAATGGTTTCTTTCTTTTCTAAAGCATTTGGGAATAAAGAGAATCAATTTTTATTTTAAGCGAAGTCATATTCACTTTGTCAGCCTATAAATATTGCTTGCTATTGAACTCCATTTAACATTCTCCCATGATAGTCCATAGATGCCCTAACGGGGCATAAATACTCCAAATGTGTTTCCTTGTGGTGTTTATGATTCTTTTGTCAAACTAATTTTTCACAGTATATATCATATAGCTTCAGAATATTATTATCTAACATATGGAAGCTAAGGTGAGCACACAAATGTCCTGAATAACTTGCATTTTATAAAATTATATTGCTCCATTTTTGAGGCAAATATTATTTTCCTCTCAAAAACCCTAAGTGTAAGAGTATTTCTTACTTTGTAGAGTGTAGTGGGGCCTGTGATGCTGCAAGTTGTAACAATGTTCCAAGGGTTTAATTGCCCATGTGGATACTTGTGGTTGTTTTCCGTGATTTCCTTTGTGTTTTTCTCCCTTCCAGGTCCACAACAGCCCAAAGTGCCTTGGTTCTGTGTATTCTTGCTATCGTTCCATCAGCCTATTTTTTTCGAACCAAGAAGAAATTAGAATTTATGGTCACGAAATAAAAATGAATGGAATCAGGTAAGACGAGAAAAATATGATCTATGCAAATGACACCAGTGGTTGATTGACAGTTCCGAGGTCTCAGACTGGAAGGGAGTGGAGGAGAACAGGAATAGAGAGTTTGCTCTTCGGTTGACTTGTGCAGTAGTGTCAGAGAGACATCACACCTTCCGTGGCACTGGAGCCCACCAGGCAGCTGGGAATCTAGCTGGTCCACAGCCTAGTATTCATGATGCAGATATATTTGCAAAGGTGCACCTACGATTGAACATGTTCTCCTGAGGGCACAATCAAGAAATGTCTCTATATAATTTAATTCTGATTACTTTGGGCCTCTTCAATATTTTCTCTTTCCCTTCATAGAACATGGTACAAAAATTGACTTTATTTTCTCTTGGGAAGGATTCTGGAAGTCCTCCCAAGTCTATGAGAATGAGTCTTGGGCGTCACTTGAGAGTTTCCATCGAAGCCTTGACAAAGACTCTGAGCCAGTAAATAACTGTCCTTGTTGATAGATCAGAGCAGCTACAGTGGCTTCCTGCCTGCCAACAACGTGACCTGAGAGTTGTAGGGAAGGGGATGTTTATGTTATACGGAGATTTCATACAGTTAGAACAGGGAATCATAGGGAACAATTTCCTTTCTGATCTAAATAATTACAAAGACATTCAGTTTAGAACATTTCCTAGCTCAGCAAGGCCAGAGAAAGTAAATAGTGAGATGGAACAGTTTTATCCATCCTTCAGAGCTCACTGTTAGGTGTGTGAACCATGGGATTCCTTCCAGGGTAGGACGGTGATGTTGCTTTTCCTCCATGTAGAGTCAGCCAGAGGCAGGAGCAGCACTGTAAAAAGGTGGGCCTCAGGGAACATTGTTTCAGTCCTGCAAACAAGAGCAGCCTTCACCATATTTGGTGGTTATTTAATTTTTGATGCTTTTTCCTCTTGATGCAAGGTCTTGCCATATATCAGCAACCCTCTGTGTCATAAACATCAAGGAGTTAGAGGTAGCTATTTTTTTCTCTTAAAAATACATATTTAATTAAATTTACAGAAAAAAGAGAGCTGGCAGACAGAGGTGGCTGGCAGTTAAACACAGCAAAATTCCCCTCCCCAGAACTACACCTCCCATGAATTAGCACCCCATTAGTGTAAAATATGCTTATAAAATATGATCCACTATTTTAAAATACAGATCTTTTATAAACTTGTAAATTCAAACAAGGAATATTTTTATTGCTGTTTCATACTGACTTTTGCTATGAATTCTTTACATTTAGTTTTTAATCATAACACTTCTACTTGTCACTTATTCTCTAGCTATAATGCATAGTTATTTCTATCTTCTTGTAACTATTGTCTATAAATATTTATATGTAAAAAAAATCTTTGTGTAAATGGTCGGAGGTATTAGTGTTTCTTTGGGAATTATCTATAGTTTGCTTACTTTTGCAGTTTTTGTTGGATAGAGCCCTGCTCTTTCTAGAACAGAAATTACTAATTTGAATTTTGGAGAGGAAGGTGTGACTACATCTGTTAACCGCCTGCCTTCCATCATGGTTTATAAATTTATTTTGATATGACTACCTTCATAAAAGTGAGCGCCTCAAATTTATTTTACGATTGGGACCTGCTCTTTACGGCCTCGTTTATACATGGAAGGAGGACAGGGTTCTTTTGCTTTCCAAGTGACTCATTTTGCTTTTGCAGTGCCCATTTGGTTAGTTCTTTTGGGTTGGGAATAAAATCAGAGCTCCAGGACCCCTGCATATTTTGACTATTGCTTGTCTGTACTTTAGACCTGTTAATTTTTAGATTACCTTTAGCTGTCCAGATCAAAAGTATTCTTTAACCCTCATTCTATGACGTAGATAGAGCTAGTTTTCACGTTGAAAAGATTATATGCAACTTTCAGCTGGATTTTGAAACAACCACTAAGTTATAAGTATTAACTCTATATCAGTGGCATCTTCGTTGTCTTTTAATTTAAATATTAAACTTGTCAACAATGTTGAGGTTTCCCATATATTTAAACTTTTGGGGATCTCACTGTATAGCTCATTCAGTAACTCTGTAAAAATTCTCTGTTGCCTAAATCATCGTGAGAATCTGGTATGTGTAACTATAACTTGGTTGTGGTTTAAATATTAGACTGTTCTGTTTTTTTTTTCAGCTTATCTCTGCCTCAGACAGTTGGCCAGGTGTACATCGAGAAGCTAGCTGACTACATTCTGGTGAAAACTACCTTTGGCTTCTCATTGGCCTGGGATGGAATATCGGGAGTTTACCTCAAACTGTCCGAGGAGCACAGAGGGAAGTCCTGTGGCTTGTGTGCAAACTACAATGGCATTCAGTCGGATGACTTCATGATTCAGGAAGGTAAGAAGATGGAGCACGAGAAAGGGGTGGGAGAAAAGATGTTCTCTTTACAGTCCTCTCCCTTTGGGCAATAGCAGTTAGTAGCCAGAAGACTTGACCAGTTGTAGAAAATCCCTGGCTACCATTTGTCTACTCTAATGATTCCAAACATTTTCTGATTACTTGACAACATTTGCTAGGTTGAGATGCAGGACTTGCTCACATAGCAAATGTTAACTGACCATTTAGCTGGTTTCAGGAGTTTGAGGGATAATATATACACTGCCATGGGGACTGGGTAGCTGCAGTGACCAAAATGTGGAATTCCCCATCCTTGGAGTTCATAGTCTAGTGATTTAAACCTTTTGACTTGAATGCATTTACTTTAGGAGGAAAGCTATTTTGTATTCAGTCTTAACAGTAATAAATTAAAATGACTTCCAAATGATAGTTCTGTAAATACGATGAAATGAAGTCAGGCTTAGCCACTTTGCATAGCAACTGGGAAAAGTTTTATATACCTCCCTTGTCACTCACTGTGTCTAAGGCATGAAACTTACCTCAGTTAGTCACTAGTAATGGAGTCTATTTCTGTTTAGAGACTACTGAGGGGTAAGAGCACAGGCCGTAAGCATGAGTCAAGTACACATAAAGAAGCTAAATAAAAGAGAATATTGTTCTTAGTACCAGGAGACCTGACCTTGTATCTCGCTTCCACTCTTATATAAACCTGAGATTGGATCATTGAATCTTTCCATTGCTGTAAAAGAGGAACACAGTAATTCTGGACTTACAGAGTAATAAGTGATAACCAAAATATACTTTATCGTTTGTCATAATGTTTAATATGGCCAGATAGCAACATTATTCCTATCCCTCATATCATCTTGTAAGGTTTTTAGAATATAAAATTTTTAATTTTCGAACAATGTCCCAACCTCCAGCATAATGCAGCTTTAAGTTGATTCTCTGAGAGTTGGAATAGATGTTATTAATTGCAAACAACTGCATTTAAACCACAATTTGCTATATGATATTGCTTGTTTTGCCTTACAAAGTTAATGGTAGTTGTCTATTTATTGTAATTTAATGGGTGTTAAAAGAACATTTTAGAGCATGTATTCTGCAAGTCAGAATGTGGAATAAAAATTCTGCTTTGCTATTTATTACATTTTTTTTATTTTAATGATGCGACAGCATTTATTTTCATAGAGTGACAAGGATAAAGTGAGACAGTTCCTGCTAGCATGTAGATTTCCCATCACACAGAGACCACTCAGTTCATTTCATGTCTTTTATAAGTGTCTCTAGTGTCTCACAGGCATAGAAATATGTCTTTGTATATCTTTTACAAGCCCTTAGTAAAATGCAAACATTTACTCACACTATGTGGGTAACTTATCATCAGGGCTAGTTCACCAAGAACTAGAGTAGAGAGCCTAGCTCTGCTGGGTCAATTTCCTAATATGTAGAATAGGAATAAAGAAAACAACCCTCGGTGCCTCCCAGTCTGTGAGTATCTAATGAGAAAATGGAAACAGAGGTGCTCAGGGGTCTGTGAGTTCAATATGAATGCACAGGATAAGGAATACTGGGGAATGGTCACTTTCATCCATTGAGGGCTGAGAATGAAAAGGTTTACAGATTTGGAATCTGAAGCCTGTTAGGAAGGAGTATTTGGAACTAACACAGAGTCAATCAAATGGCAGTTTGGGATTAATTTTCCTCATCTATCAATTTTCATGAAAAACATAATAATCAGTCAAGTTCTTAGTGTGGGAGTTGGACAAGATTGCTTTGGATGAATGACATCCACCAGGACATCCAGGGAGCTTTGTGTGGAGGTGAAGTTGGAGGACAGGATCTACTCTTGTTAGGGTTAGGAAGATAGGCTAGGCATTCATATGCAGTGCTCTTGTTAGGGACAGGAAGATGGGCTGGGCATCTGTGTGCAGGAAGATGGGCTGAATATCCATGTTCACGAAGATGGGTTGGCTATCTGTGTGCAGAAAAAATGGGCTGAGCATCTGTGTGCAGGAAGATGGGTTGAGCATCTGTGTGCAAGAAGATGGGTTGAGCACCTGTGTGCAGAAACTTGGGCTGAGCATCTGTGTGCAGGAAGATGGGCTGAGCATCCATGTGCAGGAAGATGGGTTGAGCATTTGTGTGCAGAAAGATGAATTGGATATCCGTGTGCAGGAAGATGCTGGGCATCGGTGTGTAGGAAGATGAGTTAGGCATCCATGTACGGGAATATGGGTTGGGCATCCGTGTGCAGGAAGATGGGCTGGGCATCTGCTCAGGAGCTGTGGGACAGAGAGTGATTTTTGGCAGTGAAGTAAGTGAAGGCAGCAAACAACAGCCTATTAGATGATGAGCAGTGGGAAGATTGGCAAAGTGGAAACTGAGTTAGTGCTGAGCTGTTAACAGGGAAGTCGAAAGACTCTTGAATGACTGTGGGGAAAGCCCAGAGATGGCAATTGTCTCAAGGACGGATTACTAAAGGAATCTCATTTAAAATATTTTGTAGGGACATAATACAAATCTACTCTTCTATTTCTTCCCCTTGGTAAAATTCAAGGTAATTTCCAGAGGTAAGCGTGTCGTCTTTGGCTCTAGTGTTTGCTTGAAAGTCAGCATGCCCTTTGCTGGTCAGATCAAGAGTTGCATAGTTTGCTGGAATACTATTGAATATGCAGATTCCCAAGAGAAATGAAAACTGTATTTCTCTTTGCACTCCTACTTATCTTTCAAACATGACCTCACAAAGAAATGAAGCATTTTCAGAATTTCCGTGCAAGGAAGAAGAATTTAATTTGTTGTTCAGTTGAGAATTCTGTGTTCCCAGGTCATGTCTTGGTCTTGCTTCACACCAACAAAAAGGTCCTGGTCTACTCTCATGTCTCCAACTTGAAAACTAATAGTGCTTCTTCAAAAGTGTCTTGAAGTGCTCAGTGAATAATTTTACTTTCAGCATCTTCTACAGGAGGCATTGTAATTCTGGCTTAGTGAGCTCCTGAACTAACAGATATGGATTTAAAGTCTCACAACACACAGCATATATGACTCTCTTACTAATGCAATGTGATATAAAAGGTTGAAATAACTGGGACTTTTGAAAATATTTTTATTCTTCAGACCACGAAAAACTGGTATTCTGAAATGAAATACAGCTATAGCTTGACTTAAGGAGATCATCAATTTTTCCACTTTAAGATAAGTGTTTTACAACAGGTTTTGTTCTGTGTATAATGTTTCCAGCAATTCCAGAGATCATGAAAAATGCAAGACATTATTGTAAGATCAAGAATGTAATTCAGTAAATATTGAACATTCATATATATTTTTCATTTGTTTATTTGGTAAATATATTTTGAGCGTTGCTTTATGTTAGATATTAAACTAAGGATACAAGAACAAAACAGTAAAGCTGGTCTCATTTATTGCCATAGAAAGTAAAATAAATAAGGAGACCAATTAAAATATAATCTTTGGGAGAAATAGTAGCCTTGATGGAAAGTGGGAAATGAGATAAGAACAATAGGACAATGTGTGTTGGCAGTGATCTAGAACTCGTTTTCAGAAGGTTACATTCAATGAGCCCTAAATGAAGAGAGGAAACTGGTGTAAGAGAGTTTTTGAAAATTTGTTCACTTTTACAATAGAAGGAATTGGACTTCTGTCCTTGTACACACTACACAAGGGTTCTCTCTCTATGCTACACCCTTGGCCTTCTTTTCCTTTTGAGACTGACTCTCATTAAATTACCTAACTGGACCTTGAACTCACTTGTCGCCAGGAAATACTGAGGTGGACGTCTTCATGCTTAACATCCAAGAAGAGAGGTTTAGGAGGAGGAGGAGGCCCATGAAATCTTGGGTCCTGAGTTGCAAATGAGCAGCCCCCAAAACCAGATAGTTGGAAAGGACTGTGTAAGAGCTAGAGGGGGAGGATGAGTCAAGGGGCATGAGGTGGGAATGGCAGGTGCCCACCCTGTGCAATCTTCTAGATTATAAGCAAGCTTGGAATGTAATACAAGGAGCAAGAATTCCTGTAAACAATGAATTTAACCGGAGTTTGCTAGTAACCCACAGATATTAGCTTCCCTGTCTTAAATTGGTCAGGAGAAGTGGGGCAACATTTCACTAGAGATTTGGATTAATTAGTACAGTTGTTGCCACCCACGGCTGATCTGTGGCCATCAAGTCTGGACGGCAGAAAACCAAAGCTCCAATCTGAATTTCTCCTGTCTTAGTTGTTTCTGCCAATCCCATGAGATTTGAGAGTCAGCTTTTGTCTGAATATGGAGCAGGATTAATTTCTGTATCTTGTCTTGAACTTATTCATAGGCCCAGTGGTGACACACTTAGGCCTGATCTATTGCAGGTTGTGCACCACCAAATGTCTGTTGGATCATATATGAACTACTAAATCTTGCCTCTTAATTATTCTGGGGTCAGTTATGCTTTTTAATTCTAGAATCCGTTTAAAGCATGTTCAACCTATTCATCATATTTAGGTGAAATAGGTTCACTTCTTAGCATTATTTTCTTTGGGTTCTTTTCTAGTCTTTCATTGTCTATAGGGGTGTTTTCTGAAACGTTTTTATGGTTTAAATATATTTTTTTCAAAAAAACTGTTGTTGTTTACTCTCAAAATAAAAGAGAACTTTAAAAATATGTGTGCCTGTGTTTGTGTATGTGTTCATCTGTGTGCATGGTCATGCACAGATGGATGTGTATGTGTGCCCATGTATGCATTTACCTGTGGAGACCAGGGGACAGCATCATGTTTCATTCCCAGGAACATCATGCACCTCCTTTGGAACACAGTCTCTCACTGTCTTGGAACTCAACAAGTGTTCTTAATGTTCTGGCCAGTGTGCCATAGGGATCTCTTTTTCTCAGCCTCCCTAGCATTAGAATTACAAGTGTGCACTACTGTGCTTTGCTCCACACATTTACACGGGTCCTGGTGATCAAACTCAGGCCCCCATGCTTGTGTGGCAAGCACTTATGGGCTGAGACCTTTTCCTCATCTTTGAAGAACAATTTTAATAAGGCTTATGAAAATGCCTCCGATATAATCTGACACAACACTGTTTATGCTTTTTTGCAATAGAGGACTACACAGAAGACATTGCTACATTTGCAAACAGCTGGATGGTGCAAACTCTAGATGACCCTAAATGTATACCCACTCCCTCAGACTTTCCAAATCCATGTTCCAGTGGAATGCCAGCATTTGAGGTAAGTTTGATACCCAAAAAATTGAGCATGATGGACTTCATCCAAATCTTTTTTTGGGTATTTAGCATTAGGCATTTTAGTACAAATGCAGTATAATTAAATTATTGAATTCAGATCATGGAATTGCAAAATGGAATGGTTTCACATTCATTTCAGAAATAGTGACTATAATGGAATCCATCGATGCAGTAATTAAAAAATTACATAGCTTGAAAATTGTTCATTACATTTGATGAGCGCAGACTATCTGCCCTTTCCAGGTAAGAACAGAGTCGGCAAGTAGATTAATACCAAGAGAAGGCGAGAATTCTTGTGTACCAGGAAGATGTTCTGATGCTTGGCATCTTTTTCCCCCCACACAGGCAATCTTCTTCAAATGCCAGATATTGTTGCAGTTCCCTTTCCTGAGCTGCCATGAATACATTGATCCATACTTATATATTGCCAGCTGTGTTAATGATCTGTGCAAGTAAGTGAAACAATGGGTATGTGGAGCATATTTCTTTATGCAAAAACCCCAAAATACAAAACAAACATACACATAAAGCCTCAAGAGCAGATGCACTTCTGTGACGTAGCCATGTCAGCAGCTAGCCATAGAGGGCTAAGTGTAAAGCCCAGACTGGACTAACAGCTAGTCCTTAGGAACTGACTGTCTAATGGGTAGCTACATGTTTCACAGAGCGGGAGCAGAATCGAGTGACTTTTCAACATTTTGTGCCACTGTCCATTTTTTAGATTCTAGAGGTGTCTCTAGAAACTTCTATGCAGTGACATTTAAAATCCTCAAAATAAAACAATTTTATGAAGGAAACTAATGAAATAGTCATCGAAAAGGTGAAAGGAACCAATATTTAATACATGTATGTGCTTTAAAATAAATTTCATATTTAATAACAGCTGAAATTTGACATCATGGATACAAACAATAATTTGTAATTTCTACAATTATAACGAGAAATTAGAACACATGAAAAATAAATGAGACATGTTGCTAACAAAATCACGTGTGTTGCTAACATTTTGTGATTTGATTGATGCCTTTATGCACAATTGAAAGAAATGCTGAATTTCAATTGGAGATGATTAGAAACACACCTTTAATGTTTGTTTATTCATAGTCACAGATTGATTGATGTTATCCCAGGTTAACAACATCCAGAATAGGGAGTTGTCTAGGCAACAAATTGATCACAATGTGTTTATCGTAGCATTTAAGACAAATTACCTATTGTTGAACTATTTTTAAATTTTGTTTATTTTAAATTATCAAGTATATATGATTAGCCATCTTGAAGATTCAAGAGTACATTAGGGATTTTGTATATCTGAATATTGAATGAGTCACAAGAAATATAAGTTGTGTACTTGAAAGCTTTTGTAGAACAGCTGACTAGGTTTTAGTTGAGTAAAGCCATTTGAATTTTTGATAGCTTGTTAATCTCTGCTTTTATCAAACACAATTTAAAAGAAGTCAAAATAGTATTGAAATTATGTTACTTGTAAATACTCTTCTTTAGATCAATTATTATAACAGTATATTGAATATACTAAGGTTTTCCAAATATTAAAATAAACTTATTGGCTTTTGGTTTGCCTTTGCATAGAGTGCAGTCAAGACTTGACTTGGGTAGATGGTCTCCAAATCCACGGGTTCCTAAATAAGTACACAGCTCTCAGTTAGCTTCTCCTTTCTACTGATGGCCCATGACTTATTATGCATTTTTGAAAAAACCTCTTCCCTCTCTTTTTAAAAAGTAATCACTGATTGTTATGCCTTTGTTCTTTTACTCAAACTGACCTTTTCCCTTTCAAGATTCGCAAAGGTGGGCTTGTCCCTTCTTTCTCATTTATATAGAATTAAAAATTATTCTTCTTTCCCCACAGTGGTTTGTGTTCATTGTTTCAAATTTTCCTAAGTTGCTTTGTCATAGGCATCTTTAACATGCATTTCTTTTTGTAGGCTGAGATAAAGACTCATTTGGTATATTCAAGAAGGTCACTCTCTATTCATTAATTTGGCTGCTCCAATAGCCAAAGGAACAGTGGATAAACTTCACCAGAATGTTTATACTTCTCTCATTTAAAAGTTCAAGCCAGTAATTGCTCTTGGATTAACATCATGGCCCTTTTCCATAAACTTCACAGTGACTTTGCAGTCTTGTTGATACAGGGTGTCCTTGTTTCTGTTCTCAACTTCAAGGCCCAAACTGGCTCCTCTTATGTCTTCATGTTAACTGTCAGAAAGGGAGAAAGGAAACAAAGGGACAGTATTTTTAACCTAGAAGATTCATATACAATCCTCATTCTTAGTCTTTTGGACCAGAATGTAGAAACATGCCCCATACCTAGGTGTACAGAAGGCCAGTAATGTCTCTTGTATTCATACACTCAGGAAATATGCAAGCTGCTAATAATGAAAATAAGGGAGAATAAGAGATAAAAGCATTCCTCTTCTATGTCCACATTATATAAACTCCCAACTTTTTATTTTAGTTGTTTTGAATCTCTGATTTTTTCTTTCTCTACTATAAATGGAACAGAGCAGTCTGGTGCAGCTAATTTAAACTACATTACCTTGTTGTGGTTTAAATTAGCTGACCTTTAAAGTATGTGTCTGAGGTGAAAAAACTGGATTGGTGAAAAAGACAGATATTTTGATATTTGTTGCATCGTCTCAAATAAGAAGAAGGGCCTTGTGGTTGAGTTTCATGGACAATGCCAAAACAGAAGAGGAAACTCCAGAATAAGTTTCCACTTCTCCTGGTATTTCCTTCTGGGTACTCTGTACTGTCCTTCTTCTTCTTCTTCTTCTTCTTCTTCTTCTTCTTCTTCTTCTTCTTCTTCTTCTTCTTCTTCTTCTTCTTCTTCTTCTTCTTCTTCTTCTTCTTCTTCTTCTTCTTCTTTTGTAGGAAATGAATGATTCTTTTCTTTACCTGGACCATGAAACAGATTCAGAAAGATTCTGTTTGATGAAAAGGTGGATTGACTATGGGCACACATTTGTTTCTTGCTTCAGCAATGATGGCTCATTGAAATTGACTTGACGCCCATCTTTTGTGCTTCCTAGCTAAGCAGTGTGGTATACATGGAAACATAGAAACCATGTTCCTATAGTCTCTCCTCTGAAAGCTGTATTCTAGTGGGGTAGAGAAGTGGGTTCCCAACAGTGGCACCCATCTTTGCCTCCTGCTTGTGATGGGCACAGAGAAATCAAGGGTTGCATACTAAGCTCCACTGAAGATGTAGAATTTGATGGAAACTATACGATCCTTGTAACTATGCCTTCTGGGTTTGCTTCTAAAAACTTGGCAGCAAAGAAATGATTTTTAATTTTTGGCATGTAAGAGTCAATCAAATTAGAAACAACTATTATTTAATGCTTGTTTTTCTCACTGGAGTTAACATCCAAATGGAAAATCAGCTCATTTCCTTTCACTAAGTTAGGATAATGAATTCCTTCTTGAACAGTCTGATGTATTTTGTTAGGTGCCGTAAGACTGTGTGCCTCAGATAGTGCCTCCCTGGAGTAACATAGACTCTCAGTAAATGACAGATATTTTGATATTTGTTGCATTGTTTGGCAACAAACTTTTTCTGTTAGCTTTCAAAATTACTATTAATTGTAAGAAACACTCACACCTTGTAAGGTAAACCGTGAGATTTCAAGGTAAATCTCTTCCAAAAACGCAACAGTTTTTGAAATACACTTACTTCCTTTCAGGAAGACTTTTCTGTTTTATTCTCTGAGGATTTTCTGAACCCCTGCAGTTATACGGACAGGTTTCTCTTTTGCCTTCAAAAGCTCAGTTAATTGGACTAGATAAGCTACTTGGCTCCAATTACAGTAGCACAGAATAAGGGCAATTTGAGAAGGTGGCTTTTATAACAAAGACTGAAGACGTTAAGAGTCACAGAGTGGAACATTCTTAAGGTCATTATCGTGTAAGATGCTTAACGATCCAATTTTGAGTATGGACCGGGTTGAAAACCAAGCTCGCTACCTTGTTAGAAACCTGTTTATTTTGAAAGCACCTAGTTAATCTGCTCTGGGAACTGGCAGATCCCATAAGAAATTATTGTTTACAGAGCTTCTAGAGTGATGGCAAGAAAAATAATTAGAGGTAATTTACTTGTGGCAACGCTGTAAAAACGTCCAGCCTCAGTGAAAGGGCTCGGAAATCTCCTTTGAAATCTTAAGTTAAATATTATTTATTAAGTCTTTGAAAAATATTTTGGACTGTTATGGCAAGAACTGATATGGTATGAGCATAATCCTTAGGAGGGCCACAGACTATTGGGCAATTCAGAATGAGGTGTTTCCAAAAAAGCTCATCCCTGATATTTTTGTAGAAATACAATTTTATCTGTTTTTATTTCATTAACTTTTATCTGCATTTAATGACTATTAAATTCTAAGATGTCTAAAATATTTTGTGTAGATGTAAAACCACATGTGAAGATTTAAGAATTTTAAATATAAATACTTTTCGTTATACTTTTACTTGACCCATAGGAAAAGGGAAAGGCTTTGATAAAGGTGTTGACGTACATTGTATTAAATTTAGGTGGGTGTATTCATTTAGGATCCCTTGTATGTGTTTTCAACATTCTTGTCTCCTACAGGGTACGTCATGGAAGATTATGCATTCTGACATTAACTAATGTTAGCATCTTTATTATACAAACCCTCATTGCTTTTAACACTCAGGGGGTCCAAGGTCCAAGGAAGATTTCTGTCTAGATTTCCAAGTGTCCCTGTCTCAGTTTTTTCTCTCTATCTTTTTTTTTTAAATTCTTTCTAGAACGGATGATGATGAAACTTACTGTCGAGCAGCCACCGAGTATGCGAGAGCCTGTTCTCACGCTGGCTTTCCCATTCAAGACTGGAGGGACGACTTCCCAGCATGCAGTACGTTTGTGGTTTTCAAGCCATGTATTTTACAAAAAGTTTCAGTCTTATCCTAGAATTCAGCTTGCCTAACTTCTCTAACACACTGCAAAACTTTAAAAAATGGCTGACATAGTTGTAAATGTATCTATTTCCTCGACCCCGTTTTTTGGAAAAATTGACTTGTCACCCACTGCGTGCCCATTGCAGTTGATAAATGCGACGACAGCTTTGTCCACCGGGACTGTATCAGCTGTTGCCCACCTAGCTGCACGTTTGAGAAGCAGTGTCTCGGGAGCAATCTTCACTGCCTTGATGGATGCTATTGTGCTGACGGTAAGCGCCTTGCGAAGAAACCCTGCCTGCACTCCTCTGTCGTGGTACTCGGTTATATGAAGACCACATCTTGGTCTTGTTGTCCATTCCCTGGACATCAGAGCAACCGCAACTTCGTACCCTCATAGCATTCAGTCCTTTAAGTAATCCTTTAAGGAAAGTGCCCTCTTCTTCAATTTAATTTTGCAAAAAAATTCAGAAACTTGGACACTAGTATTTTTAATTCCCAAGGTGATGAATGTATTGTTTCACTATATCATAATACTTTATATAATTTTATTTCCTGGACTATGAAAGTGAGTTTAGGAAAGAGTCTTTATATTTTTCCATGATAAGATTTTAGTCCTAGTGTAGATTTAATATTTGAAATGAAAATGACAACAAACAGTAGAAGGGAGCTTTAAAGTTATTGTATGAACAGACATCTATAGAGAAGGCCAAAGATGTTTTCTAGCTTCCTCTCTCTCTTTCTTTGAGTGTGCACATGAGTAATTAATTATTGTGCGTGTAAACATCTGCACGTGGAGACCAGAGACTGAGGTTATGTGTGCATCTTTATTACTCTCCACCTGGTTATGGAGAAGGGGTCTCTTTGAACTGCAGAGCTTGCCATTTTGGATAGTTATGGGATTCATCTGTTCAATAACCCAGGGTTGGGATTGTATGAGTGTATCACTAGGCTTGGCTTTTATGCATCCTATAGATCCATACTCAAACCCTATACATACAAGCAATCACTTTACCTACGGAGCCACATTTTCAGTCCAACATGTTCCCCATCCTTAAAAAAAATACAATTTAGGAAAAGAAGACTGGGCATGTAGCCCAGGGCTAAAGTACTTCCCTAGTATTCAAAAGACCTTGGTCAATCTTCAGGTCTCGAAACGAATAAACATAAAGGTGTTAAATGATTTTCCCAGCGCCTTTTTTGATTTGCCAGTACGGTGAGCCAGTGGCAGTCTTGAGGTGTTTGCTTACAGTCAAACACCGGATAAGCCTGTGGCTTCAGGGCCTAAGTCCACGTGGTATGGTAGACCAATCTTTTTTCCTGTAGAAACTTGCTATGAATAAGATCAGTGGATGGAAAAGCTGACTTAAAATTTGCTCCATCCTCATTTACCTTCACAAAGTTTTAGCAAATGCACTTCGTTGAACCAGTGAGTAGCACTGTTCTTTAGTGTTTGCATGATAATAGTGTAAATCTCTTTTACCTTTGGCTGATCAGAATATAAACTAAGGATATACTTTCTCACTTCTTTCTTTTTCTTCCCTTAAAGTCCAGGAAGCACTTTTCAGCTTCCTTTCTTCTCTTTGATAGGCTTTGAGATTTTGATGGTTAAGTACAGGGAATCAAAGTTGAAATTTCATGGAAGTAAACCTTTATAAGGGAGACATGACTGAGAGCCAGCCAGGTTTCTAGAATCTTCCCTGACAGTCAAGGAGCTTTTGTTTCTATCACCTACTATAAGCAAGGTCTCAACACTTGACTGAATTGTTGTATCTTCAAAGAATGTAACCCTTACTATTTCTTTTGAGAATATAACCTTTATTTTTTCTTAAACAGGCCTCATAATGGACAATGGAACTTGCATCTCCTTGGAAAGTTGCCCATGTAGTTTCCATGGGTTAGCTTATTCAGTTGGTTCAAAAATTGAGCAAGAGTGCACCGAGTGGTAAGTGGTCCACGGGTAGAGAATAGTTTCTAGGTACCATTCTCCTTAACAACTTGGTTATGACAGTTATCTTGTAGATTCTACCCCATTGCTTAGTTTCATCTGTGAATTCTGAAACACAGTTTGTATTTTACTTGAACTGCATACGTTTGTTGTCTTTATGTGTTTGTATTCTTATTATTTCCCTTGGTAATTTCATAAAATCCTCTGCCCATATGCCACCCATCCCATTTTGTTGTTCATAAGCATTAATTCACACATGCTTTTATTCTTAGAACTAGGTGGTGCCCCTGGGTTTACATACTGGGTACTTTATAAAGTGACTGTCTATTGCCAATTTTTGGTCATGATCAGTAAGATTTACAATTTCTTATTAACCTAGCTCAGCCTCTGGGTAAGCATGAAATTCCTCCAGGACACTCCCAGGCAAATGCAGAAGGCTACATGACCATGGTCTCTTTCTCTTCGCTGTCAGTATGCACAAAAGACATGCCATCGTATAACTAACCATGTTCTCAGGTGCTGGCATCATCAGAAACCCCTTCTTTCTCCAGAAACCCCTCACTTTGTCAAGGTGGGAAGAAGCCTATAGTCTGTGTCTTCCACAAGAAGACATCTCTTTCCTCTTGCCTGTGTCTGGTGACATTAAATAGCTACATAATAGATATCCATTTATGAACCATCCATTTCATAATGATTAGTCTAACTTTTTTAGAATACTAGTCAGATAATAGAGAACCTATTACATTTTTGTCTATTAATCGATATATTGAGGCGAATGTCAGCATAATGTCTGTGTCAGGCTAATATCTTTATGATTTTATTTAGTGTATGTGTTGGTGGAGTTTGGAACTGCACTGAGCATGACTGTCCAGGTAATTTTTTCAAATGTTGAAAACCAATCTTGAAATCTTAAAAAGTAGTTTTTAACTTGGAAGGGGAAACAACACTGATATTTATGAATGCATCTCATATATACCTCAAAGCATGTAATAACATAAAATTTGCTTGAAGAGGATAATTCAGAAATTGAATACATGGTACTGTTGAGTAGGCAACTTCAGTAAAATTTTGTCAAAATGGGTAAATATAATGCCTAAAACTACTTGGAAAGGCTATCATTTAATAATTTTTAAATGAAATTTAATAACTTAGTTGTCAGATCAGTAAAACTAAATTTACACTTTAGATTTTCTTTTGAGGTATGCTTATTTATCCTAAATTGTTATCCTCCTGCTGTTCAGGAATTAACACACTTTTTCCTCTCTCCTTTCTCTGTGTTCTTCTCCTTGCTTATTTATTTTGGATAGTTCAGTGCTCTGTTGTGGGCGACTCTCATTTTACCACCTTTGATGGGCGCCATTACTCTTTCATTGGCTTGTGCCAGTACATCCTCGTGAAAGGAACTGGAAAAGATAAATTCACAATTACTTTACAGAAAGCTCACTGTGAACAGGTAAGTGCTAATGCCGAACAGTAAGCAGGGAAATAATCACAGTTCAGACTCCAACTTCACATTTTGATTAAGTGGCAACTCTGATTAATAAAATAGATTATTCTTAATGTATTGATTTTTAATATGTCATTATTCCTAATAAATCACAAAAGAATGAATAATGTTCACTGTTAGTCATGACATATATTGATGATGTGGAGAACCTTGACTTTAGATGTATTTACATTTGCAAACAAAAATAACTCAAAGTTTTTTATGTATGTTCTTTTTTGAAACTTAATGCATGATTTCGCTATAGGACTAAGCCTTAATTTATTGTCAAACACTCTGTGTAACAGGGTACTTTTTTTTGTATAGGATCCAGTAGGTTTCATATCATTCTAAAGGGATACATAAAATGTAATAATATAATACACAATTCTTTGACTTATTATAATATCTATGTTGGATCTTTTCTTTAAATAAAAACATCATTAATCTGTTACAAAAGGAAAAGTCATTTCAAAAATTTACCCACACCTTTAATAATCAGGTCAGGTAATCCTACAGAAGAGTGGGGATGGGTAAAGGATTGTAGGAGCCAGAGGGGTCAGGGACATCACAGGAAAATTCACAGAAACAACTAACCTGGGGTCTACAGAAACTGAACGAAAAATCAGGGAGCCTGCATAGATTTCACTTAGGACCTCTGCATATCTGTTATCATTGTGTGGCTTGGTGTTCTTGTGAAACTCCTAACAATAGGAGAGGGAGCTGTCTTTGATTCTTTTGTCTGATTTTTTTAAATCTTTCTTTTCCTATTGGATTACTTCATCCAGCCTTCATATGAGGGAAGGGGCCTAGTCTTAGGGAAACTTGATTATGCCATGGCTGGCTAATAGCTATGAGAGGCCTTCCCTTTTCTGAAAGGAAACAGAGGAATGGATTGGGGGCAGTGGGAGGAGAGGTAGGTAGAATGAGGGAAGAGACATTGTAGTTAGGATGTAATATGTAAGAGAAAAATAAATAAAAAAATAATTCCAATAAAAGGCCATTTTCAACAAACATTATTAATTAAGTTGTTCCCCCCTTCATAGTTTGTTTCTGAGAGCGACTCTTCCTATGTAGCACAGCCTAACCTCAGATTTTTAACACTCTTCCTTCCTCAGCATCTGGAGTGCTGGGAATAGTCATGTGAACCAGCATGCCTGGCTCCCACTTGATTCTTTCATTGAAATTTATTAGTGTTTGAATTAGCTTTAGAATGAATCCTAAATTGTGGGTTATACATTGCATTTGTCTTTCGTGACAAGCTTGTCAGTTGTACTTGCTAAGTGATGCACCATGTATCTTAGAAAACAATTGCTGGTACTTGACTGAAAACGTTGCTATTACACAGTTTCTGCAATCTGTACCATATTTGATATATCATAGCAAACCATACATTGCAAGGGGTGGGATTACATGAAATGGATTATGTATCAGTTGTTTCATTATATCTATCACCAACACCAAGCCTCCATTATGTATGAGAAATTATTTATACGTACTCCTTTTTCTGTCTTCTCCTTTCTCTCCCATCCTTCTCCCACCTTCTTGCCTCTGTCTCTTCTTTTCTATCACCAATACTTTGACTTTTATGCAGAACCTGGGTTTGGTCTGCCTTCAGTCGATAACTCTAATACTGGAGGATGATTTTAACAAACAAGTGACACTCAGTAGGGGAGGCCAGATCCTCACCAGTCCCAACCACGGCTTCACTCTGAACGGTAAGAAGCGACGCTGTGCGTGCATTAGCATCGATAGCAAGTACAATCTCAAGATTTTCTTCTTGTTCGATGACAAAACATTTACTGGGTGCTTGTGTCGTTCTACCAAAAATACTGGAGGCCATCATATTTACTGTTTTTCTCAAGTGGCCTAGAGTTTGTACAAGCAAACAGATTCTCGAAATAAAATGTGATAGACTCAAAGATTTGTGGAGGATTTTGCGGGTTCGAATGAGGAGTAGCCCATTCAACACTGGGCAAAGGGCTTTCTGGGTCAAGAGAACATTGGAGCACCAGAATAAGCTCCCAAGGTCCCAATGAGGAGCAGAAGGAGGGAGAACATGAGCAAGGAAGTCTGGACCGTGAGGGGTGCACCCACCCACTGAGACAGAGGGACTGATCTATTGGGAGCTCACCAAGGCCAGCTGGATTGGAACTGAGGAAGCATGGGATAAAACCGGACTCTCTGAACAATGAGGGCTGATGAGAAGCCAAAGACAATGGCACTGGGGTTTTGATCCTACTTCATGTTCTGGCTTTGTGGGAGCCTGGCCAGTTTGGATGCTCACCTTCCTAGACCTGGATGGAGGGGGGAGGACCTTGGACTTCCCACAGGGCGGGGAACCCTGACTGCTCTTTGGACTGGAGAGGGATGAGGAGAGGAGTGGGGGGAGGGGGAGGGAAATGGGAGGCTGGGAGGCGGCGGAAATTTTTTTCTTAAAAAAGAGAAGATTTGAAGCTGAGAAATTCTTAGGGTGAAAAGCTGAGATAGCGCTGTGGAGGGAAGTGAGGGATCAGTGCGTGAAGCTTGTTTAGGGGATAATGTAACCAAATTGACATTGCTACATCCTTGAGAGAGCCAACAGAGACTATCCAGAGCTGACATCAGAATAGCAGGTGGGGTATGAACAGTGTGTCGAGGGCTTTGTTATGTGGTAGTTTCCTGAGATGGACCTTGTTGATGTCCACATCGCAACACAGATACTAAGGATATTCTTTTGCTCTCCCAGTGAGAACTCTCAGCCATGTTCCAGCTTGTGTTACAAGTCACATGTCAGTGTCACGCAGGTATCATGTTAAGAAAATTCATATAGAAATCAATATAAAATAGTTATCATTTTATGAAATGGAAATCTCATACACGTTAGCCAAATAAACAGTGAGTTTTAAGGAGTTTCTTTTGTTTTCCTTTTTTATGACTATGAGCACAGCGGTGAGGAAGTGATTTTGAGATGATAGGTATCAGCCACACAACATGAAGCATGCTGTCTAGTGAGGCATGGCAGAACCAAGGAGGAGCTGCTCCAAGGCAGAGAGAGTAGAGCCAGGGGGAAGATAGACTGATGAGGGTCTGTCAGAACACAAGTGGCCGGCACATACTGCTGGATTCATTGGCGATGTTTGAGGAAGACAATGAGGAAAACACAGTGGTCAAAGATTTTTCAGGTTTATAGTGTTAGGGACCAAATTGAGAAATTTAAAATCTTTAAAAAAAAATTGACAGAGGAGCAAAGAAGAGCTTTTGGTGACAAAGTCACTCTCTTAGTTTTGAGCATGAGTTTGTCTGTGTTGTGTCTCATAAAATAGTGATTACCAAGAGCTATACTTTCCATTTCTTTTTGTTGGCATTCACAAGAATATGGAATAAATGTAAGGAAATTGATACTTCCTAATGGATCATGGCCACTTTAGGATAGCATCACACATGTCATGCTACACCACATCATACACACACATGCATGCACACACACTGCATCTCCCATAAACACACACAAATGACATATACACACAAATATACACAAACACAGGTCACATGCCACACCTCCACCCCCAACCCCCCATATAACCATACACCTCATCTCTGCTATACTATTCATTCCTTCCACACACAAACATATACACGTACACTACACACAAACACACACACTATAAAAAAGATGATTAGAATTCAAATATCTAAGATCGACCACTTTAAGATGTTTAACAATGGAAATTACGTGTTGATAACCGTCCATATGGAATACTGCCAAACACTGAGAAAGTGAGAGAGAGGGAAGGAAACAAGAGAAAACAAGAAGCCACTAGGAAAGATTCATCCCTGGAGCACAGACAAGTCCCGCCAGCTGGCTACACAGTTGCAGGTGTCAAAGAAAGAGAGGCCTACTGTTACCCTTGGTCATCTCAGAACACTGCCTCTGTGCAACAACACTCATTTATATATGTTATTTCCCTCCAGGCGTTGTGGAAATCCAAACCCTGTCATCCTTATTCATTCTTCTGAGAACCACCTTTGGCTTAAAGATCCTGTTTGCTATTGATGGAGAAAGAATTTACATACAGCTCTCCAGTGCATGGAAAAGAAGGACATTAGGGCTGTGTGGCACCTTTAATGGCAACATCAGAGATGACTTTCTGTAAGTGTGATTTATATCCAGCTCTTTGAGTTTAATGACTGTCAGTTTAGAGGAGGGCGATTCATTAAAAAATGTTTACATAACGGATAGGAGGTCAGCAATAGCTGGCCAAGCACTTCACATATACCATCATATTTAACTTGTATAGCCACCCCGCATTAGTGTTCTTGTCTCAGTAATTAGAGAGGAAACCAAGACCCTAAGGGACAAAAAAGTCATTCAAGGTCACTTAGGATTTCTTAAAGTTTCCTCACTCAAGACCCTTTTATCCATGAACTTTTATGCAGTACAACATTTGATATATATATATATTTATATATATATCAGACATATAGTGATAATAAGCTATAAGAAAAATTATTTTAAATAATTCTTTGCTATAATATAATTTTACCATTTAAGATGAAAGCAAACTTGCATAGTGAGAAGATGATTGTGTTTTACAAAAAGAATTGAATTGAATATGTCCTATTGCAGGACATACAGCCAGATTCACCCAATATTTTGGTTTTAAAAACATCAATATTGAGAATGCTGTTTCACATAAAAATGTAGTAGAAAATGGTAGAGCCGCGTTTAAGGTCATTTCAGATGTTCTTGAAAAATTTGTCCTAACCTCAAGCCAAAATTTGGTGATTTTTAAAACAAAACTCAAATCAACAAGTAAGATGCTTAAAAAAAAAGCGAGCATTCTATCAATAGAATCAATCTAAAGATACATTAATTTTATACTTACACGAGGGAGGAATGATGGTAGAAAATATTAAAAATACACTTTCTAAAACAAAGCTGTTGTTTGTGTAAGAGTAAACATCTTTGTGAGGCTTAAATATTGCAATTCACAGCATACAATATTCTCCAGTCAGAGATGAGGTGCTCCAGGCAGAGTTTGTTGACGTTGTATGGCATGACAGTACGTAAAGTGGGTAGCGTGCGTTGTGTGGCATGACGGTACATGAATTGCGTAGTGTGCGTTGTGTGTGCAGAACCAAAGTTGCCGTAGAGTCGTGCAATGCCTCGCAAGTGATTGCTGAGAGAAACACCTTGGAATCACAACGTATTTAATGTGATGTGATTGTATGTGTGTGTGTGTGTGTGTGCGCGTGTGTGCGCGCGCGCACTGTGCAGGTCAGGAGCCAACCTAGCATGCTGCTTTTCAGGGGCCACCCACTTTGCTTTTTGAGGCTCTCTATTGGTCTGGAGCTCCCTGATTAGTATAGGGTGTACTCGAACGCCAGGACTCCAGCTGACTCCACCTTCCCAGTGCTGGGATTCTAAGTGTGCACCCCCATTTTCTACAGGGATTTTAGGGATCAGAAAATGACTTATGTAGCCCAGGATGAATTCAAACCTGCAGTGCAAGCCAACATTGACCTTGAACTCCTGATCCTTTTGCTTCCACCTCCCAAGCATTGGTATTATAGGCACCTGTTCCGCATGTGACCTCATTTGTCTTGGAATTTAGTTTGGGCGGTTGGTTTTTCAGAACCCTTTGATTGCTGCCAAACTTTTCATGACCACCTTTCATTTGCACAACTCCATATGTGTCATGACCACACTTTAAGATAAACTATGAACTAGCCCACATTCTGGAGTGATGCTTGACTTGACTTCATGCAATGGGACTCAGGATGTGGCTCACTGCTGCCTCCTGTGCGCTCCTCTGCTTCATAGCAAGTTCAGTCATCTGCTTTTAGAAGCTTGCAACCTTTTAGACAATCCTAATGTCATTTGTATTAATTATTATTTACAGTACGTGCTGGTTTTGTTTGGCACTGCTGTTAGCTATGAGACAAATTCTGGTGTCTAAGTTCGTTGGATTTTTCTGAAAATTGCTGTTGTGTTGGCAGAAAAGCAATAAATTATGTCTGTCTCCTTGATATGAGAATATGCTTTTGCAAAACCTGTTTGAATCAACAGTATCTAGTTCAGGGTCATGTTGTGAGTACTGGTCCTTTGGTCTGAAGCATCCTGGGAGACAGTTAAGTGATGACAGGGTACTCATCCTCTGCAAACTGATCTTGCACTATCAAGGAGGGATTTTAACCATTAGAAAACATGGAATTAAAAGCTAACCACCCCCTGATGGCTGTCAGGAATGGTCGAGAGCTGGGCTGAAGGTGAGGCTGGCGGAAGGGAGTTGTTGCCCAGTGGATGACTAGAGATCTTCCACCCAGCACAGGAACAAGCGTCGATGTGTTAGTTACTTGAACATTGCAAAGAGGCTAAATGGCAAATTTTCTCATGCAATAATGACAAGAATATGAGGTGGCATCTGTGTCCGTTAGCTCGGCTCAACCGTTGCAGAGTGGATACGTGTGACGTTAAAGAATTGTATTGTACATATTTAATACATACAATTTTAAGCTGGCCCGTAATAGTCATATAAAAGATTCTAATGACAAACTATTTGGTGACAGGTGAGAATCTAATAGTGCACATAATATATTGAGGTAATTTCAAAATAATAAATGTTGCCCTTCATGGTCATAACCAGAAATAGAGTATAAGCTTAGAGGTCGCTGTGGGCTGAGCATCCAGGGAATATGTCATAGAAGAGCTGTTCTCTAAATAACATGTGATTTTTTTCCCCAAAATAACTCCACACATAATCTTTCCCTCTGTGGTTTTTCCCTTTATAATCTTAATTGTAAACTCTGGTTTAATAATCAAACCAAGCAGACAGTGTTTGCTTTGTAAAATTGAGTTTATATCTAGCCGAAGTCAAGTCTGGATTAGCTGCGAGAAGAACATCATTTATTGGTTTTTGCACCAAACTGCCAGGGTTGTGAGCATTAGGAGGCTACTACCCTTGGTCGCTGTAAGCGTAGAACTTGCTCATCCCGGATCGACAACCGAACTGAGCAGAACTTTTAACCACGCATCAAGAAGTTCACTGAATGTGTAATGAAATAATGAGAGCTGATGCTTTAATTAAAGTTTCAAAAGTAAAGTTTATCTAACATTATCTCTAACGCAATTTATTTACTTTCAGATTTTTTTTTATTTACTTGAAGTTAAAATAACAATGTCTCTACCACATTTTCAAAACAGAAACCAGGCTAGGAGGCTTGGCTCAGATGCCCAGAAAGACATTAAGCCCTCTTTCTTGGCCTTGTTTGTCAGAATGGGTTAGCAGTCAGAGTTTAACAGATGGCAGATCTGTCTGCCACTCTCCAAGGCACCAGTCCCCTCCATGCATAAACATTCAGGCGCGATAAGGATGCAGGATAATATTTCAGTCAGAGATAACTCTTCAACAGTGTTTAGCTTTTCAGCTAAAGTAGTTAAAATTCTTTACTTGACAAAGGTTAATGCGAATCTACAAACATAGTTTAATGGAAAAATATTAATTGAGAATTTATTTTACGTGCCCTGTTAAAGTAAGTCAGGTATGATGAACTGAAAGGCCATTTTATAAAGTGAAATACAATAAATAAACAGGCCTACATTCTGGTTCCTATCTTTAACCAATTTATTGTTTTAAGTCAACCAAGTGAAATAAGAGAGCCAGGCTCTGGGTAGCTCCTCCTGGGAACCCTGAGATATTTTGCTTTCCCTGGGAGGAGGCAGGGAGAAGGAAGGCAAGGAGGGACATAAATAGAACTCAGGCAGTTTCTTGAATTTTAATACCTTCATCTGAACAAAATGAGACTTTTATTTTAGGCTTCTTATAGTTCTTTAGCATCCTGGGGGCTTGTTGGGAAATAGCAAAAGGAAGGAGAGGATGCACGGGATGAGGGGAAACATCACCCAATGTCTTGTGCACCGTTTTCTTTCTCTCCTTTCTGTGCCTTTGAAGAACTGGTCTCAGCTAGCTGGTGACCAAAACACTGACCTTTTAGCATGCTGTGAGAGAGGAAGTCAAGCCTAGACTTCTACTCAGATACATCGTGGCTGTGAGCACAGGCCTATATATCCTTCAGGAGACTGGATTTGCTTTCCGGACCCATATAAGTAGACTTCACAGTCCCTGGACTGATAGGGAATCACTTAGCCAACGTTGGCTGTTGAGTTAATGAGTTTTGAGGGCTCCTGAAGGTGGAACTTCATATTTCCTTCCTTGATATTGTAGTCACACTTTAAAAGGGTGGTTTTTTTCTCTTCTGTCTTGGTCTACTGAGGAAACTGAAGAAGTGAGGAAATTTGAAGGAAGGGTGACGCTCTATCAATTTTTACCCCAATTTTAATGAGATTAATTTTGCTCAGTATTTCAGGACTTATATAAATTGATATAACGAGTCAAGAGTATAGGCCATTTTACCCTATGCTATTTGCCATTAGCTTGAATAGACCATAGGAACTTTGCACTTCTACATTCCCACAATTACCCTAATCCACACTCAGACTGAGTTTTTGGTTATGTGGGTACTGTGGGAGACAGGGCTGATCTTTTGTTTCCTTGGATACCAGCTTAAATGAAACTGATCAACATTTCCCTGAGATTCTTGCTTCTTTTATAAAATGGGCCTAAGGAGGATTTCTTCACAAAGTACAAATAAAGATTCAATCACATTACATATGTCAATAATTTCACACCTAGAAAAATCTCAATAATGGGAAGCTGAAATGTTTATGTTTCTTAGAAATTGCTAGCAAACTTGAAGTTCTAAGATTTACTTAAATCTTAAGAAAAGGAACATTTGCTTATTTGAATATTTGAAGGATATGCACGAATAAGGTGAATGAGAGAGACGATGGTGAACATTTTCTTGGCTTTCCAGCTCTCCCTCGGGCATGATAGAAGGAACCCCACAGCTTCACGCACATGCGTGGAGAGTTTCCTCCACTTGTTTTGCTCCGGTCCACGTCCCGATGGTGGACCCCTGTAATATCAATCAACAGAACAGTAAGTCTTCCTTTTTGCATGTAGACTTAAGGGGAGATGCTCAGTATGTTACTCTAATTTTATAACATTATGCTATGATTTGAAATTATGATTTATTCATTATGTAAAAGCACTCACTGCCATTCCTTATGTGTTTTTGTTCAGTCATATGCCTACATCCATGCCTGTTAAATGTAATTAGGGCTATTTAAAAGAACAGAAAACAACCCATTACTTTGCATTTAAAAATTTATACATCATGGGTATTTATAATTTTTCTTCTTCTTAAACACAGTCTGTGTTTTGGGGTTTTAGGATGCTGGAAACACTCTAACACTGCTGTCAGACTTTGGGGATGCTCAGCTTCAGTTTCATGGTGTCATAACTCAAGGACATCATGGATTTATTCCTATGCACACAATCCATTATAGCTTTATGAGCAGGGAGTCCATAATTTAGTTTGGATGTGCTGGGAAGAACAGATAATCTTGCTCCCAACACTTAAAAAAAAGAAATTAGATGTTTTTAACTTGATGAGGAGGATTGTCAATCTCTCTCTTTAATCTCAAGAGTACTGGAATCTTGGCCTGTATCATTTATTATTTTGACGTCCCATTTCCATTTTTCCTCTATTCCATTCTGATACTTTAAAAATGAATTTACTTCTTCAACTAATCTCATTTGGTTTTTGATATCTTGTTTCTAACAGTGACAATTTCCTTCTTGCTGTTGCAGCGACTTTATTATTTATCAAATTGCCCTGTGAAGGTTTCAGTGGAGTTCTTGCAGAGCTGTGCCTTCTGTCTGTGGTTTTTATCAGCCTCCACTGTGTCCGTTTTACCACATTTTTCATTGCTTTGCTTTCACACTTGATGCCTTCTGTGGTGTACCCTTTAGAGATTTTCTTTTTTGCTTTTGCTGTGAACTATAATTTCTTGAAAATCCCAAACACGCAAATTAAGAAAGACCCAGGAAGAAAGGAAAAATCGATAAAAAGACAGTAACTTTGAACCAAACTCTTGATATTTTCTCACAAGGATCTTCTTGAGTTACCTCTTACACAACAGCAGCACGATTTGATCTACAATTTCTTAGAACACAAAGGAATGGCCTTATCGGTGTGTTCTTTTACTCTTTCAGGATTCTTGGGGTTAGGACTGAGTCTCCCAACTGTGTACAGTCATTTGTTTTGCATTTGCATGCATATTTAATGAAAAAATAGTGTTTACGTAACTACCAGGGTTTTTATTATTAATAAATATATCAGATCTGGGAGGAGTTGGAGGAAGAGTCGGGTGGTAAATATGATGAAAATGCATTGTATTAAATTCTTAAAGAATTAGTGAAAATATGTCATATGGCAATTAAATATCCTTGGTGTCCTCAACAAAATAAATTCAGTATCGTTCCTTGAAAGTATAACTATCTGATGTCCATTTGCCTCTCAGTCACAATGACAATACAAAGACTGACTGGTTTTTATCTATGAGGAAACCAATGCATGTAAGGTACACTTACATCAAGGAACCACATACCTCACCTTTTCTCAGTTTTCTAAAAGATCTTAGCTCCCTGATCTGGTCAAACTTGTTTTGCTAGTCCTACACAGGAATGCATTTGGTCAAGGACTGATTTGAAGTTGGCGATTGTACAAACTTGCTCCAAATACTATAATGACAAATACTATAATTCAAATACTATAATGATATTTGTGTCTCCGAGACTTCAAAATATATTCCAACTCCTAATCATTGTTCACCCATTCTTTCACACATAGATTTATTAACCAAACAAGAGTGAGCTATTCACGTTTGCTAGATACTGGCCACTGCATTGCGTAGATGTTGAATCGAATGACTCTGACATCTGCCCCATTGTCTTTCACCCCTAAGACTCCATCGGAAGGAATGCAATGATTGCTAGACCTGGAGTAATGTGTTTGCTATAGACTTATCGGCCTATCCATTATCTGGAACCACTTTTCTCATGCTCAGAGGCCTGGAAGTAATGTTTGCCAGGTCCTCACAACAGGTTTCCTGAGGCGATCTTCAGGCTGGGGCTGACTGAGGCTACCACTTCTGTCAGTCTTTCTGTTGCTCAAGTTATTCAGGTACACTGTAGTTTTGGCTAAAAGACAATTGAATGTGGCTTCAGTGTTGTTACCTAGGTTGCTCAACATATTGACTCTCATTTAAAATAGCAATACAATTCTAGGAAAGGGAGATACTTGAGTAGGTTCGGTACCCCATTCTTAGGATAATACCTGGCCTCGTATACGAAAGATTCATGGCTTCTTGTTCTGTTAGTTGGGTATGCGGCCCACTGTGACGTCATCCACCAGGAGCTCTTTGCTCCTTGCCATGTCTACGTGAGTCCAGGGCTGTACTATCAGCTGTGCCGCCATGATGCATGCAAGTGCGGAAGCTCCTGCCTGTGCAATGCTCTTGCCCACTATGCTTACCTATGTGCCCAGCGTGGTGTGCCCATTGATTTCAGATCGCAGATCTCCTTCTGTGGTGAGTATGACAGCACAGGCAGATGACCAGGTAACGCTTGATAGGTCTGTATTCACCATTGCCACTTTTGACTTTATTAAAGAGATGTCAATATTGTATGTAAATTATTTGAAGTATTCTTATAGTGTTTAAGTACTGAACATAAATGAATACAGAGTTTGTTTAAACTAGATATATGTTGGATAAATGAACTTATAACACAAGGATTGAGTACTATAGCGTTTGCTTAGCATGTGAGAGACCCTTCACTTAAATCCGTGGAAGTAGAAGAGGGAGAGAGGGAAGAAGGAGTGAAAGGAGGCAAGAGACAGAGAGAGATACACACACAGAGGAAAACACTAATAACTGTCATGTATTACAAAGTTAGAGTATGATTATGTCTCTTGAAAGAGGCATTAGAAATAATTGGAAAATTTTGAAAATATTCTTATCCTGGAAATATCATATCTAAACAGTGAAGAATATGGAAGAAGATGATGCACTAAGTGACACAGCTGATCTGTAGTTAGACAGGTAGGCAGTTGCTAGTTCATGTTTTTGATTTTTAATACTTTTAATTATGATGTCTGCTGTTCCATGTAAGAGAAATTCTACATGTACCCTATAATTATTTTTCCAGCACAACTCTTAGGCCTCCTCCTGGTTTTGTTTTGTTTTAACTTTTTTTTTTTAAAAAAAGGAAGTTTACTGAAAACTGTTAAATTTGTTGTTTCACACAGCCCGCTCTCATGTTATAGAAGCAGGGCTCAGGGCCTACAAGGCTGGGAATACGAGCCCATTGACCCTCTACACATCTGACCCCTGCCCTAGTCCCCTCTTCAATTGAGGCTTCTCATCTCTGAGCAGTCACCTATGGGTCTTCTCTTGATTGATGACACTAAAGGGAGCTTAACCTTTATAATGGTAGAGCCATCTCTCCAGCCTGGCTCTTCCACGTTCTGTTTTTTTTTTATAAGGAATTTCCCATTCTCACAAGAGTGAAATCTAAGATCTAAGACAACTAGGATCAACACCCCTTCCTCTATTTCAGAGTTTGCGCTTTAGTTCTCTCCTTGCTCATGGTGACTGGAATCCTCTCCACTTCCGTACTCACACAGTTACATTACACACATAACGTAATTTTAATTATGTTTGAGTCAGAAAGATCAAGGTGTTTTAGTGTATTTTAAATCTTTGTTTACGTTAAATAAATAAAAATGTTAAAAAGAATATTCTTATTAGTTCTTTGAAAATTTCAAATGTTTTTTAATTTACTATTTTCTTTCTGAGAATATTACATGTGAGTGTTCTATCATTTGCCCTGCTCTCCCCCCTCCAACTTCTGCCATTTTCCCCACTCCTTCTCAAAGTTATGACTTCTTTTATAATTATTATTAATGCATATTTATGCATAAATACAACCTGCTGAGACTGTTTAATATTACTCATATATATGTATTTAGGGCCAAGCTCTTGGAATTAGACAGCCTATCAGGGGCTGAAGAAAAATTGATTTTTAACATCCATTAATTGCCTATAGTTATTCATCTAGGGTTAGGAGCTGAGGAGATTTCCCCCATCCACACTGGTATGTCAGCTGGTGTTGTCATTGTGTAGATCTATTTTAGGTTATGTTTAACTAGTTGCCTGCCATTTTTGGTTCCATTTGACCTAAAGAGAAGTTGGAAGTTTTTGAAAAAAAAGTATAAACATGATTTAAAAGAAAACAAAGATTGTATGGATCAATAAAATCAAATTGTATCACATTTATAGACAAATGCTTATTTAGATTTCAAGAATATGGTTAATGTGATGATGACCAAACTGGTTAGTTTTGTCAACTTGACACAATAAGAACCATCTGGGAAAAAAGAATCTCAACTGAGGAAATGCCTCCATCAGACTGGTCTGTTACCATAACCGTGAGACATTGATTGTGAATTGATGAAGGAGAGCGTAGCTCACCACGGGCAGTGCCACACCCAGATATGTTGTTCTTGGGTTGTTTAAGAAAGGGTAATTGAACATGTGTCCCGAAACAAGTTAGTAAGTACCTTTCCTTCGTGGTACTCGAGTCCGGTCCTGTTGGAGTTCCTGTCTTGGCATTTCTTTGTGATGGACTGCAGTTAGGATGCGCAAGTCAAATAAACCCTTCCTCTCTCGAACTGGTTTTGGTCAGTGTTTTATCAAAGCAATGATGAGCAAAGTAGGCTAAAGGAACAGCACTATGAATATTTAAATGTCACACAGGAGTTTACTCAGACTGTTAAAGATATCATCTATAAGAATGAATAAATATGGTACAGGAATCAAGAATGGCACAGAATGTCTAAGTTAATGGCCTCTCGAATAGGAATTTCACTTCCATGTTATACCCTTAATGAGGCCATCTTTCTGTTTGTCTATCTATTCACTCATTCATTCTTTGATTTTATTATCAAATCTGTGGTGTGTTTACTGCTGCAAGATAGTGTTTGCTGCACGACTTATATCTACTTTGGACCTATGAGTGAGCATATGTTTCTATGCGTGTGAGATTTTGTAAGTGACGCTAGTTTGTCCACAGCCGTGGTGTGTCAGAAGGGCATGCTGTACCATCACTGTTCCTCATTCTGCCTCCGCTCCTGCACCTCCCTCTCCTCTCCTGAGCAGTGTAATGACGACTGTGCGGAAGGATGCAACTGTCCCGAAGGCAAATTCTATGAGGACACCCTTAACTTCTGTGTGCCCATGTAAGTCACAGAGATGGCTGGACGGCAGCAAGATTGTGTCTGAATTCCCTCTGATAGGTCAAATCAACTTTTGCTCATGGTTCTTTACATGGCTAAGTATCTTTTCCCTTGTTTTATTTACTTTTTTCTTAATGTGCCGAGATACTCACAGAAAGATACAGAAAGCAGTTAAAGACTCCACCAGTTAATCCTGAGGCTTTTTCTTACTTGATTTCTCCACACCCAAAAATCACTATCAAGAATGACATTTTCCTGTCACATGAGTGGTAAGATTATAGGGTCCATTCTCAGAAAGGTCTTAGCTCTCAGAGGAACCAAAGACTTTGGTTTGCACATAGGAGTAAAAGACACAGCAGGTATGTTTTTCTGAAATGCATTCGGAGACTTTTCTTAGGACTTAACGAGCAGTTCAGAACTATTTTGATCTTCAGACTCTCTAATTACCATGTCCAGTTAGTTTCTGCTATTTGCACATTGAAATCGGACCCTCCAGCGGCCAATCGCAGAGCAGGGAATCAATTGCCATTTCAATTGTGTTGGAAAAAATTCATATCTTATTTTATTCACTTCACTTTTCTGCTTATAGCTATCACTGCCGGTGCCATTACAGGGGGAGCATTTATCAGCCTGGGGAGCTCATCCCAACACCCTCAGGATTATGGTAGGTGTCAATGAGTATATTAACTCCATATATATCACATTGGAACGTGGAATAGGAAATGCCCAAGACATGTACTGGTGAAACAAAAGCCCTTTAATAGGTTTTGGTTCTTTAAGAGATGTCAGGAGTGGGGTAGTAATTCAGACTGCATCCTGAGGGCTTATAGGTTCATGGTTCATCTACTGTCTCAAAAAAACATCAATTCTGGAATGGATCAGAACAATAACATACATAGGGGTCACTTATCACCTCCTGACGTATATCAAAGCTGGTCCAATAGCTCTGATAGGATAACACCCATTCCAGATAGATAACATCTGTCTACTAAGTGAAGACATGTCCACATAGCAGGACCAGTTTATCTATACCTCTCTCCCAGAATCCTTCTTCCGGCTCATTACAGGTTCTCACAACAGATCCGTAGGTGTTGATAATGCCAACAATTGTACAGAGCCAGAGTTTTTATATTTCCACTAAGCATTAGAATATTTCTGTCTGATCTAAGTCATAACCCCTTTTTATCCTTTAGAATTGTTCAGACTACCTAAATGTCAGTTATGGACAGATTTTTAAATTTTTAAATTTTTTTCTTTTAAGTTTTAAATGTATTTTTGTGTTGAGTATGTCACATTGTATAAACCAATTGCATCTTTTTCCCCTGTTGCTAGAAGCACTTGGGCCAGGCCATTCACAATAATGTGGTATTTTTATCCTCATGTCTCTCACAAGGCCGCTTACATGGAAGTGTTTGATAAAATACGTCAAAATGAAATTGCTGTCTTCAATAATTATTTATATGAATCACACTTTGGCAGACTATAAATTAACAATTTTTTTTACTTCTAGCCAGTGTTCAAATGGGACTGTGAAGTGTGACGAGCCAGCAACCCCCTCTACTGGTGAGTTCAAGATTAAGATTTTCGAGTGTATCTCAAGGAATGGCTCAGCGATTAAGAGCACTGCCCGCTCTACCAAAGGTCCTGTGTTTGATTCCCAGCAACCACATGGTGGCTCACAACCATCTGTAATGAGATCTGGTGCCTGCTGGAGGAAGAACTACCATGTATGGGCTGCCCATGCATGCTTCAGCATTGCCAGGGCATAAATTCCATTCATTCAGTTTCATGTATCGCAAACACTGCCTCTTAGTTTTCTGCTAGAAGGCATCCAGCCCCTCCCAGGCTTTGTTACCCAAGCACATGCATATAGTAATATCATGTAGTAGCGTAGCATTCCAGTAGTTCCTGACTTTCTTCACATCAAGACTTACAGTATATGAAGGACAGTTAGAGGTGAGCATACGATGCTGCCCTCAGCTGTGATTCTCAACTTTCTTGATGCTACAACGCTTTAATCCAGTTCCTCATGTTGTACTGGCTCCTACCCGTAAAGTTACTGAATCGCTGCTTCATAACCACAATTTTGCTACTGTTATGAATCATAATATAAGTATTTTTGGAAGGAAAGGTTTGCCAAATAGTTGTGACCCACAGGTTGAGAATCCCTCAATTAGAGCCACAGCTGATCATGTAACCTTTACACTGTCCACCCAAGCACCACTTCGGGTAGCCAAAAGGTTTGAGGGAGCTAGCCCAGATGCTGGCTGTAACAGTGCTGTGGATCAGAAGTCAGAAAACTCTGTCTTAGACTAACACTTCACAGTTTTTAATGCATGCACAAAGTGCTGATGATCTTGCTGATTCCTAGGTTCTGATTCTGATTCAGGAGCAATGCTAGTGATTCTGAATGTCTACCAATGGCCAAGACAATGTCAGTGCTCCTGGGCTGTGGGGTGTGTCTGGGTAGCAGGGTTCTAGTATTAGTTGTAACGAGTTGAAAATAGCATAGGATAAGAACATGGCGGCACACTCCTATAGGCCAGCAGTGACGGGGTGGAGGGAAGGCAATCCGGATTGCAAGGCCAGATTCAGCTATGCTGAGTTAGAAGCAAACATGGCTTATGTAAAATCCCATTATAAAACTGAAAAGTAAAAACAATAGGTTTATAAAATATATCGGTTGTCATTTCTATTAGAATGTCACCTTCCCACTAGAGTCTGTATCCTGAAAATCTTCCAAATAGGGAACTGTATAAATCTGTATTCCTATCAGATAAAGAAATAGCCTCAGACTTTCAGGGACTACAGAACAATTCTGGGCAAATGACAGTTCTCGGTCTTCATTCTGTTAGGGAGTGAGATTTAGGCTCTGTTACTTATCTGAATACGCAGCTATTTATCATTATAACTCAGCTGTGGGCTGAGCCTCGTGGCACATATCTACCCTCCCAGTTAAAGAAGCTAAAGCAGAGGGAGGGAGTTAAGGCCAGCCTGGGCTGCAGAATGAGAGCCTGTTTCTTAGAACCCCAAACTAAACAATAAGATCTCCTTTGAATTGTGTGTTCTGGATTTACTTTGTCATGATTTGGGTCAGTCTGGGGCTTCTTTCCAGGCCCCATATACTGGGCCTCATAGCTAACAAGAGCTACTGAAAACCTAACTGTTCGCCTCTTACTTCAACGAAGCTCATAGTTGAATCGAAGATGCCTAGGTAGCCTGCTTTTTCAATGGAGTGAGTCCTCACTGTTCTAGCCCTCTATGTAAGGGTCTTAATTCCTGACAGACCCAAAGCCTTCTGGAGAAATAGGAACTCCCTGTCATGCCTCTGTAATAGTGGTTACTTTTGTACTTTAGACAATAGTAAAAACTGATGAAAATATTTATTCATAGGTTAGGCAAGTTCAAGGAGTAACATATATTGATTATGGCTTTATAATTGTTGAAATATGGGTTATAGTTTTCAGCTCTTAAAAATTGGTGTGTTTGATTAATCAACATACCCCCTTTTTTGTACTTCAAGAAATTAATTTATTGACGTGTCAGAGATGGTGGGTAAGATTTTCCAGTTTGAAAAAAGCTTTTGGAAATTTTGATGACTGAACAAGTCTGACAAGATAATGTTGCTAAGCTCATCAGCTGAAGGATCAATGAATGAGAGCATCCTTTAGTTACAGCAATGATTTGGTCCATGAATTTTATGCTTAAGTTTGTGGAGCCAATACAAAGCTAAAATCATGTTATCCTTGCTTGTATTTGAAGTTCACGCCTGCCCAGAAGGGAAGGAATACTTTGACTGCAGGTTTCCTGACCCTGAATTACCAGCTGGTGGTATAAATTGTGAGACCACGTGTGCAAATCTGGCCATGAACTTCACCTGTGTCCCCTCCTCACCCTGCATTAGTGGCTGTGTTTGCGCTGCAGGGTGAGTTCCCTTATCTTGCTAATACGATCATTTAAGATTTTCGGGAAAAGTAAGGGTTCTTCAAAATATTCTTGGGGCCAGCCAGATGGTTTAGTGGTTAGAGCTTGCCTTGTGAATCTAATGACCTGAGCTGGATCCCTGGAAACCACATAAAGGTGGATGGAGAAAGCTGATTCCAAAGAGCTGTCCTAATACCTCCATAGTCAAAGCAGGAGACACTTAGGCTCATGTATGCATATCCACACAAACACATGGACTTACACACGCACACGCACACACACACACAAACTTACTTAAAAATATTTTAAAACCATTTCTTCAAGAATAGTCGAAATCTTTGCTTTGAGCAGTGGTTAACTTTGAGTTGCTAGCTGCCAGACTATTCTAACTATTTTGCTAAGGTAACTCAACATTGTGCAATGTAACTGGAGTCACGCACCGAATTGAAGAAGGTGCACATTTTAAGATAAGGTTTGGATTTCTCCCTTTTCAGCTGCAGATGGGAATATGACAGGCACCATCTAGGTATGTATACATCAAATACGTTCCATTGATGCAGAGATCATCAGTGACATTAATTTGTAATAGTGAAGACGACTGATTTAATTATAAACATTTCAGATAACAATATTGAGGCTAGACAGGGGGTTGCTTTAAGTGGGAACTCTGACCGCATTCACACCGGAGCTTGAATTCCTGCTCTGCTACTGTTAGTTGAATGATTTTTTTTCTACACATTCCTCTGAAGCCTCAACTAGGTAGGCATTGTAAGATCTGTAAGATATTGTAAGATAAGTGTGTGTGTGTGAGTGTGTGTGTGTGTGTAGAGTGTGTTCAATATATATGAATCACAATTTAATTGCAGGCTATCGATTCTTCCTTCATTTTCTTCAGTTGCAGAAATACCGTGTACCTGTGGTACATAGAATACAGAATAGAATAGACAGATAGAATCTGAAGACTGTTAGCTCCCTTGTAAATGCTCATAGAATCAAGTCTCCTTGGCTCTTGCTTGTCTAGTGATGGATAGAGAAAGGGCCATCTCAGGTAAATGGGTCACTCATTCTTCCTCAGTGAATACGTTCCACAAAGACATTCCCAGGAACAACTCATAAAAGTCAGAGCACAGGAGGGACAGGCCTTGTGGTTTGCCTCCCAGGAGAATCACCTTTATCTAAATGGCTCCAAAGAGCCAAGTATCTGGGAATGATGTCAGTCTGTCTAGAAAAGGGCATAGGAGGGAGAGAAAGAAGGTCACAAAAGACCAGAGCCCGCATACAAGAAGAGCAAAGACAGGTGGAAATCAGGCCATAGAACAAACAAGCAAGGAAAACAATTTATTTAAAGGACAAGGGAAAGAAAATTTTTATTGTGGTCAAATAATTAAAACCTGCAACATGACTTGGTCTGTTTGATTGCGACTGTTGGGATGCATGACCGATTAAAGCCGTATCTAAATTTTATTTCAGCGTCTGATGCTTTTGCTACTACCTTTGACTCTCAGTTCAAACTTGACATTTATTTCCTGGCTAACCTTATTAAGAAACGTAGAGAAGTGCCACCTCTCTTCCCGTAATTATATTGAAATAGCACTAGAAAGAACTGAGATGCTTCTGGTTGATTCAGAAAAAAAAAAACCAAATAAACAGAAACACTTCTAGTAAAAGGTCAGTGATGGTAATTAAGTTATCTTCTCTTCAGTATGACCTTTTCTGGCTCATGTTGAGACAATGCCTTAGCATATCATATATTTTCTGGGATCCTGATAGGTTTGGTGGCTGCAAAAGATCTACACGGACGTAGTTTAGAAATCCTTGCCCTAATGCAAAATCGAGGGAAAGTCAATATAGGTGGCTTCAAATATTGGTCCCCCTTATTAAATAACCTTGGGGCATGCTTACCCAGTTTCAATTTCTTTTAAAAATGAGTGTAGTGGTGTTTGTTTCATGGATGGCTCAGTACATCACAGCAGACCAGTTACACAGTAGGGGCCCAGTTGGTGCTTATTGCCCGCTTCCCCCACCCCCAGCCAACCAGAAAGACACAAAAGGACAGTGTCTTCCTCCTTCCTTCGGGCTTTGATTAGGTGTGAAAAACTCATCAGTCTTCTGTATAATCACTTAAGACTATTGCTGTGTCTGGGTCTACAGAAATCGTGGTCCATTTGACTGAAACAACTAAGGTTTATGAAACAGTATTTTGGGAAGGGGATTTAGGGGAGGCATTAAAATACATGTGTAAGGTAAACAGTTCACCGTAGTGCATTGTGGTTAGGTTAGTGAGCCTGTGGCATATTTGAAGATGGTGTCTGTGTAAGAGTAAACAAAATACTTGCTTTTGTTATTGGGGTCTTTATCACCACGGCTAATCAAATATTTAATCCACTTGATCAATCCTCAATGAGGAGTTGATACAGATTGTTAAGTACCGAAGCTGGTGAGGAAGTTAGGGACAGAGAAGACTGAGAAAAGAGAGAACTAAAATGAGACCTAAACGATGAGAATAATAGTAATAAAAAAGATTTAGAGTCAAGAAGATGGACAGGTTTGGAAGAGTGAGGTAAGAGTGTGGAACCTAGGGAATAGCTGGTCTGTAGGAAAGAAATTGAATCAGACAATACATCATTGACACACATTCAAGTTCTTTTATCCAGTTTTTATCAACAAAAAGTCTATTCCATGGCTAAATGATAACAAATACCACTTTCCTCCTGAAAGGTGTGTAAAGTCTTACAGACTGTATGCACCCATAAGAAAGTGCTGTACTGTATACAAAGCTATGAGGACAGCAAAGGTCTAAAAACACACGCGTGGTTATTTATGAATTCAGGATTCAAAACTTTATGGTAATTTTTTTTATTGTTCTGGGGATGGAATCCAGAGTTTCATACATGCTGGGAGACTTATAGATATTGATGTAAATCCTCAGTTCTTAGCCACATGTTTTATAACATTGAATTATAGCATTTAAAAAAATCATAAAAATGCATTCTATATATTTTGGTAATAATATATTTTGTCATTTGTTTTTGTCTTATTAAAAATTATTTAATCAATTAATTATTCATATAAACAAACATTAATATCTGTTAATTCTTGAGGTTCACTCAAATGTTGCATTTTATTGACTTTACTATATAATTACATATATATAATTACATATATATACATATATATAATTACACTTATATTTATTATTATTATGCTTGTTAATTATTTTAATTTATAGATAGGATTCTAGGGAAAATATAAAAATATTGAAAAATTATATTTATAATGATGGTATTGGTATATATATATGTAATCTATGCAATGTAGATTTATTTAATCTTAATACTAGAATATTTTGATAGCACACCATTTTATCCAATATTATGAGTTTGAATTGTTACATTACTATTAAATTATATGTTCTAAACATTTTATAGTACTAGATATCTTTAGATAGTTTGTTCTGTGGTAACTTTTTAAGATGGGAAAACGCTTCAAACCACACATTCAAAACAGCATACTAACATAAAGGGAAGTTAAATACTTAATATATTTCATTTAAATATACCTAAATCAAAATGTCATAATTTTATATCTTAACATCGAGAAACAAGCTTTTTGCTCTCTAAATTCTTTAGCAGAAAATATTATTGTTGTCATAATTTATTGTTTTACCAGGAACTGTCAGACAACACGGCCTCTTTTAGCAGCTAATAATGGTGACTAGGCCACCCATTTTCTCTTCAAATGGCTTTTTCTAGAACAACTCGCCATGTTATAATATACTCTCGTTTTTTATAATTATTGTGCTATATAACAAGAGGTCAAATCATACCTGATCATGTTAATGGTATTTAGTTAGTACTGTGATACACAGGGACCTTATAGGGGAAAGAGGGGAAGACCAGATTCAGTTTCCAATGCAAACACAGAAGTGAGTATGATAAAATTAGAGCCTGAGAGCCCGCCTGACGCCGGTTTCTCTACTCATGTGACCTCTTCATTTGAAAGAATGGCGGAACACAAGGGAAAGTGCTATGTTCCTGAAAGCTGTCCTTGCATCTGGAAGGACTGGGAGTATGTCTCTGGGGAAGTCATCTCCACACCATGCTACACCTGGTAAGGACAGCCATTTATTCCTTGGAAGTTTTCCTCAAATTGTATTAACTTCACTTGTTTGACTGCCGAGACTTGATGTGTCTGACTAGCAAGAGGGATTCATAATCAAGCTTGCCTGTATTAAAGCTGGAGGCTAATGGAAGTTGAGAAACTAATTTTTCTGGTGGGATAATGGCATTTTAAGTGGCTATTTGTTAGCCTAGAAGTATGGAGTAAGATAATTTGGCAACAATAGGAGAAACATGGCTAACATAAGAAAATGTTAAGTTTTACTAGAAGATGGCCTTATTCAATAGAAGTTTTTTTTTTAAGTCAGTGAGAAAAGTGTCATAAAATAATTAATTTTGCCGGGCGGTGGTGGCGCACGCCTTTAATCCCAGTATTCGGGAGGCAGAGGCAGGTGGATCTCTGTGAGTTAGAGACCAGCCTGGTCTACAGAGCTAGTTCCAGGACAGGCTCCAAAGCCACAGAGAAACCCTGTCTCGAAAAACCAAAAAAAAAAAAATTAATTTTTTTGCTAAAATTTCTGTAAAATATATGCAAGTGTTCTAAAATTTTGAATATAGAATCTTGAATATAAAATTTTCATTCCATTGCCTATTTTCTGTGTGTCCCAGACTTAATTTTAAAGTCTGGTACTATAAATGTCAAAACATGACAATTTTTTCACTGCAATAGGTGTTATCAGAATGAATTGGCAATACTTATAAGGATTATTGACTCTGAATGCTTCTGAGAACCAATGTTTAGACTATTGGAAAATTGTTAGTGCTGCAGTGGTGGCTCTAAGTCGAGCACTGGCTGCTCTTTCAGAGGACCCTGATTTGAGTCCCAGTTCCAGGGACTCTGAGATTCTCTTCCAGCTTTCAAAAGCACTCTGCTCCCCATAGTACACAGAAATAAATTCAGGCAACACACATACACACACATATATATAATAAAAATACTAATCTTCACAAGATAATTATTGTTATCTTTCAATAGTGTTTGTCGGCGGGGGATGTTCAATTGCACGTATTATCCGTGTCCTGCAGTGTGCACAGTATATGGGGATCGACATTATTATTCCTTTGATGGGTTGGAATATGACTACATCAGTGATTGCCAGGTGTTTTTGATAAAGGTTGGTCATAATTACTTTCTTGGTTTGAACTCATATAAAGACAATGTGAAGAACAGCCTGCTGTCCATGGCAAATCACATTAGTATTTACTACTAATAAAACGTAGGAAAGCCATAGTGTTTTCAACTTATTGCTCAGCTTTAAACTCATCTTAAATTTTCTTATTTGTAATGGACACACTAATTCTTCAGCCCCATGCCTTTTGCCTTGTCTGTAAAATGAAAATAATGAGTATACCGATCCCAAGGATAGAAAGGGCTTGATTACACAGTAATTGCTCATTAAATATAAATTATTTCAATTATTGTTAGCTTGGTGCAATGAATATACATATAACTCATTAAACCATATATTTTATTCTTATGAATATAGAAACCAAGAGAGATTATTTTTGATTCTAGAAATGCTATTTTGATGGTATACTTTGGCAAATCCCTGGATTTGTAGATATATGAGAAAGCCTTAAAATTTCTTATATATAAACTGTATAGATAACCTATTCACACAGTTTGTTTTGCCACCCCTGGTCCCAGAATTAAATTTATAAATAAAAATATGTAATTTTTCCAGTGAAGTCACACAAAAACAATGAACTAGACACCATCCACTGGCCAATAAATATGCGATTAATGTATTTTCTGGGCATAGCTTTTATGTCACCTTATGCTTATATGTTGTTCTGTTCTGTGAGCTCTTCTCTAGGAAGTAGAGTAATTAGGTCCATTTTGAACAGTTCTACAAAATAAAAAGGAGACACTCGAATGAGCCATTTGCTTATAAAGAACTGAAGTTCCCCAAGAGCACTTGTTTCACGAGAACCACAATAAGCATCTTTGAATTGCCATTTGTAAAAGGGGCCGTCCTTTCTGAATGATTTTAAGTTTCTTATAGAAAAAAAAATAGTCATGGATTTGGTGTTATATAATTATAACATCTGTCGTGTGTATTTATATCTTTAAAATTTCATACATGAATGCTGCATTTGCATAATTTCCACTTTTCCCTCTCCCGTTCAAACCCCTCTCATGGCCACCCCTTTTTTCAACTTATTGCCTTATCTTTAATTAGTTTTTATACACACATATCTATAAATACAGCTTGTTGAGTTCATTCAATGTTACTGATATGTTTATGGATTTAGTGATTAAGCAATTTAGGCTAACTTTCATAGTCTTAAAATAAGATTATGTCCAGTTTCTTGGTGCTCGAATTCTTTCCAGTTTCACTTTTTTAGTGGTAATATTTCTTGATGCTCACATCATGTGCCAAGACTTCCCAAGGCCAAGATGTCCTTCTGGAAATATCAGTGCTTCTTTTGAGATCGGAGGAAGTATATTATTTTCTTTCTCAGATTTCAGAGTTGAACTCTAATTCTGTGAGCCCATAGCAAGTAGCAGGCACCTGTTAGACTTCTTCCCACATAACTTCTTTTAGATAAGGATTTCAATGTTCTCCTTAGCGGATCCTTCAAATGTAACTGAATTCCCTCAGCCCCTGAGAGCTTTCTGATTTCATTATTCTGAAAATTTTAAACATTGCTTATATTTTCTCCTCAGTGTTGCCTTATGTGTTTTCTACAATGTCAGTCCTAGACTCAGAAGCTGGGGTACAGTGATGAACAAAAATTCATGTGTGTTCACTTTTATTTGATTCTTGGGTCATAGGGAGAATATTATTTAATTTATATAAAACTACAAAGAAAAGAAAATAATTACTTAGATGTGAAATCCAGTTTAAGGACTTTTTTGGTGTGTGTGTACGTACATGTGGATGTGTAGTGGCCAGAGGCAGATATTGGATATCTTCATAAATATTTCCCCATTGTATATATCGAGACAAAGGCTCTTATTGAACTTGAGATTAAAAATTTGGCTATCCTTGAGTTCCAGGAATTTATTTCTTCCTAAGAACTGGAAATATAAATATGTGCTACTGTGGCTTTTTTTTTTTTAATACAGATTTGGTGACTCACGTTCTCCAGCTTATATACCAAACACTCTACTGACTGAGCACCTTCCTCTAAATCTTTTTCGTTTGCATCCTGTTTTCTAAGTCACCCTTGTCTTCTTGTTATTCTTCTGATTCCGGTCCTTTGTTTCTGATCACCTGGTCCTACTTTTGTGCCTCTTTTCTCCAGTTTTCTTCAGACTCTGGTTCTAACAAATTCTCTATTTTTATGTGTGTTGCTTCCCTGAAATTCTGCCTTGCCACGGTTTCATAATATCTTGCAGCTACAAACCCTTCTTTATTATTTGATGATTCATAGAAACCTATCAGTGGGGACTTGGTGTGGAATGGTTGACCTTAAAGGGGGTTCAGGCTTATGTGGGACAGGCGTTGACAATGGTCTGTCAAGCACAATACTATTCTACTTTGAAAGGTGCCAACATCTCAAGTTTTGGAATTATTTGGAGGACTATTGTCTAACTGAGCTTTTAGAATGAGGAGAATAAAAAACTTTGATATTGACCTTTTCCATCTAGCTTTGTAATTGTTCCTGTGTTGCCTAGTAACTCTGCCACATTATTTCCAAACCTAATATTAACTTGAAGCAGATCAGGAGGGGGAATTATAGACACAGAACTCTTAGCATTGCTATTGTTTCGGATTTCTGTCAGCATAGCAGGGGGTTAGGAGACAAACCATGTAATATAGAATATTTCTTGACATTTCTGATTTAATATAAAGAATAGAGCTAACGCTGAGTTACTTTGATTAACGGTAACAGGAATGTAATTGTAGTAGAAGCTTTGTAGCCCACTTCTCTCGTCTTTTAATCTAAATAATTCTTCCCAAGAGAAAGAACAAACAGCACCCTGCATTATATACTCCTTTCTGCTTTGAAAACCATTCAGAAAAACACAGAAGTGTGGGATTAATTTTTTAGTAGAACAATGCTATAATCATCTTAATGGCCCTCATTATGCTGCTTTTCAAAGTTCAGGCGATGCTTTGCAGAAGTAGCGTTCAGGAAGAAGCCAAGAGCTCCCAGCACCCATCAAGGAGAAGTGAATCACACAGACACATTAATTATTCTGTCAGCACTGTTCACCAAACCCTCTCCTGTAGGCACTGCTGCTGGAATTACTAACAAGCAGGAATAATTTGACCAAACTAGGAAGCATATTGATTTAGGATTCCTATTGCTAGTAACCATGATAAAAAATAGAGAAGGAAAATGTAAATGAAGGGGAACCATAAAGGCAAAGGGAGAAGTTAGGGTTGCTTCATCCAAGGTAGCATGACAAGAGAAAGAGGGAGAAAGGTGAGCAGACATCCTAAAACTGTCTCAGCGCTTGGAGGTTGAGGAAGGGAGACCTCTACCTCCAGGCCTGCCTCTGCATTCTGGGAAAACCTATTCAGAAGCTAAAGGCTAAGAAGATAGTAGTGCAAGACAAAGTTGATCCACTAAGTTGAAATTAGATATGAAATAGGAGAAAAATAAAAATGAAGGAAAGGAAGTGTTGCGGGAAGCAACATCTTTGGACATCCCTTGCATGAGCATGGATGCAGGCCTGCCCTTGTAGAGTCTTTCATGCAGCAGGTGCAGGCCTGTGTATGTGTGGTGCACTCTAGTCTACATCTCAGCTCAGATTTCTGCCTCCTTGAAAATGCATGATTGCAATTCAAAGCTTTTCTCACCAGCTAGTGGTATTCCGCAGGTCATAGCTCAACGTGTAGTTCAGTGACTCTTGGGGTAGGAGCCACGATGGGAGGGCAGTGGGCTCTGGAGTCACTTAGCTTTTAACTCATATGGTGATGAGGACTTACATTCAAATTGGAAAAGGTTAAATCTCTGTAAGTGACTTATTATGTTAGTGGTTATATATTGATAAAGAGAATATAATGGTTGACAAGTAGAGTTATGATGGTTCTGAAAACTTTGCTAGATCCAAATTTAAAACATATTAGGTTAATTATTTAAAGACTGGTATTCCAATAGAATATTTTCTCATTTTCAGTTAAGTATAATTTTTATTTTTGCTTTTGTCATATGATCTTTTTCAATTTGAATGGAAGTCATTATAAATATTGGTTGTCTTTACATTTGTTAATAAAAATAACTGGAACTGTATATAGTATACATTTGTGTCAATAAAGTGTTCTTGACATATTTCAGAGTACAGATGATTCTGATATCTCTGTGATTGCCCAGAACAAGAAATGCTTTGACAATAATATTGTTTGTTCTAAAAGTGTTTTGATATCAATTGGGGACACTGAAATCTACCTCAATGAGGCTCCTTACAAACAGGTAAGTGAATTCTTTCTTTCCAATAATCCCAACTTGTTCTACTGATATAGAAAACGGACTAGAAATGGCTTCTATACTTGGATACCTCTGATTATAAGTAGTTAGAATATCTAGATTTTTTTTCTTCATTGGTTTGTGTTGTTTTGGTAAACCATACATGGCTTGCATCTTCTGCTTATATTGTTTGTTGTCATATTTCAATTATATCTACTAATTTTTCTTTCCATGATCAATTTTCTGGTTTTGAGAACCACACCTATTATGTGAGTTCCTCCAGCAGCCTCCAGTCTGTCTTCCTAATTCTCCAACCAGCCCCTTCCCCTTTATTCCATCCCATCCACTGCAGCAACAGTGGCTTCCCCATATGGAAATCTGATTTCCTATGTCAGTTGTGCTTCAAAATTTTCAGATGTCTTTCTATGTCCTGCCCGGTTCTCACCAATTAGGCTCTTGTCCATCTTTCCTACCTAGCCTCTCATGGTTTTCTTTTTCAATAACATATCTCACATAGGTTGAATCATTTTCCAGTTATTTACATATTCTAGGTTCTTTTTACTCTCATCTGTACCTTTAGAGAAAGTGATTTATGAATACATCTGTCTGTTCTCCATATTCTGTGTAGTATGTCCCACCTCCTTCAGGAAATGTTTCAGGATGCTCTCAAAGACCCTGTTAGATCCCCCTCAGCCCTTAATCAAGTTCTGTGTTTGTTTTTCTGTCTTTTCCGTGTATCTACGAACAATATATGAAATATGATCATTGCATCTTTCATTTATTCTTGTATACCAATAATTTGTCCAATTAAAAGATAGAATCCATTTTATTCATTCACCTACTTATTTACTAATTCATCAATATGTTTACCATATACTAAAACTCGCACCCAATTTTTAGGCTGTCATAGTGAAAAGACACTTCTTGCCTTTTATATACTCAGGAGAATAATGATTCTCTAAAGGAAATAAGATTGGACAATGTGATGTGTTGTGTCAGGGTCTACATAAGCTCCTAGAAGAACACCTGGGAAAAACCACTAACACTAAAGCAACCCTCAATTTTCAAGAAGATTTGGAGCATAGACTTGGGAGTGACTGAGAAGTGATTTAGCACCTCCACCCATCACCTACCTGCTGTGCCATTCCAGCAAAGTTTCTTGGGCTCCTCAAATTTTAGCTTCCCCTCAGCATGACTACAAAACCACCTTCTTCGGTCCCATGAAGATTACAATGGAAGTCAGTAAAATAAATTTTAAGACTTGACCTCCTTCCTTTTATTATCCTTATTTTCATATAGAGTCAGAGTGTAAACTATACACTGTAAGAAGAGATGGATGATGATAGATAATAGACAGATGAATGGAGATAGATGAACGAGGATCGATAGATGAAGAGTCGAAGGATAGCATTGCAGGGAAATGATCACACTCAAAGGAGCAGAGTTGGAAGACAAAATGTCATGGTTGGTTTAACAATTGGCTTAGGTTGAAACAAAGCCCCTGGGATAATAGAGCAAGGATGTGGCTGAGAATCCAGAAGGCATGTGGGCAAGAGGGCCTGCCAAGTGTTCTAGGCTCAGATTGGAAGCTCCTGGATGGCACAACCCACGTGCGCTTCATTTTAAAGGCAGTGAATTTGTTGATTTGAAGTGTGTGATCTGACAATGGTCTTGTATAGCTCACTGTTTCAAACAGAATTCCCAGAACACCATTTTGCCAAGTTTTCTCTGAAACAGATCTTCATGAAAGTCATCTGGAACATTTGCTGTAAGGATCAGTTTCTGTGGTCTGCCTCAGCCACTGGAATTGCTAAGAGTGAAAAGACTTGGCAGAAAACATGAACCCTGGTGCTAAAAAGAGGGCTATTTCTCAGTTTTAAACAAAAGGCCACACTTTTTCATTTTGGACAGGTCCTGTAATTTGTGTAATCTGTCCCACCCCTGGATTGTTTTTTGACATTTGTGTTACTTTGGATTTCAGTCTTACCCCAAATTCTTTGGCTACAATTTTAGAACCTTGGATCTCAGGTAGGAACACCAAGAGTAACAACTCAGCAATCAGACAAGACAAAATTGCTTCTACAGTCATATTGACATCTATTTTAAGTAATCCCAAATGTTCAGCTTAGCCATTAGCTAGATATTCATTTATAGGTGAAGGTCTCTTTATGATCAAGGATGCTTTTTCAAAAGGGGAGAAATTGGTTAAATGCTCATATAAAGACAATTTGGCACATTTCTGAAGTGGTAATTACAGCTCCGTGTAACTCCCAGCCTCCAATTTTCAGCTGTACACAGGTGTTGATGAATCTCCTTTATTTAGACTGCAAGGAATGAAGGAAGATTAAGAAAAGTCACGAGAATAGTTTGATCCTAACAAATTCCCAGCTAAAATGTCTTTCCGGGAGATCATAAGTGGAAATCTGGCAAGTGCCACTTACTTCATAAACTAATGGGCTGTTCATCCAGGGAAATGAATAATCAACCCTCTGCCCTTTGTATAAATGCACAATTCAATCAAATGTGCCAATTATAAATCTTTTACAAATTTTCCAAAGCTATGCTCGGAAGTGTTTTAGTGATCTCCATTTCTGAACTTATTTTTCTAACATCGTTCAGGTTTATTTGAAGTGCTAGTCTCCTAAAGCCCATATCTCTACTTTGGGCAGTTCATTCCTGACTCTTTGAGATAGACACTTTAGCTGATTTACTGAAAAGTAAGGAGCACGGTCATTTCTTTTGATTAGGAAGGACATTCTTGTCGCAGGCTGCCTCACCTAATAAAACGAGCATCTTATATCTAATGGCAACTAGCTAAAAGTGTGCTTTTGATTTGGAGCCAACTGATTTAAAACCAGACTTCTGGGATGGGAAGAGATGGCAAGGCCAAGTCAGGTGACAAATACAGCAGCAGCAGCAATAACAAAAGCAACATCAACAAAAACTACCGGAAAGTACAATGAAGCTAAAAGTTGATGCTGTAGCAGAGTAATTTGGTGGCATAGCAGGTTATACAAATTGTAGGGCATCTATCAAATGAAAATGTAGGATCCTTGGGGGGAAAGCTTCTGTCCTCCTCTTCTTTTTTCTTGGTCAGGATGCTTTTCTATTCATTTGACATGTGCCCTTTCAAGCACAGATGTCCTTTCATGGTGACTGTAGACCTCCCTAGTGTGGAGCTCCTCCTCTCGTCACTTTTGGTACTTGGGTCCCATCTTCAACCTACCATTGTCCTTACTCTGTGCTGTGGATGAAGTATAGCAGTGGTCCCCAAGCAGAGTCCAGGAAGCAAGAAGCTAAAAATCAGTGCTGAGAGGCGGGAGATGCAGGGCATAGAATGGATGTGAGCGAGGACGCCGTGGCACAGATATGTGATCTTCATCCCACTGGGCTTGACTCACAAATCATAGATTCAAAAGAAACTTGATTTCAAGATGGAGGTTACAGAGCTTTAGAACTCTAAGTGCGGGGTCAGTAAATCAGTTTATTTGGGAATGAGAGATATTGTATGGCCTCATGACAGGAAATCAAAGAGGGAATCAAACAGTTATGCCACACTCTGGGGCTATAGTACTTAGCAGGAGGATATCAAGTACATAGATTTGAGATGGTTCAAACAATAATTAGATTAGTCTAGCCAGTGAGAATAAGTAATTGAGGGGTAGAAGATTTTGAGGCTAGGTAAAGCCAGTTAACAATATGGATGGCTATATTTGCTGTGTACAAAGTAACTATAAACATAATCTTGGTATAGTAGATGGAAAACACCTTATAAATATGACTAAGTCTAGTTTACCTGTACTTTGGAATGCTTGCTTCAATACTACTCTAGACATTAGACATTCTCCCACTACACTTAGTTTTATTTAGAGAAGAAAAATGAATGAAAAATTTTATATGTTTCCAATTTTTGTTTCCTTCTGGATAAATCAGTTTTTTTCACATTAATACAACCATGCATTTTCAAGATTACTTTATGAGCTCTATTCATGGCCATGGTTATAATGACAGGTATTCTCATTTCCCAGGGTATTCCCCATCTAATCCCTTTTACCCTTCCTAGTTTCAAATGATTTCCCTTGAGTTTCCAAATCATAGGGTATTAGTTCCCTGATCAAAGTCTTTATTGATTGTATTTTGAACAAGTGATAGCTACTTTGTTAGGGTTACTTGAGTGTTGAGTCCCCAGGCTTCCTTTGTCACAGTACTCATGCTACAGTTTTTTACTGCTTTTCTTAGTCCTGAATGTATCTTGGATGCCCCGGCATCAAACCTTTGTCTAAGTCATCCCTTCAGTTTCTGTGTCTTTGTTTCTTCTCCATTCTCATTGCAGTTTCTATGCAGATTCTTTCCCAAGTATAACACCTCCCCTTGTAATCCTTCTAAAATCTCTTTGATAGTAATTCGTCTCTCCTCTCTCTGTCTGTCTGCATCTCTATCTCATTCCCATATACATACTTCCATGTATGCCCGTATATGTATATGTATATATTTGTATTGTGCTTTCTGTTTTCAGTTATCAAACTTCTTAATCTTGAAATTTTCATTGGACTGTGAGAGCACTGTATCTTACCAAATGTAACAATTCTGTTTAAAGAATTCATTAATTCATTAAAGAGTTTAATGACATTGGAAGACTGGTTTTATGCTATAGAATCATAAGCAAGGATGCATTTTTCTTTCGAAGGGAAGGGATGCCTTTTTTTAGCCTCAGTCTTTTGTATTCATTATCTGATTGTTTTCTGAGTCCTTTCTCTTTCTCTTCTCTTCGTTGTCACTGGATTATTTTTTACCTTCCCCATGGTCTCTTGTTGAGACCATCTTGTTTTTATTATGAATATCATTCTAATGTATTTCTTACTTAATACATTGTTTTTGTATTAGAGAATTAAAAAAACATAGCAAGCAATCATGTTAGATAGATACTGGAAAGCATTAATGCCTCACCTTTGGTTAGAGAGTGTGATATCCATTCTAAGACATTTAATCCTTTTGGAAGAAGCGATCAGGTTTTTTCCTGGAGAACAAGCCTGCATACCAGTTGTGGAAGGCTGGGCACAACATAGTAGTATACTTCCCAGAGGAAGATATCACCATTCTGTGGGACGAGAAGACAACCATCCACATCAAAGTTGGGCCACAGTGGAAGGTAGGCCAGCCTAACCCATAAATGGGATGCAATAAATGAAATTGTGTTGATCTTGTTTATCATGTTTAAAGAAAAGAAAGATCAGGGCTGGAGAGATGGCTCAGAGTTTAAGAGCACTGACTGCTCTTCCAGAGGTCCTGAGTTCAATTGCCAGCAAGCACATGGTGGCTCCCAGCCATTTATAATGAGATCCGGTGCCCTCTTCTGGCATGCAAGCATACATGCAGGAGGAATACCGTATACATAATAAATAAATAAATCTTAAAAAAGAGAATCTTAATTAAAAAAGAAAGATCTAACAAAAGATTAAATTTCTTAAGCAAATTCAGTTTTAGAAGATCTCTTTTTGAAAATAGACTATAGAGAGCTAAGTTTGAATTAAGCTATGTTTTCAAAATTCCTAGTAATATACTCTTTTAGGACTCCAAGAATTGGGGTGAAGTCAAGCAAGTGGTGTAACAACATTACTTAGCAATATAAAGGAATAGACTATTAGTTTGCATAATCTGGGCCAATCTTATTTAGTTCTTTTTTTGCTTTAACACCATACTATCTGTTGTTGTTTCATTCCTGCCTCTTCTTTCTCCTCCCTTGAGTTTTGTTATGTAAGGGTTTTTTTTTTGTAAAAAAGATTCACTTATTATAATAATGTTTTCTTTATTTTGCTTCATCTTGTAGCTTTTTAAAAATAAATTCATATATAGTATAAAATTGTTGCAGTATGTGAATAACAGTAACTTTAAAATTACCTTTATGGTTCTGTATATTTTGAAAACTGTATAGAGTCTTGGTCTAATATTGGAGCTTTTTACAAAGCAAGTCTACTAATACTGACTTTACATCCAGGCGTCCCCCTTATTGCCAAGTTTTACCTCCACCTCCACAATCTGGAAACAAAAAACATTCTATTTCCATTGTTTCTATATCCATTGTGTTTTCCTTCCCCAGATATCGTTTATGTGGAATTTTAGTAGTTTTTGAGATCTCCCGTCTTTGACTTGGCTAAATAAATATAAAATTCACCCATATGGTATTAAATAGTGTTTTTTTTTTCACTTTATAGTACTATTGTAACTGGTATGGATGTGCCACGGTTTATTTACCCATGGGTGGAAGTGGTAACTGGCCTTCTACAGAGGCAGTTATTAAGACACAGGTCCCTTGCAGTGTCTGCTTTTCTGAACATGGGCGTCGATCCATGTTTCTTCAAAGGGTTCCATTCCAGGCATCACTATGGAGGAGAGAGTTCAAGGAGTATCAGTTCAAGGCTTTAAGCAGAAGTTCCATTCTTGTTGGAATATTATCCATTTTTGACCGTCTTAGAGGATCCTGCCTCTAAAAATAATTTTTTTCACAGTATTTTGAGAAAATCCACTAGTCAGTGCTGATAGGAATAGATCCCACAGATACTCCTTCATCATTTCACAATCTGTAGTGGCCTAAGTTAGTTTTTTGTTTCAACATTTGTACTGTTACAGGATCTTAAATAATAATCTAGTAGGTTTTTCTTCATAAAATTATTTATGCTTATGTAGAAGATATATGTATCAGTATATAATGTATGTACATGTATATATTAATATACTTCAGTATATACTTTTCTATTTATATTGTTAGAGATATCATTGCTAAGATGCTATAGTTAGTGTGGATAGATAATTCTTGGAGGTTGATAAAATATTTGGGGGCTGTTAAACATTACAAATGAAATTTAATTGGTGTGAAGCTATTTTACTAAAATATTTATTTTAAATTATTTCTATGAAAGTTGTTTATATATTTTAAATCATCCAAGTTTTAATACATGTGTTAGAATAAAAAGAAAATATTTCATCATAATTTTATTTTTGTAGAACAAACTGGCAGGATTGTGTGGGAACTTCGACAAGTGCACTTCAAATGATATGACCACATCTAATAACCTGGAAGTGAGAAATGCACAGGTGTTTGGGGACAGTTGGGCCTTAGGGCAGGTGAGTTACAGATACAGAATGTAGAACAAACCGAAGAGCATTCCAAAGAGTCAAGTTACCTAACTTACTTTTTACAGAATGTTTTTATAATAACATACAGTTGATGAACTTTCATACTTACTTATTCTTATGATAACTTTATTTTGCAAAAGTTATTATTGTCTCTACATTTCAGATTGAAAGATTGTGTTTCAGGGAGGTTAAATGATTTGTCTAATACAAATTAATGTACAGAGAGTAGCAAAGGTGATATTTAGATTTATATCTTCTCATGTCTGTTCAAGCATAGCAAAATATCTTCTGCTCTATATCCATTCAGTAGATTTTGTTTAATATGTACTTTTTTTGTTTTTATTTCAAGATAGGGGTTCTCTGTAGCTTTGGAGCCTGTCCTGGAACTAGCTCTTGTAGACCAGGCTGGCCTTGAACTCACAGAGATCTGCTTGCTTCTGCCTCCCAAGTACTGGATTAAAGGAGTGCACCACAACCACTTGTTCAAGATAATGTCTTTTATTATAATATAGATACAGAATATGAATATGATAGTCTCTGCCTTTAAGAAATCTCAATGCTTAAGTCAGTAGGTGACTTAGAAAATTACCAAAAATATATTGATATAGATAAGCATTTTAGTAGAGGTTGTTACAGTCCAAGGAGGATTTCTGGAACAATTGATGTGGAAATAAGGCCTTTATCATGTACAAGATACAAGAAGATAAAGTTTTTGCAGTGGTTTTCAGCCTTCTTAATGCTTTGACCTTTAATACTGTTTATCATTTGTGATGACCCCCAAAACCATAACATTATTTTTATTGCTAATTTATAATTATAATTTTTGCTACTGTCATGAATTATAATACAAATACTTGGTGTGCAGAATATCTGATATGTGACCCCTGTGAGGGTCACAACCCACACGTTGAGAACCACTGGTTTATGGATAGGAGGATGGAGGAAAGGGAGGGAAGTCACCTGGCTGATCTGAACTGAGATGGAGAGAGTACAGAGCGTAAAAACATCTCATAGTGTTCATATGGTGATGACATAGGGCTAATGCCCAAAAGACCAAAGATAAATCTTAGCAGGGGCAGAATGCCCAAAAGACCAAAAATAAATCTTAGCAGGAGCAGACGCTTTTATAGTACAGCCAGGTTAGCTCTTAGGGGGATTTAGAAAACTGTAAAAACTTGAGACCATAAAAAGCAAAAGCTCCCAATATTTGTTAAATGACATTATTGAGAAGGATGGATTTGGAAGACTCAAAAAAAAAAAAAACCCTTATACCTTCTGGTATCAGAAATATCAGCTGGAGTTCTCCCCTAGACAGGACAACGAGGAGATATATGTGTGCAGAAGTTGGGCTCAGGATATACAATGTATTGAGAAAAAGGTGATGGAAAGATTTTAGCTTGAAGCACAGGCAATAGCCCTAGCATGTATATAGGAGAGATTCATGTTCATAGAATTTTTCATGAAAACACCGCATTTGTAAAAGAATTCAAAAGATTAATGTCTCTCTCTAACATCACTCTGTTTAATATTTAGCTGTTTCTCAGAAGTGATTTATGTTGTTACTATGTAACCTCTATGGATAAGAACAGGAAATAGGTAAAGAATGTTGAAAGGGTTAAACTGTATTCAATGCTACTGTCATGGGTGTAGGGTGCTTTGATTTCAGAGTCCAACCCCTTTAAGGTCTTTCATTTCCCTTTGCTACTCAACAGTGTGAAGATCCTGTTGAAGCACTGAAGCCTTGCGAGGCCCACCAAAACAAATTTCCCTATGCCAAGAAAGAGTGCTCCATTCTGTACAGTGATGTTTTTGCTCCGTGTCGCAATGTGGTAAGTTGAGAACTTTCACTGACATCTCAAATATAGAGACTTGCGGCTGCATGTGTCGAGATGAGTGGGGGCAAATCCAGCAACTCGTGTTTCTCAGGTGTCCTATGGTCATCGCTAGGGGACCCTTGTTAGTGTTGCTCCTCTGTGAGCAACAGGATCAGTTGACCTCCTTTCTCCCTAGCCCATCTTACCTAACAGTGTGCATCTGGAAATGATCATCACAACTCTAGTTCATAAAATACAATTTATTCACAGTGTTTTTTTTTAAAAATATGTATAAAACAAAAGGGGAAATAGTCATGTCTCTGTCGTCAGAGAGTATTTGAAATGGACATTCTTTTCAACGTAAGTATAGTTTAACAGGATTCCTGGTGACATATTTAAAATAGTTTTGGAAGCTATTTTAAGAACATAACTTAAATATCTAAGCTCCTTCCTCATACATGTTGGGCAAGTAATTTAGTACAGTTCTTAAAGCCAAGAATACCTCTGCCACATGCCCCCTGTTTTCTCAAAGAAGTTACTTGTGCATTTTTTGAGTTGTGAGGCATGCTTGCTGTTTAGTTCCTTGGAACACCATTTTTACTTGAAAGAACAAATTATAGAAAAATATGGTCATTCAGACAAGAATATTTGGCAGATATTTTCTTAAGGAAAAGAGAATAAGTCTGAGGCTTCAAAGCAAATATCTGATGGCATCTGTTGTCCTTAAAAATATTTAAACTTTTTAAAGTGAAAAATAGAATTTTGCAAATCATGGTTCCATTGCTGTGGATTTAAAAGTTTTGAGATACTTTTCTGAAAATACAGCTGATTGTTGTAGGAGGCTGCTTGTTTGTTCCCAGCTGCTCAGCCCTGAAATAATCACACAGAAATCATATTATTTGCAATACTGTTTGGCCAATAGCTTAAATGCATTTCTGGCTAATTCATGTTTTAAATTAACCCATCTCCATTAATCTGTGTACCACCATGAGGCTGTTACTTACCTTGTAAAGTTCCAGCGTTTGTCTCTAGTGGGGCTGCATGGTTTCTCCTCAACTCTGCCTTCTTTCTCCCAGCATTCAGTTTAGTTTTCCCAGCCTAGTTTTGTTCTGCCCTGCTTTGCTATAGACTCAAAGCAGTTTCATTATTAACCAATGGTATTCACAGCATACAGGGGGAATTCCACATCAGCTGATGATATGAATTAATGTGACCTGTTGTCTATAATTAAATGCATTAATATCCATACTTTTGTACACTACACATTTTTTCAAATAATCAATGCCCAATGACATGGAATCACACAGGAGTTAAAGATTATGTAACTTAAAGGCAAGTTAAGGCTAAAGAGTTTAATCAAGCAAAGTACAGACTTCATTGGTGTGATTTCAAACATCCATTTCAACCTAGTCTTTGTGAATATCAATGTGGAATTCCTTAAAAAATTAAAACAAGAACTGCCCCATAACCCAGGCACACCACTTATCACCATTACAAAGGATCTACATCCTATTATGGAGATACTTTCTCATTCAAGTTTATTTACGCATATTCAGAGCAGCAAGGCAATTCTATCAGGAATCCAAATGTTCATCAGCAGGCGAATGCATAATAAAAATGTGGTACCTGTACACACTGAATCTTATTCAGCTGTAAAGAAAAACAAAAATGGATGGAGTTGTAGTGTACTATGTATAGACTCAGAAAGGAAACAAAAACCGAAACACATGTTCTATCTCTTAGAAACATCCTAGCCTGTAATGTATACATGTTTACATATAAATAAATGTAAGAGGATCAAACCTAAAAATGTAGTTAGGAAACCAAGAAGGTAATTAATAGATGATGGGAAAGAATAGGGAGTGAGCTAAAGGACAAAGGGACATAAAAGAGGCAAGGATTCCCCCCTCTGTCCCCAAGAGGCTGTGAGGGGGGAATCAGGGATAGTGGGGATGGGACCATGAAGGAAATGTGGGGAAAGAGAAATCACTAAGACACAATTGAAAATGCCATAATACTATCTTACACAATATATCCTGTTTTTTAAAAATATGAGACAAGAAAGCTACAGTTATGGATATAGCCTAAAAGATTATTATCACAGTCACCCTCCCAATGTATTAAATATCATTGATTTTCTAGTTATATGTACATAGAGAACTTTCCTTGGATTTTTAACCAAAACCAAGCCACAGCAAAAATAATACAGCATATCGAATGGGAAATCAGATACGAGAGTCAAGTTGTGTCTTGTGAAAGGATGTTAAAGAAATCTGCAAAAATGTAAAGCATCTCTCTCTCCACTATTTTAATTTTGCTTGATCGAATACAGGGTTTTACTAAACTATGTAATTTATGTTAACATGTAATGAGTTTATAATTATTATTTGAAACACCTCATGGGTAAGTTTTAATATGATAACTCTGCTACAATATCAAAACGGTTTAGGAACTTAAAGGGAGTCCAGGACGGCTTGCTACATTAAAAGGACATGGGTAGTCTTGAGTCCCGTTTATAAAGAGGCTCCATTTTGAGATTTTTTATGCCTTTTGAGACCATAATTCCCTGAAAGGCAATATGGCGTTCATTCTGGACCCATGCCACAGTCTCAAGGCTCCTTTCCTGGATGCTACTTGAAAGATCAACCCATGTATTGGCACGTAACATAAAACACAAATAGCCGACAGCAAACCTTTCATTTGTGACACATTGTCACTTCTCTCTATTCAATCCAGCCAGTGATTTCACAAGTGCAATGCAAAGAAAGCAATTAATTGAATATGAGACATTTCTAAGAAACTGCCATTGCCACTCACTCACCACCAGCATACTGCCATTTAGGAGACGAAGAAATAAAAGAAAAAAAATGCAAAGCGCATTTAGAAACAGAGCAAGCTTCTTTGATGCCGGGTGATTTTGCCAAGAATGAAGCAATCCAACAATACACTTTTCATATAAGTCTGAAATCTGCCCTATTGCGGATGTCAAGATTGATTGCTCTGTTATTCTTACTTGTTTTGCTAGCTCTCTGAGGTGGCATTTGTTTAGTAACTCCGTTTCCTTTGGCAACACCGTGGGTTGAGACGATTAGGACTGTGTGGGTGGCGGTATTATGCGGATGTCACCCATCGTGAAAAGGGGGCAGTTACTCTTCTCGCAGCCATTTGAATGTAATCACAAGCGGCACTTACTGAAATCCTATTATTTTTCATTTTACTTTCAGATTGATGTGACCTCTTTTGCCAAAAACTGCCATGAAGATACATGTAACTGCAACTTAGGTGGCGATTGTGAATGTCTCTGTACCAGTGTGGCCGCCTATGCCTACAAATGCTGCCAGGAAGGCGTGCCGGTGCGCTGGAGGTCGCCCACAGTTTGTGGTGGGTACCTTGCCTAGGACGTCATTAAGTTGATAGTTTTTAAGAAGATCCTAATTATTTGTCGTTTTTTTGTGGAGCAATGCCATGGAACTCATGGAAACATCATTTTTAGCTCTCTAAATTTCATAGTCTTTTGTCAGTCACCAATTATATATCTAAGAGAAAGATATTTGTTGTTTTCTCTTATGTTTGACTGCTGCTCCCGCAACTTCTGAAATAGAAATTACATACCATCCTCACAGAAATTGATTGTGATCCCTATCCTCTTGTGCCTGTGAAGCTTCATCCTTCTGATAATAAGGATGTTCTCTTAAAAACCCATCTTGATTTCCTGTCAGCTTGGACTCCTTAATAATTTTATTTACTTATGTAGGGGTTGAGTCATCTGAAGAAGAGATTCCAATTTAGACAGTGTCTGTGATTGACTTCTAAATTGCCAAGCATTTTTTATCTACTTTTAAAATAATGTCATGAGTCCTTTTTGTGTGGAACTCCTAACAGCAGGAACAGGGGACTGTCCCTGACTCTTTTACGGGCTTTTGGAGCCCTCTTCCTCATCCTGGGTCGCTTTGCCCAGCCTTAATAAATGGGGAGGTGCTTAGTGTTACTGCAACTTGACATGCCATGTTTTGTTGAAATACTAACAGAAATGGAGGAGGAGTGGATTAGGGAGTGGGAAAAAGGGGGTGGGATGGGAAGGATGGACTGGAAAAAGAAGAGGGAGGAGACACTGCAGCTGGGAAGTAGAATAAAAAAATAATAATATCATGAAATCTATTTTGTTGAAACACACCGTCTTAAAAATAACCATTGAGTAAGACCTGGATGTGTGCACCTGTTTCCCGGCACTTGAGAGGCTGAGAAGGGAGAATCAGTGTGAGCAAGTTTGAAGCTGACCTAGGCTTTAAGCAGGATTGTTTTAAAAACATCAGCTTTATCTCTGCATGAACAAGTATGTGTTCTCCCCCACATGCACACACAATCGCCTTTGCTCGTAGAAAGTTTCTAAGCAATGATGCCACTCTGTTATTTTATGTAGTTTTTAATAATTGCCTGTCCCTTTGTTGCACATTCTCAGACAAATAATATGTAAATTATATGCAACTTATTATTTATTTTTCTTTCTTTTAGCTCTTGATTGTGAATACTATAATGAAGGTATGTGACACATTCATGACTATTACTACAGTGTTCTGTCAGGCACATTTTTAGGTAAAACTTTTTGAACAATTTATACTGTGAACAAAACACAAATAATTCATGAGTCAAAGTTACGAAAGCTTTTCTTTCTACATTTGATCTAATTTAATGAGGACTGATGCTGAATTTATTTTCTAAGAATCAAAGTGTGTAATTTAGGTTATTTGTACTTAAAAGGTCTTCCAAAAATACTTTTGGAATGATGCAAATGAACAAACAGTTTAATTAATTTTAAATAAAATGCAAAAGTATATTGAAGGCATATCTTGCTTCATATAACCATTGTTATAACTATGAACCCTGTTAAAAAGTTTTAAAATTTCCATAGTTTTAAGTTCATAATTCCATATATTTGCAGTGAAATATAGTGTTTTTTTTTTAAATAAACACACAATTGAATGATAAGGTCAGACGAATTAGCGTATCAGTCATTTCAACATTTACTCTTTGTGGTGAGAACACTTAAAATCCTTTCTTCTAGCTGTTTGGTATTTAACCAAAAGTAATAGTAAATTCTTTTTACAAAGTCAGTACAGAATTTTGGTGTAGTTTTCTCTGGTTCTCATGTACTTGGCTTGACACTGTGCAGAGTAAACACTAGTTACAGGGCCAGAACCAACTGTTACTTGTGCTATTGGAAAATTCTCACTACTCCTGTTCAGCTCCACTTAGGCATGGGGACAGTCTTTCCAGTCCCATCGCTATGCAGGAGATCCAAGTATTTCACTCATACTTGGAAGCTCTTCTCTCATAATCTGTGTGGCCCCAGCTTCTCCATGGCGACCAATTCCTGATGGTATTAGTGGAGGGGACAGCACTGAATTCTTCCCTCTCCTGGTCTTCATGATGGAAAATTCTTTCTTAGAAGGCATCTTATTCCTCCAACTCGGTTATCCTCTCTTTGACCCTTTCCCCCTTTTCTGGACATGAGCTTTTAAAGGAGAAAAGCTTTATTTTACATCCATTCAACATTTTTTCCTTTCCTACCTAGGTGTGCTTGAGATAAAAATTAGAAAAGGGGAAAGTGAAATTTATCAAGTGCAACATGATTAATCTTTTAAAAGATGATCCACCATGCTCATAGTAACTCCGAATATAGTCCACAAGGCAAAAATATGCACAAAGTATATAGTTGGTCATAATGTAACAGTATGTATCACGATTCATAAGAAATTTCAAAGTTTTACTATACTCAGTTATAGTAAAAATACTAGTAGCACAGAAATTGGGTTACATAAAATAGTAATTTAAAAATATCAATAAACACTTGTCATTTATTTACTTATTTTTATAAGATGAGTTTTTCAAAAAGATTTCTCTGAGGAGTTCCATGTCTGGGTCTAGGCGTCTTGTTTCCTCTTTATTTTAGATTCACCTTCTGGTGAAAATTATTAATTTTCCAAACAGTAAAATATTGGATATTGTGTATTTGATTTCTTTTTTTATGCAGTGCAATTAGAAGAGTGTCATAGCATGAGACTATTCATACAGATAAAAGTCTTTAAGGTTTTATTTTATTTATAATAACCATTTAGTGTGTGTATGTGTGTGTGTATGCACATGCTGTGTGTCATAGCATGTATGTAAAGTCAGAAGATATTCTTCATGAGTTGGCTTCTATCTCCAACTATGGGTTCTCAAGGTCAAGCCTAAGCCACCAGGCGGGTGTAAAAAGCATTTTATCTGCTGAGCCATTTCATAAACTCTGATACAATTAAACTTCATGTGTTTATTGAGGATATCAATATCCTTGAGTTTTAGACTGGAAAGCAACCTAGACAAATTTCTTCTAGAGGAGAGAGAATCTGAAGATTAAAAGATTAAGTCATTTCCCACCTAGTTTTGTTTTATATGCATAAAAAATTTCATACATGCACTCATGTATATATGTACATACATAAATACACACATTTATTTTATATAATTTAATTAATATATTTTAAATATATATACTATCTACTACACTACTTTTATTTGAAAACTAGTTGTTAATTAATCTGAATAACTTTTTAGTTGCCAAATATTTATGGAGTATTTTTATTTTTAAAAATTTAAAGTCCCATGCTAATCTATAATTATCCTACTTGTAACTTCACCAGGACTTGGAGAAGGACCATATATGCTGGCAAGCTATGGGCAGAGCGGCCTTGTTCTAGGTGCCAACCTGACCAGTAGAAGCATTTTCTCTTTGCCAAGAAGTAGTAATCGTGGTAATTTGTTTTTTATTTTTATGATCACTCCGGGCCTTTTCAAAGAGAAGACATCTTGTAAGTATAATTGAAAATGTAAATTTAGTTCTTCACTTACACGTTTTCATTAACTATTTCGCAAATAATAATTAGATGCTTCATGCGCTATGACATTTCCTAAGTTCCCCAAATAATATGAAACAAAATCTTGACTTATGTATTGGCATTGCTATGTTAGAGCTGCTGATGTCTGAGTGGTTTTTTTTCTTTTTTTGGTATTAAGTAACTCACTAGTTAAATGTTTACAGTATGAACCACAGAGCTTACTTTGAAAAAAAAAATTTAAAAGACAGTTTATTGCTCACATTTAATTTTAATGGGAGGTTAAAGTGGAAGGGAAGGGTATGATTGACATCAGATGACTGAGCATGGAGGCACACACTGGAGTGTAGACAGTCAGAGACGGTCTCTGTCCTCAGCCACCTCCTCTGTCCTGGTCTCAGGTGTTGACTCTGCCTTCATTCACTGGCTTGTCCCAGCAGTTTGTGTCCTAGGCTTGTAACTACCTGGCACCTGCTCTTCCTGGTGGGTGTGCCCCTTCCAGCCAGTAATGCCAGATTACGTTTCCATTGTAGTCTAGCCAGAACCACGCACAGCTGCTTCTACAAGCTCAGGAAAAACCATGTAAAATGAATGAATCTGATAAAATGCCACTTTTCTGAGAAAGTGCATCCAATTTTCCAGTTTGAATGATACCTTCTTTCCTGTAAAATGATCTCTGTGTTCTTCAAGCATCTATCAGTTTGAAGTTTTAATGTACATTAGTTGTAACTGTTTTTCCTTGTATAAAAATTTATTTTATTTTATTTTGCATCTTGGTTCCTCAGTCATGATATTTGCAAGTTTTGAGGACAAAAATGCATGTCTTTGGTAACATTGCATTTGATAGATGTCTTGATTTTATAGTTTTTTGAAAGAGACAAATACTTTTTTTTAAAAATTAACTCAATATTGTATTAAAAAGTGTTTATAGCAGGAATCTTACATACATAAGGGACAATTTCAAAGCAAACTGATAAAATGCAATCATACTTATTCAAAGCCTGATGACTCATTAGCCATTTTGCCATCTTTGGAAAATAGATTGTACTATTGAGTGAATAACATTTTCTCAGTGTAGCAAAATCCCTTATATGGCCCAGTTTTCCTCTAAGACCCCATTGATATCAAAGCACCATTGGTTACACTCTTAGATTAGTCTATTTTTGTTCTCTTACTCTTTTCCATCACACAGGTTAGTGGTTTGCAGGTTTTCTATGTGAGATTATTACAGCTTATGAATATAGATTCGTATTATTTTTGCATAATAGATAAATTCAAAATGAGAAAACCTGTCAGAGATTGGGTTTGGGAGGGTTGGTTCATTGTTATTCACTACACCTAAAGCCTTGCCTTTTCTCTTTGGGAAATCTCATAATTCATGTCCGATGTTCCTGAGATGGGCATTAATTTTGTGAGGGGATGTGTTTGATTATTTTCAACCTTGCAAATGAACAGCGTGATGCCTGTGTTCCCCCGAGACTCTATGTCATCAAGACACTCTGTTTTACAGCATTGGCTCTGGTTTCCTTGGAATCTGCTGAAAGGCCAAACTACTTTCTCTATGTTCACGACAACGGCACTCTTAGCTTGTTAATGTGGCAGGCAAGCTCGGCATTTCATCAGAGGGCAACATTTTTCCACCACCAAGGCCTCTGGATTCCTGGTGCCAGTGCATTCGAATTGTACAGCAAGAAAGGCTTCTTTATCGTTTTCGTGGGTTCTAGTGTCAGAGTGTCAAAATATGATGATTCGGAAGAGTTCAAGGAGTCAAGCAGCTTCAGCATAGAAGGTGGGCTTCCCGGGAGCTCCAATGAGCGAGTACAGACACATGTGCCATGCAGACCTTGTCAGATGCCCCAATGTTAAGAATCTGATTCTATGAACACACTTATGTGACCCTAACCCTTCTACCTATCAGGCTATTCAGCTAACTGGGTGAAATAATACTGATTTTTATCTACTGTATTAAATGCATGGGTATAAATGGCTTAGAATAACGTAACTAACATTATAATTATTTTCCCCAAATATTGCTAATAGTACTTACTAGGCTTTGTCATCAAAGCCCACTCACGTCCCATAAAATGCTCTAGTTTTTGGATCTACGTTTTTCATATAGCACAGCTTCCTATTAATCTAATTCTTAGACTTGAAGACAGCATTATTTATCTTTGTCTTCTGATTTCAAGAGTGTCTCCATTCATTAACCCCTGGAAAGTCTCCTTAGTTTTGTAGAAGCCTGGTGTGATTTCCAAGAAAGACTGTTTGCAATCTACAGCTGAGGAGATTGCTTTCTGACATGTGGGACTCTGAAGGTTGGGGGTAGCCAAGGTCATCTAGGGACATTTCTTTACCCTTTTAGCTCTTGAATAAAAGTACTGACATGCCTGCATACTGTTCTGTAGAATGGTGTGATTATTGTACTTGATTGTATGTAAAGTTGAACCCCGAAGCCTCCATTTCCCCTTTAATGCAGAAGTCTGCTCTACTAGAGTCGGATCCAGCAGCCCCACTCAAGGTCTAGCAAAGGACAGTGGATGACGTCATCAGAGACACTGATCACTGGAGGCTTCGTCCACTGAGAAACTCTACTGGTCCTCTTGATCCTAAAGTCAGGCCTCCTTCAGGACCCATGAACCAGGAACTCCAGCTCAGCTCTGCAAACACAAAGAATCCTCTGAAACAACCCATTTCCTTCCCACACTTTAGAATTGAAGTCTTCAGGGAGCAGATTCGGGCACAGATTTAAATGATCTCTTATGTAGAGAAATACTTGAGCTGTGCCAGAAGGCCTTCTCCATGATGTGGGAAAGAGATATAGTGCCAGAGTTTGTAAGAGAAAACTTTTTAACCAAACGATCTAGAACTACAGGATTTATCTTTCAATCCCACTGATTTGTTGTTTGTATTCAAGCAGGACTTGCCATGTATGAGAGATATGCTGAGTTCTGTGGGAATGACAGTGGTGGGGACACGCTCCCAAGAGTTTTGTCTTGAGATGTGTGTTGGGTCTTACTGTTTTCCTGATTGTTTGAGGCTGGGAAGATGCTAGAATATTATAAGGAAGGCATGTTTCATTTCAGATCACAAATGATGTTCCTTAGGCGAGTTGTGCAAGGATAAAATAGAAGTAAAATTACAGCATAAAGAGTAAAATTCTCAGCTACAATAATGGGGAAATCACTGAAAACATAAACATGAGAGAAAGGAGGGCGTTTAACTCTTTGGAGACTAGATCTTCATTTAGTCGCTCAACTCAAGCACCCAGATCTTCTGGTCCCCAGGGAATTGTAATGCTTTTATCTGATGGAATATTATGATGAGAGAGAGGTCAAACACAACACGGGTTCTTATCAGAAGTTATTAGTTTTCAAAATGTATGTGTCAATATGCTTAACTCTCTTTCCTCTTTTTTTCTCAGAAATCCAGGCAGTGGTACCTTACAGGAGGATGTGTGAGTGGAGATACGAACCTTGTGCTACCCCTTGTTTTAAAACGTGCAGCGACCCTGAAGGCCAAGTCTGTGCTTTTCTCCCACCGTAAGTAACATTGGTGCATAAACCTTTCAATTCTTTGAGGCTGGATCATCTCAGCCAACAGTCTCGAAGCTGTTCTGGATGTAGAACTCAGAGGAAACTGCAATAGAGATGCTCCAAAACATTGGATCATCTGGGCCATCCACTCCTATTAGATTTTTCAGGGTGGGGGGGGGCTTCCCTGATCAAACCTTATTTTTCTTAACACAGAATGAATCCACAGCTTCTCACTTCCTGTGGAAAGGCAAAGAAAGTAACATATCTCTTGACTTAAGTTTTGAAGTCAAGTCATTTTCAGAATATACAGGTTGGATAAATCCAGCAGCATTTATAATCAAATGTCTTTTAGCAGCTCTTGTTCCTTCCTCAGCAGCTAAACAATTTAAAGATGACACAGTAACAAACAGTATCCAGATTCTCTGTGTATTTTCCATATTTACACAGAAGCTAAGCTGTGGTGAATGGGAGCTGGGAAGGCTATTGCTTCTCCGGAACCCAGGTGGCTAAATTTGGGTCCCCATTCCTAGAGCTGGAATTCCAATCCTAGCTTTGGCCTGGGCTGGTGGCTAAAAAGCCTCAGGTAAAAGTCGGGCACCAAATGTAGCATAATTAATTAAAAACTCAGAGAGGGAAATTGGGGTCCAACCTGAATATCAGAAAAGCAAAGCAGCCAGTTACTGGCTCTTACTCAACCTCAGTCTGAAATGGAGATCCTGTCTCCAGGAATTTCAGAATGAGACTGTGTCTGAGAGCTGTCTCCTCCCATTCTATAATACTCTCTAGGGCTGGGATTAAAGGCATGTACTGCCTGCTTTCTATGGCAACTAGTGTGGCTACTGGGATTAAGGGTGTGTGTTACCACTGCCTCATCTGTAAGGCTGACCAGTGGGACTGTTTTCCCCTCTGATCTTCAGGCAAACTTTATTTATTAAAATATAAATAAAATGCCACTACACATGTGTATGGCTTTTTCTAGGAACTTCAGTTCACAAGGGAAAACTGGATAACTCTTGGAAAGTTCAAACCATTTAACTCCATGGAAGACTATTTTGCCCTTTGATGAGATAAGGAAAATATTAAGAAGAGAAATTTACTTCTAATGATATCAAATTTCTTATGACTGAAAATTCTTCATAGGGTCTAGTACCCTGGACATGAGGAAGAGGCAAAATGGAAGCAGGGAGTGTAAGCATCTTTCATAAGAAAGGGGAAATGGACCCATAGTGGGAGGGGATATTTTGAGGTCATTTTATACTAAAGACCTAGGAGTGTTTTTGCAGAATTATTTTTACTATCAGTGCTATAAAATGCTCCAGGCATGAGACTAAGTAAGGCCTAAGCCATCTCAGGAATTCTGTCTTCACAGAGGAGACAGACACATAAGCAGGCTCAACAGTTTGGCAAGAGCTAGAGAAGGGACCAAAATCAGCAGAACATTCAGGTGGCGTTCTTCAGGGCTGTAGAATGGCTAATCTCATCCCCCCTTTTTAGAGCAGACTAGCTGAGGCCCAGAGAAGTCAGTCACTCAGCTCTCCCTAAGGCACCCAGTTTGAAGAGAGAGGGTCTGATCCACTGTGCCCTGTTTACCAAGGGCTGTGGGATGAGAGGAATGAGGGACTACTGATTGTTATCTTTAAATTGAAACTTGTGTGCGTGTGTACACGTGTGTGTGTGTGCGTGCATGTGTGTCTAAAGAAAGAAGTGTGATTACCTTTTGGATCTCTCATAGTCACAAGTGCTCCTCATCATGCCCCTTCTGAGACCACATGGTAATGATGACCCCTGAAGAGGAAGTGAACAGAAGACACATGCATTTGTGACTAGGAGAAAAGCCAGCTGTAACAGGAAGTGGCGTTTAGGTGCCCTTATTCCTTTTGTAGCTCCCCCAATGCCTCTAGTGTGCTTCCTTGAAGGACTTCCCTTTCTGGAGAGGTTGAGGGGTGACTAGAAGATGCAGGGCAGCTTTTACGTGCCAAGCTCTTTCATTTGTGCATAGCCCTTGCTGTCTTGTCCTCTATGCTGAAGTGTCTCTACCAACTCTTGATTGTGCCCGTGGCCCAAGGGGACCCACGCACTAAGCTAGGTTTCAATATGCTCCTGCAACCCTCTTTCAAGGGTCCAAATGAATGATCAGTCATTCTTATCTCAGATGACTTCAGTTTCTGGTACCAAGCAACTGTTAAAGATCAAAGTGTTCCCTGAAAATGAAAGCTGTTTATGAGAAAATGTGTCAAGCAGTATACTGTGGAGCACAAATATACATTCTTCTTATTATGTATCTTTTATAGTCATCCCTTTACACTGAGGTATTCTATCTATTTGCTGAAAGTTGGTCATAATATTAGCTGGATGACAAAGTAAAGAGAAGTCTGTTATATGTGACTATGGAGTTACTGATAAGGGATAAAATAATGGCTTTTGGAAAATGGCTTAAGAGGATAGGTATGAATTTTGTCCTCTACAAAACAATTGCGAAATAATTGAGTTAAATAAAAAAATAGGGATGAAGGGATGACCTCATTTAACGATAACCCACTGGCTTTAGCTTGTCGATTTTCCTGTAACTTTAATTTTTCTTCTGCTGCCTGATAAAGTTTCAAATAGGATTATATTGTCAGTTAGAGTTCCATAATTCTAGTCCATTGTATGATACAAGCAGTTGAGCATGTATAAGCTGTTTGTATTTTAAAAGATGCATTTGTACATGTGGAATCTAAGCTATTGCTAACTGTTGCTACTTAAGCCTGTTCGGAAGGAGAAAGCCTTTGCCTCCCAAACACTGCCCTCTGCTGCTGACCATCATCAGTTCGAGTTAGTTCATGTTCACCCTGGGTGGAAAACTGCATGTCTTTGTCCAACCTATTAATGCCTGAAGCAATTGGAAGTGTTTAGAAATTATTAAAAATATGATTACAGCCTGCTAGTGCATTTGAGAGACAGATAATCCGGCCTTTTCCTATGAGGATTTGCATTAATTCTCTCTGGCATGTGTGAATCTAATAATTAGACTTGGCTGTACAAGGTGAATTATAGTTTCTTCCAATAAGGAAACATTGGACTCTGAGCTTCATCTGGATGACAGGAAAATAGGATTTCACTCAGACTTTGGTCTCACTCCTAGGAAGAGCAGTGACCTACATGCCATCTTTAGGTTTGTGCACCTAGTGCTGAAGCCCATGGCATCTCGAAAATTTTGAGGCTGTCCCTTTACTTCTGTGACTCCTACAAGTGATGGGGTTTCTTATTCAAGCCACACACTTCTTGGGTCTTAAAACTGGTCTTTCTCCAACTCATAATTAGATATACTCTCACCTATATCACTGAAGGAATTCGGGTACAAATATTAATTCCCCCAAGAACTTGCACGTCCACCGTTATTCCTCCTTGTCTGTATGAAAACAACCCTCTTCTGTGTACCACTCCGTTTCTTTTTGTGTGAGATCTCAATTCTCCTTTTAGGGAGGTTAGGGCTGAATAATAGGCAGCGAAAGCCACTGTTGATGTTGTCTGCCTTATAAAACCTCCTCAGGACAATAATAGTCAAACTTCATAGCAATCTGCTCAGATATTTGGAATATAGAAGTGACAGCAGATGTCAGAGAGATGACTCCATGATTAGGTGTGCCTGTAGATTTTAAATGCAATTTAAATGCAATCTGAGTTCCCATTCTTCACAGTGGGTATCTCACAACTGTTTCCAGGGTATCTGATACCCTCTTCTGACCTCCGTGAGTATCTGCACACACATGACATACTCTCTCTCTCTCTCTCTCTCTCTCTCTCTCTCTCTCTCTCTCACACACACACACACACACACACTTAAAAATAAAGAAGTAAAGTTCTCCCAAGTATCTGATGATGAAGATTTTTTTAAGTATACTAAACCTCAGCTGCAAATATTTGATGTGGATTTTTCTATTTACACTTTATTTCATTTATTTTTTCATTTAAAGGGTTGAAGGATGTTTGCCGCACTGCCCCAAACATATGATCCTGGATGAGGTGACCCTTAAATGTGTTTATCCAGAAGACTGTAAGTGTGGACCTTGCTGGATTTACTGTTTAAAATGAAAAGCACAGATAATTTTTTCCTGAGAAAAATAGCTACAGTCAGAAGTTTGAGAAAGACAATAACTTATTTCAATTTCCCCATCATCAGGCTGTTTTATAACTTCCCAATTATTTTCTAAAACATATCTATCTTGCTTCTCGTATCTCTTTCTTGTGATTTATTTTTGTTAAGACTGGAGATTTTTGATTTTTATTGAGCTCTACATTTTTCTCTGCACTCCTCCCTGTATCTCCCCTCCCCTACAACCCTCCCCCAAGGTCCCCATGCTCCCAATTTCCTCAGGAGAGCTTGTCTTTTTATACTTTCTACTTCCATGTAGGTTAGATCTATGTATGTCTCTCTTGGTGTCCTCATTATTGTCTAAGTTCTCTGGGATTGTGATTTGTAGGCTGGTTTTCTTTGCTTTATGTTTAAAAACCACTTATGAGTGAATACATGTAATAATTGTCTTTCTGTGTCTGGGTTACCTCACTCAAAATGATGTTTTGTAGCTCCATCTATTTTCCTTCAAAATTCAAGCTGTCGTTATTTTTTCTACTGTGTAGTACTCCATTGTGTAAATGTACCATATTTTCCTCATCCATTCTTCGATCGAGGGACATTTAGGTTGTTTCCAGGTTCTGGGAATGACAAACAATGCTGCTATAAACACAGTTGAGCACATGCCCTTGTGGCACGATTGAGCATCCTTTCGATATATAACTAAAAGTGGTATTACTGGTCTTGAGGAAGGTTGTTTCCTAATTTTCTGAGAAATCGCCACACTGACATCCAAAGGGGTTGTACCAGCTTGCATTCCCACCAGCAGTGCAGAAGTGTTCCCCTTTCCCCACAACCTCTCCAGCATAAGTGTTTTTGATCTTGGCCATTCTTACAGGTATAAGATGGAATCTGAGAGTTGTTTTGATTTGCATTTCTCTGATGACTAAGGATGTTGAACATTTCCTTAAGTGTCTTTCAGCCATTTTAGATTCCTTTGTGGAGAGTTCTCTGTTTAGGACTGTACTCCATTTTTTTAAATTGGATTATTTGTTCTTTTGATGACCAATTTCTTGAGTTCTTTGTATGTTTTGGAGATCAGACTTCTGTCTGATGTGGGGTTAGTGAAGATCTTTTCCCATTCTGTAGGCTGTCGTTTTGTCTTGTTGACCATGTCCTTTGCTTTATAGAAGCTTTTCAGTTTCAGGAGGTCCCATTTATTAATTATTTTTCTTAGAGTCTGTGCTACTGGGGTTATATTTAGAAAGTGGTTCCCTGTGCCAATGTGTTCAAGTTCCCACTTTCTCTTCTATAAGGTTCAGTGTGGCTGGCTTTATGTTGAGGTCTTTGATTCATTTGGACTTGAGTTTTGTGCATGGTGATAGATATGGGTCTATTTTCATTCTTCTACATGTTGGTATGCAGTTATGCCAGCACCATTTATTAAATATGCTTTCTGTTATCCATTTGATATCTTTTGCTTCTTTGTCAAAAATCAGGTGTTCAAAGGTGTGTGAGTTAATATCCGGGTCTTTGCTTCATTTCTATTGGTCCTCCTTTCTGTACTTATGCCAATACCAGGCTGTTTTCAGTACTGTAGCTCTGTAGTAGAGTTTGAAGTCAGGGATTGTGATGCTTCCAGAAGTTCTTTTATTGTACAGGGTTGTTTTGACTATCCTTTTTTTTTCTTTTCTTTCTTGTTATTTTTTTTTCTTAAATAGTCCCCTTGAAGGCAAAGAGCTGTATGTGTTAGGCAAGTCTTTTATGTCAATACAGATTAAGGCAGGGCACCTCTGTCTCTTTGCAGGCATACCACTGATTCCCACAGAACCTGCATTAGCACCACCAGGTAAGGAGCCATATCCAGGGATTTGGGGAGTGCTACAATTTTAAACAGCAAAATTAGCATCCAGCAATACAAGCCTGGGCCCATTTATCCCAGCTGCTAGTACATGGACTACCAAATTGACAAAAACCCCAGAGGTGACTTTTGTTTTTATTAAGGGGCTGTGTGTGGATTCTGCAACTGGTCCAACTCTTTCTCCATTTTGGCAATCTCATTTCTAAAGCTGCAATATTATAAATTGCTGATATTTTAAGCTTCTAAAATTTGTGATAATTTGTAACAGCAATGGGAATCACTGTGCGGTCTTTTTAAATCCTGTAAATGATAAATTACATTTCCAGCTAGGGAAGACTCCAGCCACTTGCCTTGGCTGTACTGTTGTTCTTCAGACCGACTATTTTAGGCACAATGTCAGTACTGATAGAGAATGTTAGAAAGTGTCTTGCAGATAAGCCTGTTGAGCCTGTGTGTCGGTCTCTCCATCACACTCACACTGGGTTGCCTCATGGTCCTACAGAGCATCATCTGTTCTGCCTGAAAAGAGACTAAGCTGGAGGTTGACAAGTGAAAGGGACTAGATTCACAATTTAACACTGAAGACCAGTGGGGTTTTGTAGCTCCTGAGGGGTATTCAGTGATTCCCTTGATCATTGATAGGATGATGTAGTATTCAGATAGTTGTGCTACATCATCCTATCAATGAGACTGTTTATAAAAACATCACTAAGTGGTGGTATTCTAGAATCAGGAATCCCGAGTTAGAATTTGCCCATGCTATTTACCAGATTTTTCAATGGCTTCGTTTCTACATCTGCAAAATTACAAAGTTATTTTTATTTTATCTAGTTTGCTTGATACCTGGAAGGAATGAATGAACTAGACAATGTAAAACTTCTAAGCACATTTGAAAATCACATTTAGCATCTTTTCGTGGTCACTCCCACCCCACTCACAGGGACATGTTTTTACTTCTTGTAGATGAAGACATGGTTACTCCATCAGATGTGACTCCAACAACAGGTTTGGAATGTGAGGTATGGCTGTGTGTTTCTTTCAGCTGCTCATTGTTTCTATAGCACTTACACTAGTCTGTGTATCATTGTACAAACACTAACTCCCTTTGGCACAGTATCCAGTTAATTGCTAAAAGAGAAACAGGATATACGTTGCATGTTTGTAACTGTAATTTCATTGTGTGTGTGTATTGTGTGTGTGTATGTGTGTGTGTTTGTGTGATGTTTGGGCATGCATGCTCATATATGTGTATCATGTTAAAGCCAGAGGACAACTTTAGGTATTGGTCCTCAGGACTCATCCACCTTATTTTTTGACAGAGTTTCTCAAAGACCTGGATCTTGTTGAGTAAGATGTTCTGGTTGAACAATGAGCCCAGGCATCTACTGTCTCTGTCTTTGCAGCTCTGAGTTTACAAGCGTGCACCTCCTACATGACAGGCTTTTTAGCAGGAGTTCTAGAGCCTGAAGTCAAGTTTTATGCTTGAAAAAAAAAAGCACTTTACTTATTATTGCATCTCTATGATACACAATTGTGCTCTCTTAACTAGTTCAGATAATTCTTATTAATTGATTTCTGATGGCAGTAACAAAAACAAAGTCATGGTTAAGTAAGAACTTAAGAATATTTCCTTGATAATTTGTCCTATCTAGCTTGGGTGTTTGAAAAAGGAAAAAAAAACTCTTGCTTAAATGTCTGATACTTCTGATCTCAAGTCAGTGTTAATGTAAATCTTAAGTATATATTGATTATTACAGAGGTGGTTTGACAACAAGTTGGAGCGAATTCTGAATTATCTTTCAAAAGGTTTTTGTTAATTGCGTGCATACTTATGAGAACAATGTGAATGTGAAATTTAAACTCCAATGAAAGCATGAGTTGAGCTTGCGAATTTAACTGGTTTTGCTCTTCTGTTCTCAGCCTCAACAGTTTGATCCTGTTTACAACTGTAGCCAGTACATCTGCCTTAATATGGAATGGACCTTTTACAACTGGTCGCTGAACTGCCCAAAGGACTTGGAAATGCCAGATTGTGGATTCCGGGGGTGGCCTGTTCAAGTGAACAGTGATATATGCTGTCCCGAGTGGGAATGTCCCTGTGAGTTTGTGTTTCTCATATGGTGAACCATGTCTCTGAATCAGCGAACAGTGTTGAGTTTTTTTTTTTTTGTTTGTTTTGTGTTTCGTTGTTTGTTTTGAGATTATCATTTCAATACACACACACAGAGAGAAAAACACATACACACACCCCTTTTCCCCATATACCTCAAGTATATTTTAATGAGGTGTTTAAAAAAATGTTTCCTCATTTAGAACTGAGTGCATTAAAACAGATTTAGAAAACTTGAAGGAAACAAGGCAGAGCCTTGTATGAACAGACTGGATCTTGTAATTGACTGTGATCCTGCTTCCCTGCCTATAGCAGGTATTAGCATCTCATGGACTTGTTACGGCAGAGTGCTCAATCCCAATTCTAAATTTTCTTGTCCCTGGAGTAGGACTGGGTAACTTGTGTTTAAAAAATGTATTTTTAAACAAATATATATAAATATATATATATGTGTGTGTGTGTGTTCTTTGGTTAAAAGTCTCCCTCATTATCCTCTCTTCCTCTCCACACAGAGATTTAAGCTACAAGAAGAGGAAGTTATATTTCCCAGTAAGGTGGCCACTTGTACATTGTCCCCACCCACGGAAATAATCCCCATCCATGATCACACAACAAATCCCAGTTAAGTGCAGTGGGACACACACACACACACACACACAAACACATAACAAAACACAACATGAGAGTAGCAGGGGAGTTTGGAAGAAGGTATATTTTTAAGAGAGAAATTAGTTCTAAAATTCAAATAGTAATTTAAAAACTTCCACTCTGCATGATTTTGTCCTAGGTCGGTGCTCCATGTTGTCAGAGCTGAGCATCATCACATTTGATGGAAACAATGCTGCCCTGTCCAGCAAGGCTTCTTACATCCTAGTAAGAATCCCCGGGGAAATTGTAGTTGTTCATATTGAAAAATGTTCCATGAATCAGGTACGTTATCACCCATCTTGTGGTCATTTCTTCCTAAATCTGTAGCTCATTGTAACATCCTGGATTCTACAGTGATAAAATACTGAGACTCATCTCTTAGTATTGAAACAAAGGAAGTTTTCATGGAAAAGTATTTGTCATAGATTTATAATATTACTCTGATGGTTTTGAAGGATAATCAATGCATTTATTTTAAATGTGTGTCTTTCTTTATTCTCCCAGAATGGAAATGCCCTTAAAAAGCCAGTGAGTATCTCTGAATAATTTTGTAAGCTCCTTTTGCCTGTCACTAAAACTCTTTAACATCATAACACTTTAATTTGTTTCCAAATGAAGGCTTCTTTTGGAAGAATCTCAGGACTTTGTTTTAAGAAGCTAAATGTGACAATATCTACACACAAAATACTTATTAATAGAGCAGCAAGAAAGGTAAGAGCATGCAATTAAGATATGTTCTCACATGGGATTAGAGGAGGAAATTATGCAAAATAATCATCTCCACAAAAGGAGGAATTAGATATGAGTGTATTTTTTGTTGCTCTTATGGATTAAGTATTTTTGTCATGGAAAGTTAAAAGATGTGTTTCTTAGTTTGGTATTTTCCCTCCATCTATGTGAAGGCGTTTCAAATAGTTACCCTCCATGAGACCGATGGAGGGCCACATTACACCTGCTGCGCACTCTCAGATGATGTGTGAGCCACCAATCTTCTTCTTCCAGAGCTAAGATTCATGTTTCAAGTCAGGTGATGGACAGGATGTGGAGAGGAAGGAGGACAGTGTAGAAAACAGCAGTAGCAAGCACATGCCAGGGAAGAGCCCCGGGGGAAAGGCAGACTGATAGCTCATTCGGGAGCATTGACACCACTCTATTTCCATGAATAAATACTAACTTATAAAGAACAATAGCAGATTCAAATTTATTCTAATAACCTAAACAAAGTGATGAAATGCTTGAAAGGAATTGAATGTTTTTATAGGAAAAGATCTAATCTGAGAAATCCGTTTAGCATGTAAAACTGAATTATCAGTTGAATACATCATTTAGACCTAAATGGTTCACTTTAAAGAATAAGGAAAAATGTACAAAGGTTTTGTTTTACATGGATGGTGTACTATCTTGCTTTCTAGACATAATTACTGCATTGCCACAATTCCCTACATTATATAATGTACTTAATATTAAAATGAATATAAAATATGATAGTAAAAGAGTTTAACTAAGTAAAACTTAAAATATACAGGTTTGGTAATTTTTAGATGATAAAGCTTGCATTTTTTATTTTGATAGAAGTTGATAGAGTATATAGTAAATAGCCTCAAATATAGTAAATGCTATTATTTTGAGCATTTCAATAGAGGGGATTATTATTTTTATCCTCAGTTGAACATATTCCTGGACAATTGGTGGTCATTTGTTAAATTAATATCCAGCTATTAACAATGTTATTTGAGATGATACAACACTGATACCAATATGAATTAACCTGCAGTTGTGTGGCTTTTGTATTATTGTCTGGTGATTGAAAAATAGGAGTTATAGGAATTAAAATTATGAGCAATATATCATAGAAATACAGAAAGGAAGTGATATACTCATAGAGGGGGTCAAACAGGCCTATGTGGAGAAATGAATCCTGAGGTCTTAAAGAATGGGAAGAAAGCAGAGAGTAGAAGAGGCAACAGGATTAGGGTCCAAAGATGAAGACCCAGAAGATTGGTGAGAGAATTAACTACCAAAATGCTGTTACTTATAGCTCATGGTTCTATATCATGGTAATTACCTCAAATTACTGTTTTTTTAAAAGTATAATCTCCTTGGGCTGTCTACATTAAAAGTATTAAGTAGACATGCTGAAAATTAAGTCCAGAATCTCAACAAACCAAAGAATCAGAATCACTGAGATTCTTAATCTTTATTAAGTTTGAAAGATGATTGTTTCTGATTATTACTCTTGAATCTTGGGTTAGAAGAAAAAGAATGTCTGTCTTAAATTAATACTGGTAAATAATGGTCTGGTCATCATGTTGAGGGAATCAGACTAAAGAAAATACATGAAACAAATTTACTTTTCAGGAAGAGTAAAATGCAAAGAGAGAATACTGAATATATCAAGGCATAGCAAAGGGTCAACAAGAAGACTAGAAGTTATCAGAAGGTGTAGGGTGGAAGAGAAGTAAACTTTCACACACTAAAAAACCCACATTATATAAAAGGCTAATTTTATTTTCTATATTTTAAGAAATCTTCTCCTAAGGGCTACATGTATGTTATTCTAGGTAGATGTGGATTCTATTGTCGTGCCTTTGCCCTTTTCAAGTCAAGAGCTGTTCATAGAAGATTCTGGCACCATGTATGTGATTACTACTCCTGCCGGGTTAGTCATAAAGTGGGCTCACCTTACAGGAATCATAGACATTCACTTCGGACCCCAGTTTAACTTGTCGTCCTATACAGAAGGACTCTGTGGTGAGTTTTGATGTTGATATCTCTTGTTTTCTTATGTGTTTTCCTTTTTACATTCCATTGTTTTGGACACCCATGGCCCACTTTGCAAATTGAGATGTGATAGTCATGCTCAATGCTACATGAGAGTACTTTAGGAATCATTGACTTTCAACAAAAACTAATAAAGTAAGGAAAAGTATTTCAAGTTAGATATTCAATTTAAATGCACATTTGTTGTATCTTACTACACTATGTATTAGTCATCATTACAGAACCTTCTTAAGTTGTTAGGTATATTTTAATTCACTTAATTTTAGCCTGCATTAATATATTGGTTCCAGAGTTATCTTAATTTATGTGTCTAAAACACAATGTATAAAGATTAAAGGCTTTTATGTATTTGTTTCTTTCTTACATTTGAATGTCTGAAAATGGGAAAAACATAAGCCATTTGTAAGAGTTTAGTGTTCTGAATATTCATGCCAGTTTTATCATAAAATATATGCTTCATGTTCACCATTATGCCTAGACTTAATTTTATGATATTCAACACACACACACACATGAAATTATAAGTCAAACTGGACATATCTGTAGCCATATAACAAAAGTTAGAAATTACTAGATCTGTTTTCTCTTAGAAAGTACAGTATAAGGGCCCTTCACAATGTGATCTAAACACAATATTATATTTTTTGGAACTGAATTTATATTAGCATTTTGTTAAATATGGTTTATATATTTCTTCGCCTACCAAGAATATTTAACATTAAATGTAGCACAAACTTCTGTGATGATTAAAGATTATCATTTTCAAAATAGTTATTATTGAGTAATAAACCCAACTTTAGGAATTCATAATCATTCCTAGGATCTATCTCTTGTATGTAGTATGTTTTTTTATTTGATTTTCATGATATTTTGCTTTTGTGAAGCCAGTCATTTGACTAACTAGATTCTAAATAAACAGTGTAGGTCAGAGACTAGGGTTACATTTGTGCTAGTCACAGATCATTGCCTAAGTACATAATTACTGTGGTAGATATATGGTTAATTAAAGTGATGTCTCTGTTTCATCAAGACTGCTAGTCTGAATGCTGGCTGAAGAAACTAGTCAAAAAGAGTGAGGCCCAAACTGAGAGGATGCCAGATGGAACGCCATTATTATATTTTTCATTTTTTAAAATTTTTTATTTAGAAGGTTTTTTTCATTTTATATAACAATCAGTTTCCCCTCCCTCCCCTCCTCCTGCTCCTTCCTACCCTTTCCTCACCCAACCTCCTATCCACTCCTCAGAAAGTGTAAGACCTCCCATATCACATGGACTCCAAAAAGCCAGTTCATCCTGGTCCCACAGCCATTATTGGCATCAAATTCTTCATAGTATTGCGAACCCCTTGCATGGTGGTTAGAATGAAAACATTTTTGAAAATGCATTTAAAGCTAACACATAGTTTTGCTATTACTTCTCATTATAAAAGTTTAGATGTAAAGAACCGAGACCACTTTGATGTATGAAGTTATCTAGAGAATCTGACAGCCTTTACTCTTGATGATATTCCTATCTTGGGATTATAGCTTGATGCTTAAAGAAAATGTTTAATTTACATGTTTTATGGAATAAAGTCCCAAGAATTAAGAAAAATGACAGTTTAAATTAGGGTGGGATTTGGGCGAGGTTTGATTAGGACCCCAGGGACATTTCTCTATGCTGGTTTTGGCTGTAAACTCCACTGTTGAAGAGTAAACTAATTTGTCTGGCCTTTCTCAAAGAAGCTCAGAACTAGAGCACGCCAACAAGTCTGAATACTTTGAAAAAATAGTATCTCTCACCACCAATCCTAGTTCATATACTGACAGTGATATCCTAATATTGAATAAATCTTTGTTCCTCAGGTGACTGCCATCAACTGCCTGATTTTGTCTGGATTGTTTATGATCTGTAATTTATAATTTGTCTAGATTATACCATTTAGTTTCTTTCCTCATTGCTGCTATATAATATCCCAACAAAAGTAATTTAAGGGAAAGTATTTATTCTGATTCACAGTTGAAAAATATGGTATTCCATGGCAGGGAAATCGGGATAGCAGAAGCTTGAAGCAACGGGCTGTGTTATACTCACAATCAGGAAGCAGAGAGCGATGAATGCTTGTGTTTATCTTTGTTTGTTCTTTCTATTAAGTCTAGTACCCAAGACCAGGGATTGGTGCCTCCCACTTTTAGTGTGGTTCTTTCTACTTCAGTAAGCCCAGCCCACATATTTCCTCACAGACATGCACAAAGGCTAGATAATCCCTCAAAGGTCTGTCCATAGATTGATTCATAGACTTCTGCTCAAGTCAATAGTTAGCACTAATCATTACAATGACCCATTCCTGGAGTTACGTCATAAACTACATAATGGATTAGAAACAACAACAAAAAAATGTCAGCCAGAATGTAATGAGCAGAGCTCTGGACAGAGCCTACACCCTTTTACTGTTCCATTTTTGATTGGTACATGATGTATGTACACATTTATGGGTTACAATACAACAATCCAATATATGAATACAGTGTGTAATAAATCTTATATATGGCAAAAATAGAAACAATTGTTTAAAGAAAAATTTACTATGTATAGACCAGATTTTCCTTGTAGAATGGATGACTGGAATTCATTCATCAAATATTTGCTGTTCTAGAAAGTATTTAATTTCATTTTAGTTTGAATACTGTAGGACCAGAATATTCATATACAGAATCTCCTTCATTTTCATTTAACATACATATTTAATAAAAAAGACATGATTTTGAAGTTTCTATAAATGCCAAAGTTAAGGGATAACCAAATTCAGATGCTTATAAATTCATTCAAATATATTTGTTTAAAACCAAGTATTAAAGCCAATCAATTGAGTTGGTGATAATGAAGGTTTTTGCCATCTAAAAGCTGCATGTGCTTTCAAGGAATTTGCAATGACGACCCAGACGATGACCTCAGGATGCAGAATGGCACCATTATTACCAACATGGAAGACATCGAATTATTCATCAGAAGTTGGGAAATTGAGAAATCATTTGAAGTCACAATGAGAAGACCCGTCAGGAATTGTACTGAACATGATTGCAGCCATTGCATCGAGTTATTGAACAGAGATGTTTTCATTCCGTGCCATGACAAAGTAAGTTAAAAGGAGCCAGAAATGAGCAATTGCATTAGAGTTTCTGAAAGAGTGAAAAGCCCTAAGCTTCCATTCCTGCTATGGTATTCTACTGAGAACAGCTTCTCTCTGGTCCTTCTGTCTGTACGTTTGAAGTTCAGAGATGTTTAATCTTCATAAACTTATAGAGACAGGAAGGATAATTGTAGTTTTTTTCCTCCTATGCTTTGTTAGAATTGTATAACTTTCAGGGAAATGGAATTTTCCCTGAATAAATTCCTCTAGCTGAAATAGATCAATGGTGCTTGATAAACTTGTGTAAGAATTAAAACAGTGAAGTTTGAATCGATTCCTATGATGCTATCCTCTAGTGTGAATAACACAGCCATCACTTGATCAATTTGATTGATTTTTGTGTGCTCTTGTTTCCTCAGTTTATGAACTCCCCCCTCCTCACTCTCTTGCTTTCTTAGTTTATGTGATTAGTAAATAGTTTCAGAGATCCGTGTTAATAAAAAAAATTCTTGTTAAAGAGAAAAGGACAAACTAGTACAAAATTTCATAAGCCATTTACACTAGCATGTATTAGGAACTGTGCTAGAATTCTGTGATGCACAGATAAGGTCCTCACTGTGCCTCTGGTTTAAAAGAAGGGGAATCTGTGAAGTGATAGTTACAATACATGGCATGGAGATACGTATGAGTTCAGCTTTAGAAAAGCCTTCAGGAAGATTCACATATGTGAGCCATCTAAAACCACATATTGCCAAAAAAGGAGGGGGGAGAGAGAAAGACCTCGACATAGAAAACAATGTGCATAAGAGAATATTTGGTACAAAAGTCCATGCAAGGAGAATACTGAGGCATTTTGGTGCAGTCTATACAGGTGAAGGGCAGTCTAGGGAGAAGAACGAGGAAGTTATAATTCAGAAGAAACCCATGTGGATGACCGTACTAGGGAGGCAAGCATATTCTACAGTCATATTTTAAATGCATGCCCATAAAAGTGAACACACATGTACTTTATTGTTATTTAAATCTGTTTTAAAGCATCATCGATTCTTTTCCTTTATAAATTCTTTTTTGGGGGTGTGGCAAAAATGGTTTTGAAAAATTGAGGTTTAAGAGAAACTTTGATGACATTAATTTACTACTCTGAATATTTTAACTTCATTGAAGTCGGGTCTCACTATGTAGCTCTGGCTAACCTGAACTTGCTATGTAGATCAGGCTGGTATCAAACGCGTCAATCTTCTTCCCTCTGCACCCCACGTGCTGGCACAAAAGGAATGCTCTTACCTGCTTTTTCAAATGGTATTGGGTTAGCTCATGGCTTTTGGGAAAGTTAAAAATGACAGAATTTTTTTTATATGGTAAAATGCATCTCTAGGTCTCACCATGGGACTTTTGTGAAAAGATGTGGATCAACTACACCTATCTCTGGAGCTATGAATGCGATGCGATCTCTGCATATGCGGCTCTGTGCAACAAGTTTGATATCTGTATCCGCTGGAGGACACCTGACTATTGCCGTGAGTGACCGCTAGCACAGTGATGTCTTCTAACCATTCTAGAACATCCTCCTCTTCCCAGTCCTTTCTCCATTTACTTTGAGTCACAGAATGACTTAGGAAATTGAATGTGATCGGAAAATGCAAACAAATGTCACCGTGCAAGTGTTCTCACTGAGTTTCAGAAATATGAGGGAATTTGGCTCTGTATCCTTCTCCTGTTCCCCTCTTGGTGTGTTACCAGAGGAATCTCCATTCCTGATTCATCATGAACATCTAGCATCTCCAGTTTCACTAGACACGCTGAAATTGTTCCCTATCAAGACTGTACCAATTTATACCACCTCCCACAAGCTGAATATTCATTTTTGAACAGGGTGACTTTTTATGAACAGTAGAAATCAACAAGAATTTCTTAAAACATCATTTAGAAACTGCTCAGCAATGCTTCTTTTGGCAGTAAATGATTAAACCTCTACAAGCAGTTCTCTCTCTCTTTCTTTCTCTCTCTCTTAGTTTGAATTACATATTTAAGGAGTGTTTCCATAATTATCTTGCAGAGAAAATGAGAAATTGCATCTTCTCTGGCTGCATGGTGCAGTAGTTTTGTAATAGTCAACTCCATATATTTACGTGAAAGCGACGTGGACTGAAAATTAAAAATATATATTTGATATGAATTAAAAAAAAACCCTTTCAACTAAAACACTGAATACCATCTAGATACTTGAAGGATGCCTTTGAAGTCACCAGTCTTATTTTATTTGTTATGCAGTAAATGAAAAATAATCTCTAAAGTGAAACCATGTGAAATTTGTATATGCAATGCAGGCTGACTGCTCCCTCTCGACAAGAATTCACGTAGATTAGTTTGGTAATTAGCAAATTCTGTCCTTTATTGCCAACAGCTTTGAGCTGCCCAGAGGGAAAGGAATACCAGCCCTGTGTGAGGCCCTGTGAGGCAAGAACATGTCTCAATAAATGGTTCTATGGGCACTCTTCCTGTCTGAATTTGAGAGAGGACTGTGTGTGCAAGAATGGAACCATTCTTCACCGGCCAGATAAAACCCTGTGCATCCCAGAGCGAGAATGTGGTAAGGACTCAAGTGCAAAGTGATTGCCCAGGAATCCAGCCATCACACGTGTACAATATCTTTTAAATATTGGAAATATATGCTTGGGGAAACTCATCAAAGATAGCCCAGGTGTTGGATAGGAAACGAATTTGTAATTTGCTTTTAATACGGATTGAGTTGGAGTTAGAATTAGGATATTTGATAATGATGGTCCTCAATCTTTACTTGTGTGTATGTTAATAACTAGGAAAGAGCAAGGCAAATTAAAAATTAAAAGTAATTTGTGGGGTCAATTTAAGTTCTAATTATTTTTTCTGTGGTGGTTCACTTTTGCCTCTGTGATTCTGAGGCTGTGTATGGAGAAATTAACAGGACTTAGTCCCTATGGTTATAACACAGAAACATAAAATAGTTAAAAAAAACATTTTGTGCATTCAGTGTCTTAAGAAATTAAGAATGCAGGAAATGGTAGATAGCAGTATTATCTAGGGGAAACACTTAACTACTCTATATTCATATTAAAATTATTTTTGGCATATTTTCTTTATGGTTGTGACTGATTAGAAAAGCGCAGAATTCTGAAAGTTGTAACACAGCACCTTGTCAGTCATTTGGGTCTTAAATCATGGCAAGAAGAAAAGAAATTTTGCTAATGATTAAATGGAAGGGCAGGTAGAATAGAAATGTAACGATACTTTGAGAAACAGGTTTGTGACTGCCAGTAAGGAAAGTGCCCATGGAAGGTTGTAGAAAATAAAAGTGTTTTCTGTGGACTTCATATCAGCTTTTGCTAAAGAGCAATGCAATGTACTAGCTGAAAAAAGAAACCGAAGACTCTGAGACAGTATAGATTCATGGCCTGCATTTTTATTGGTGGAAGAGTAATGATCCAAAATTTAAGACATCATGACTTGACTTGCTGTAGTGCCCAGGTTGTAAATGACATAACATTGTTGATCTTTTAAAGTGTGCACTGACAGTGAAGATCAACCCCGCAGTGCTGGGGAGATTTGGAATGGGGGCATTGATGAGTGTGCCCTCTACAAATGTCTGGAGGATGGAAGCATTATTCCGATAGAGCCCGTCTGTGAAGAAGAGCCCTCCCCCATCTGTGAACGAGAAGCTGAAGTTGTCATGCGCATCGTTGATAAGCTGACCTGTTGCTCTAAGGAAGTTTGTGGTATGTGGATAAACTCGAGCCTTATAGATATGCATGCCAACGACTGTAAGAACACAGCAGGCTAACTATGAAGTACTTCCATAAATGCCATTTTCTCAAAGCGGGTTATAAAAGTTCATGTTAAAATGCTTGCCAGAAACTATTAATAATATTCAACAAATTATGACAAAAGGCAGGGCTCTGAACCTCTGATTCATGACAATAAAGGATGCAAGAAAATCCCAGAGGATCCTTAGAGCTGGTGCCATCTCTTATACAGCCAGTTGGGTGCCTGTTGGGCTTCACTGGAGTGAAAGCGCATTTGGTGGAGCCAGTTCCCCACTCTGAGATGGCTGCATAAGACTCCGGTTGGGCTCACTGCTACTGTAACACTCTCCTGCTTATTTCTAGGCTGCGACATGACTTTGTGTGACACAACCATCCCAATATGCACGGGTAGTCAGAAGTTGATGGTTGGCTATAGTGCTCTTTCTTGCTGTCCACAGTATGAATGTGGTAAGTCAATTATTAGGGAAAATAAAGCTCACTGTATGTTCTAAATAGCCGAGGAGGCTTCCTTCCTCTGGGTCTCTATGGATGGAATTTATTGTAAAAGATCATGAAGTTGCTAATCGCTAAAAATGCCTTTATATTAAGATTGTTACTCAATTCAGAGAGAAAAAAGCAATAGTCTCATTTTAATTTATCCGTTGTTTCCCCCATACAAATTTTCAAATGTATTTGTGATTCTGCAGAATGTGATACAGTGAAATGTCCCAACATTTCGACACCAGATTGCAGAGAAGACCAGTTTATGCTTCAGGTTCAACAAGGAGAACCCTGCTGTTTCTACCCTTTCTGTGGTGAGTGCTCTAGAGATAATCGCAGCAAGAAGAGAAAGGATCTGGGAAGCATCTATTTGCTGTGACTCTCATGGGACTAGTGGCAAGTGGTATTATGTTATCTCTTAGGGATTGCTCTGAATAAAATTGATAGAAAGCAGAGGACATCGTAAATGATTCTCAATAATGTAACAGCCAGTACTTACCCCATCAACAAAACTATGTTTACCTCTCCAAACATAATCCAAATAATAGAATATGGGCTTTTTTTAATGAGGCAAATATCTATCTTTTGAAAAGAAAATTTAGTGTGAGCTAGTCTAGAAGACTTAACTAGAATAATATATAAGACCATTTAATAACTTAATGTCTACATACCATCTGTGAACTATGATGATTTCTAGAAAGCATAGGAGAATCAGACACATCTAGGAAGTACCCAGCACAAAGCATTATGTTTGTTCAACTAGAAAGTTAATAATAAGGAAAACTCTTTCCCCCCCAGTTCAAGAGAATCATCACACCAGTAATCAAGACATTTCCTTGAATTCTGTTGTTTCCTTGACTGCACCTGGATTAAGTTCCAACAGTGATTTAAGGGCAAGGGCAAGAGTCAAGAGGAAGAAGAGATGTCACCTCTCTCTGCATCTCGTTCTAGTGTACCTCCATTTCTCATTGAAAATCCATTGAAAGACATTCTGATAATCAGGCAGGGGTTTTCCCAAATAGTAACTGGTCAGGATTCGGCCCATTTATTAATAGTCTTTGTAAGAATTGTGTAGATGAGTCATTTGTCAGAGTCATTCAGAAAATTATCACATCTGAAGGTAGTTATGAACAAGTTCCTCCCACACTGTTCAACCATAAGAGGGAACAATCAATGGCAGAAAAATAAGGTAATTCCAAAAATATCAAACAATTTATGAACTATGATATCAATTAATCAGCACTATGAATTTTGCTTTCAATAAGAATTCTGGAAATAAATGGCTTATATTTCTGATAAGATATCCTCTTCTGCATTGTGCTTGTAAAGTATAAAGACAGTAAAGAGCTATGTGTTGTCCTACTTTCCAATTAACAATATTATACTCAGTTTTGGTATAGTTGATAATCTGAACTAATTGTTAACTTGATTTTAGTTTAATATGGCTTTGGCTTCTCGTTTAATCTTCAGTGTGTGAAGCATGCACAGAACCAGCTCCGCAATGCGCTGATGGGGAATTCCTCACAGTGGATCTGAATACTACACATTTGTGTTGTCCGCAGTACTCTTGTGGTAAGGCCATCTGCACTAATTAATATTTCAACGTGTCAATAAAAAATCCCAAAAGAGATAGATGTTTAAGAAGTCCAATGGTGCTGTTAACTTAGACCCCTTTGTCAGAACTTTTCATGGGATGAGCTGGGCTAGATCAAGTAATGATGGCTGAACCCATGCTAGCCATAGGAGCACATGGCAGCGAGAAGTAGAAGAAACCCTGGAGAATAGACTAGAAATCCTGCTTTGCCTTGGTAATGACAGCAAGCTAACGAGGACTGGCAAGTCTATGAGATTCATCTTTTCATCTTTCCCCATTTGATTTTTCTTCCTAGTGTGTGAGCCAAATCTTTGTCCTCCACCATTACTCAACTGCGCAAAAGATACGGATCTGGTGGGAAAAAATGTATCTGGACAGTGTTGCCCAAACTGGCAGTGTGGTAACTCATTTCATATCTTAAAGTTTTGCAATGATGAGCTGATGTATTTTGACTCAGGTGAACGTGTTGTTTTTTTGCCTTTTAGAGTGCAACTGTGAAAATCTTGTCATGCCAACTTGTGAAGTGGTAAGAATGTATATTTTGATTGCCTTATTGTCTTGTTCAAATTAGTATCTTCTCTCTTGATCATTCTCATTTCTGAATTATTAAAATTCATGGAATTTTCCTTGTTATATTATATTGATGTGGATGGAAATAATGACATTGCATCATTATACTTAACCTTTTATAGTTTATTAAAGAAAGTGGCCTTGCAAGGTGTTGCAGGCTTTAATACTAGCACTTGTGAGGCAGAGTCAGGTGCATCTCTGTCAGTTGGAGGCCAACATGTCTACATAGTGAGTTCCAGGCCAATCAGGGTTACATAATAAGATCATTCAAAAAAAAGTGACGTATAAAATATATTATACTGTAATGCAAAAATATTTAACAGACAATTTAATCTACTAACATTATGTTGGTGAGGGTCTCAGTCATTAAAAGGAAGTAAACTATTTAAAAAAAGCTGTTTTAACATCGAAAGGCTTAAATAATTCTTCTAGAAAGTGCACTTCTAATGCATACTTTATAGTAGAGAAAGAGGTTCAAGCATGTAACACTGCATCTTTTCTGGAGTTATCTGTGAGTATATAAAGAGAAAAATTTCAAAAGTTTTATGTTTTAAGGCAACAAGGTTGGCATAGTTATTTTATTAACAGAGTGTGACCAGTGTACGATACTTTGTATGCCTTTCATCAAATACCTACCTTCATTTCATGCTCTTAGGTTTTAAAAAGAAGATATGTTCCTACCGTCATTTATCAGAGCAGATATTGTCTTCCACAATGACATTATGTTTACATTTTCCTCTTTTTCTTAAATATACTCTCAGCCCATTCAGACATCCAAAACCCAAGTTTTGTTGGAAAACACATGAGGAGTAGCATCAAGCAATGGATGTCCCTATTTTATTTTCGCTCTCATTTAACTTTACATTTTCTCAGGTGATACTATTTATAGTCTACACAGAATGCTGGAGACTTACAATAACCTCCACAGTAGTTACTTTTCTCTTAACCAAGTGCCAGGAAAGAAGTGACTTAAAAAAAGATTTGGCCTCAATGTCCAGGGGATATGCCCCGTGATGTAGCGAAGGCTTGGCAGCAGGAGAGGGAAGGAATAATCACATTATTTCTGCAAACGGACTTTGGTGCTCAACTGGTGTCTTCCCTTTTTCTTACTTATCCAGTCTTTGATACATTCCATGGCATAGTCCTACTCTCATTGAGGGTGTGTCTTTCATCTTTAGTTAAACTTCATTAGCAATACCCTCATAGGCAAGGCCAGAGCTGTGTCTCCTAAGGGATTTTTCAGGTCATGTTTACAATGAAATTTAGCTACCATAGATTTTATACGAAGTTTTCATCTGATTTGTGTGTGTATTACAAGCACATTTGAATAAAAGTAGGATCGTGACTTCTATGTCTCCCAGGTTCATACTTAACATCAAATCTTCAGGAACTAAATTTTTATATCATTTCATAAATAAGAAAGTTGAGGCTTATAAGGGTAAATGATTGATTGCCAGGATTTAAAGGGTGTGTGAGTGTGTGTGTGTGTGTGAGTGTATGTGTGAGAGTGTGTGTGTATTCAAAGGGCGTGTGTGAGTGTGAGTGTGTGTGTGTGTGTGTGTACTGAATCCTTGGCCAGTACTTTTGTAGCCCACAGAATATTTCAGATTAGATCTGGGGAATTTCAGTCATGACTATTCTTACACAGAGCATCTCTGCTAGCCTTGAAGATATTTAATATCCTTTGCTTTCAGTGTAGTGTAAGCCAGTTCTACAATGAGAATGGCTTCATGTCTAATTTGAAAAGTTGCATTGTAACACATAGTGAAAGGGTAGGAGATATGAGAACCACTGTGCACTGCTTGGGGTGATGGAAAACTGTGCACACACGTTCAATAGCAGTGTCTTAGATCACTGGGTTAGACTGGGTCTTGGACCATTTGGTCCAAGAACTTACCCACAAGAATGAAGTGAATGCTGCACAAAAATTTGTTTTTAAATATCGTACTAGCCAAAGAGTGAAAACAACCCAAAACTATAGAGTTTACTACTAAACTTAAAGACCTGTGATGCTTATGCAGCAGTAAACCATCTTATCGAATGTAATGTTAAGTAAATAATAAGGATGTATTCTGTGGGTGGAGTTGGATCCCTAAGAGATAAATCTACCTATAAATATTTGGGTATGGTCTGAAAAGACTTAGACAAAGAAGGGAATATTATTAAATTGAAATTTGAGCTTTTGAGGAAATACTGTGTGTAATTATGTCCTTGATTATTAAAAGTTGAAAATTTGTAGTAAGTAACCAGTATAGAAACATGAAACAGATCTCTTATTTTTATCTTTAGAGTACCATTTGCATGGTAGAATTTGATTCATAGTTTTTTAAAAAATATTTCATTAGAAAATTTTATTGCCAATTTTCTTGCAATTGTCTTTAAAGTCATAAAAGAACAAATGAATTAACACATGAAATTATAATTTATAAAACACGCCAAAATATAATGTATTAGCTTGAAGAGAAATGAAGATAGTCATATGGATTTATTAGAATAAGTTCTTTACAAGAAAAATCAAATTCATTTTATTAATATGTTTATGAAGATTAACGGCATTGTGAAAAAGGAAATGCTTACAAGAAAACACATGAAAATTTAAGCCTGGCCCTGTGATTGCTTAGAGCAGTGGTTCTCAACCTTCCTAATGCTGTGACCCTTTAATATATTTCTCATGTTGTAGTGACCCCCCCCACCATAAAATTATTTCGTTGCCACTTCATAACTGTCATTTTGCTATTGTTAGGAATCATAATGTAATATCTGATATCTCCAAAGGTCTTAGGCAATCCCTGTGGAAGGGTTGTTAGATCCCGAAGGGGTTCATGGCCCACAGTTTGAGAACCACTGGTTTTGAGGATGCTAAACCGTTTCCAACGGGGCGAGGTTTGAGTCTCGGTCATGACAAAAAGTTACTAGTAGCTTAGATAGTACTGTTGGAATCCAGCTTTAATCCTGACCACTTTATATACACTGGCCTATTTATTTCTTTCCATAATGCTAAGTGGCCAGCGGATCATTATGTCTATTTTACAGGTGAGGGAAATAAGGCACAGATTGGCAATGTGCAGTTGTTCATAACTAGTAAAAAGGGAGCCACGTTGCAATCCTGTTCCTGAGTTGGCTATTAGACACAACCCTAGACTCATTGCTTTTACTCTACGTGCATGTCATAGCTGCCATGCTGGGATGTAGACCTTAGAGCTCTGGACTGCCTCCAGAGAGCAGATGAGCACATTTCAGGGCTGCAAGCTTCTTTTCCTCCAAACTGCCCTCTGGAATCTCAGAATCAAACACATTTAGTAGGACTTTAAAGTTAGGATAAATTATAAACAGCATCATGCCCTCTTTCATTTATTTAATAGATAAAGAAATTGAAGTTCTAAGAGATTGAATCGTCTGTGCTGGGGAGATAGTTCAGTGGGTAAGCTCACTTCACAGTGTAAGGACTTGAGTTAGGATACACAGCATCTCTGTACTTCACCTGTATTCCCTGTCCACAAGAGGCAGAGGTAGAGGATCCTTGGGGCATGCTGGCTACCTAAAGAATTGATGTATACAAGTGAGACATGTTGCCTCAGTATATAAGATAGAGAGTGACCAAGGGAGGCACCCACTGTCCTCTGGTTTCAGCATACATGCACATTCTCAACCACACACACAAGACATACATGTGCCCATACATATGAACATGTATATTCACGTACCCCTATACAAGCATTGAATAATGCAGAATAACATTTTTATTGTGATTTTTTCCCTGAATACTCAGCAAATCTAAGCCTACCCCTAGAAGGTTTGTTAAGTATCTTGGTGAAATTGCTTATAATGTGTATTTTCAAAAATGATCATGATAAATCACATGACAATTTCTTTCTCATAGGGAGAATTTGCCACAATAGATCAATACTTTCAGAGTGACTGTGGATGTGTACAGTATCTTTGTGGTAAGTGTTTTCTTAAATACTTTTAAGTAATAATTGTTTCTTATTGGTGTCTGTTGCTTTGCATTTATATATTTAAAATATTTTCTTTTAGAAATATGGTATTTATATTAAGCTGATTGCCAGTATTCTAATAAACAACTCTTACTTTTCCTTCATAATATCTCAAAATGTTCTGAGAAATTTGATAAGTTGGAAAAATGAATTTTTCACTCCAGAACTGGAATTATTTTTCTAAGTCACTTTAAAATATGCTATCTAGCTACACTTTGGTCTTAGCCAAAATGTCTTGAAACACTAGATCTGAGACTTGGGGGGAGGGGAAGGAGGGGAAATTGGTCAGTGTGTAGTATATGAGAGATGGATAAAAAATTATGCTATCTAAAATTGTGCATATTTTTGCTCATCATTTTATGATTAGTATTATCATTTGAAAGCATTAAGTGCTGTATTTTCCTACATTTAGTGGATTCACAGAATGTAGACTGTTTCTTTAATGGTTTAATTGTTTTAAACCATTTTAAATTTTGTTTAAAACAATTTTGTTTTAAACAATTTTGTATGAGCAAACAACAGCAAGACCTCAGACTTAGAGGCAAGGAGAGCCCTCTTCCAGCTTGCTCTAATATGCCACCATTCATAGCTGGTGGTACATTATCCCTGAAGCACTAAGAATGGAATCATTTCTGTTAGCATAATGATCATTAAAATCACAAAATGTTACAGAGTCCCACAATGAAGGGCATTACTATTACTGATTTAGACTCTGAATTCATTTACATCCACATTAATAGTGGTAATGATCTGTGTTCTGGAGATGGAACAGAAATGCCTTGGTCATTCCTGAGACCTCATACTTCTGGAAGTTGCTATAAAATAAATCTTTTCAAGCATGCTAATACAAGTGATTTTACGGATTAATTTTTATTATTTATTAAGGAATAGCTGTGCTATTGGTGTGGTTAATGTGGTTAAATAAATTGTTGGGTTGCTAGGTATATGTAACATCTTACTTGATTTTGAAAATTTGGTTGATCACAATAAAAATCTAGTCTTAAATATAAGCTCTATTGATTGGTAAATATAAAAGATAACATTGTGGTTTTTTTTATTGACCATCCTTTAGACAAAGATGATGTATGTGTGTTTCAAGAAGTATCAGTACTGAATCCTGGCCAATCTCTGACAAAGTATTTGGAAGGGGATTTTTGTTATACAATAGAATGTCTGGCAGATAAAGATAACAATACAGGCTTTCATACTTTTAACGTTACGATGGTGAATTGTTCAAAAGCCTGCGATATTGTAAGTATTCTTATAAGTCGTTCTGGGGGTCTAGTGAGTTTAAAATTTCCAGTTAGAGAGTTTGAGCTTGTAAATGCTTTATGGGTTATACAATTGAATAGCTCCTCAACACTATTATTTTATGAGGTATCTATTTAATGCAGATTTTCGCTTTACTATGAATGACCTTGAACTTCAAGAGTTGTGACGGAGAGCTTTCTTGCTTGGTTGACCTAAGATTGTCGCACCTGCTGGATGAATGTTGCCTGTAGATGTAGGGGTTAATATCTACTTCATTTATACGCTGTCTATCTAAAGAAAACTGGTTTCTTTTAAAGTTGCTCACAGGCAGCTTTAGAAATGCTTACAGATGTTCAGAGAGAACACCTTCAGAACTAACTCATTAAGATGCTAGTATGGCTGGGTGACTACTACTGTGCCTGTTCGTTATATGCAGCACCAGATTTACATCCCATCTCTCAGTGATTATGACTGCTGTGGTACCTGTAGAAACATATCCTGCAAATTTCACATGGAAAATGGAACGTCAGTTATATATGAGGTATGAATTTTTATTTTCTGTTAAAAATATCATCTGTCATACCTCTGCCCACATCGCACACCTATACACAGTGTACACCTCCCACACATTAGTGTATTTGTTGTATCTTAAACTTTTTGACATTTTTGATAATTTTGTAAAAATTTGTTTATATTGCTCCCTAAGGTAAATTTAACTTGTACTCTCACAATTTTCCAGGTATAAGAAATGAGTTCCAGGAAAGGCTGGTATCTAATCAATTATGAAGATATTAAAATTAGTATTTTATGGAGCCATTAAACTTTTATTTTTGATATATTGGATATTGCTATTTTCTAACTTTGCATATTATTTTTTATCACCCCTGAACTTAAAGATTGTAAGTTCAATGGGGTTCATGGAAGATCTAATACCTTTTATAAGTTAAGATGGGACCTGGAGCAATGGTTCTCATCCTTCCTGATGCCGTGACTCTTTAATACTCATACACCATACTCATGTTGTGGTGACCCCAACCATAAAATTATTTTGTTGCTACATCATGGCTGCAGTTTTTCTACTGTTATGAATCATAATGTAAATATTTTGAATTATTCTGATATGCAAGATATCCATATCCCCAAATGAGTTTTAACTCACAGGATGAGAACCATTGACCTAGAGCAAAGAAAGTGATAGAGTTCCTCCATTATGAAACCAAACACTTGCAAATGTGTTCTCTCTCTCTCTCTCTCTCTCTCTCTCTCTCTCTCTCTCTCTCCCTGTCTGTCTTTCCATATGTGTGTATGTGTGTGATTTTGAGATACAACTGAGGAAATTTTCAAATGGAAGAAGCTCTCTGTCTTGTTGTGGATTTGGCTGAATATTTAATGAATTTAGGTATTCTAAGGAATGTAACAGATCTTGGCACGGATAGCTGTCACTTTCCTTTTCTTTCTCAGGAGGGGAGCTCCTGGCACTATAACTGCACCACGTATGAATGTGTTAGGACTGACGAGGGAGCCACGATTCTAAACTACAGCATGGTGTGCCCTCCTTTTAATGAGACCGAATGCAAACTGGTTTGTACTTCATTATATCTCAAGAAATTCTGCATTAACTGTAATCTAGGAAGTACCCATTAGACTCTTCTCCAAGTTCCTACAGACACTGTGGTTTATTTGCTATGGTCAATGTTTTTTTTCTTTGCATAAATAAAATATCTGTTACAGTTCTTTAGTTTGCTATTTTTAATTTAAATTTGACTTCCTATGAATGGATAATTTGCTGTCTCTAGGTTTTTACATAGATATTGAAGAATAATTGAAAATTCCTTTGGACAGCAAACCCAGACTCCCTTCTAATATAGATAAATGTGATACCTAATTGAGTTTTACCTTGTTTTCTTAGACAAACACATAGATGTCTTGTGTCATTAATGCACCTTAACCTAGTGACATTTACCTTGCTTCTCTGATGCAGGCCACTGGAGAACTTGGTGCTTTTCCAAATTCTTTAGTTTTGCTCCATTTCACACTCTGTTTTCTAAAAGAAAAATCGATTTTTTTTTAGATTTTTAAAGGGTGATTATTTTTATTTTAAATCAAACCTTTTCCAGTGTTAATTACTTAGACAATCAGTCCCTGGTGAAAAACAGGATTTATCCAGTTGCATAGAGAAAAAGCATAATCTCACAGATTTTTTCCTCTGTAGTCACACCCTTAATAGTGATGGCCAGCAAGCTATCACATGTACTAAAGTTATATTTAAGTTCTGAAAGATGGGGTTTGTTTGAAAAATAAAGTATTAATGAAAAATGTATCTTCTTAACATTTTATGATATTTAAAAGTTCATTCTAATTTTATAGATTAAATAATTTTTTAGAGTTGAAATGAATGACAACTTGTTAGAACATAGCTTCCATTATTTTATTATCTTAAACTATTTGAAGCATTAAAAATATTCCTTAAATAGCATTTTTTAGTACTTTTTGTATGAAGGTAGAGAAAATACAGTTTTTGAAGAAAATATTGTTACAAAGAAATTCTTATTAGGAATTGTTAACTTTTAATTATTTTTCTATAAAGGCTTTGTGATAACTGATAAAATATTATGAGAGTTGGATTTCAATCCCAGGTTAAGAGGAAATGGATAAACACTGTGTCTTTTCCCTTTTTCTCCTTTCCCAGAATGAAGGGATTGTCAAGCTTTATAATGAAGGCTGTTGCAAGATCTGTAAGTGGGGATATGGTCCGTGCAGAAGTAGAGTAGTTTTCATGGCTTATGTAGTTGCTGGGGTCTCTGAACAGTCTGTTCCTAAACTGTATTTGGTAAGGTCTGTCATTTAAATGCTCTTACAATGTATGATTGATAGTCCTGTACCCCAACTTTTTATATTGTGTGGTATACATAAACATTTTTATTTAGATAAATTCTCATTTCATTTTGGACATTTCTTTATTGTGGTACTTCTAAAAAATCATAGCCTAGTATTTTCTTTAAAATTACAATAATTGTATGTGCATGGGTGTTTTACCTGCATTATGTCTGTGTACCACATGCATGCAGTGCTTACAGAGATACAAAGATACCAGATGCCCTGGAGTTACACAAGGTTGTGAGCCATCATGTGGGTGCTGTGTACCAAATCCCAAGTCCTCTAGAAGAGATGTCAGTTGTCCCAAGCCACTTGTTCAGTGATTTGGTGATGATGGGCGAAAATTTAGTTCCACTGTGTATAAACACCCAGTTAAGTCATAGATTAGCTGCTGCCCCAAAAACCTTCAAGAAAGTGGAAAAGTTCAGCATTTCACACCTTGATGTCCATTTTACTGTGTGACTTTCTAGCCTCTAGCCTAGGATTTTCATAGGTTTGAGTTTCAAGTTCACTATGGCCTACTTTGCTTGGAGTATGCTCAACTACACAAACTTAAGTAGTTTCTGATAAGAATGACATCGAGACACCAATATGGACATTCAGGAAAGTATAGTATCTTCAGGCCATTAGAACAAATCTTTAAGTCTGTATTTCTGGAAAGTGCCAACAATGAATTATGTTTAAATCCTGTATTTACAAATTTCTGTGGTCATTAGTTAGCTACATGTAATGCGTTTTATATCTGTTTTAATTACATGTTTATTTTCTTGGGATTTTGAATAATTTAAAGACTGACCTAGAACAGAGGAATATTCAACCCACCATTGTTATTTTTTAAAATATGAACTTATATGAATAAAAAGTAGGAATTTTACGAAGAGTTACATAGGTAGAAATTTAAAAATTATATAGAGGTACTCTGGGTAAAGGACATAGTATAATTTGGGTTAATAATGTCATCATAGAGGGATGGATTACTAAATATAAGATGAAATATTTCTCAAATAAGATTTGTGAGTATCCTGAAGAACTGAATTTCATGAATATATAAAGATAGAATATTTATTTTGCACAAAAGTCCACTGCAATAAATTCTGGGAATCTTTTGATTTTCTACCCAAGGAGGCCAAACTTAGTTTGATAGTGTACAAACACCCAGTTAAGTCATAGACAAGCACCCCCACCCCCCAAAAAAAAACCCCAAGAAAGTGAAGAAGTTCAGCATTTCACACCTTGATGTCCATTTTACTGTGTGACTTCTAGGCCTGTTATAACACGTACTCTCACAGAGGAGGTTACTTAAACACCAGAAATGTACTGTTTCAGAGATCTGGAGTCCCCAAACTTTGATGTTGGCAGGCTGCTTTCTAATGAGTTCAGTCAGAAAATAATCTCTGTCCCTGCCTCTGTGTGTGTGTGCGTGCGCGCATGTGCTCATGCGCATACATGTACGCATGTGTACAAATTTTCCCTTTTATATGGACCAGTCAATCTGCATTAAAATCTCATATTCATCTCATTCTCATCTGATTCCGTCTGTAATGGCCTTGTGACCAGATAAAAATCACACGTATAGCTCTACTGAACATAAGAAAAATTGATGGACACAATTCAAATGACAAAAACTATACTAACTGGGCCTTAAGAAAAGTGGATATTTTATTTTCTAGAATCTGAAGAACCAGCAAATGCAATTGTTTTCTGTTCATTGAAAATAAGAAGTTTTTCATTCAGTGTTCTCTGAGTCACATGGGAGTTAAAGTTTGTCGATTATCTACTGTATTGGGAACACAGGAATTAAATTTAGCTGTAGAATCTAAAGAGACTTGTATTTATATATTTATATAGTCTTACTTCTCACTCCTTCGACAGCTTTGGAATTTAATCTCTCCTTTCGATAGGAGATACAGACACAGCCATATTCCAAGTCAAAGCCCTTATAATTGGCCCCATAATATCATTCTACGAGAACTAATAGAATGTTAGTGCTTGTTTTCCGAGGGCAGACAGGGAAATAACTGGGTTGCTAAACTGGTGAATCCCACACCAGTGTTCCTCATCCTGTTAGACATGCCCACAGCCTGTTCATAGAGGAAGGTTTAGCTTCCTGAAATGATTAGGAAATCAAGCCCCAGAAGAGGAGATAACATTAATCAAACATGGGTATAGTTCAACTCTGCCAACCTCTTTGAGTTGCAGAATAAGAGCAAACTGCTTCGGTGTCTCTCATCTGGTGTGTAAGGGAACGTGAAGTAGTTGATAGTTCTTTGACCCTAGAGAAGCTTGGTCGCAGCCTGAGATTCTGAATGGCCACGTTACGTAGTGGAGATGGCCAGGTTATGTAGCGGAGATTGTAGAATTTAGGTACTATCACAGGTGCTATGAATACCAAACATACTTACAAAGAAATCTGCGAGGAATACACAAAAAATACCTCTAGGAATAAAATGTTCAACTAACCAGTAATGAATAATGTTCTCATATATTTATTGAATTAATTTTTCCAAGGTAATTTAATTTTAGCCAGTTTTAACTACCCATCTTTCCCCAAACCAGAGTAGCTTAGCTTTACCTGTTTGAATTTCATATCAGTATGTATTTTAACTAAGACTTTCATGCATAAAGTCATATGAAAATTGATAATGTAACTTCACTATTCCATAAACAAGTATAGTGAACAGAATGAATCAATGATTTGCCCAAAGTAACAAAACAAGTCGAAGACCGAGCGAGGTCTGAATCCTGGCCTTTCTCATCTTATTCGGGGCTTACATCACTGTCAAACGTTGTTGAACATATATTCCTGTTATATTATAACGTAACTCTCAGTCACATATTGATGCATACTACTGTGTCATGAATGATTGATAATAGGTGTTTTTATTTGAAATCATGAAAGACCATTTCAGAGCCACAGAATAAAGTATGAATCACTCATGTTTTACAAAAGGCTGACAATTTTTTATACTTAGCATATTAATGAGTACTTAGAAAATGTAGTTTTATATCCCAGTTTTATTTAAAAAATGTTGTGTACTAGTGAATTATTTTTTCATATTTCATATTTTCACAAATCATAGTTAAATATAAAATTCATTAGTCCACATTTGTAATGTTTTTGACTAATAATGAGAATGACTATTCTAAGATAATGAGTTAAAAAGTAAAATTAACTATGAATCTAGATGATCCAAGCTATATAAAAGGAGAAAACAAATATTATGCATGTAATTTCTAAGATTAGAGTTTGAAAAAAAATTAACACTGACTATATGTTTTAAATAAATACATCAACTTTCAAATCTAATTATATTCGTGTTTTAAATTTGGAAAGCATTTGACATGGGCTTGTAATATTTATTGATTATTTTTATTTGTAATTCTGTGGAGGTATGAGAGTGTTCACATGAATGTGGTTCATGGAGGGGCCAGAGGTGTCAGGTCCCCTGGAACTAGATTTACAGAGAGTTGTGAGTCATTGATGTGAGTGCTGGGAACTGAACTCCAGTCATCAGCAAGGACTCTTAAGCACTCATTCATCTTTTCATCCCCTTTCTTAGGCTTTTTAATGAACAAATACATTCTCTGTTTTTTTTTTTTCAGGCAAACGAGAAGAAAGAATATGCCAGAAAGTGATCATTAAATCAATCATAAAGAAACAGGATTGTTTAAGCCACAGCTCTGTAAGTGGGAAAATAAAGTTGGTTACATAAAGAATATTTGTGTTTCTGGAAATCTGTGGCAGACTAATATGCCAAGAAAACAGCAACATATAGTATTCAACTCTGAGAGTGTTCCTATCCTCTAATATTAAAATATCCGATTTCTGAAGAATTATAAATTATTCTTAGCATAAATAATCAACAGTTCTCAGTGATAATTGCAATCTAGAGAGATAAATGCAATCTACATATATTAGACCATTTTCTCTGAGTAAAATTACAGCGCTAAAGACAAAACTGTAGTCAAAGCTATTACTTTACTCCTTTTAGTATGGTCTATTTAATGCTATGCTGTACTTGTACCACAACGGAACACCAGGGACAATAGGATTATTGGGCTGGGACTTAGTTATTTCATATTTCTATTGAGTTATGCTTGCACAATTCAGTTTTGAATTATGTAAGCATTGCTGTATTCAGGATGGCCACATAAAAACCCTTTGGTGTATGTATGAGTCATATTCTAATGTAGTAGTGCCACAATCTTTTAAACATATAAAGATTGGGGCATGAAATGGTAAAAAAAAACCCTCTTACGGACTCTTTGGAGGAATCAAACAACCATCAATGCTGGACGCATTTGAAGATTTTTTTTCCCTCGTTATCTGTCCTCGCAGGTGAGTGTGGCATCTTGTGATGGGAAGTGCCCGTCGGCTACCATATATAACATCAATGTGGAAAGCCACCTGAGGTTCTGCAAGTGCTGCCGAGAAAACGGAGTACGGAACGTCACCGTGCCTCTGCACTGCTCGGGAAACGGCACAGAAGTCATGTACACGCTCCAGGAGCCGGTAGACTGCACGTGCCAGTGGAACTGAGCGCCTACATTGGAAGAACTCTACACAACAGTGCCCGTGCCAGGCGACATCAGCTCATCGCACTTATGCAGGCACATGATGGACATACACTATACAACGATAACGTGTTCCTTAACGCTATTGGAATCGGACAGCCTAACAGTCGGTACAAATTCTGTATAGTCTCCATAGAAAAATACGATTTATAGTTTTATGTCGGAGAATAAAATTACTCCAAGTTGTTTAGCTGAAATGCTATTGTATTTATAATTGCAGTTTTGGGCGAATTAAAATATTCTTATAAAGTAGAAGACTGTGTTGCTAAATTCCTTCCATTTCAGTACCTAGTTCTCTCTCTCTCTCTCTCTCTCTCTCTCTCTCTCTCTCTCTCCCTCCCTCCCTCCCTCCCTCCCTCCCTCCCTCCCTCTCTCTCTCTCTCTCTCTCTCTCTCTCTGTTTTGATTTGTAGTCTACCTCAGCTGTCTAAATCGAGGTAGACTTTAATTTCTACTGCGTACTCTGGCCAATGTGATCGTTTATAATTGGCTGATAGATAGCCACAGAGTTTTGTGCTTAGAAACAGAACGCAGAACCAGGTTGTTAGTTTAGTTAACTCTTCACCAAATCTTATGAATGTTATTGCAGACCTCTCTCAGTTTTCCAGGTGTGACCTTACCAAAAACACTTTTGTGACTTCTAAAAACACACGTAGCAACAATGTGGTAAGCTTGTGTTAAATACTAGACTACTTTCTAGGTCTTTTTGCTTCTGGTTTCATGCTCTTTTATTGTAAATGATACAGCAAGATGACAAAACGCCACATAATCTTCCATTATTAAATGGCACTGGATAGGAGTAAAAAGCTTAAATCCAATATCCATTTAGAATGCCACACCTGCAATAATAGTTATTTCAATAATAAGGAACAGGAGGACATAGCATCAGTCACTACATAGAGGAAGATTTGGAGCTATATTTTTATACCATTAAAATTATTAATTATATTGTTCTTATTTAACATTTAGTTCCTTTATTTATAACCGGGGACTATTTCTAAATATATCTGTCCTCTCTGAAACCTGAGACCTACCTTTGCCATTAAAGCTGCTGCTTTGTCAGTGAAGAGTGATGTAAAATTAACTGAATGTATTCATAACGATAGAATGCTATACTGTTCTCTGAAATGACCGTGAATCGTTGACATTTGCAAATAATCTGCTCGGAGATCTTTGCAAACTCCCAAATTCTTTCTGGCACGGAGTATATAATTATTTGAGTTTCTTCCTGAGTCAAAAGAGAATGCCCCAGTGTGATTCTGAATGCCAATGAAGTTCAATGTCAATAAACGGACATGAAAGTTTCATTGAAAAGCCAGTGCTTGGGGCTTAATAAGCTAGGGTCGACTTGAGCTGAGTGCCTTGTTTTCAGACATTAATGTTTCCATTTAAAAATTATGCTTCCAAGAAATGCTGTGATTATGAAGTGTTTGGATCCCCAGGCTTGCTAACAAATGGGTGAGTGTTATCTGGAAAGTCCCAATGTCTACTGTATATGAAAAATGATTTAACTTGTTTTAATATTAGTGTTTTCTTTAGATATATACATTCCTGTATCTGTGATTATTAGCATAAAGATTGAATTAAATGTCTTTGTTTAAATATATTAAAATTTTACATAAAATGTCATGGATCTCAAGCAGAAGTATGTAATATATGTCATCTACCACTTTCTTTTAAATTCCACTCTCTATTATTAAATAGCGTGAGAAAAGAAATATTCTTCTTGTATTTTATCAACAACAAATAAAATAAACATGTTGAAGTTCTGATGTATTTGGAGCTGTTCTAAACAATAAGAACAGAGGCAAAACAAGACATATATGCTCTTTGCTTCTGTACAACTTAAAGTTTAAAAGGAATTCAGTATTTAACTAGTTACATAGATTTTGGTAAGATTACCATTTTACTATGTAAATTGTACCAACCCAAGAGCATAGGAGATCTTTCAATTTTCTGGTGTCTTCTTTAATTACTTTCTTCCAAGATTTAAAGTTCTTGTCATACAGGTCTTCCACTTGTTTTGTTAGATATTTTATGCTATTTGTGGCTATTGTGAAGGGTGATGTTTCTCTGATTTTAAAGATGGACTTTAATGATGGCCATCAGAACAGTTGAATAGTCACTTGAACAAAAATTATTTGGGCTTATATATTCACTGACATCAGAATGAACTGAAGATGAATCCATAATTTCCACGTGAGATGAATAGAAGCTAGTGGGGACAAGAGTATAGAGAAAGGAAAGCAACAGGACCTAGTTAAGTAAAAAGACCTCTGCCACTTGGAGGTCATATAAAAACAGCAAAAGAAGGAGGCTGGGAAAGAACAGGGAGAGATTAGAGTAAAGCTTGGAATAGTAATGGGGAAGTCACAGAAATCCAGAGAACGCAAGAGATTGGAGTAATCTGTTAAAGGCTAATGGGGAAACCAATTTGTAGAAGCAGAGTTTATCATTTATTGTTGTTATTGTTATTATTATTAAAAACCATGTTGAAGAGGCAGAAGAGTGACTGGCGGGTAGAGAATTCTCCATGTGCTCATTACACCGTTCACACTGCTCAACACCTCACGCTTATCCATCTACACCTGGATGCTTGCTTTTCTACCTGGCTGCTGAGGAGCTTGGACAGATATCTCATAGCCCAGGTCTAGTGTGCCCAGTCAACTCTGCTTCCTGGCTACTTGTAGACCCCCCGCCCCCAACATAGCTTGTGAATGACCCAGAGCCCGAGGTGACAAAGGGGAATTCACTTCCTGTCAGATGAACCTGTGAGTGACAGGCATAGAACCAGCAGGTAAACTTGTTTCTTCTATCCGTGCTCTCCTAAGGTGCAGGGCTTCCTTTTGGCGTTTGGATTACTTCCGTGTTTCCTGGAAGGTGTGGAACTCTCTAGCAATGGCTTGTGCTTGATTTTATGGAGTCTTCCCTTCAGTATATACACATACATTTTGTACCAGTATTTCCCGATTAGCTAGGAAATATGATAAGATACAATTTTTAGCATATTAAATCAATAAGGTTTTTTGTTTATTTTATTTAGCTATTTCCTATGCCATTTTGAAAAGAATGGGAATCAAATTTTCATGCACTGTTTATTTTATTTTATTTATTTTTTTTGTTGTTCAGCCTTATCTTATGCTTGTCAGCTCTTATAACTTATTTTAACTTGTTTCTCTTCATACACGTCTTGCTTTGGGGCTTTTCACCTTTCTTTAATTCTGAACACCCTACTTTCACTGTTTCCTCCATTTCTGACTGGCTGTTGCCTGCCTCTCTCCTCCCTAACCTAGATGCCTCCTCCTGCTTATTCTCTCTGCCCACCAGTCCTGCCTATCCCTCTGCTGCCTAGCTAATGTCTGTCAGCTTTTGTTAGACCAACTGGGTGCTTTAGGCAGGCATAGCAACACATCTTTACATCGTTAAACAAATGCAGCATAAGCAAATGTAACACATCCTTACACAGTTAAAGTAATTTTCCTCAACGTGGAACCCTCCATCTACCTGGGAATTTAGCAATCTGAGCAGAGCTCATTTCAGATGGCTTTCCCATCTCAGAGATTGTAATCTGGGTACGGACATAAACACACGAAAGGTAAGTGTTTCTACTACAACAGAACAATGTTCTAGAAAACAGAAGTTCAGATGTTGATGCTCTGTCGATTTCAGTGAGTGATGCATCAGGGCTCCATGACAGAGAAAGAGAAGAGGAAGCTGAAGAGTGAATGTGATGAGGGGCATTGTAGGTCACGGATGGATGGGTTTCTCAGTAAGCGTTCTGCAAAAAGATCATTTGTTTATTTCACTAATATCCTTCTGATTAGCCCAAAGAAACTTGTGCAATCCAAAAGGAGACAAGATCAATGTATTGTTATTATTATTATTATTATTAGTTTGGAAGTAACTGCAGTGAGCCAAGACTGCCCCGTGGAGGAAAGATCAGCAAGCCAAGGCTAACCCAAAGAGAAAAGATGACAAATGTTACCTGGGAAAGATGATTCTGAATTGCCCGTGGGAGTCATTCAAACTGACACATACCCCTCCCGGAGCTATAAATACAGTTTTGAGTCATTGGAGAGAAATGAAATCCTAAGCGGTTTGACTGGAAATCTTGAATATGGCTGAAATCATGAAGATGAATGAGATAGTCCCGATCAAGTTTGCTTTTAAGCTGCAAGGCTAGAAACTTTCAGAAACTTCAGTGGGGCCGATTAAAAAGATGGAAAACAAGCAAAACCCTCACAGAAACAAAAATAAAACAAAATCGAGGAAGGTCGAAGTCAGAGCGGGTCACTGAGGAAGATGACGAAATCAAAAATGCATGTGCAGGCCACTTGCCAAGCATGGTAGAAAAGACTAGGGTTGCATTCTGTTAGGTCCCACACCCCAAATGTCAATGCCGCTGACAATATTGTAGATGACAGACTGGTCTCAGCTCAGGCCGGAATCTGACCTGATAAACTTTACTCAGCGTTCCTAGGAAACTTAAAGTAGGTTTCTGTATGCCAGGGAAAGCCATTACTTTCCTATTACATCCCCCACCTATGCAAAGGGCGTCTAGTTCTCTATAAACTCCCACAGATCAAAGTCCCACACCGCTTCCCAGGCTGTTCCAGCTCACTTCCCTTCCTCCTTCTGTAACCCCTTATAACTGCCAAGACTTTCTCACTGTTCTTGCTGGAGAGCTAGCCATGACATTTGTGACTCTCCCTGGAATAAACCTTTCTTTACACCCACGGGGCAGTCTAATTCGGTGGTTTCACTGCGCCTTTGCTACCACGTACGAAGTCACTTGTATAACCTTAACCCCAAGCTAAGGCTGTTTATAGCCACGTGATCTGGTTCTGTCTCCCTCCTTTCATGAGATGCCAGGTTCTCGCTTGCGTTGCCCTTCATCGCCTCCGCTTCCCTCGCCTGATAATTTCTGAGCACAATTCTCCACTGATGTTTGGGGACTGCCTCCCACTCTCCCCCTCTTCAGTTCCGCGTCTCCATGGAGACCTTTCATTCAATCCAACCCCGGGAGACAGCGTGGTGGGCGGGCAAAGCACCAGCACCGCCAGGAAGACGCTGAGCTCTGCGAGCAGGAGGAAGGGCGCTAGGTGGCTCCTGGATTGTGCTTTGTGATTCCGAGGACCTCCCTTGAGCAGGGTCGGGGTCTGGGCTGGCTGCAGGGCTTGGAGATATCTGCAGGCATCCCTACCCTGCAAGCCCTGCGCTTTCAATAGCTAACCTTAGCTGAGGTTTCAGCTCTTTTCCTTCCTGCGTGCCGGGGTGCCTGACCGCCTAGGCCAGGTTAAGCAATTTAGAAAACTGCCCTTGAGAACAGCCAGACTCTTTCTTTCCACAGTTAATCAGAGTCTGCACCACAGGGGCGGCAAAGTCTCTCCACTCTACCTTCCTAATCCTTACCAGCACACGTCTTTCACATTCTAATTTACCTGTACGGGTGGGGATGGATACTCAGCGAACAGAACGCTCACCCCAGATTGCCAATAAAAGGAGCGCTCGGAAAGCTCTATGGTTTTGTGGCAGGGTCTGAACGATTGAAGGTTGGCGATTTCTTTTTAACTGGCCCGTGTTTTCTCTAAGGCAAACACCTGCTTGATATGAACCGAGGAGGATTTTGTAGGAAGAATCTTACTTTAGGGTGATCATTTAAATGGATAGAATATATATGTGAAGTACAGTCCCTCCCTCCTTCCCTACCTTTTCTTTTCTTTTCTTTTCTTTTCTTTTCTTTTCTTTTCTTTTCTTTTCTTTTCTTTTCTTT
>JABTXL010005037.1:17895643-17934612 GCA_025134845.1 Neodon shergylaensis | reverse complement strand
TTCTTCTTCTTCTTCTTCTTCTTCTTCTTCTTCTTCTTCTTCTTCTGGATTTTCGAGACACGGTTTCTCTGTAGTTTTTGGTGCCTGTCCTGGAACTAGCTCTTGTAGACCAGGCTGGCCTCGAACTCACAGAGATCCTCCTGCCTCTGCCTCCCAAGTGCTGGGATTAAAGGCATGTGCCACCACGACCTGGCTCTCTGTGGTGCTTCTTACTAGTGACTAGAGGTCCGTGTCTCTGTCTCACTGTCTGTATGTCGTTGTATGTTTCAATCTCCAGCCCCTTGCCCGAAGTTCGTGAACTGTATGGTAGTGCATAGAACACAGACAGGCATTGTGCGATGCAGTTTTGAAGCTAAAAATACACATCTTTGGTTGAGCTGTAGTCACTTTGCTTTCCAAGTAAAAAATCAATTATTCTACCGCGCTGGTTGCACTGTGATAAGACAGCTCTCAGTGAGGCCCTTTGACAGTCATTAACAGTCAAGATGCATCTGACTTGAGTCTGTCACGTTGGAAAATGGGGGATGCACTAAAGGGAAATAATACTATCAGATTCAATTCCTAAGAAAGTTTTCCATGAACATTATACAATTGTTATTATACTCCATTACCTAAGGAACAAAGCAGCTTTTCCCAAATATTTTTGATCTGAGGTTTGCTGGGTCCCCCCAGAGGTCTAGAGAGCTGACCCAGTATCAATCTCTTGAAACTTGAAATCCCTTTCTATTTTTTTGCAATTAAATGAAAATAAGTCATATAGGATTCTCTAGTTTATCAATCATTTTCATGATTTATAAATAAGCCAGGGACCTAAAATGACTCAAAGTCAACCGTTCTGCACCCAGATGTCCCATTATGTGTCTCATCTGTGAAGCACACACCATTGCTCTCCTAGGTATTGAAAGTAGAATGGTGGCAAGCAAAGGCTTGGGAGGTAGGAAAGAGGGAGAGATGGGGAAAGATTAACCAATGGGTACCAAGTTGCAATTAATAAGACTAGTCTAGTGTTCTGCCTTATAGGAAAGTGTCCACAAACAAGGGTTATGCACTACATTCTCATAAAGGATATAGGATGCTGAATACTTTACCCAAGAGAAGTGGTGTTTGAGGCAGATACATTAAACCGGATCATGTAAGGTAAACATGTAATGACATACAGAATACCTCATAGATATGTGTAATCCCCACATCTTTATGTATCAATCAAAATAAATTCAAAGAAAACAATAAATAGCCAGTTATACCCCTGTACTTTCTGAAGGACAGAGAATTATTATCTGGCATATTTTTATGGTAGCTCACAAGTTCTAATCAACAATGTAAAATATTTCTTTTCTCCTTCATCTTTCTACTGACTATAAGCAATGCCAAAGGACTTTCTTTAGAACTCCTGATTTGTAGGGTTGAGGCATCAACCAGCAAGAACTGATGCATTATCTCCTCCAAACTAGCCATTGTCTCCAGGCTTTCTTGATGCAGATCACGAAAACCAAAATGAAGCAGTTATTCCAACTTTTTCTAGAAGATGAAAACTTTTGAAACCAGGAGACCAAGAATAGAATTCATTGCAAGATTGTCTAGTCCTCTGAAATAAGAAGAAAGCAGAAGCCTTTAAAAGTGAAAGAAAAATAAATCTAAAGTTGGGTTTCCTTTAGAAAGAAAAACATCTGTGTCTTCTTCTAATGGAGTTATAATTGCACACTAATTCTGCACAAGTAATTCTAGCCACTACTTTCAAATGGTTTAATTGGTGACAACTCATTTTCTACTTGATTAATAGAAACATTAACATTTTTATTGGCTTGGGAGATGTATGAGTAAAATACGCAGAAAACCAGGAGGTTCGCACTGTGAAACCTCTAAATATGTTAATGAGGGTAGTTATATGACAATTACATTACTGAACTGCTCTTTAACATGGCGTGTTTCGGTAGAATCATGTTCACAAGGAAAAAACAGTTATCATAAAATGACTGGTGTCAGTAAGTCATGAAAGATAAACCAGCAACACCGTTACACCCTCAAATCCTTCACCTCTTGTAGACATTAAAAAAAAAGGAAAAAAATGGAGAGAAAAGTACATTTGTATCTTCACATCTTAGGTCAAAGAATCAAGTTGGACTGGTCTCAATGATGTAAAGTCAGTAAATATTAACTATTGTGATAAATGGAACTTTTGTCTATGTTCATCTATTCATTTATTCATTGCTGTTTAGCCCTGACTTCATTAATTCAACAGATGTTTATGATTTCATATACTAGACATAGCTTCTGTATCTATAGAATATTTCCATCACCCTCTTTGGTAGGCATCAGGGTCTTGGGATGATTATCTTTTTATTATGGTCTTTTCCTTGATCGGTCTAGAATTCACATGGGTGAGATCAACTCATCGATTTCATAACCTACAACCTTATCCCTCTCAGTTATTAACTCACCTTCCTCCTATGAGATTCAGACAAGCATGTTATATTCTTAATGAGTGGTTAGTCTTTCTCGCAGATATTTCAACACTGCCAAGTTGAATGCGTGCTATCCCTCATGTCAAACGTGTTCCGCTTCCTGCATTTGTCACCTCTTCGACAAATATAATAACTTAACCCAGCCGGGCAGTGGTGGTGCACGCCTTTAATCCCAGCGCTGGGAGGCAGAGGCAGGTGGATCTCTGTGAGTTCAAGGCCAGCCTGGTCTACAAGAGCTAGTTCCAGGACAGGATCCAAGGCCACAGAGAAACCCTGTCTCCAAAAACCAAAAAAATAAAATAAAATAAAATAAAAAAAAATAACTTAACCCAGTGTGGGCATTTTTTTTTCTCTTTCATTCTTTTCTCTCCATACACCTAATGTTCAGATCCTATTTTTTACCAAAAGATCTGGAGGTTTTGTTTAGCATCAGTGAAATGGAGCTCTTGCATGGCATTTTTCTTCAATTTTCCTAAAAGTGTGGGATGTCTCAAAAACTTTCATTCTGGTCTGTGATTTGCTCATCGCCTAGCACATTCACCATAGCCAGTTGGCTCCTTCCTTTATGATTCTTCTACTTTTTTTTTTCACTCAGAGGATCACCTCAGTGTAACAGAAAGAGGAATGCTAAATTGTCCTGAGAAATCTGTTGTGGTTGTCACAGGCAAGCTTGATTGGTGAGTATGGGTGAGTGAGCATGGGTAGGTCGGCATTGGTGGGTGAGCCTGGGCGGTCGAGCATGGGTGTGTGAGCGTGGTTGAGTGTCCATTTCCTTTTAAAAAATGTTTTATGCGTATTTAAAAATATTACTTTGTTGAAGCTTATGTTGTTTATTCAAGGGTATTAATTCTCAGGGTCGAATATGGACTTGACTATCAAATCACAATTATAGACCTGGATTCTAAATCCGAATCCATTGAGTCCACTTGAACTCTTACACTGTTTAATCTCCATTTTTTCCTCCTAGTGCTTCTAGAGAAAGGTTAATACTTTTTATTAACCTTGACTGTATAATAAATTTGTCACAAAATTTTCATAAGAGAAACAATTGATATGAATACTACTTTCCCTATAATAGTATTAGATCTGAAGAGTAAGTTGCCACATATAATCAGCCCTTTAGTTTCTCATGCAATGTGGTGATCTGACCTCTAGGGGGCAGTCTCATCACAGGATTTTTGGAAAATTCACTTCCAGTCTATCACACGGAAATTTTTGAGTCTTTGCGTAGATCACAGTTATTAATCTATCCTGTTATTAATATTTATATTTATACCATTTAATAGATCATGTATTTGTAGACTATAAAACACTACTTTTTAGAAACAATGAATCATGAAGCACATATCCTGAGTAAAGGGGTTATTTGAACATGCTCTATGTAGTTACTTTATTAAGAACAGAATTTCACCTTCTGAAATGCATACACTCTATAGTTGAGATAGGAGGAATCAAAACCCTGTATATCCACATCCATACCACACAGCCTATATTCACTGGGCATAACTGATATTCTTTGAAAACAACAGAAGGTTCAGCTTAATGTTTATCCAAAGCAAGAGCATACGTTCCATGTACCAAATACTAGAGAAAACATTTTCCCAACTGGGTACTAGGCAGCAGGTGCTTTCTCTTCCTGGGACTTAGACAAAGCACCCTTCAATTGCTAAAGACTTGGTTGGAACCCTTACATTTTCGGAAGGTGTCTTCTCTCTAGCGCCAGGTGCACTGGGAGGAAACATTCCCTGCTGTGTAATGGTTTGACGAATGCTGGAACAAAAGAAAGGCGCAGACGGGTCTGTGTTTAATTTTTGGGTCAATTGCTGTGTTTAGTAGTGACTGCAATCTTATATACTGGCATGTGTTCAAGATTAAGGAATCCTGCGCTGTTTTCCTCTCTTAAGGTTGAGAAAACAAGCTTTGATCCTTTATCATTCACTCGGAGAGTTGTTTTTCAGTATCAGGACTCAGATAGGCGCTAGAGATGGGAAGACAGGAAAGACTGAACGTCAGTGGCACAGAGCAGTTCCACGTAGTGAGGACACCGCATCCTAGTCACTGTCACGCGGGTTTCACCCTGGATACACTGGGAGCGCAGAGGAGAAGCAAATAACCCAGTGCCAGAGGTCAGGTGTATCGCTGAAGACTTCAGGAATGGCATGCACTCAGAGCATGTAGACATTGGGTCCCAAAGACTATACTGGTCACTCCTTTCCCATCCCCGGGTGCTTAAATCCCTGATAAAGATACATTTGGAAGCTTTCTCAGAGTATTGTCCTCCAATCCAAATGGATTAGTTGCTTCTGGATGTAAGCCTTGAAAATAACCATAGTTCTCACGAGGCCTTTGTAACTGAAGAGGGTTGTATGGAATTCAAAGAGGAAACCTACCGACGTGCAAGTGATGACAGAATAAAATATAATTGGAGAGGAGAAAGTCTGGCAAATACACCTTGAAACCCAGTAGGTACCATCTGGAATCTGTTATGGGAAGTTTACTGAATACTTACTTCCTCATTACCACCCGGGATGGAAAAGGCAGGAAGGTTCCAAGTTACAGCTGGATGAACGGATGGAGATAGTGCATCGATTTCATGTCTGAGAATGCTAATTGCAGACTGGGTGGAATTTCCACACAGTATGGGCCCTGGGTAAAATGGCAGAAGGGCATTAGCGGCTACTTAACAACTTAGAGTAAATGCCATTGTTCCAAAATAGATGTTACAAAGAGAACTGGAATAGAAAGACTGTTCTCTAGAGGAAGAAGATGCTTTCCAAAGTGTGTGTTTTAGAAGAAGGTATCTGCTAAATAAGAAAGACAGACTTAAGGAACCATCAGGTGATATATCCCACTTATCCATAAATAGAATCGAAATAAAACTTGGCCTGAAGGAAAATAATAGGAACCAAAATCATCTAAAGATTCAAATCTGTTCTAAATAGCAAGGGAGAGAATTAAAGTACAACAGCTCTTTAGCAGAGGTCAGGGAGAGTGTGAGAGATGAACAAATTCTTCCTTGAGACTGTTACCAGGGCCATGTTTCTAAAAAAATGAAATGACATGATTGTTCAAAAACCCTGTTGCCTTCAGGACACAGTCTAAACTTGCTGGCACGCAGAGCTTCTGATGGACAGTTGCTGCAGAAGTGATACATCCAAGCCCACAACTATTTGCTTCTCATGCACATCCCATGTTTTAACTACCTTGGTTGCTGCCACGTAATGGGCACTGCTCTGAGCATGCTTGTGAATTAATTTTATTTAATCATTACCATGACTCTGTAATGTAGATACTACCTCTGCATTTAGGGCTGGGAAACCCAGAACACAGAGAAACTGAAGAGCAGAAGGAATTTGGGGCTCCTGCCGTTTGATGCCCACTTTGTCTTTTATGTATTGTTCATGTTTTTATATTTACCTGGTTCCCTTGCCTCTACCCCTACTCTGTCACATGTAAGTCTTTCTGGCAAACTTGTAGTCTCTCGAAAGATTCAGACAAAATGTGTTTGCCTCTGGGAAAACTTTGTGGAGAATAAACCTGATCATTTTTATCTATGTTCTGAGCCAGAAGCTTAGCGTGTCTCTAGACCAGCTCATATTTTGGATTCTAGTTAGTGATCTCTTTTTCTGAGATTTGGAACCTTGTGAAATCAGAAATTGGGGCTTTATTTATTTCGTTTGAGCACACATATCAGAAATACTTGCTTAATACTTAAAAAGATTAAAAAGTTATGGATTCTTATTTGTTCAGAATACTATTTTGAAACAAAAAATGAAAATGCTTTATGTACATTGCACATAAAATCTCTGAGACTGTCATTTCTCTTATTTTTATAAAAAATTAAAGTGTAATGCCTGGATAGTTGTTATTGTCACAAATTCTAGAATCAGCAAGACAAAGGACACAGAAATAATCTTGAGACTTAAAAAGTGCTCATCATCGTGAGTCATCAAATTGAGGCAGGGCCAAGACCCTCTCGGAAGAGTGAATGGAGAATGGGAGGAGATGAGGGGGGTGCGAGAGGAGGGAAGGAAGGGGAAAATGAAAGTTGTAGTAACTATTTTATCATTTGTTCAAATGTCCAGTGCTGGACAATTTGATGCTACACTTATTACAACTGTTTTTATAAAAGAAGATAATGAGGATTGACATTTAACATCAGAAACAGAACACAATTTGTTCCTATATCAGGGCAGGGAAACCTGATTGCTCTTTGGGCTAAAGAGGGAGGGGGACTTCATTGGGGGAGGGGGAGGGAAATGGGAGGCAGTGGCGGGGAAGAGTCAGAAATCTTTAATAAATAAATAAATAAAAAAGATTGGTGCTTACCTTAATAAAATACGTATTATGTGCTTAGACGAGCAATATCTATTTTATAATTTGCACAAACTTTCTTTGAGACATGGTTTCACTGTATAGCCCGGGTGGGTCTTGAACACACAGGGATCCCCTGCCTCACCAGCTTGATTGCTGGTATTACAGGTGTATGCCATTATGCCCAACCACCCAAACGTTTTCTTGATTTTGATTTGTGTAGGGTCAAATAATGAGTAGTTTCTACACATGTGACTGCAGTCCTGTTCAATATTTTTCTTTCACAGTAATTTTAAGATCTCACTTGAGAGCAGGAACTTCCGTTGTTCCGGTATGCAGGTGGAGCTACCCCAATACAAGACTGAAGAAAGGAATTTTTATCTGTCTATTAACAAAACACAGTTTACCTTTTAACAGATTTTTAGTTATTTGACCTAAGAGTGAGGAAGGTAACTGATTTTAAGTGGTAATATGAAAACTAGATTGCGTTCTTGAGTCCTGGACCACTTTTTATCATCTTACGCAATTACACAGCTGCACTTTTTAAATATCTAAGGCTGTACTCATTCGCCATGCTTCAGCTTGTTCATGGAGAACTAGTGCACAGGTTTTATTTATTTTTTTAGTTCTTTGGTTATTTGAAATTTGTATTTGTTGTTATGTGGCATTTTTTACATACCAAGTAATTGCATTTGAAATTCATATTGATTTGTTATCTTTTTAACCCACTTGAATTTTTGCAAATACTAATTTTGAGGATTTGAGGTGCATGAAGTTTATAGAAAGTCACCTTTGAGTCGTTGTACAAATGAATGGTAAACAATAAATGCCCTAGTCAAATCTCAAAATGTCCTAGAAATGTAAGTTTGAAATTAGTCAGTTTCTTTATCATTTTCTCTTAAGATTTTCCATTTGCATGCGCCATGTCGTCACCATTTGTCAATCTCCTTAAAACCATGACTTTTCTTTCTATTTCTGTTTAAATTACTCTTCCATGATAAAACACAATTCAGTGTCACGAAACCTCATTATTTTGATTGTATTTTAGTATATTTATTGTCAGCTCATTACATGCTACATTGCATTGTATATATTATATATCGTGTGTGTGTGTGTGTGTGTGTGTGTGCAAGCATGCATGCCATAGCTTGCAGATGAATATCAAATACAACTTCTCATGTGGCAGCTCTGAGGCTAATGCTCATGTCATCAAGATTGATGACAAGCACATTTATCCCCTGGGGCATCTTGTTTTAGATGTTATTTTTGCTTATAGTTTTAATGCTCCTTTAATATCGGTGTTGTCTATTTCCTTTATTCATATTATAAATTATCCTGAATAGCAAATTTCAAAATATTTAATTCTTGATTATGTAAACATCAATAGGTGATATGAATTGGCAAAATAAATATCTAAAATGGTAATCTAGGGTATGGTGTCTTCCTAGATAATTCTGATTTTTTTTTATTATTGATTATTTGGAGATTTCACACAATGCATTTCTCAGTTCTCCCAGGTGCACCCCCAACTTGTGGCCTTCCCCAAAATAAAATAAGAGAAAGAAAAAAGAAAGAAAAAAAACACCAAGTCCAATGTGTGTTGCCCATCTACTCACTGGAGCACGGTCAAACACCCAGTGGCCAGCCCTGATAATTCTGATTATATGAAAGATAGATGGGATCTCCAAAATGGTGGAAAAGCCTATTACATTTTCTAGCAATGTTGCCTCTTTCTTCTTTGGTGAAATGGAATGCAGAGACGATCTTTTTTTCTTTGTCTAGGCTTTAGGCATCTGTCCTTTTACCTAGTGGTTCTCAACCTTCCTAATGACACAACCCTTTGACAGAGTTTCTCATGCTATAGTGACCCCCATCCATAAATTTATTTTTGTTGCTACTCCATACCTGTAATTTTGCTATGAGTTGTAATGCCTGTATCTTTGTTTTCCGATGGCCTTAGATAACCCTTGTGAAAGGGCCATTCGATGGCAAAGGGTTCATGACCCACAGATTGAGAATCACTGCTTTAGGCTATGCTCATACTTTCGTGAAACTTTAACCTATTTCTTATCCTTTGAATATCAGATTTATTACTTTGTATTTTCTTCTACGTAATTTAGCTGTCACATCGAAATGAGATGTTTGCCATGGCATTTAACATGGCTAACACCATTTATAGTAATCAATTAGAACATTTCAGGAACTAATATTGAATATATAAAAAATACTTTTCAATTTGGATATAAGGATAGATTGATTAATAAACTACATCATCTTTTCCTTGCCATGCATTTAATTTTCTTTAACAAGATAAAAGAAGGAAACCAGTAACTAGGAAACATTCAAGAGTAATTTGTTATTGGTGTGTTATATGTCTGGCGTGTCAGTGAATATCTTAAGAGGAGAGCGACTACTCTTCACAGACATTGTCTGGAAGCCGCTGATGGAAATTTTCAGCATTATGAAATCATACACACACACTGAGCTTCTGCTTTTACGGTATGTTATTAGGGGCGCTTGGAGGAATTAAACTTGATTTGTTCGTGCTGAAACCAATACTGCTGCTGCATTCTGACATCAGACAGGAAGGAAACTAAATATGTCTGAACTTTATTTGCTCATATATGCTGTGGAGACCTGCTTTAGAGAACACCCAGTAGCTGGTTCTTTTAATTGTTAGGTCCAGACAGACATACAAGAAGCAGCCCAGTTCTCCATCTTGGTTCTGGCCAACTTTCAGATCGTTTCTATTAGGATTGAAAATGATTTCAATAACAGTCCTTCAAACACATGAGAAATACAGACAGAAACAAAATTTGTAAGCATTTTTCCTGTTTCAATATTCAAATGCTTCTTTGGTTCGGTAAGAATAATTTATTAGACTATGCTCAGTTTTAGGTTGTGGACATTGACTCTGATTTTTTTCCTGCTTCTCTGCTATAGATTTCCATATCTTTTGCATTCTTGTACGAGTGCTGCCAGACAATAGAGTTGCTAACTGCCTGCTGTCTGCCAGCTTTTCCAATTGTACTTTAATTTCTCCATTGTTTCATTAAACCGAGAATGAAGCACTACGTTTCCAGCGCAAGCAAGCATCCCAGCAGCAGATGGCGGCTTACACTGCGGAAGCCACAGGAAATAGAAGATGAATTAAAAAAAAAAACAACACAGAGAATATATGCATTATGTGATTTAAAGTTTATTTTTATGAAAGAAGGGTGACATTTTATTTAAATTTCAATTACTTTTCTTGACGATTAACTTTGTCACAGTTTGATATCTACTTAGGATATATACTAATAATTACGTATTTTTGAGGTTGCCTTTGCACAAAACCAACCTGCAATGTACTCCCCCACATTTTGGGAGATTGGGAACCTTTGGATACAACACTACTGATAAATGTATCACCTTTAGTTCAAAGTTTTTTTTTTAAATTTTTTAAAGAAGAAAGCAAACGATCTTTATTTCATTATACATACCCAATTCAAGTTCCCACTCCCTCCCCTCCTCCCATTCCCTCTACTTACCCGACCCCCTCCTCACCCCCCATCCACTTCTCAGAGAGGGTAAGGCACATTGCTTTGGGGAAGGTCCAAGACCCTCCTTACTATATCTAGGCTGAGCAAGGTATCCATCCAAAGAGAATGGGTTCCCAAAAAGCCAGTACAAGCAATAGGGATAAATCCTGGTGCCAATTCTAGTGGCCCCTCAGTCTGCCCAGTCACACTACTGTCAGAGGGACTAGTTTTGTCTTATGCTTGTTCCTTGCCAGTCCAACTGGAGTTGGTGTGGTCCCACTAGCTCAGGTAGACTGTTTCAGTGGATGTCCCCACCATGGTCTTGAGCCCTTTGCTCATATTCTCACTCCTCCCACTCTTCAACTGGTTCAAAGTTTAAAATGACCTTTGAAGAGGTTTTACTCTTTCGACTTTTAACGTCTCACATCTGCTAGGCAGAGCAAAAGAAATGTTTTTGTTACCCTCTGAGTTTGCAGAAAGTTAGCACAAAGGATGAGTGTGTTTCAGGGCTGTTTGAAAGCAGGTATTTCATGCTACAACAGTTTGATTTTATTGTTTGTGTCCTAAATGATGTGGCCCCAAGTGGAATTGAATTTATGAGACATAGTAGAAACTGAAGATAGAAGCTGTTAGCAGGCTTACAGCAGTTCTTCTGGATGAAGACAATAGTTCCTGCGAAGGCTTGATGAATGAAAATAGTTTGCCTGCCACTAACATATATGACAATATGGGAAAATAATAGTAGTAAGTTCCTTAGACTGCAATATCAGCATTGCATGTGTGAATGTGTGCATGAAAGCCACGCCAATGCATTGAAATAAGCAGAAGTTAGAACAAATTCAAGATGCTTTTACTGGACTAAATTAGAACAGCTGATAGCAGCACACAGCAGCATTGCCAGTGTAGAGACGTAATAACTCAAGGCATTTCCTTGTTCATGCAGATAATATGAAGTTTTCATCTAAGTGAACTTTCTCTATGCAGAAAATACAGTTTAACCATTTGTGCTGAGGCACAAAAATGTATTTCTACAATAGAAGATGAAAAAAGCCAAAGCACGAATAACGTTCTTTCTACAGGTGGTATGAGAAAATAGTTTTCCAAATGTTTCTGAGATAAATGTTCGAAGAAGTGGCTTTTCATTACCTGGAGGAACATTCACATTTAATAGCCTTCCTCCAGGGATGGACTTTTAAATTAGTGCTATGACTAAGAGAAGCTAAAAAGGAGCTGTCTTATTGTCATCATGGTCAGCACTGGCGAATTTAATTTATAGTTAATTAAAATCTACAGGATTAAAAGCAAGGGAATAACTATGTTTAGAGCCAACATTTTGTTAAAAATGAGTGACTCAGACGTGGGTGCTGTTAGCTTGAGAAGGAGCGGCGGTTTGCATGGGGAATTTCTGAGTAATATTCCCACCATGGTCACATATCCGTTAGACAATCCTGGGCAAAGCCATTAAGCTCCCACTTGGAAAAAAAAAGGAGAATTATTCTCACCTAGAAAAGGAAATTTTATTAAAATACAATGCAAAACTATTTGGGAAAATGCAAAGTACTCAAAGCCCAAGGCATAATTATGATGAAATACCCAATGTCTTCTGAATGCTTTAGTTATGTATGCCTATTAATAATTTTTGAAAGAAGATGACCTGGAATGTGAAAAATGGAAGATGCTGTTTTTTAATTGCATTATTTGGATTTAATTAACCTTTTCCAACATTATAAATATCACTTACATATACACCTGCTCCAAACATATAGCATCAGGTAAAATATCCTGTAGTGATATTTTATTTATGTTTTAACAAATAATGCTTGTCTGAAGATCAGAGTATAGAGCTAAACTACTAGAGGCCAGGGAGTGGTGGCACACACTTTTAATCCCAGGATGTGGAAGGCAGAGACAGAGGGATCTCTGGGCTACATTAAATTGAATCCGTCTAAAAGAGAAACAGGTGATCACAGAACTTGGGATGCCATGGCTTTAATCCCAGCACTGGGGAGGTGGAGACAGGAGTCATATGGCTGGGTGGAGAGAGGAACATAAGGCAGCGGGAAACAGGAGCTCAGTGCAGTCTGAGGTTTGGTGGAGAGAGTTGTAGTCTGAGGAGACAATCTGAGGACAGGATCACCCTTTTGGTCTGAGCATTGGTAGAGGAAAAGGGCTCTCTGGAGACTGGCCGCACTGCTTCTCTGATCCTTCAGCTTTCTCCCCCCAATATCTGACTTCAGGTTTTATTTACTAATAGCAATCAGAATTCATGTTATAATATCCTTTTAGTTGTGGGACTCCCGGTTCTAATAAAGTTTGTTTGAGTGTCCTTGTTTGCTTAGCTGTGAGAGGCGATTTCAGCGTAGAACTTGACATGTCTGGGAAAAGGAAGGACTTATAAATGCAACGATAGTCACATCAATTGTGGAAAATAAGATAGTTTGAACAATTATTACATGTCGGCACGGAATTGTGCATTTAAGTAGCTGCGCCGAATAGGTGCAGATTTCCCAAGTGTAGGTAAGGCTTGGAGTGGCTCAGAACTCATTAAATGTGTAATTTTAATCTAGTTACCTGACTCTAAGAGCGGGTGTGAAGCTTTTGTTTTTATCTGCCTCATTCTGCAGTCTGTCTTTTGTCTTCTACAGAATATTAATAATTTTGTCTTTTTATATATTTCTTTCTTTGCGATACTTCTTAAATATATTTAGAAATAGAAAGGGTATTAATAAATAAACAAATGGAACTAAAATATATTATGGAAATACGAATTAATTTCCAGTTAAGAAGGTGCATCACAGAAATTAGGATATAAGACAGTAAAAATGAGTGAACAGGTTTAAATATACCAGCAAGCTGAATTCTAATAAGCTTAAACCAATCAGTGTGTTTATAGAGAGAAACTTTTTCATATAAAAATAGACTTTTAGTGGCATAATTATTCCACTGAAAACTTAACATTAGATTTCTTCCTGTTGAGAAATGACCTATGTTACATGGAAACATAAGGAAGAAATATTGATGTCGCACCAACTTAACAGGCAAACTTCCGGTCTCCGGGTAAAGGAATGGAAGTTCCGGGAAGGGGAAAAGGAATCCTCTTTTTTCCCTTCTGATTTGATCCAGTGCATAAATTAATTTAGAAAACACAACGCTAATAACTTTTTTAGAATTCTTCTATGAAAAAATTAAAAATAAAAGCCCATAGTTTAGACGCTTTTTTTTTTTTGGGTGAGGCTTTAGGTAAAATCGGTTGCACCGGATCACGTGGTGCTGTCATCTGCTAGGAAACCCTGGGTGTCCTGTGCTTTCTAAATCGTACTTTAGGAACAAAATCTGCACTTGAAGACAGGTAATGTAGCCAGGGACTTTTATTTTATTCAGTTGACACTCTTTTCTTGAGCACCGACATGCATGCTGGGGAGAGGAAGCAGACAAGTCCCAGTGAAGAACATTACTCCTCTCCTCTCCTGTAGGCAGACCATCCATTTATGGGGGTCTTTATTCCATTCATTTGATCCTTTGTTTTATATCAGTAGTTTCAGAATTTATTGCACTCCTTCATTATAAGATTTCTCCCCAATTAATCCTTTTCTCTTTATTTTCATGCTTTTGGATTTTCTTTTTTCTTTTTCCTCCGTGTCCCCTCCCTTTTTTTTTTTTTTTTTTTTTTTTTTTTGGTTTTTCGAGACAGGGTTTCTCTGTGGCTTTGGAGCCTGTCCTGGAACTAGCTCTGTAGACCAGGCTGGTCTCGAACTCACAGAGATCCGCCTGCCTCTGCCTCCCAAGTGCTGGGATTAAAGGCGTGCGCCACCACCGCCCAAAAGGTTATTTGTCCCCTTCCTCTTCCTTCTCATCTTCCTTCTTTTTAATTTTGAGTCAGGGTCTCTTGTAGCCTAGCTGGCTCCAAACTTGCTATAGACAATTCAGGGCTGCGGTTGAACACCTGGTTTTCCTGACCCCACATCCTGAATTTTGGGATTATAAGAATGTACCATAGAGTTGAATCGAGGCATTAGTTTATTTATTTTGGAAATTGCAATACAATTACATAATTTTCACCTTTCCCTTTTATCCTTCCAACAGCTCGCATGTATTCCCATGCTTGTTTCAAATTCATGGTTTCCGATCTCTCTCTCTCTCCCCTCTCTCTCTCTCTCTCTCTCTCTCTCGGAATATATGCATACGTGTGTGTGTGTGTGTGTGTGTGTGTGATTTCAGAGCTGCCCACCTGGTATTGGATAGCCATTGATTAAGCAATTTGTAGGCTTCTGTGGTGAAGACTCTTTTTCTCTCACCTCAGTGTTCCTCATTTACTTGCAGTTCTTGGTCTAGGGTTGGAGTCTCATGAGAAGAGGGAAAGATCATATGAACCAAACATTATTTAATTTTTTTAATTAAAGAGGTAAGTCAATGTAGGTTTGAGCTAAGTGAGGCAGGACATATGTTGGTTAATCTTGGTTGTCAACTTGACACTTGTCAACTTGGAAAGAAGGAACTCTCAATTACAGAATTGTCTCTATTATGTTCACGTATAACATCTCTGTGGGACTTTTTCTCAGGTGTTAAATGATGTAGGAGTGCCCTACCCATTGTAGGCGATGTCATCTGGAGGCCAAGGGTCTGGATTTATATATAGTTCAATAGGAGCCTAGAAGCAGGCCATCAGATAGGATTCTTTTGAGGTTTCTGCTTCTAGCTCCTGCTTTGAGTTACAGACTCAGCTTCCCTTAATAATAAATTATAACTTGCAACCCAAATAAACCCTTTCTTCCCAAAGTTGGTTTGAGGTAGTGTTTTTGTCACAACAGAAAAGTAAGTAGGACAGTAGCTCAATTGGTGGAGTGCTTGTCTACTGTGCATGAAGTCCTAGGTTCTAACCCCAGGATAGCATAACTAGGCATGATGGCATATAGCTACCACTCCAGTACTGGAAAAATGGAGGCAGAAAGTTCAGAAGCTCAAGGCCATCTCCTATTATTTCACTACCTAGGGAATCTTGGACTAGCCTGATCTACACTCACATTTTTCATGAAAATTAAAAAAAAAAAACCCAACAAAAGAAAAATGTCTTGGTTGATACTCAAATGGAGGTGAAAGTTTTTAACCCGACTTTCAAGAATTCAAGACAAACAGGAAATATGCATTGTGGGCTGTGAAGCAGTCACCACTGGGTTTAAACCTCTGTGTGAGTGCAGGCTAGCCCAGAGACAACAGAGGCTAAGATGGTGTGGTTACAAACTAACTCAGAGAAAACAAAAACTGAGCTGGTGTGAGTGCAGGCTAGCCCAGAGACAAAAAGATAATGCACAGGGGCTTCTGCAATCCTGTCCTATAGAGTCAGCTGCAAATAACTACAACAACCTGGTAAGTTGAAGCAATAGAGGAAAATTGATTACTTTAACCCACGGCGCCAAGCAGTAAACAAGGCCCAGGTATTAGAAGAACTGTACTTACGTAAAATATCACTGAGAGTCTAGAAAATTTTCCTTTCTGTACTTCTACTTTTTTCTGCTCATTTGTGTAAACTAGTTTTTTATTAGCTTTCCTGAAGACCAGATTTCTCTGCTAACAGTCTAAATGCTAAGTGGAAGATTGCCCTCCTCAGCTTCCAGGCATAGATGGTATATGATCAGCCTCAGGGGCATTTCCTACCTAAATCTCTGAGGAGTGGAATATATTACTCTAGACTGAAGTAGATACCCAATCTTGATCTAATCAGACAGAAAATGGAATTGGCCTCTATCTCATAATGCTTTACTGAACTGTAGTTTAAGCAGAGAAGAAAGGCAAAAATGAGATCTTTTGAAAAGGATATTATTATGTATGCATTTAGACCAAAATGTAGAATGTCCTTTGGGACAGAGTTCAATCACTCAACAAATTCATTATGCAATGTTGGAATAGGTCATTTCCTAACAGTGCATTATTTTCTTCATGGCGGCTGTGTTCTGGTAGAGCTGTAAATTTGGGGAAGGATGCTAACTATAGCAACAGCTCAAGAAAGTTAGGGGGAGGCGAGGCAACACTGTTAGCTTTATGAGGATCAGATAAGACTCATTTTAAGAACAGTCTTCTACTGCAGCATATTATAAAGCAGAACTTTAAATTGCTATTTTCTTTCTTTTGCCTAGCATGCTAGGAATTTAAAAGAAAGTAATATTTATTAATATTGATAAAATGAAATTCATTAAGCAACAAATATTTGTCCTACTTAAGTAGCTCTTTGAAATTATTAGCTTTCTAGTGTTCTTTCTCTGAGCATGGGGAGTGAAAGAAGATTTATATTCCTGAAGGAATCTCAGGACTATGATGGGAGGGAATATATATCCTAAGCATGAAAAAAAAAATTGCTCCCATCTTTAAGACCAGAAAGAATTCCCTGTGAATTTAGACAAAAGAGCAAGCAGTTGACACGGAATATTTACAGAACTTTGCCATTCCGGTTTTTTTTTCACCCTTCAGCTGGATTTTATGAACCTGGAGTCAGTCTATAGTCCATTAGATCAGTACTGTGCAATAGGATTATGACGTGATTCAGAAATAGGAGATGATAAACTTTAAGATTTGTAGTAGAAAGTTCAAAAGGAAAAGGAAATACAGATAATTTAAGCAACATATTTTACCCTAATATACATTCAAAATTCTAATTGGTAACAAACATAAAAATTATTGAGACATTTTGCATCATTATTTTCATATTAACTACCCCAAACCTGGAATGTATTTTGTGCCTGAAACACATCTCACGTCTTCACATGTACATTTGAGGCACTCAGTAGCCATGGGTGGCAAGTAGCAATCACTGACAGAATAGCCTCAGAGAGTAGCTATTATCATGCATTTTTAATAATAAAATGGAAGTGTGTCAAAAATCTCTCTTTGATGGCCAGCTCAAATCCCACATCTTGAAGGCTGTTTGATATTATCAGCATGAAGTGATATTTTCTTGTACAGTCTCTCATCAAACTTTATCTCCTACTGTGTTCCTTGAGCATGTCTTTTGTTACTATTGATGTTCAAATGCTGACCTCCTCATATTGTTTTCTTGAGGAAACTTTCTTCTATTTAGCGATACAGTCCCAGAATTGTGCCCTGAATAACACAGTAATTTACTTTTCTCCACAGCTTCTGCTTTCAAGACCCCAGGCGACAGCTTAAAAAATGTTGTCATTTGATGCAATTTTGATATGCTACTCTTTGGTCAGTTTATGTGTGATTTTATAGGGGAGCGTAGACTGTGGAAAAGTCACGGGCCAGAGATTCTACACTTTGAATTCTGATTTCATGCCCATTGCAAAAACATGGGACTGGTTGTCATTCTCTATTCCTAGTTCACCACTTGTGAAAGGGTTTTCTATTTGATTGCTTGAGAAAACTCAACAAGATGATGTTCAGTCGATGCTCTGTTCTGCAACGTCTAGGGCAGGACTTTTTTTTTTTTCATTTTCTCACTGTTTTGTATGACCACAAGTCCTGTGTCTATGCACGACCAGAAAAAGAATATTTTAGTGAGTTATCTATCTTCCCAGTACCTGAAAAGAACCTGTTTAGTCTTCTGCTCAGTTCCAGGAGCATGACATTCATCTTAAAAAGCGCACCCTGAGTCTGTCCATTTCTTCCCATCTCCTCTGCAGTTCTCCGTATTTTCTCACCAAGACAACCCAGATGACACATGAACCTCCCTTCCAATGGCTGAGTATCATTAGACTTCCTTGCCATTCATCTAGCATTGGTTTTAACATTTGTCCACTCCCTTTTCAAATACAACCTGAACGATGGTCTCGGAGGCCTCTCCTGGCTGATCTTTATTTAATTTTCCAGTCTACTGAGTTACTATGTAGCAGCTGTTTAAGTCCCTTTGTTCCTCAAATATCCAACCACATCCCCGCTACATGACAAGCACATTCCCTTTGCTTGGGCATTCCACATCCGGATTGGATTAACTATTTTCCTCTCATTGCTCTCTCAGTTCAAATATAATTTTATCTTCCTTGCTGGTTGTCAAATTTAAATAAAATTTCTCTTTCTAGTGCATCTGTGATTTGATTATCTTATTTGTTTATTTACATAGTCATTTGTCAGCAGGCTCCAACGCTGGAAGTAACTTCCCTTCAACCAGAAGCCTTTCTGTTTTACCAAAACAAGTTCATTCCTGAAATCACACCGTCCTTTTGGTAAGTGCTCAATATGTTTTTGCTGGATAACTAAACTCCACATACAAAGTAATTTCCACATATATTTGGGGGTGATTGTGGAAAGCAGATCTTAATTCTGAATGACAATATTGGAGAAGAGTTGAACTTGAGATGAACTTTTGCTAAGCCATAGCATCAGACTCGTGGAAAAGAGGGCAGGACATTTTATATTATTCGCAAGGTCATAAAGTCAGGAGTGAGCATCCTATTTGTCATTTGTAAATGTCATTCAAGACAGAGACATCCTGAATAATAGATCATTCATGAAAAATTGTCCTTTCTAGAATGATTCAATTCATTCCTATATTCAGTGCAGGTATTCAGAGGTAAATACTCAAGAATTTTTAACTGTAAAGAATACTCACTTCTTATCCTGCATATCTGTCCTAAATTTTACATTTTAAGTCAGGTGCCATATGGAATGATCTTTTCATTTGTTACACTGAGACTATTAAAATAATTCATTGTAAGATGGAATATATAACCACACAATGGTGTCTCACTACACGTTCTTTAGAGACTGAAAATTATGTATTCATTATCAAGAAAAGATTAATTTTTAGAAGCATATTGATCTTTAGAATTCAGATGATTGTTATGGATAACATTGTGTTACTAATGGTTATCTGAGTCATTCGCAATCAATCGGATTATTTGTTAAAGTTTAATGAATTGGGCAACACTATCCCAGTCGCTCAGTGGAGTGCACTTGTATAATTGGGATTGTTTCTCTCTTCATATAAAATTTATCATCCCAGGTCTCCAAGCACCCTTTGAAAGTTCAAATGAGGCACGAATTACCCTTCCCTCAATAGGGTTCTGATGTGCCCGCATTCGTTATATGCTCTTTTTGGAGAGGAGAACTCCGTATATTTTTATTCCATTAAAAGGTTATATACAATTTTATGTTTAGAGCATGCGAACTGCTTTTCCTTCTACTTTTCATTAATGCGTTACTGTGACTCACTGTGTCTGAATGTAGCGCTCCATTAAGATAATATCCGTGTGTAACTCTGTGCTACTTTCTGCTGCTTCTGCTCTCATACCTCAGGTTCCCAGCATCCTACTAATTCCTCTAATCTTCCCACGCCAGGCAAACAAGGAGTGTTGTCAGTGACCCCTGTGCATCCGTAAGCACAGAGACGCAGCTAGATTTCATGACTTTCCCCCTCTCAGAAAGAAAGTTGTATTTCCAGAAGATGGATGAGTGTGTCTGCCTAAGAAACCATCTTTTTTGCTCCTACCATGCAACTTAATATTTATCAAAGCAAATAAAGTCTAAATAATTTATAAAATCAATATAATTGGTTTTGGTTTTATTTAGACAAAGAAGCATGGAGGGAAGAAAAAATAAAGAGGGTGATGATTAGCCTCTGGTGAATTAAAAAAAAATTCAGGTTATTAGAATGCATAGGTTATAGAAGTGGAAATATGTAGAGTCAATGGTGATTCTCAGTTTTAATGAGCAATTTAATAACCTGACCAAGGTTATGAGAAAGAGGGGCTTGCTTGAGGTCTGTCGTTTATCATTCTTTGATTCTCTTCACAATATTTGTGGCATCTTCTGTATTTCAGCTGTGAAGTTTAGTAACTCTCTGTTGTTGGTTTTTTACACCTGGTTTTCAGTGACTTGTGTTTGATAATGTCCGCATGTAGCTCTCTCCTTAGGAACATGTATGTATTTGCTGGAAAGCTCTGTGGACCATTGTTCTGACCGTCCATTCCACTGACAAGCCAGAGCCGGCTCTAGCTTCATCTTTGCTGTCTCTTATTAACTTTTTCTTATGGCATCATGTTCTACTCCTTTGTGCTGCTGGGGTTTCCTGGAAAGTCCTCGGAGGTGGGGAATGAATAGCATAATTCAAGTCCAACCACTCTGGATGCTAAAGGAACTAAATGAATATATGATACCTTGTCATAAAAATATTTAGATTATGTCTCTTATGCTTAAATGATGACGTTTAACTTGAAAAGGGATGATAGATCAACCTATTTTGTGCTTAAGTCTCCCCTAAATGTGCTCTCGTTCAAGACTTTTTTTCTTGGGGGGGGGTTTGCTATATGTTAACTACTGCGTGAAAATTAAAAACAGTAGTTACCAAGTTAATTAAAACTTGAAGTCATTGACCTGGGTCTAAATTATTGATTCTGTTATTTACCCATTTAAATGAGATTTGGGTAAAATTACCTAAATTCATTTATTATTTTTCATGGAAATAGTATCCATTGATACTGCCCCTTGTACTGTTTTGTTTTTTGAGACAGGGTTTCTCTGTGTAGCCCTGACTGTCCCGGAATTCACTCTATAGAACAGGTTGACCTCTAACTCACAGAGATCTGTCTTCCCCTGCACCTGCCTCCCGAGTGCTGGAATTAAAGGCATGTGTCAACACTGCCTGGCTTGTTCGTTGAACTGTTGCAAGTGTATAAAAGTTCATGGTGCATCATAATCTTTCCAAGAGTTATTCTTTTTTTTTTTATTGAGAAAAAGAAAAAAGTTTCCACCTCCCCCCAGCCTCCCATTTCCCTCCCCCTCCTCCCAACCTTCTCCCCCTCCCCCCACTCCTCTCACCCTCCCTCTCCAGTCCAAAGAGTAGTCAGGGTTCCCTTCCCTGTGGAAAGTCCAAGGTCCTCCCCCCCTCCGTCCATGTCTAGGAAGGTGAACATCCAAACTGGCTAGGCTCCCACAAAGCCAGAACTTGAAGTAGGATCAAAACCCAGGGCCATTGTCCTTGGCTTCTCATCAGCCCCCATTGTTCGCCATGTTCAGAGAGTCCTGTTTTATCCCATGCTTCTTCCGTCACAGTCCAGCAGGCCTTGGTGAGCTCCCAATAGATCAGCCACACTGTCTCAGTGGTTGGGTGCACCCCTCGTGGTCCTGACTTCCTTGCTCATGTTCTCCCTCCTTCCGCTCCTCATTGGGAACTTGGGAGCTCAGTCCGGTGCTCCTGTGTGGGTCTCTGGGACTATCTCCATCCATCACCTGATGAAGGTTCTATGGTGATATGCAAGATAATCATCAGTATGGCTATAGGATAGAGTCATTTCAGGTTCCCTATCCTCAGCTGCCCAAGGAACTAACTGGGGACCTCGCCTTGGGTTCCTGGGAGCCACTCTAGGTTCAAGTCTCTTGCCAACCCTAAGGTGACGCCCTTAACTAAGAATTGAGCTTCCGTGCTCCCCTATCCAACCTTCCTTTATCCCAGTCCTCCTGTTTCCCTCATCCTCCCCTTCTCACTTTTCTCTCCCCTTCCCCCGATACTCCCATCCCCCCCAAGATCCCAAAATTTCTCCCCGGCAATTTTGTCTACTTCCCTTAGTCAAGAGAATAATTATATGTTTTTCCTTGGGTTCACCTTCTAATTTAGCTTCTTTAGGTTCACCAATTATATACTCCGTGACCATTATTTATGGCTAGAAACCAATTATGAGTGAGTACATCCCATGTTCATCTTTTTGGGTCTGGGATACCTCACTCAGGATAGTGTTTTCTATTTCCATCCATTTGCATGCAAAATTCGAGAAGTCATTGTTTTTTACCGCAGCGTAGTACTCTAATGTGTATATATTCCACACTTTCTTCATCCATTCTTCCATTGAAGGGCATCTAGGTTGTTTCCAGGTTCTGGCTATTACAAATAATGCTGCTATGAACATAGTTGAACAGATGCTTTTGTCATGTGATAGGGCATCTCTTGGGTATATTCCCAAGAGTGGTATTGCTGGGTCCAGGGGTAGGTTGATCCCGAATTTCCTGAGAAACCGAAAGACACTTAAGGTCATGCTCAACCTCCTTAGTGATTAGGGAGATGCAAATCAAAACAACTTTGAGATATCATCTTACACCTGTCAGAATGGCTAAAATCAAAAACACCAATGATATCCTTTGCTGGAGAGGCTGTGGAGGAAGGGGTACCCTCATACATTGCTGGTGGGAATGCAATCTTGTGCAACCACTTTGGAAATCAGTGTTTCGGTTTCTCAGGAAATTCGAGTTATTCTTTTTGTATTTTTTTTTTTTTTTACAGAGAGATCCTTTATTAAGCAGAGAAGAAAAGTTAAAGTGGCTGCTTTCTGACTCAGGCAGAAAAACAGTAGCAAATGACCTTGCAGGTGTAATTTTTTTTTCTGATCAAGCTGCCAACTTTCTTTTTTCTTTTTTTTAAATTATTTATTTATTAAAGATTTCTGTCTCTTCCCCGCTGCCGCCTCCCATTTCCCTCCCCCTCCCCCAATCAAGTCCCCCTTCCTTGTCAGCCCAAAGAGCAATCAGGGTTCCCTGCCCTGTGGGAAGTCCAAAAACCACCCACCTCCATTCCAGGCAGCAGAAACAACACTGGAAGCAAAGGGTTAATAGTAAGCCAGAAATGGTGAGGCCAATGGGCATTCATCACTTAAAAACTCACATTTCATTTCTAGTATGAAAACTGAGTTTTTAGAAGAAATATGGATGTCAATCCTAATCAGAAATGTAAGAATTTTTGTCACACTTTTCTCAGTTATCTTGTGTGATGAATCCCCTAGTCAATCAGGGAGTCTACACTGAATTTTAAAATGTTTAATGTTCAAATAGAACATAACCTTTAAAATAAGCAGATTAACCAGTAGATTATATGAACTAAGGCATATCCCAGGAGGAAACATAAATTCATGTTATTCCTCATAATTGCATTTAAAAATGAAGAAACGAAATGTCATTGAATATATGCATCTGTGTATAAAGGCTGTTTAGGGGTCACTATTCTCTAACAATTTGATTATTTAAAAATCCCAATGGAGGCTATTGATTATTTTTTTTAAAAAAAATGGAACATTTACGAAGACAATTGTACGTGAACGTCTGTTTTTCAGTATCAGCGAAAAACCTGAGAGGAAACATAGCAAAGGCTTGACAACGCCTTCAAGACGCTTTTCTCTGTGCTCGAGTCTGCTGTGAGCCGTGGGGAGATGTTTCTAGTGGATCTCATTGCTGCCATGGCTTTGTTGCTATCACAGATCTTGGAGGTGGGGCATATCAAGTATAGTTTTCATTCTTGCACTCGGCCTGCTTGCGTGCATATTCATATTTGGTCCTGGCAGGATATTTCTGTGAGAAACTCACAAACTATGAAAACTCTTTTCCTTGAGTGGGTTTCAAGGACATGAAGAATGCAGCAAAAAATGGATAAGTTTCAACATCCTGAGGTTTTGTCTTAGTGATGTCTCTTCTGTCCTCTCTCTCTCTCTTTCTCTCTCTCTCTCTCTCTGTGTGTGTGTGTGCACTGAACCTACAGCCATCCATCCATCCAAGAGTTCATGAATAGTTTAATAAAGAAAGGGCAGAGCTATTGAGTAATCCAGGCTCATTAATTGTGTACTCGCCAGGAGGATCTGACTTTAAATCATTAATGCAGGCAACATTTCTCTTGAGAGCCGTCAATGTGATTCTGCCGCATGAAAAAATGGAATAATGATGGATTTGTTTTTCTTTTTTCTTTTCCTTTTTATTGGAACTTCAGAGACACAGGTATTTTATACGCACTCTTAGAAGGGGGGACTAAGTAAAAGGCTGTAAATGTTTTGCGGATGTCATTGTTGCCTTACTGACAAAGAGCTGGCATCTGTAGAAATACTGATTTGCACTTTGATAACACAGGGCATTTTGTAAATTTCAACATGTTTTATGTTAATTAGTAGACAGTTACATGATACAGCAAATTCATAGTTTGTAATAATATGGAACTTTCTTTTTGAAATTTTGAACAGTATAGCTGTGTAGAAAAGTGTTAGCTATTTAAATGATGATAGATTAATTATTTTAACTTGCTTTTCAGAAATAATATGGTATTGACTTAATTCTTTGCATTCTAGGTGGATGTTTCCAATGCTGTTTACGGCACTGGGTATGATATAACGCTCTCTTCGATTTCGGCTACGACATACAGCTCACCCGTGAGCAGAACAGCAGCAACAAATGTGACAAGTAGGTCCATGTTTTCAATTCCTTTTCACAGTGTGTTTACTCATCACAGCTCTGTTGGATAGAGGTGCTCACATGGGCAGCCTCTGCGTTTTCCGTATGAGATCAGTACAGAGTCATTAAAATCAAATGGGAAGTTGAGAAAATGTTTAGAACTTGCCTTCTCTGGGCTCTTTTGTTTCCGTTACTTTCAAAGAGAAAAGGTGTCTTCTATTGTATTTGCCTGTGAAGTGTATCAGAACGACTGTTAACGGACACATTTGAATTATTAGAGCCAAGAAAACAAATTCACCATTCTGGTTAAAAAAAGATTATTCAGTTTGTAGGACTGTTTTTTCTTTTCTTAATTCTTGCAGGTAAACCTTGTATTACCAAATTCTTTCAAAAAAATGACTTGTCAAAAGTATATTTAGCATGCAGTGTTTGGTAGCATTCCATTTTTGACATTTTTACAAAAGAATGTTTGTAGTATTACCTAAAAGAATTTATTTCTTAGCCTTTTTTTTTTAAAGCAAAGCTCTGGGGAGAAGACAGTCATACTGGTTTCGGGGAACTTCAAAAGTTTTATAAATATATTTTTTTTACTCTTTTTGGTGTAAATAGATAATTTAATAATGTATATTTAAAACGATAGAACCAGGGCCTCCAGTCTTCCTTGCTGGGGAAAGAGTTGGATCTGCTGGGATTCTTCTTTCCTGGAACACCCCACCCAACCCAAACGGAAGGATTCTGTCTTATGTTGTTAAATACAAGGAAGTGTGCCCATGGATGCAGACAGCATACACCCGAGCCAGAGCAAAGCCGGACAGTTTGGAGGTTCTGCTCACTAACCTTAACCCTGGAACAACATATGAGATTAAGGTAAATATCGTGTGAGTGGATACTTAGTGTTAAATAGTAAACCCACGAGACAAGTGCAAGAGCTTTTGTCCACCTTGTACATCTGCTGGGCAAATACACGGAGTCACTGAAAAGGTAGTGACTGGCTGGCTACCTGTGCTCAACACCCAAATGCAAATGTAAAACCTGTTGAGGTAATTGTAATCTTTCTTCATCTCTACCTAGATGAATATTTACATATTAATCCGTTTTGAAAAGCTTTAGCTTAATATCTCCTAGGGAAAGCAAATTAAGTTTAAATTAAGTGTTTCAGGCTTCCAAATGAAAATATTATGTTCCACTTGTTTATTATTTTATTTTTTATATTTTGCTGTGCAAGGAAGGAAGGCAAAACCCCATGCCTGTCAGGCAAATGCTCAATCACCAATCCACATGTCCAATCTGAAATACAGTTCTTTCTTTTCAACTAGACTTACGTTTCGTGTTTGTATTTTCTTCTAACCCTGTTGAACTTGAATGTACTTTTGGATGATGGATTGAAAACACTTGAAGATACAGTTTTACTAAAAATAATGAGTTCAATTCTGTTTCACTCAAGAAATTTTATTGAGCTCTCACTTTTGCGTTTCTAAAATTGTCGGATACTTTGCAACATTAAAGCTTCGTGATTTAATGTTTTATTTGAATACTAAATAAGTATGAGCTTACACAAAGCAGTACTATATTACATTAAATAGAAATGTTTGCAATTAGGGATCGCTGTGGCATTTGTGGATGAGAAAGTAACGAACAAAGGCATCTGCTTGGCTCCTTGCTATTTTAAACTTAATATACACACCTTGTCTTCTTTTTGAACACATTAATATTTAATATTTATTTATTGTGTTGTATGGGGTGTGTGTTCCAGGGGATGTGCATGTCATGGTACAAGTGAACCATGTGTTGAGGACAAGGGACAATTGGCGAGAGTTGGTTCTTTCCTTCTACCTCTGGATCCTTGAGCTCTGACACAGGTTGCAAGGCTTGGTGGCAAAAATCCTTACCTTCTGAGCCACCTCACCATCCCTGACATGCTTCTCTTCTTGGGGTTGCAAAGAAAAATGAGTACAGAAAAGAAAACTGTGTAAGAATTGAGCGTGTGGCCTTACAAGCTGTGGCAGCCTTCCTTGATGATAAAACACAACAGAAAAGATGCTGTAAGAAAGGTTTTTGACATCTGAAAGTTGCAAAATGTATTTTTGAGAAACATATGCATATTTAGGTTAATGAGCACACACCACATACACTTCTGAGTGTAATCAGTAAATAATAACTTTAACGGCATGTAAGAAATCATTGTTGAGGGCAAGATGGTTTGCCCAGGCTAGTTCTGCTTAGATCTATTTTTATGACTTTGTACTTGATTTCTCTGAATTCTCTCATTTCAGTCTGATTAAGAAGCCAGTAGTCTATGTTTCATCTCACACTTCATAAATCACTGTTGTGACATTTGCTCTCTTCAATTAAATGCTAGCCACTGATAAATTCCAAAGGGAATTTGGCATGGTACATTTGATATCTTCAGTATAAGTAACACCTATGGGGAAAAAGTCTGTAAAGTGGTCTCTGTATATTATTTCAGTGAGTCTCAGAAAGACCCAGTGACATAGGTAAATTATTATGCCCAGTTAACTATGGGAAAAACATATGTCTCTAAAAGAGTTAAGCAAATTACCTAAAGTTCCCCATCTGGCAAGCGGAAGAACTACATAACAAGATTGCCCACTTCCACTCATGGCTTAGGAGTCTTGCTGCCATTTCCAGTGTCTTTTCTGGTCTATTTCACTAAATCATGCAAGCAAAAAATAGTTTGGGTCCCTGTTAAATTTTGACTTTGTACTCTATGTTGTTAATTAAGCTGACTTATTTATTTATTTATTTTTTGCTGATACCTTTCAGTGAGTACTCTTATGCCTCATTGTACAGTGTGAGCCTTAATGTCAGATGTCATATGGGTAGTCCGTCTTATATATGTATATGTAGTGGGTAAAGATTGAGCTTTGGAAAAAATATTTCAACTGGGTTCATGTTCTACCATTATGCCTTTTATGAACACAGCTAAGCCTTCCGAATTCTCCCTCATCCACTTCTTTTCATGTGAAGCATGTTGGCCAGACTAGTTCTTCGTTTGGATATATGAACCCTCCCCCACCCCACGCTTCCCACCCATGTCGCTTTTTATTTTGGGAATATGGTTAAGAATTCCTTTAGAGCTTACCTTGTGGGGAAGTGAACGCTGTATCACTTCAGAATCTGTGTATTTGGGAAGAATCTGAATCTCAAACCCTTGATCTGTTTCAGGTTGCTGCCGAAAACAGTGCTGGCATCGGAGTGTTTAGTGACCCATTTCTTTTCCAAACTGCAGAAAGTGGTAATTTTACTAAATTATTAATTCTAAATTAATTTAATCATGAGTTCTTATCATTTAAAAAATGGAATGCAATGAAAATATTATGCAACATGTCCCTATCAGGCCAAGCCAGTTTCTTTATTCATTAACCAATAAAAGCAACATATATGCAGAAGGACTTCCTACGTCAATGTATGACTTTGCTCCATATATAATCTACAATTGGGATGCTAGAGCATACAATCAAGAAGCAGAATCTTTAGAGAAGGACACTTCAACCACAGAGAGGACAATTAATTTTTAAACACAATGAAACCTCAAAAAAGTACACCAGAAATATTTCACTGAAGCAAAATAATGTTAAAACAAGTTAATATAAACATCCTCCTTCAGGGAAGATTTTTTTTTCGTTTTTGTTTTTTGTTGTTTTTTTAAACCAGATTTGGCAGATTGGTATTTGATTAATGTTTATTACTTACATTTCGGAAACAAAGTTTCAGATCTTAATAAAGGTGCAGTTAGCTACCTTACAAATTCCACTTTTTTGCATTTGCTCATTTCTTTTAAGGCCCAGTTGGAAATATTTCAGTTTGTGTGCAATCTTTTATTAACATATAAATATTTCAAGAATATTCAGGAAATACATAACTACAATGAGAAAATTTTAACGATTAATATTCACGAAAAACCTTAATATTACAGTTGCACAATATAATGCCTTTAACAATCTCTGCTTCTTTGTTTTATTGTATTTAGTATATCTCTAAAAATTGAACATTAAATGCTTAACAAACTTCTTAAATTTCAACTCCATTTCATTAATTCTCCTTAAGGAGCTTTCTACTTATTATTTTATCTCTTAGAAATTATTCTCAATAACTGGTAATTTATTTTTGTCATTAAAATACAGTCAGCTTAGAATTTCTTCATTCTATTTGTCTAACTTGTTTTGAATTTCAGGACCCAACTTCTTGCATGATTTACTCAGCCTTCTTTTACAAATCAGATTTTGGCATTTTTTGATACAGTGAAAACCTAAACCTTAGCATTTGGCAGTCACCATTATTATTAGATAGAGTCTTACCCCAAGCATTTTTGTTTTATTCTATAATTTGAAAGACCTTGATTATTTATTTACATACAAACTAATGTGCACAGTTTCTTTTCTCTCTGATATCATATACCTGTCACAGAAACTAAGTATTCAGATTATCATTATAGATAATTAATAATTGATAGTAAGACATTTGGAGGAAAGGTTGATTTTGAGGGTATATTAAACTCAAAAGAAAAAATCATCAACTATTATTTGGATAGCTATTCATTTAACATTAGACACTAAATATTTACGAACTTTTTAGATATGAATTTTGTGCATTTTGGCTACTTCTACATTACCTATATAATTTCAAAATATTTAAGTAAGTAAAATTTCAGCCCATACTTGTATATTCACAAAGAGCTATTGATTGAATAGTTTGCAAGTGTATGTGAAATGCTTCATTGAATCAATGGATGTGCTAGACCAATAATTCTGAAATATGCAAATATGGCTCAAATTCATTTTGTAAAAAATTTTAAGGTTAAACATATAAATATATATTTAGGTAGAAAGATGATGTTTTTCAAGGTGTTACGTATTTAGCTCAAATTAAAGAGCATTTTAAGTTTTCCAATAGTTTCCCCTCTTCTCTTACCCCTGTGCTATCCCCAGCTCCGGGTAAAGTGGTCAACCTCACAGTTGAAGCCCTCAACTATTCTGCAGTAAACTTGATTTGGTATTTACCTCGGCAACCAAATGGAAAAATCACCAGCTTCAAGATCAGTGTCAAACATGCCAGAAGCGGCATAGTGGTGAAGGATGTCTCCATCAAAGTGGAGGATATTTTGACTGGGAAATTGCCAGAATGTAATGTAAGTGTTCCTGCAGCATGTTTTCTCACATCAAAATTTTTATTAAGCTTACATCTTTAAGCTTTCATATTTTGCAAAATTATACTCTTAGGCCATAAGTGTCATGTTATGTGACACTGACTCTATTTTAGGGGTGTGCATTAAAGATTGGAAGATAACATCTACAAGGCAGATCTTAAAAGACTTCATTAACGGGACATAATTTGGTTCAGTAGTGTGTTGTAAGAGGCTGCTTGTTTGTTCCTGGCTGCTCAGACCTGAAATAATTACTCAGAAACTATATTAATTAAATCACTATTTGGCCTATTAGCTCTAGTTTCTTGTTAGCTAGCTCTTACATTAATCCATTTCCATTATTTTATATTTTACCATGAGGCTCTTAGCCTACAGGCAAGTTTCCATCCGGCAGCTCACGCCTTTCCACTATGTGGCTAAATGGCATTTCTCGACTCCTCCTTCTTTCTCCCAGCATTCAGTTTAGTTTTCCCCACCTAGGTCTACTCTGCCCTATCACAGACCAAGGCAGATTCTTTATTCATTAACCAACAAAAGCAACACATATACAGAAGGACTGCCCACACCAGTAGTGGAGAAAGGACAGATGGAGACAGGGTGTGTTGGTGGGCTGGGTGTTCCAATTGAGGTATGACAGTGTAGTTTCTACTGGAGTAGAGCCCATAAGTCCATGTGTCATAGGAGAAGGTACCTGTAGGGGAAGATAGTCAATGTTAGATTAAACTGGTGGGATGTTTAATTTGGTGGCAAATCTTTGTGAAAATATTGCCATTTTTCATCGATGCAAAATCTATGGAAATACTAAAGTAATGCTTTTTCTGAAATTATCTTTGGTATTTTTTATTGTGCTACCACTGATGGAAAAACAGCCAAGCAATAGTTACTTTTAAAAAAATAATTTAGTGAAGTTTCAAAATCTTTTGTTTCAAATTCCAATCTATTTTGAATACACACAATGTGTGAATTCTAATATCTGAAAACATAACTTTTTATTGTTGTTTTTTTATCATTTGAATACTTATGATTTAAAAACTGGTTGGAATAGATAAGAATGGAGATTAAAATTTTCTTAGGTCTTTTGGTCTATTGACTTAGTATGAAATTTAAAAATTCTTAATGATAATTTAGCTGCTTCTTTACCTTCATTTTATGCTACTTTAAATTCTACAGAGGATTTAGAGATGGATATAATACAATGGATATGATAGATACATTCTGTTCTAATATTATAGACATCAGTGACCATAATTAAAATCTAGCGATTTTTTTCTGAAACTCAATTTGTTAAATTTCTCACACACATTGAGAAATGATATTTATAGTACAAAGAAAAAACTAAATGGGTGATGCTCCTTATGTTTACCTAGACTTATCCTGTGGTTATTCCTCCTGCTGTTTCCTTTACTCACTAGGAGAACAGCGAGTCTTTTCTGTGGAGTACCACCAGCCCGTCTCCGACCCTCGGTAGAGTTACACCTCCCCTTCGTACTACGCATCCATCCAGCACATTGGCCCGGAGTAAGATCAGCTCTGTGTGGAAAGAGCCTGTTAGTTTTGTGGTGACGCACCTGCGACCGTATACGACATATCTCTTTGAAGTTTCAGCTGTTACAACAGAAGCAGGGTATATTGATAGTACCATTGTTAGGACACCAGAATCAGGTACGATTTAATTTTGTTAGAAAAAGAGAAAATGACTTAAAGTTATATATAGTATTAATCTTTCATTCTGTCCATAGATTTTTTTTTTTACTGTTAATCTTACTTTCTTTAAGGAACTCTTTCTCCCATATTAGATAATAGGCATCCACTGGGAATGTCTTCAGTGCTAAACAATGAGGACTACTGAGAAGTCAAGAACAATGGCACTGGGTTTTGATCCTACTGCATGTACTGGCTTTGTGGGAGCCTAGGTTGTTTGGATGCTCACCTTACTAGACCTGGAAGGAGGTGGGAGGTCCTTGGACTTCCCACAGGGCAGGGAACCCTGACTGCTCTTTGGTCTGATGAGGGAGGGGGAGGGAAATGGGAGGCGGTGGCGGGGAGGAGGCAGAAATCTTAAATAAATAAATAAATAAATAAATAAATAAATAAATAAATACCCAATATCTAAAACGAAAAGAGGTTTGAAAGAGGGAATTCTTTAGTAGTGTTAATGACAACTATCAATCTATGCCCTCTGTAATTCTTCCTAATTGTCTTTACTCTTCCAACGCATCTTAGTTATCTGTAGTCTTCCCACTGGTACATTATTACCAGATGTACAAGACACTATCTGAAACAGCAGAGCTAATCTTGATCAACATTTCAGTGTCAAATTATAACAGAGGTTGAATATATAACCGCACATATCTTTATGCACAGCATTTTTCTTGATTGAAAAATAGAGGCAGTAATTAGGCCCTTCTCTGTGTTGGGACTTTGGGGCTAAGTTAGACATCATTAACACTATTCATTTTGCAAAGTCATATTTATAGGTATGTTTTATTTATGTGTGTATTTATGTGGATACTGATACAGTATCATAACAAATAGTGTAGATATTATGAACATAATATGTACCTGATATTAACACAAAATATATATTACACATCTTAACACCAAATAGATGTCTGATAAGTATATTGTAATATAGCATCAGGCATCAGATATGATTAGTAGTTTTGAGGATACCGGAAATTATTGGTAAGGCAATTTTTTCTTTTGGTTCAAAGGCATGTATGTTGGGTCCTATTATTTTCCTTCACCTGTTACTTTGAAATTATTATAGTCTCTATTTAAATAGCTATATTTGAATCACGAAAATCATATAAAATGAAATTTATTGGACAAGAATTTTGAGTAAATACTCAGACTTGTTCATTAGAACAAAGATATATTCTGATGTGAAAAATAAAGGTCATTGTGCCTATGTTTGAGGGTTTTTTTCCCCTTAACTTTTCTATTCTATCTGTATGTCCACGAGAAAGAGTTTCTCAAGCCAAATTTCCACATTGGTTGGAAGCATTTGTGTGTGTGTGTGTGTGTGAATGTGTGTGTGAGCAAGAGAGAGACAGAGACAGAGAGAGATATTAATGGTTAATGTATGTATTATATATGTTATATATGGCTATGTATAACTAATATGCATGTGATTATACTGGGAGGATATGACATTGGAAGGATTAGTTTACAGTAATTTTAAGAATGAAGTACATTGCATCATCATATACATTTATTTAGAAAACTTGTGAGAAGAGGTTAATCTAATCATTTCATGGGTCTTACTCAAATTCTTCATTTCTAGGCTTTTGTAATTTTTTTCAAGTTTAACATACTTTGCTTTTAGTGTGTTTTTTAATACTTTGTATTGCACTATTTGTTTTTAACAGGGCATCTCTTTATCTTAAAAAAATATATATATAGTATATTTATTTTCTTTTTGTTAATTTCAGTGCCTGAAGGACCACCACAAAACTGTATAACAGGCAATGTCACAGGAAAGGCCTTTTCCATTTCATGGGACCCACCAACTATTGTAACAGGGAAGTTTAGCTACCGAGTTGAATTATATGGACCAACAGGTATGACTTAGTCCATTTTGCCTTTACATTTTAAAATAAAACCTATAAAACAATGGATCATTTCTATTTTAAAAAAAAAACACAAATTCTTGAAAGGACTCTAAATTGAGGTAAATAACTGAAAATTAATGAGGAAATCAAGTCCTTTAGATCTTCTGTTTAAAACCACAATTGCATGAAAGGAAGCTAAAGTGCTGTTCATGTTCTCAACGGGGAAGAAAGAACTAGAGAAGGACTCTCAGGAAAATTTTAGACATGACCTACACCTTCAAGCATTTGATCCAGATCTTGACTTATATTTAAAAGAACATTAATTTTAGACTATGACTAATCAGGTTTCCATGTATAACAGGCATTCACTTCTAATCACCAGAGCTCTCTGGATATTCTACAGGGAATTCCTGTATTCTGTGCAGTGTTATTGTGACCCTAAATCCGCTGTGAAAAGGTTTTCAAAGTGATATTGGTGATTTTAAGTGGCAACAAATTCTCCACCTTTAAACAAGTGGGACTTGAGTATTATCTTGTCAGAGGAACTAGAGGAATTCAGATATACTACAGGCAGTAAATTAAACATTAATTTTTACGGCATATGTGATCTCGTAGTTTTTGTGAAAGTTTAATTCTGGCAGTGATCAAATAACATAAACTCTCACACTGCTGTTTATTTGAGGCACTAACAAAAAAGCCTTAAAGTTGCAAATTCTTTCCTTGTGCAATGTCTGTGGTAGGCAATGTGTGAGTAGACTTATTTCTAAGTAACTTCATTTCCTATAATTGACCCCAGTGTGCTCACATGTGCATGTGTGTGTGCCCCCCCCCCCCACAGAGTCCATAGGTACCCACTCACACATATATTTTCTATTTGGTATTTTTTCAGCTCTTGAATGGCATATACATTCTTTTAATCTGAAGTTTGAATGTTGAAAAATTCAAAGGAGGAGGAAGTAGGCATGAGAATAAGCAGAGTTGACAAATTTAGTTTTATTGGGAATAAATATTGTTGGGTTGTTAAAAATGAGAAACAAAAGGAAAATTGACATAAGAGAGCTGAGAGCTGAGAATTAAGGTGTTTCTGATGGTAGAGGTAAGATCTCCTTAAATACAGGGATTGAACTAAGATACAAATATGGCTTGTCTATAGAAGTGGATCGTAACATTCCTAAAACTGCAATCTTTTAAAAGAGTTCCTCAAGTTGTGATGACAATTAGTTTCTTTGCTACTTTCTAATTGCACTTTTGCTACTGTTATGAATCATAATGTAAATATTTTTGGAGATTAAAAATACTTGCCAAAGGTGATGTTGACCCACAGGTTGAGAACCATTGGTTTATAGTAAGGCAGAGTATGGTGGGAGGAAAAAGGTTGCTGGTGGGATTGTGCAGACATTTTCTTATTGATTTAAATATTTCAATGTAATTGGAACAAGACCACTACCTGAGACTGAAGAGGAGACAGGAGGTTTTGGAGGTCTGAAGAAAAAGCATAAAACAGTCATTGAGAAGGCAAGACCATTTGCCTATGGAAGTTGAGAAAATGCAAGGCACCATTTTAGGAATTATCTGGAACATGGTCAAGGTCCACATCATGGAAGTTGGAATGGGTTTGTGCTTTTCTCTCCCTTCTTCAGCAAGAGCAACTGAAGAGCACTGAAGTTTTATGTGAGGCAATTGTTAATGACAATGATATTGAGTGGAGTGGGCATCAGGGATGAGGGTCCAAATGAAGTAATAGCATAGCCAATGTAAGATTCTTGAATGGGAGGATTAGTGAAATTAATGTTTCCTCATTAATTTAATGAATAAGTGGAGTTCAGGTAGAATAATATGGCAGGATATAATTGCATGAAAATGAGATAATACATCTTTTGTAGGTACTGATGATGTGTATGATCAGAAAATTACTTAAGAAGGCTTTATAATTTAATGCTTATCTCTCAGGATAATAAAATCAGTACACACTGAAATGGTAGTGTAGAGTTATACACCATGAGCAGAATGAAAGGGAATGGCCCAAGCTAATGGATATCATGTTGACATGGGTTTGAGAACTGTGGACTTCCTATAAAGAGGCAGGGCAGTAGTGCTCTTTGACCCTCCTGTTTCTCCTCCAAGCTCTGAGATCTTGAATTATATCACATGCCATCATGTTCACCATCATTATATGCTGGGAACCTAACCCGGAGCTTTGAGTGTCTTAGGCAAACAGTATTCTAAATGAACTATGTTTCTAGATTTTGTTTTCCACTTAAGTATATTAAAAAGGAAAACAAACTCAACAGAACTCTTTAACATAAGAAAATTATGTTAAGAACTGGAATATCTTATGTTGCTTCTACTGTTCAAATTTGCATCGAACTAAACCAAATATCTAAAATATATTCACTCATAATAATAAGATTTTAGTTTAGTAGTCTGGTTATTGTCCTTGCTTTTACATATTATATGAAATGATTACATATTTATAAAAATAACCCATCGGTCTGGTCTGCTTTGTGCAGGGCGGATTTTGGATAATAGCACGAAAGACCTCAGATTTGCCTTTACGCACCTGACACCATTTACAATGTATGATGTCTATGTTGCTGCAGAAACCAGTGCAGGGGTGGGACCCAAGTCAAATCTTTCAGTATTTACCCCTCCAGATGGTAAGAACTTTCTCTCATGCAGAGTTAATGCAATCATTTTTCAAATGCTTGTGAATTTTATTGAACTGGTAAAGCAATTTTAGAAGGAATTTGGTGTACATCTACTTAAATCCCATAATTTTCCTTGTTAAATTGCTGCCTACTCTGTTGTGAATCTGTGTTCTCTAGAATACTAAACCTTCAGCATGCTTCATAGAGAAAAAGACCCAGCAGCAAGTACTGGAGAAGACTGTGTGCACTTAATGTGACAAGGAGTCAAAATGGCTTTTTACAAACACCAAGAAGTCATAAATTAATCTGACATTTTTAATATTGCTTAATGACAGTATTAGGCAGACATAGAATGTGTTTTCTCACCAAAGTCATTTCTGAAAATCACTATATTCCTATCACCCAGAACAAAGTATTTTCATAATCAAAGAGTTTTCTGAACTAGTAAGGATTCCCAGTGGGAACAAAATACAGAGATTTCAGAGTTTACAGAAATTATGAGAATAATGTATCTCAAGAAATTTTCATATGTGTGCTTATTAAGCATCAATATTTTTGGTGAAATCTATTGTTCAAGTATTATTTTTATATTGTTATAAAGAACCATTTTGATAGTTCATTCTCAACTTGCTCAGTGGCTTCCTTTCTGCTTAGATACAATAATTGGCATGAAGGCAATTGTGGTTTAGAATAAACTAACACTTGAGAAAGTCTGCAGTTTATTTGTATGGTAGCTAACATACTGTAACTGGTAATACACACACACACACACACACAAATACACACACACTCCTACACAGTTGAACTCTGCACGTCTTCACTGTTCTTGCTCATGGTTTTGACCATTAGAGGGCAGCAAGTGTCAGGAAATTCTAACCATCTCTCTCTTTTTAAAGAAAAAAAAATTAACCTAATACTATTTGTTTGTTGAATAATGTAGAAGAATATAGTATTTATTGACTTAAGATTAAAATCTATGTGTATGTTATACATTTGTATAGGTGAATATGAAGATTAAAATGGGAATGTATAGTCATGAGGAAAAAGGTTTCATTTGTTGATGTTGAGACTTTAAGGTTTTGCCCCATCCAAAGAGGCTTCGCTTAGTATGATTTTCCTAAAGTTCTCTCTAATTCAATCCAAACAGGGCTCTCGAGCATTTCTCAGAAAGTCAAGAGGATTTTGGGTTGGTTATGAAACACAGTGGAGATTTTTCTCAAATTTATTTAACCCACTAATTTTTTCTTTCATTAAACATTTAGTGTGTGTGTGTGTGTGTGTGTGTGTGTGTGTGTGTGTGTGTGTGCATATCTCTATGCCAAGGGGTATGTGGGGAGATGATCAGGGAACAGCTTTCTGGGGTGAACTCTGGCTCTTTCTTTTTACCTTTTGTGTCCAGGATCAAACCTGGGTGATGCTGTTTATCTGCTAGTGCTCAGTGGTAGAGTTCATATTTAGCATGTGTTAGGAACGTAGGTTCAATCTTCAAAATGGAAATAATCAAAACAAGACAAATTTTAAAACCCAACAAAATTATGATTTTTATCATCAATCTTGATCTCCAGCATTTGACCAAGATAAGGAATTATTTGGCCAAGATAATACGTTGCCACAGACAAGTCTACCTTGCCTGAATCTGATGTCACTTAAAATTTCATTCCCTCTATTTGTACGTGTTTTCTTTTCAAAATGCACAGAATCCTAAGGACCCTCATCCAGAATTTTCACATGGACCATGTTTCACACTGAATTATCTTGAACGGACGACTCTTTTGTTGAATATGAAAAGCAGTTGGTCCTGAATTTCATCTTACCATATCCAATAGCTTCCTATCTTAGAGACTGCATCCGGGAGACACTTAGGGGTTCTCCACTGGCTACAGCAATACCTAGGAAGGCTGGAAAGGCGTGGATCTTACCTGTCCAAGCCTGCCTTCCTTTTCGGGGATCCATGACCATTCAGCTTCAGGAAGTTTTCGTGGGCTTTAGCAACTGTAAAATGTTTTCGGTTACTGACGTTAGTTAATCCTCCTCACAATAATGAAATTGTGCCATAAAAGAATTCTGAAGCTACATGAGGCGACCTAATAACTCACTGCACTAGCTACAGTCAAGAAAATTAAGATCTGAATCTTATTCTGTACCATTTACCGTTATAACAAAGTTTGTTGTATTTTAATTAACATTATTTATTCACTTCCCCATATCTTAAAGTACTCAAATTTCTGCTTTAATTAGAATAATTAGAACTAGCTTACTTCTCCTAAATTGGGTTCTGACCAGTGTCCAGAAATTCATAGGCAAATGCTGAGTTGACTTCTTATAGAGAATGGTGTGTGCTATCACATTCCAGGATGACCAAGTTCATTAACACCAAGACACTTAAGATCCCTAGTCTATTTGGTTATCAGAGAAAGGATGCTACTTCTATAGTAGCTCTCCAGGATCTTTTTTTTAATGATTTTATGCACACATCACTTACTATTTTACTGAGCACATATCTACTTAGGCATGAAGAGAGATGACAGAGGAAGGAATGATAATTTAATAATGCCCAATGTTCCAAATATCACATAATTGTTGGAAAACAACAGAATCCCATCACTTCGTGTTTTTCATGAATCTCTTTAGATTTTAGTTTTAGTGTTTCTTCATAGTCTTTGAATAGAAGTTTAATCTAGCTGAATTAAATTATGGAGAAAGGTTACTTTCATGTATTTCCTTTGCTTCAACATCATTGCCCCATTTCGTTTTTTCTAATAGAAGAAAACAGCTTTCCATCTAAAAGATTTGAAATTTACCAGAATTGATGTGCATTAGTTTTGTTTCTGTTCTACTTCTCATTTTTCATAAACCTTCCAAATGTGTTGTGTTGAGAACAACTCATTCTCTGTGGCTAATACCTTCAGAATTGATTCTGCACTGTGAATAATTGCCCTGTGTGCTTGGTTTTCTTTAATTTTATATCGATATTAAAGGGATCAACCTAATCCATGCTTCTCTGGTTTCTCCATAAGAGCATGTGGGATACCAGATAAGTGTCTTTCTAAAGAGAAAACAGGACTGTCTGTTCCACTTCCTTCATCAACTAAGTTTTTTATGGTCAGTACAACGAATGTAGCTTCTTAGTCTTTACTTGAATTACAATCGCTGGCATT
>JABTXL010005037.1:17838143-17890643 GCA_025134845.1 Neodon shergylaensis | reverse complement strand
TAGATACGGCCTTGTTGGAGGAAGCATGTCACTAAAGAGGTTGGCTTTGAGATCTAATACTTGCCAAAGCCACATCCAGTAAGACAGACCACTTACGGTTGCCCCTGAGTCAAGATATAAGACCCTTAACTACTTCTCCAGCACCATGTCTGCCTGCATGCCACCATGTTGTACTTTGATGATAATGGGCTAAACTTTTGAAAATGTAAGCCACCCATATTTTCCCTTTATAAGAGTTGTTGTGGTCATGGTGTCTATTCACAGCAATAGAAACCCTAGCTAAGATGATCTGTCTCTTTTCTTCATCACTGGAAACATTGATGCATGTCATCATGCTCAGCTTTTTATATTGGTTCTGATCATATGAACCTTGGCCCTTAGACTTCCCAGACTTTACCAACTGAGTCTTCTTGCCAACTCATGCTTCCCTCTTTCTAAATTTTCCCTCACATATCTTACAGGGGTAGGAGTAAAACACAACAGGTAAAAAAAAATCCATGGATTAACATACACATTGATTATCTTGTTTTCTTGTTTGGGTTATCTCTCACTTTACCTACTTTCCCCACTCACCTCCACTCTCAAGAGCACTTTAAATCTTGGGAATCTCTTTAGGAGTCACATGTGACCTCAGTGTTAAATACAGGTGTTGAATATCTATCTTTAACCATTATTGGATATTAATACATTTCCTGAAAGAATATATTTCCATTCCTAAATTCATCCTTCTAGTCCTTACTATATAGCTTTTAAACCACTTGTTCTGTATTTCTTCATCTACTTTTATACAACCTTTTTTTTTTTTTACAAGGTTTTGGATTTAAATAATTAAAGAAAACAGCAAAGCGAACAGATGTTCTTATTATTTTCTAACATCTTTATAGAGATATTTCTGAGAGCTCTTTTTTCACCAGCACTCTTAAATCTCAGCACTTCATCTTGCAGTTGATTGTTTGATATCAGATCTCTAAGTTACAGGTTTGTACCAACATTGAACCCTGAATTTAGCCCCTTCCTTGTCCGGCTGGAGTTGGTGAGCTCCCATTGGCACAGGTAAACTGTTTCAGTGGGTGTCCCCATTATGCTATTTAATCTTTGCTCATATTCTCAGTCCTCCTACTCTTTAACTGGACTTTGGGAGTTTAGCCCAGTGCTCCGCTGCCAAACTCTGCCTCTGTTTCCATCAGTTGCTGGATGAAGGTTTTATGATGACATTTAAGATATTTATCAATCTAGTCAGGTGGCAGTGTCACATATGTCTTTAATCCCAGCACTCAGGAGGCATAAGCAAGCAGATCTTTGAGTTTGAGGCCAGCCTGGTCTACAAGAGTTAGTTCCAAAACAGGCTCCAAAGCTATAGAGAAACCCTTTCTCTAAACAGCCTCCACCTCGATGCTCCTAGTTTTGTTAGGCAATCTTGTCTATATCCTTTTTCCATGTGTATCTGTATATGTTTTTCTTAGGGTTCAGCTTCTTTCTTAGCTTCTTTAGGGTCATGGACTACAGGCTCATTATCCTTTGCTTTACAGCTAGTATCCACTTATTAGTGAGTACATATCATGTTCATCTTTATAGGTATGGGTTACCAAATGAGATTCTTTGATTCTTCAGCTGTTTGGCGCTGAAATATTTGCTTGACAATGTTTACTAATGCTCCCTGCTCCCTGCTCTCCTTTTAGACTTGTCATATTTCTGATAGTGACCTTTGGGGATTTGAAACCATGAAAATACAATCTAACCTACTCTGCGATCAATGGTCTTATTAACTTGATCACATGACCATAGAAGGGAGCTGAAATTTCATTAGAGTGACCAAGTGACATCTCATGGGCACAAGCGTTCAGCGTTTTATTTGACATATGGTATCTTAAGATGTTGTTCTGAATATTAATATGATAATACATGAGGCTTTAACTTTTTATTGTGGATGGAAAGCTTTCTTATGCAATAGCTTCCCTTTCTCATTAGTTCTGGTTTCCAGATCATTTCTACTGAGTCCCTCTCCTGAGTGTATTTTGTAGTGTGACAGTGATCCTTTCCCCTAACTCAGCATAGTGTTCTATAGTGAGTTAAGCTAGATCCATGCCGAGCAGAACTAATTTCTCCATTAGTGTGAATTTCTCCTATTAAAAGAAAGATTAAAATTAAATTTTTGTAAACTTTATTCTTTTGGGACTAAAGCCTGAAGATCATTGTTGTCATCCCTCTATGAAATGATATCTAATTGCAAATCATAATTTGATATTGCCAGAGGCAATTTTATCTAATAGTCATCAACTTGGCTGATAGCATCATAGACTTCAGAGATCAATATTGATGGTTTTTTCACCCTACACCTTTCTCAAGTACATCAATGTCTTTGCCTGGTGAACCAGAGGAAAGAGCCTGGTTAGTCAATCCAGAGGAGGCTGAGTAGGTAGGAATGCCTTAGCGAGAGTATATTGAACACAGATGGAGCAAAACCTGACTAAAGCCTGAAACATTTGCTCACCCAGGTAATGCCCAGAGTCAGCATCCCTTAGGATGCTTTCAAACATGTTAACTATAAACTTTCCTTTTACTTTTTGCTTTTGAGAGCAATACAAATGATATATTGAAATAGGAGTATCTTTTAAGAAAAAGTCAGACATCCCACGAATTCAATTAAGCAGAACTCCACTGAGTCTGAGCTGATAGAAATCCCACTTGTTGCAATGAAGGTTACTACATGTAAAATCAAGTTGGTTTATTCAGGTGGATTAGGAATTTGACTCTGCAGACTTCTAGCTCTTTCACATAAATTCCAAGGATTCCTCTGTAACATATGCTAGGACTTTCATGTTGATGAATTGTGACATTCCCTAATTCAGTGGTTTTCAATTAGGAGCAACTTTGCTTTTTTTTTTTAATGTAGGGTAACCTCTAAAGACATTGTCTTTATGACAACTGGAGATATACTTTTAAGGGATATGGGCCAGGGATGCTACTACACATCCTGTAGTGCTCAGGATGGTAAGACCAGTTACAAATTTACTTAATGTGGAAAGTCAACAAGTCAATAGCTATATTGTCCAGTCATTTGCACTCAGTAGGTGTCAAAATTGTCAGCATTGCAGTGGGCTTTCCTTATCCAGTCTAGTTCCTTTAGTTCTACCTCTTTCCCTCTGCCTCTTGACATTCTTTTTAAAGTTTAAACCCATATAGTCATATTTTGCTATTAAAATCCACTCTTTTCTCACTGGAAAAGCCTAACAACTAACCTAATGCCATTTTGAAAGAGACAACATGCAAGAACTATTCTCAGCATGGGACAATCCATGATCATTTGCAATACTCTGGCTTGATACGAAACTAGAGTTCAATTCATTGCCCTGGTTTGAGATGGGCACTTTTCCAATGAAAATTAGAATTGGGGTGAAATTCGGAGTCAAAAGCATTCAAGTCAACTCTGATGTCAAATGGCAGTTTGTCAACAGGTCTGTTCAACTTAGTTAATTGTCGGAATGCTATGGTTGCCTCGTCAAGATTTATTTGACATGTGGTTGAAACTATTGAGAGATTTAATGCAAAAATCACTGTTTAAGGAGAAGCTTCTTGTGCTACCTCATGATGTCATCCACAGAGCTTTGTAGATGGGAGATTTTCAAAGAGCAAATGATTGATAGTGGGAGCAGCTGTGTGGTTCCAGCAGCGCCTATTGGCTGGAATACCAGAGTGTTTCTGAATTATATCTTTGTGATTCATGTCCTTCCCCATTTCCCTATGGAGTCAGAGCTCAAATGAGTTGTAAGAAGATAGAAAAGCTTTACTTTGTCCTATCGCAGATTCTCTTTCCTAGGTTCTTTATACTATTATGAATGATGGCCTTCCGGGCATCCTCTATCTTTTCCCAAAATGTTTTCCTGGCCAAGATTAAGTATGATTTGTGTATGTGTATGTGTGTGTATGTGTGTATCTCTCTCTGTGTGTGCATGTGCATATGTGTATGTGAGAATGTATGCACACGCCACGTGTGAGTCTTCCCATGTGTGCTCACTTAAAGGCTTGTATCGGGACGTATTTCCCTATTGCTTCATTTAGTTCTAAAAACACTTATTAATTCTTAGAGATGTTCAATGTGTTTTGATCATATTCACCCCAATTCCTTCTCTTTATTCCTCCAAGTTTCACCCCCACCTCGCTACCATGCCCAATGTCATGTCTATAATTTAATTATTTATATTTAATAGCCCATTGACTCCAGTTTGTGCTGTCCATATATTTCAGATGTAACGGCATCTACTGGAGTGTTGTCGACCTACCAGGGGTCCAATCCTTAAATTGGCTCTCTCCTGTTAGAGCCATCACTCTGGTTTTTGAGACATGGTCTCTCCCAGAACCAGAACTCATAATTTTGGCCATGATGGCTGGTCAGTAGACATACTACAGCCACCTGTCTATTACAATTTTTATGTTTAGCATGTGCACATGAGAATGCATGCTCTCATGTGTATGGGAGCATGTTTATGTTCACAAGCTTGTTGAGGTCCAAGGTTGATGGGTGGTATTCCCCTCAATCTCTTTCACTCTTTTAGTTGAGCCCAGTGCCTGCTCAGAAAGCTGGTCTAGCGAAGCAGCTTGTCATGAGTGCTTCCTTTCTTAGACTTCTGAGTGCTGAGTCTGCAAGCGGGCTACCATGCTGCCTGGCATTTGTGCAGCTGCTGGAGGGATCTGAACTCAGGTTTTCAAGATTATGCAGTAAGCATTTGTAGGCAGAGACTGCTCGTTCGTTTCCCGGGCACGCAGACACAAAATAATCACGCAGAAACTATATTAATTACAATAATGTTTGGCTAATAGCTTAAGCATATTTTCAGCTAGCTTTTTCATCTTAAATTAACCCATCTCTACCACAAGGCTCGTGGTTTACTAGCAAGGTTCTGGGGCATGTCTGTCTTCTTTGGTAGGTACATGGCGTCTCCCAGACTCTCTCTTCATCTCTGTTTGGATTTTCCACCTGGCTTTACTCTGTTAAGCCACTGGCTGAAAGTAGCTTCTTTATTAACCAACAGCAATAAAACATATTCCTAGCATACAAAGGGGAGCCCCACATCAAGGATTTCACTGCTTTGGTCATCTTCCTAGCTTCTGGGTGATTTTATTTTAGTAATGTTATTTTGGAGTCTAGGAGTTTTCTTAAATCATTTCCCCGTTTTTTTAATCTCACAGAAAAAATGGCATTTAAATAACATGTTTTGTAGATATTTCAATTAATTAAACTATTTTAAGAATTTTTCACCTTCTGAATTTTTTCTCTTGAGCTTCTATTATTACTATAACTTTGAAAACACTGAACATATCAGTGCTAACAAGGATAGGAATGTCTAATATTGGCTCCAGTAGTAATGACAACCCAAAAGTATGTAAGGTAACTATGAATTAGGTGTCCCAGAACATAGGAATAATCAGAACATACATAATTAATTGATTATTAATTTAAAAAGTATCAGAGTGTTTAGTTTGTAAGAAACAGAATACATTCTTTTAAAGGGGGTTTAGAAGTGGGATTGGAAGCAAAAGAGACATTTTTTTTCTCTGTATGGTAAGACTCCATCAACCCACTACCTACATTCAGCAGCTAGCATCGTTTTGAATGCTCACTCCCTCAGCTGGCTCCCATTGTTGCAGTAACGGATGGACTTAAAAATGAACTCCAGACTTCATAGCAGTCTTGCTCGCTATGGATCTTTTGAGAATCGGCATTTTCATCCATTTAATTATCGCATGGCTGTAACTAGGAAAATTCCTGATATTGTCTTGGCATTATTTAATCTACATTACAATCAATTGTTTCTGTTTATCTTAAACGCCTATGTTGACCAATATGCTCAGATTAGAATCCAAAGTCCACATGTTGCTGTGATTCATAACCTCCTTGCAAGAATACATTTTAAATTAGTGGTTAATGTTCATTTCAAAGTAAACATTCTATCCATGCATTTGACTAGAACCGTTCATCCATTCTAGTGTGGTTAGTTATAGTGGTTTGGGAACCACAAAGGAAGTGACATCAAACAATCCCTGTCCCCACGTTCACTACATACATCTGTTATCTACTTCTGATCTTTTCACTTCAGTGTCTGTTACCATGATAGATTTGACATATATGGATTACACTGTGGAATATAAGAACAAGGACAGTTACTGGGAATATATCTTAGAACCATGGCCAGGTGTGCTGTGAACACTGCTTCAAATCTATGCATTAAAAGTTCCTATTTGTCTGTAATTCATTTGATTAAAGAGAGATTCTAATATCACTAGTATTGATAGTAAGCAGACATCCAATCACTCATAAGTAGTATACAAATGAGGATGCTTAGATAAGGAAGAAAAACACATTTAATAATATGCTCAAAATACTATTTGTAGATGAGAAGTTAAATTATTTATGTTACAAAACCTTAGCATGAAAATATCTAATTATACCACGCAGAAAAACAACACATGTTTGAAACTTATACTTCCTTTCCTCCCAAAATACAGTATCAATCTAATAACAACTAGAGGGATCATATTATGTTACCATGGTGCAGGGATTTAGTTGAGAACAAAATCTTGGAAAGTAAAGAACACAATACGTATAGAAACATTATTTTCTTTCAAGATGCATAATTCCAAAGTGACCAAATTTTATGTCATGAAGCATTGAGTTCTCATTGTTTGTAAATGCCGACTTTTTATTACAGTATATAAACAACCCCATGTCTCCAGAGATGATGAACCTAGTGGAACCAATGATAGGATTTTACGAGGGTTCTGCCGAGATGTCTTCGGACCTGCACTCTTTAGCTTCATTCATATATAACAGCCCCCCATACAGTGACTTTCCTGGCAGGATGAGATCTGAAGACCAGAGTTCACCAGTTGGTAGGTAAAAATTTAATTCTCTCTGAAGCCATTGAAACCAATAGCGAACAGAGGTATGAACCTGAGCTTAGAGTTCAACCATGTTATTAATGGTCCATGGATTGGAGTCAGATATTTCTTTTTAACTGTCGTCGGATAGCCTCACAAAACAAATGGAAATGCCACCCAAGTAGTGCCTGGCCCTCTCTAACCCATTTGACCTTCTTCCTAGAGAAAGTAGCACCCCAGAGTCTCGAGCCAAGCTGCATAGACAATCAGTTATTACAGTTGCCAAAGCAGGTGTGATGGGGAGGGATTAATATATCTTCAAATCATTTACAGGCTCCACATTCTCTGCAGCTTTTGACAAATAGGTTTTCAAATGTCACTAAAGGCAAATAGGTCAGAAAGTTACAACTCCAGTGCATGGTGTGATAAACAGGTGTAGGTGTCCCTGGGATGTGGTGATGTCATTACCGTACACACTTGCTCTTTGGGGGTCAGGGAGGCTTATTGTTTCTAAAAGGAGAGTGTAATATGGCAAATTGAAAGTACGTGATTAGATAACACAGGACCACCTTGCTTCTTATATTTTTATAAAATTTTAGGTAGGAATAGTGTGCTATTTCACTGCCGTTTCTATGATCTGGTATTTGCGTCATTCCAAAACGAAAGTTTTTTTTGGCCTTCCATTTATGATAGAATTTGTAAAAGAAAATAACATTTCAATCAATATGTCTTTCTTTTATGGATTTATGTTTCTTGTGCAGAGCCAATTGGGGCAATGCTAAGAACTAGAAGACTCACAGGTTCTAGTATAGCTGTTTCCTTATATATATTTCAAATTTAGTAGTTCCTAATTAAAAATACATATGCAAAATTTAAAAATAAACATCTTAGACGTTTTTGTAGGCACATGCATGTTTCAGTTAAGTGTTAAGCAAGAATGCTTGCTGTAAGCAATCACTGGGACTAGCAAATGCATGATGAATTTTGAATCTGAATAAAACTTCCATTTCTTGAAGTCTACAATTAAAGTTTAGTGTTGATTTATCATGTTACCTTCTTATATTACTTCCTAGTGTTTGCCTTCAGGAACGAAAACCTCAGCCAGTCTTTCCTGGAAAGTTATATATTTTTTCTTAAAACACTGCTATCATGTTCTAAAACGTTATACAGCAACTTACAAGTCTATATGATGAACACAAGATTTTTATAGATATTGGAGAGTCTTTAGAATTCATAAAATGTTTACATTTATTATGTATTGCTTGTCTACTGTTCTCTATATGAGAGGGTACGAAGATATTAATATGTCTTATTAGGTTTCATTTTGATTGTAGAAGCAAATGTCTTTTTTTTTCTTGTTTATTTCAAGTAGTCACCACCAAGAATCAGTACATAACTGACATCACCGCTGAACAGCTGTCTTATGTTATCAGGAGGCTTGTACCATACACCGAGCACACGATTAGTGTATCTGCTTTCACCATCATGGGCGAAGGACCACCAACAGTTATCACGGTTAGGACACGTGAACAAGGTACAAACACCTTTCCTTTGAAACAAATACTTGCAAATATTATTAGCGTTAATAATTCTTTGACTTCTTCATTCCTATTAACTGTTCATTCTTCTTTTCAAGTGCCAAGCTCCATCCAAACTATAAACTATAAAAACATTAGTTCTTCATCTATCTTGCTGTATTGGGATCCTCCAGAATACCCCAATGGGAAAATCACTCATTATACAATCTATGCCATGGAACTGGATACACACAGAGCTTTCCAGATGACTACTGTAGATACCAGCTTTCTCATCACAGGTAGAAGGAAACATCGTGTTTCTTTTTGCACTCCTCCTCCTCTGATAGAAAAGTGCACTAATATGCTTCTTAAATGCTGCAGTATGCATTCCAGATTCTGTTGCCATGTGCTTCTTGGATATCTTAGAAACATTTATGGCAATAATGATACAACCTATTTCTTCAACTACATCTACCCACAAAATATAAAAAAGGGTATCACCACCACTTTCACAGAAATACACGTAATCTAAGAAATATTGTACATAGGGCATGGAAATAATTCATTATCGAGGACTTGAACAAATGGACTCACATGAAAATCAGCCGAAACAACTCAATTGACAGGGGGTGTGTGACAATTGTCCTTGCTGTGTGCCAAAAATTCTTTTTTTCCTCAGCTTTAAGTTACTGCCTTAACATTACAGGAAAGATCTCTGATATCATCTGCACGGAAAACCTTGAAGCCCAAGGAATTTGGGGACAAGGAGTATATGGAAGCTGACTGAGAGAAATAGTCCTTCTAATAAATAATTCACATTAGTCCCATGGTAAAGGACACTAAATATGTCATATTTTGAAGATTTTAAATAATTATTTTTCTGTCCTTTAGGGTTAAAGAAATATACAAGATACAAAATGAGAGTGGCTGCCTCAACTCAGGTTGGGGAAGGTTCTTTGTCAGAAGAAAATGACATCTTTGTAAGAACTCCAGAAGATGGTAAGAATGTAGAGTGTATTTTTAATTAAGAAAGGAAGAAAGGAAGGAAGGAATGAACAAAGGCAAGGGGGGAGGGAAGAAGGAAGGAAGGAAGGAAGGAAGGAGGGAGAGAGGGAGAAGGGAGGGAGGGAGGGAAGGAAGGTGGGAGGGAAGGAAAGGGTATCATTCTCTTGAATAATAAACCTCTACCTCATGGAAAATTCAGTGTCTAAAACAATAAGCATGAAAAATTACATGTTTTAACCCTTTTGTTCTATCCCTCCCAGTGCCTGACTCCTCACCTCAAGAGGTCAAAATAATCCATGTTTCTCCCAGTGAAATGAGATTGACCTGGTCTCCTCCTGAAAAACCTAACGGGATTATTATTGCCTATGAGGTGCTTTACCGAGATGCAGACAGTTTGTTCGTCAAGAACAGCTCCACAACAAACATAGTTTTAAGTGACCTAAAACCTTACACCCTCTATAATATTTCTGTCCGGTCATATACCAGACTTGGCCATGGCAATCAGTCATCCTCATCCCTCTCTGTGCGGACGTCAGAGACTGGTAAGTGTTTTGTTTGCTTGCTTAATAATTAATTCTCACTTATGTAGTAAACAGAGCTCTCAATTTCCTTTCTGTCTGTATTTTTATGAGCCAAAAATTCTCATTGTTATATTTTGTATGAAAGAAATTTATTCATTTTTTTTCTGGAAAAAAATGTAGGGAAACATCTTAGCTGTTTTAAAATTTATAAGCTAATTTTCTATATAAATGATCTTTTAATAAAAATCAGTGAATTGTTTAAACAAAAGGCAATTAGAAAATACCAAAGACTCATCCATGTTTCTACAGACTTTAGGCTGAGTAGCTACTTGCTTTCAGCTGAGATGAACTCAGTGGCACACTCAGGAGACTAGATTCCTGTATTCTAAGAGGGCTATAAAGGTAGCAATGTAAAATTGGTGCACAAATCTGTATGACAGGACAGTTCTTAGGGAGCAGGCTAAGTTCAGCCTGTGTCTTAACGATGTGGCTGGAATGGGAAAAAGGGATTCTGTAGAGGTTGGTGAATAGGCAAGCAGAGGTGTGTGTGTGGTAGGGGATATCCCAGCTAGCCAAAATAACACAAGCAACAAGTCATTTGTATCTCTGTTTCAGCGGTGTATGAACAATTAGCACAAAATAAATATTTTGCCCAATAATCTTGGTTTATTGTTTCCGTTGTGATATGGACACATATTGACACGATTACTACTAGGGCAAGTCTACAATGTAGGCTAAGTGAGATCTAATTGGAAAGTTACTGCTTCATCTGCATGTTTAAATCAATAAGCTTATACTGACTTGGCTACTGTCTGACCTTCATAAAGCTCTCATTTGGGAAATCATAAGTAGCCAAATACCGGCAAACCCATTTAGGTTGGCCAGATACAAATATGAAGTTTTGTCCTTGGTTTTGAAGATCTAAAAATCTAGCAAGACAGTATACCCACACTGAGCATGATCTCTTGAGATTGTTGCACAGATTCAATATAATGAGATATCATAACATTGTGGATACCACTGGAGAAGAGTGACAAAGCAGTCCTTTATAGCATCAAGAACTGTCACACCCTTGAATGAAACATAATTGATATCAAATTACATATTGTCATGAATATTGAATATTGAATTCCCTTTATGAATATTGAGGCTAGAAGCAGACTTTTCTTTAGAAGGATAATTATTTCTTTGGGACTCAGTTTATTTATGTTGAGCCATTTTTTTTTCTGAATACCCATTATGCGTCACAGTTTCTGTTCATGGTCTTCAAAAAAGTTATCATTTTAATTCTAGAGTAAAGTGCAGCACTAAGTTATTGATTTTCATCATGAAGAACTGGGGCTCCCAGAGGGTCATTTGTTCGGCAAACGTATACCATGTTCTACGACCTAATTTGCATCTAGCAGGGTAGAAGGAAATGGTTGCCCTTCCTTCCAAGGTTCATATTAATTGGTGGAAATTTAATTGCTTAAGGCTAGCCAGCTGGCAAGTGATGAAGCATCAAGAACTTGGAATTGAAGCCAACCCCTTTAGTCATATAAAGCCCATTTTGCTCTCAAAGCACACGCTGGAAAAAAAATTATAAAATGTACGGAGCATCTCTTAGTTCACAGTGGTGGTTGCCTATCTGAGCTTCTCATGGCACAAGGAAGAAAATGATCAAGTTTCATTTTATTGAGATGTTTGAAGAAGTGAGATGCTTATAAGATATTTTACTTCTTATGTGCCATACCGAGGACACCGCAGTTAATGATGATTTATAAAAAATGTTTCCTGAACATTGCAGATATGTGACATTTTCCTTTATATTGGTAAAAGGACACTGACTTTCTTTTCATTATCTGTCTCATGAGCTTATTCGTAATGCAGAAATAAGTGAATATTAGAATTTAACTTGAGATGTAATTTCAAATGAGAATTTTAGTTCCAGGCACTATATAAGAAAACATGTTGAACTTTTATAGACAAAGTGAGGTAGGACTATTTTAATAAAATGACCAATAAATCACAGCAGATGAGGCAAAGCTCAGGCTTGATGGTACGGTCTCCTGGGCCCCATTTCAGGGTTCATTTATTAGGCTCCCAATCGAGCTATGAAACAACAACGTGGATCGGAAACCTACCCCTGAGCTTCCTGGCCCACCTGTTCTAGTGGGTCACACAGGGCTGGCTTGACAGTCTGCTGAGAAGCAGGAGGCCCGCTCATGGAGGATCGTGTTTAATGCTGGAGAGGCCCACTTCCCCTGTGGAAGTAGTCTCAAGGCCTCCTGCACAGTCTCCACGTGTGCAGGAGCGAGGTTGACTCCGGTGAGATTTCCTGGCTCCTGTTGAGCTACTAATTTGGCTCCTTTGGCAGAAGGAAAAGGAGGGATTCTGAAGAATTCTAAGATATCACCTGAAGATGAATGAGCTCAAAATAGCTGTCTATTCCTCAATATAATAATAGTATTAAACATAGATCTTTTTCTTATAAAAGACTCACACTTTCAGTTAAGCTCCATGTACTGTTATTGTGGTGAAAACTTATTGATATGATAATGCTGCTAATAATAAAATACAAATAAAATAAAAGAATTAGGGGCTGCCGAGATGGCTCGGCTGTTAAGAGTACTGCCTGATCTTCCAAAGGTCCTGAGTTCAATTCCCAGCAACCCTATGGTGGCTCACAACCATCTGTAATGAGATCTCGTGCCCTCTTCTGCAGACATACATGCAGGCACAATACTGTATAGATAATAAATAAGTAAATGTTAAAAAAGCAAAAAAAGTAAGAAAATTAATTATCTGTTCAGGATCCTTATCATATTTAGAGAACTTGAGTTGATTTATGTTCAGAAGTAACACAGAGGGTTCCTGTAGGGGCGATCAATTCAGGCTGATTTTGGGTTTATGGGAGTGAATGAGTTTGAGTGTGTGATTTTGGTACAGAATGGGCAATTTACAAATGAGATTAGTTTTCTTATACCCAGTGTACAGTAATCGACAGAATAACAAGAATCACTAAGAATGGTTCCTTTGGTGACATAGACAGAGTCTCTTTCCTTCTTACCCCATAACTTTCTCTATGGTCATCCCTTAAGTAAATATTTTTTTAACTTCTCTGATTTGGGGAAATAACGACTAAACAATTTGACACAGATGTATACTAAAACAGTGAACATAACTCTATGAATTTTTTTGCATTAATGTATTAATAACATCTTTAAGTTTGTTGATGTACTTCTCAATTTTATATGCCAAGCATAATGTCTTACAGCATCTTTGTAATAACATCCTTTACTGTAATTATGAATCAAATTATAGCTTTTGTTTTTAGATCTTGAATAGAATCAGTTTATTCCAACAGTTAAGTGTCATTGTGCGATTGCTACCATTGGGAGTACTCTGAATGCTAGCTGAGAAAATTATCAGTGTATCTTCACTCTCCAAAATCAGTGAGTCATTGCTCTGCCTGAAGACTCAGCTCTGGCTATCTCCTAAGGATAAATGAATAAAATATAAAGGCTGTCATGCTGAGCTCAGGGATATATTTTTGTCCTGATTGATGAGAGTAGGCAAGCAAAGCCAGAGGGACACCTTTGCAAAATTTCTTTCAAAGTCATGTTATACTATATTAAAGTCTTATTTCCACAGCATTCTAAATAACTTTTCTCCTCCTTATAATTAGAGGACTTTTTCACTTTCTTAAAATGGAAGGTGAAATGATGTAATTATGTTTTAACTAAAATTATTACTTTAAAAAGTAATATTTTTAGTTAATACATAATTACATTGGGACCAGGCTCTGCAAATTTGCATATTGATTGGTGGCTGCTTTCTGTAGTAGTCTCAATCTGCTTCAAAGAGAAATTTTCTTGATGAGAGGTCAAGGCTACACTTATCTGTGGGCATACGAACAAACGTTTATAGATTGTTGGTAGGGAATATATCAGGCACGGTATCCCTCCTGTTGAGTGGGTTTTAAGTCCATTTAGAGTGTTGTTGGTTACCACCAAGATATTTGTGCCACTATTGCATCGGTAAAGTTATTGCGCTGTGACGATTGTTGATATGCTTCATAGGCATTATAGTTGGGTAGGACTGTTGTTGTTTCTGGCCTTTGCAAGGTGTTTTCTGGGCCCAGTTCCAGTGAATACATGTACAACCCCCCTCCACACACATACCCAAGGCACAGGGAACACTGTTGATATTGTCAGAGTCAGAGAATCAGGAAGTTTACTATGAGATTGTATCTCCTTGTAATACCAGAAATTATACCCTAAAGCCTCACTAACATGACTTCCCAGTACCAATCTGCGTGGAGAAATCCTATGAGGCCTCAACCCTACCTAAAGAACTACAGTATACCAAGGAAAGCTGGGAGTTATTAAGGTAGTCTTCTATAGGAAGGACCTCACCGATTCGTTGTCCAGTGCAAAATGGTCAGTCCTGAAAATATACATACACATAGTATTAAATGGACTGAACAGGCTAGGAATATATGTGTGTGTGAAATACATATATGTATATATGAAATACATACATGTATATATGTATACAACATTATTATATATTCATGTGATATATTATATATTCATATATTAATCATACAGGCATTAGTGAGACAAGAGGCAATGGATTTGAAGAAGAGTGGGGAGGGATATATAGCAGGGTTAGGAGGGAAAAAGGGGAAGGGAGAAATATAGTTAAATTATAATCTAAAGAAGAAAAAATACATGATTACATCGTTTCCCCCCTTCTATTTACTACTTAAAAACTGTTCCATTTTCCCTCCTTTTATTCCAACCATACACCAACCCATTACTCTTCTCAGATTCATGGATTATTTTCCTTTTATTGTTATTGTTTTATACACACACGTACACGCAAGCACACACACACAATCACACATAAATATATATAAATATAACCAACTGAGTCTATTTAGTGTTCCTTATATGATGATGATTTTAGGGATGAGCACTTGACATTGGACAATCAATTAAGGGAGTCATGCTTGAGGAAGATTAATTTTTCCTCCCTCTGCAGCCATTAGTTGCTGAAAATTCATTAGTGGAATTTTTAGGGTTACTTATGCATACTATCATAGCATCTTCAAATAATGAAATTTTGATTTCTTCCTTCCTTGCTTGTATCCTTTTGGTCTCCTTCAGTTTGTCTTATTGCTTTAGCTAAGACTACAACTACTGTATTGAATTGGTATGGAGAGTGTAGACAACCTTGTCTTATTTTTGATTTTAGTGGAATTGTTTTGAGTTTCTCTCTATTTAAGTCAATGTTGGCTATGGACTTTCTTCAAACTGCTTTTATCATGTTTTGGTATGCCCCTTCTATCCCTAATGTCTCTAGGACTTTTATCATGAAGGGTGTTGGATTTTGTCAAAAGACACTTCTGCTTCTAGTGAGATTTTTTTTTTACATTTATAGATTTTCATACATTGAACCATCCCTGCTTCTCTGGGATGAAGCCTTCTTGATCATGGTAGATGATCTTTTTCATGTGTACTTGGATTTGGTTTGCAAATATTTTGTTGAATGTTTTCATCTATGTTTGTAAAGGAAATTAATTCATAATTCTATTTTGTTGTTGTTGTTATTGTGTTTTTATGTGGTTTGGCTACAAGGATGACTATGGCCTTGCTAAACAAATTGGACAAGTTTCCTTCTGTTTCAATTTTGTGGGATAATTTAAGGAGTATTGACATTAACTGTTCTTTGAAAGTCTGGTAGATTTCTGTGCTAAAATCATGTGACCCCAGGTTTGGGGTTTGGAGACTTTAATTACAGCTTCTATTTAAATAGGGGCTATATGTCTGTTTAAATTGCTTGTCTGATCTTGATTTAACTTTAGGAAATGGTATGTATTGAGAAAATTATCCTTTTTTTTGCTTTCCGATTTGGTGAAATATGGGATTTTAAATCATCCTCCTTTGATTCTCTGCGTTTCCATAAAGTCTGTTGTTATATTCCCTTTTTCATTTCTAATCTTGTTAATTTGGATATCCCTTTTCTTCCTTTTAGTGAAATTGGATAAGGATTTGTCAATCACAATGATTTTCTCAAAGAACCAACTCTTCGTTTTATTCATTCTTTTTGCTATTGTTTCTATTATATTGATTTTAGTGCTGATGCTATTCCTTGCCATCTACCCATTTTGGGTGTGTCTTCTTTTTGGTCTAGAGCTTTCAAGTGTGCTATTAAGTTACTAGTATGAGATCTCTCTATTTTTTCTTTATACAGGCACTTACTTATTACTATGAACTTGCCTCTTAGACCCACCTTCACTGTGTCTGTTCCACGAGTTTGCATGTGCTATGAATTCATTTTTATTTATTTCAAAAGTATTTTTATACTTCCCATTTCCCTCCCCCTCCCGCCATTCCCCTCCCCCTCTCTCTCCACTCCAAAGAGCATTCAGGGTTCCTTGCCCTGTGGGAAGTCCAAGGTCTCCCTGCTCCATCCAGGTCCAGGAATGTTCACACCTTCCATAAGGCTCTTTTAAAGTTTTTGTGTCATAGTTCAACGATGTTGCAATCCTCAGGGTCTACTGTGGTAGGTAGGGTTGCTGGCCTCTTGTGGAGAAATCATGTCCTTATTGTTACTGATTGTGTTTTTATGCTGGCCTCTAACCATCTGGTTTGGGGAGATGCAATTCTAGGTTCTAATATCTGGTTTTGTCTTTGTTAGGTAGATTTTACCCGTTGTTTCTGTTGCCCTTTCTCATTCGTAGGAAGGTGTGGTGGCTGTGTGTTGCCTGGTAGGGAATTTGTCTGCAATACTATTAGGCGTGGCCTCTGAGAATTCCAGGCAAAATGTGTTTCTAGGTTTTGAGCAGTGCCACTTAGGAATGGTGTGGCCTAAAAAGGAAATCTGAAGAGATCTAAAGGAGAGAAAAAAAGCAGGGTGCTCCACCAGGATCTGCTTAGTCCTCTGGCAATGGAAGAAGAATTTGAGGAAAGATCACAACAGATAGTCTGCTAATTTAAACGGGAGGCAGAGAACAGTTCCTACTAGGGAGTTTTCATTTATCCAGACACATTTATAATCCTATGTGGGGGATTAAGTGAGGAAAAATAAAGACAAAAAAGCATTCACATGGAGAAATTGCCAAATGTTGGAAGTAGGAAGAAATGCTGTGCGTTTGAAGAACTGTATACTTATCTTATTCAAGCTGTAAGACAGGCAGAAATAAGTGGAGCTGATTCCTGGGTACCAATCTAGGAAATTTGGTGATTCTTGCTAAGGTGAAACTGTTCAGGAATAATGGCACAAGAACATCTGATTCACACTTTTGGCATGATTCTGCTGAATGCATTGCACATGGGAAGAGAGAAAAGTAAGTATGACTACTGGGCCGGTGACATCTGAGTATCTGTGTGAAGGGTAGTGGCATTTATTGTGATGGGAAAAGTCCAAGGAAACAGTCATTTAGAGCAAGTTCAGTTCTCTTTTGAGGTAGGTGGTTGTCAAAATGCAATGAAATCTCAAAGGATCTGTAAGTTTGAAGGCATTGCTACATGTCTGATACACAAAGTCAAAGGATAAAATTTCTCATAAGGATGAGCCACACAAGATAAGATAAGGAGCATAGAATACCTTGGGCTGTGTGACACTGGGGGTTGAGGAAGAATCAATGAAAACCTAAACAAGTTGTCAGCCATGAAGTGGGAGAAAAACCCATGGCCAGTTATTTGCAGTTAGAAGCCACTTACAAGGTCAAATGCTCTTGATGAATGAAGAGGGATGAAGACAAGCATTTGATGGATGCTGTGGTAAGAGATGGCTGGCATTAGTGACTTGAACAGAGTAGAATTCATGGAGAAAATGCCTGATTGGAGTTATGATTTAGAGAGCATGATGGGTAAGAGAGGGCGGAATTTCAAGAAATCTAGATATTCAGTGAAAGATAAAATGGAACCATGTTTGAGGGGACTTTTTATGGAGGCTGACTTTATAACTCTTTCCTTGATGTGTATTACAACACATGTGTGTTAACGTACATTCCTAGGTCATTTAAAGTGTGAGGTCTGAACAGCCAAAGGAATGTAATCTCGAAGAATGAAGGCCTTGAAAAGCAGTAATGAGGGTAGGCAGTTTATACAGATTTATGGTAGGAAGAAGTCTTATTATTTTTTTTAATCAATGAAATGGGATACAAGCTTATCAGGTTAGAATAAGAAAGGGAAAGTTTATCTGTCTTTTGGGGCAGATAAGGAAGGGTGAAAATGCACATAAAAGAGTAGAAGATTGAACTAACTAAAAGAAATATAAGCAACCAGTAATGAAAAAAAAAAACCTCCCTGTAATTTCAGGTTAGAAATTCAAGTGAGGCTGTTCCACGTGGAGAGATATTTCATGTAGCCATTTTCAGCAGTTACACTAGGAATGTTCATATGGGATAGAGTTGGGCTACACATCAATAGAGACTTGGCAAAGAAAGTAAGGTAGAAGCTGGAGTTGATGAAGATGGCTGAGTGGTGTGGAAGTCCTTCTGTATATGTGCTGCTTTATTGGTTAATGAATAAAGAAGCTGGCTTGGCCTGTAAGAGTACAGCATAGAGTTAGGCAGGGAAAACTAAACTGAATGCTGGAAGAAGAAAGGCAGAGTCATGAAGCTGACAGATTAGAAAGACGCAAGCCGGTAGCTGGAATTTTGCCGGTAGGCCACGAGCCTTGTAGTAAAATCTAAAATAATAGAAATGGGTTAATTCTAGATGTAAGAGCTAGCTAGCAGTATGCTTAAGTGATTGGCCAAGCAGTGATTTAATTAATACAGTTTCTGAGTGATTACTTTGGTTCTGGGCAGCTTGGAACAAACAAGCGGCCTCCTACTACAGCTGAGTTGTGATTATAGTAGCTTCTGGGAAATAGCTTCACTGTAGGGAAATTAGGGCCCACCAAAGACAATGGACAATGGGAACTTGATGAAAGGGAAAGAATTTTTTGAATTGGGATTACAAGAGTCAGTAGACTGGAAAGGTAGGAGATAGATAAATGGAAGAACATTGGCTATTATTGGTAATCACCAAGTCTCAGGTGTGGCTATAAAAGCCAGGTTTAAGATGAAGTGGAAGAAAATATTACCAGAGTTAAAGAGATCAAGGGATGCAAAGTTCAGGGGATTACATGTATCATTGGTGTGGCTGTTGATCTCTCGAAAGGTGGCAGAGAAAAAGCTAGTTATCTCGGCTATCCAAGTCCTTAAGATTCTTGGAGAAGTTATTTAGAAAAATGGTGCAGCCTATTTAAGGAATGTGATTAAGGAATAAAGCGATGCCTGATGGGATAGGATCGTAAAGGATCTGTGATTCTTCAGGAAGAAGAAAGTAGAAAATGTCTGTACACAGAGGAGGGGAGACATAAATATATTTTCCCAGGTCTTAGGCCCTAGTGTTACTGGGATTATGAAGGAAAAGCAAGTCCAGTTTCTGAGATCCCTTGGGCTCATGTCCTCGGTCGATTCCAACTTTCACTCAGCAACAGAGGGTAACAGAAGCAGTTAAGGTGGCCGCTGAGGATTTCTGTCACTGCTGCACATGCTTGGGATGGAACTAAAGATTTAGAGTTCTTAGGAAGGGAAAATAGGTTTATATTGCCAGTCATTGCTACTGATAGCTATGTATTAAATTATTAATGCTTTGCATTCTCGCATCAGGTTTTCTCCTAATGCCTTAACTGTAATAAGAGCATGGTATCTATGCTTTGAGGGGTTTCTGAATTTTATTACTTTACTATGCTTGTAAGTAGGAATTTTGTCTATATATTTAGAATACCAATAATAAAAGATTAAATTCCTTTCTTCAGAGAGGGAAAAAATCTCATAATAGGACCATAAAATGTAATAATGTTCAGAATCTTAATTTACATTGGTGAATTGCTCCCTTGAACAGTCATTATTGTCACTGCTGTGTGAGGGAACTGTTATCTTACCATTGTTGCGACCGTGAGCTTTCCTCTCTTCCTTTCAAAATGTACCCATCTGTGGCAAAACAATGTTTCTTTTATGAGGGCAAGGAGACCACTTGTCTGTGAATATAAGGATAAATGTTTAGAATATAGTGATGATTATCATGAGTTCATATACATGCACATCACATTATACAGACTAAGCTGGTTATATTTATTTAGGAACACACACATATTATATGTTTATCTGTGGGCACAAATATTTTTGAAATTATAATAAACTACATTATTACATTTTCCCTAACACTTAAAATTAAACACACACACTCACATACAAAATGCATTTCTCATAGCAGAATATCACTAGGACTCATTTTATTGCCTTTTATCCAGTCCTGTTTGGTTCTAACCTAGGTCTCTGTACTATCCAGCCTCTGGATCCTGACCCTCCAGGCAGTATCAGGGGTGAGCTCCCTCTTGTGAGGGTCTCAAGAAGGACCTGCCATTGGGCCGCCATTTCACAATTTTTGTGCCAACTTTACTCCAGCACATCTTATAGGCTGGAGAAATTGTAGGTTGAAGGTTTTGTAGCTGGGTTGGTGTCCAGTCCCTCCACTGGAAGTCTTGCTTGGTTACAGGAGATAGTCAGCTCAGTCTTAGTATCCCCTATTGGTAGGAATCTTAGCTGGGATATCCCTTATAGATTCCTGAGATTTTTTTGTTGTACTTCATTTCTAGATCTTTCTAGATATACCTCTGACTCCAGTTGTTTCTCCCAGTACTCTCTCCCTCCATCCTCCCCCCCTCCACTGGATCCCTTATGTTCCTATCCCTACCTCCTTACCCCACCCCCATTGAGACCACTCCCCTCCCATCCACCAAAGAGGAATTAGAATAGGCATCCTTTCTAGTTCTTCACTCAGAGGAATGGCAAGAAGGATCTAATTTCTTCTGTCTTCTCTACTTGGACTGGTGATTGGCTTCTCCCTCCCTGTCATTGTCTACCTCCCTCCCTGTCACCTGAGTACAGGAGTCCCTGCTCACTTAAGCCTGTGATGACCCAGGAGGGACTCATTGTGCTCCTGGACTTCCAGTACCATGGTTCTTGTGTAATTGCATTGCTGGGGGCCCGAACTCCTCATGCAGGGGCGTTCCTTACCCTTCAATTGCCCCAAGACATCACAATCATTCTATAGGTAAGCTGGATATTATACCAGATTCTTCCTTCCTTCAGTTTTCTTGCTTTCTGTATGTATGTATGTGTGCATACATGGATGTATGTAAGTGAGAATGGATAGATGTATGTCATAACAAGTTTGTGGGGCTAGAAGACAACAGTCAGGAGTTGGATTTTGCTTCCAACTTGTAGAGGTGGGACCTTTGTCGTTGTTTGTGTTGTCTTTTGTCAACCTTCTGGCTGCCCACAGGATGTTATTTTCCTTCCTCTCTACACCTCCCACGCTACTGCAGGAGTGCAGGGATCATAGATTACACATTATTACAAGCAAAGATTCTTTACACGGGTTCTGGGCTCCAGTGTGAGTTATGCGGCTTGTATGGAGAACACTTATTTGCTGAGCCATCTTCCTGCTGCAGCTCTCCAGCTACTTTTGGTAATTGCTTTTATGTCACATTGAGTTTTAGTTATTGTAGGTAAAGTATTCATTCGGTGCTGTCAGTCTTCTCCATGGCCAGAATTAGAATCCCATACATATGAGAACCACTTTCGACACTGCATTCAGCACAATGGGACCATTGAATATAGAAAACCAGTCTTTTATTTAGGAATACCTTATATTCTTAGGGGATGCTTTTATTCTCAAGTTATATTTCTCAGCCTCAGATTCAAGACAATTTCTTTTATTTTTTTCTTTTCTTTCTTTGAATTTATTTTTTAATTAATTAAAAAGTTTCATTTATTATACATACTAGCCACAATCTCCCCTCCTTCTTTTCCTCCCATTCCCTTCCCCCTGCTTCTCCTCTCTACCCTGTCCCACAATCTGCTCCTCCTCCATCTTGGTTCAGAAATGGAGGCAGGACTTCCATGGAGTCAATAAAACATGGCACTTTAAGTTTAGGCAGGGCCAAGCTTACCCTCTAAGGCTGGACAAGGCAACTTAGCACAGGGAATGGGTTTACAAAAGTCAGCTCAAGCTCCAGGGACAGGTCCTGATCCCATTGCTAGCAGCCCCACGAACAGATCAAGCTACATAACTGTCACCGACATGCAGGGGGGCCTAGGTCAGCCTCATGTAGGCTCCCTAGCTGTCAGTATAGAGTCCTTGAGCTCCCACTAGTTTGGGTCAGCTGTCTCTGTGGGTTCCTCTGTCATGACCTTGACCAACTCCCCCTCCTCCCTCACTTCAGCAGGAGTCCTGGAGCTTGGCCCAGGGCTTGGCTGTGGATCTCTGCATCTGTTTCCATCAGTTACTGGATGCAGACTCTCTGATGACAATTAGGGTAGTCACCAATCTGATTACAGAAAATGGCCAGTTTAGGGATGCTCTCCAGAACCTGAAAACAAAAATCAAGATCAAGACAGTTTCTTGCTTTTTCATTGATTCTGTTTGGGGCCAAACTAGCTTATTGATTTTTTGAAATGGTACCATGGGTGAAAGCCAAAATCATTAAATAACTGTTTTTGCTTCTCCTTCTTGCATCGGTGTTTAGCTTAGTACAGGTCAAAGTCTTTTAACAAAAAATTCTTACAGTCAATTTACTATTAAGCACTAGAACAACATACTTAAATCAATTCCCTTTTAAAATATGAGGTTGTTGTCCCCCCACCACCAAGAAGTGACCCACTGAGTAGCAAACTGAACCAGAACATGGGTTTTAATTTAAAGTGTACGTTTTCTCCATTGATGTTTAAGCAGGAACCCAATTTTCTGCTTTCACCTCATATGTATTTGCACATATAGAAGATCTTGAAATTTTCTCCCTCATATTAAAATGACTCGTGATCTTGAGATTCAGTAGTGTATTCATGGTTTGAAAATAAAAATATCAATTAGAAAGTCCAGAATCATAGAGTGTTCTTTCCTTTGAAATGGCTTTTGGCCCTTCATAGCTGTTAGTTGCTATGGTTCCTGTACACCTCACTTTGTTTAAGAGGCACAGCACTGTGTGTCACTCTGGGTCTAATGTGTGTATTTAAATATCTTCTGGCAAGTGTGTAAAACTTTTAGTTGGGAAGTTTTAGGATGCATTTGATTTTATAAAAATTCTATCTTTGATTTCTCCTCCCCAGTTCCTGATAGTGCACCAGAAAATATTACCTACAAAAACATTTCCTCGCGAGAGATTGAGCTATCCTTCCTTCCTCCAAGCAGTCCGAATGGCATTATACAAAAGTACACAATTTACCTTCGGAGGAGTAATGGCAACGAGACAAGAACTATAAATACGACCTCCCTGACTCAGAGCATTAGAGGTAAGATAAAATTATTCCCTTTTATATTTACCTTTATATTGACAGCATGGCTAGAAAATATTAACCTAATATGTTAAAATAACTTAATTGCCATGATTTATATACTAGGAATAAGAATTCTTTTTTTGGCAAAACAATGTGGGAATTTATGATAGTTGGTTGTGAAAACACTCTCCATCTGGTATTTTCTATAGTATCTTATATCTTGTGTTCATTAACAGAAGGGATTTTTTTGGGGGGCATGGTGTGTGTGTATCACTGCACACACGTGGAGGTTAGAAGACTATCCTGTGTGTTCGTGCTCATCTTCCTGTGAACTTCTGTGCATTCTCCCATGTGTACCTCCCATGTTACTGTGGGAACACGGGGATTCCAGTTACACAGTTCTGCCCCTGGCTTTCCATGGATTCTGGAGATTTGAGCTAAGGTCCGCAAGATTGCACAGCTACTGCTCTACCCACTGAGCAATCTCCACAGCCCTATTTCAGTACTTCGAGCCTGCTAATCAATCCTTGTTTATTGGGTTTTCACTTTTGGAAGAACGCTGAATTGAGAGTCATTTCATTGTTTACCTACTGCACATCAAGGATATATTACTCTCTGTGCCAGCGTATCTATTTTGTTTCTACTTAGGACTGAAGAAATACACCCACTATGTGATCGAGGTGTCTGCGAGTACACTCAAAGGTGAAGGAGTTCGGAGTAAGCCAGTAAGCATACTGACAGAGGAAGACGGTAAGACTGCCATATATACTAACAGGCTTTGGTTGTGAACATTCCACAGATCCTGTAGAGATGAAATTGGGGTAATGTGACCATAGACTGGAGACCTAGACAGAATAAAACCTAGTGTAAAATTTCCTTTCACCTAAGCTCTGCATAGCACTGGCCCTATAGAGAAGCTTCAGTGTTGTGGTATAAGAGCAACTACAAAAGTTAGATTTATATTGAGAAAAATCAGATACAAACATCTTTTTTTTTTGCCTTTGAAGCCAACTATACTATGTAAATATAAATAATAGTTTTATGGGAGTTTTTAAGGCACAGGTTCTAGACTGAATAATGTGAATATTATAACCAACCAGTGCTCAACATTTTTAATGATATTTATAGACATTTTGCAGTAGAATTTATGTAACTTTCAAAGTCTTAAAGTATTAGGATTAGTTTATTAATATATTCAGGCTGTTATTTTAGATTCCCCTAGGTATTAGCCAATATGCTACCAATGGATATTAATACTCTTTTTTAACTGAAAATAGATTCTTCTCTCATACAAAACATCCTGATCACAGTTTCCCCTCCCTCTACTTCTCTAAGCTCCCCCACTTTCCCTCTTCCCGAGGTCAACTCCTCATCCATTTCTCTTCAGAAAAGAGTAGGCCTCCAAGAGACAACAACCAAAACATGACAAAATAAGGCACAATAAGACAAGGCAAAAATCCCTCATACTGGGGCTGTATAAGGTAACCCAATAGAAGGAAAAGAATCCAAGAGCAGGCAACAGAGTCAGAGACACCCATTCCCACTGTTAGGAGTCCCACAAAAATACCAAGCTAACAGCTATAACATTTACCCAAAGGACCTGTGCAGGCCCATTCAGGCCCTGTGCTTGTCTCTAAAGTCTCCGTGAGCCCCTGTGAGCCCTGCTTTTTGATTAGTGGGCCATGTTCTCTTGCTGTCCTCCATCCCTTCGGACTCCTACAACACCTCCTTCTGTGAAGTTCCTGATCTCTAAGGGGAGGGGCCAGATGGAGACCTCCAATTTAGACTCTCTTTCTGCATAATGTCTGACTGTGAGTCTCTGCACCTGCTCCCATCTGCTGAAAGAAGAAGCCTCTTTGATGATGACTGAACAAGTCACTGGTCTATGAATAGCCTAGCAGAATATCATTAAGAATCATTTCATTGTTTTTTTTTTCAGTTGTGTTTGGTTCTACCCTAGGCCTTTGGGCTATCCAGTCTCTAGTTACTAAACTTTCAAGCAGTGTAGGACATGGGCTCCCTCCCATGGCATGGCCCTCAAGTTAAACTAGACATTGGTTGGACACTTCCATAAGTTCTGTGCCATTACTGCTCCAGTATACCTTATAGGTAGGACAGATTGTAGATCAAAGGTTTTGTGGTTAGGTTGGTGTCATTTGCTCATGCATTTTCTGAATCAAGGTAAAATCAACCTTACTGCAGAGATCATTCTGTATTGATCCCTCAGCAAACCACAGGCTTCTATTGTATTAGAAAATTACTCTGAGGGAGATGCTTTGGAATGGTATTTGTTTATGTTTTATATATTATATATTTTGAAATAACTGGCTTTTGAAAAAAGATTTATTTTATGTATATGAGTACTCCATCTGTATGTAAGCCTTTATGAGAGAAAAGGGCCTCAGATCTTACTACAGATGGTTCTGAGCCACCATGGTTGCTGGGAATGGCTCTACTTCTGGTAGAGCAGACAGTGCTCTTAATGGCTGAGCCATCTTTCCAGCCCAGCAATGGGCTTTCTATGACAAAGGAATTATTATTATCATGTTGGGTCACCTAGGTCATTAAAAAATAGGTTGTCAAGGCAAGTGTTCATCTGAATTCTTGGCCCCATTGCATATTGAGTGAGGAACGGAGAGAACAAGAAATCCCTTCTGCCTTTCCTGAAAATTCTTAGCAAATGAAGAATGGCCCGGGGAAGTCAACTTTGCTGAGTTAGAACCCTTGGCTTAGAGAGCTTTCAGTGTAGAAGTGTGTAAACAAGCAATTTGTGTAACTTTAGTTACTGGTAGAAGTAAGTTCCTCCAAAAATTATTCACTAGGAATAAAGAGGCAATTATGTTAATCCATGGCATTGGGGAAAATAGAGCTGAGCACTATGTTTAAGCTGGGACTGAGGGAAACGAGGTGAGATGAGATCATGCCACAGGAAGACTCTTCGTGTGTTCTGCTGCTCTGAGAGGCTGAATTGATTATGTTGTAAAAGAATTTAGTTTTTAAAAAAATTCATCTATTTCCAGTTTTTACTATGTTTTGTGTGTGTGTTCACATCTATACATGTTGCACTCATTGAAAGTCAGAGGTCAACTCTAGGAAATGGGTTCTCTCATGTTACCATGTAGGTTCTGGGGATTGAACTCAGGACATTAAGCTTGGCAGCAAGTGACTTTACCTGCTGGCTACTCTTGCTGGACTAAAGTTTAGTTTCTCTGGATTGTATTTGATAATAAAAATGCCCAAAGTATTAATATATATCATTTGGAATATAATATTCATTATATATTCCGTATGATATATTAACACTTAGGTCATATATATGTATATATTCTAGTATTCTTTCAAAGAATATTAAAGTTTATTATAGAATAAAAATATGGAGTGCTGCATGTTTGTATCTAAATTACTTCCAGTTTCTGACTGGCATCCTTCTTCCTAAAAGTAAACACAAATTATACCTCATAATGATGCTAAAAGAGTATTTATAGGTTTGCTTTGATAAGTGAGAGAATGTTCTCTCTTACAAATGATTTATAGCACAGGAAATACATGTCTCTAAATGATATTCAGACTCTTGTGATAATCAGTAGTCAACAGCATTTGCCAGGGTAGTGCCATTGCAAACAGCAAAGCAGAAATACCAACTAGAGCTGCCATTCTCTGCTCTAAGAACATTGAGAGTGATGCTAACCATTTTCTTATTTATGTGCTATACTGCTGCACTGGTGTTTTCTATGGGACCCATTCAATGATAAAGATGCATTGATTAGATTTTGATCTTACATAGTGTTTTCTCCCATGTCTAAGGTTGAGGAATGCCATTGGTCTGGGGGTGGTCCGTCATTCTAACTTCCTTCACAATCTTATTCTTATTGTTTTTTGAATGTGTGACACCTTTTCCTCTCAACTCTTCACTATCTGGGGAGAGTTTTATTGTTCAATATCTTTAATCACCCCCAATAAAACATTGGTTTCTATTAGAGGATGATAATTTACCAAAATGTTCTTGAGCAGTCAGTGAGTCACTGTGACAGACCCGAGTTGTATTTTCTCATGAAATACTTTTTTTTCCCATTGAATCACAGGAGCAGATGTTTGAAGAGCACCATGAAAATCTTCTTTCATCGTTTCTTCTGAACGTAAACAATCAGGCCCTCCCATCTGTGGAGAGAAGCCCTGAACCTGATTTGTTTACCATAGAGTTTATCAGAAAAAAGCCCTAGATGCTTTCAATTTACATTTTCCATAAATATTTAATGAAATGTGTCATTCTTTGTCAAAAAATTCCAGCTCCTGATTCTCCTCCTCAGAACTTCTCTGTGAAACAGTTGTCTGGTGTCACTGTGATGTTGTCATGGCAACCACCCTTGGAGCCAAATGGAATTATCCTCTATTACACAGTTTATGTCTGGTAAGAATTTTTTGGGAGTAGTTCTGAGAACAAATATTAATTTGTAATATAATAGGAATGTAGTGTTTATTTCAGAATGTGATGCTGCATTAGGGCCCTGGTTATTAATAGGTGGGCTAAAATCCTTTTTAATGAAGAACTCGGCTCAGCTCATATTATGCAGTAGGTCAGCAAATAAAAACCTTTGCATCTAAAACAGAAAATTGTTATGGAAAAATTACACTAAACGTATACTCCAGGAGATCTGAATAATCAACCTACATGATTATAAGTGTATGATTTAAAATATTTGAAACTCTTAAGACAGATGCTCTATACAACTTTTTTCAAGTTTCCTTACATAAAATAATTTCGATTGAAGTTTAAACCAAAGATATGCTTTTGGGTATATTAAGGTCAACTTTCCATTGATGGTAAACAGGGACTTACTGGTCATTTTAACATTTATTACTTATTTATCCTTCAGTTTTGAAAATGATGACAATCCCAAAATGTTTCATGTGAGTTAACAAACAGCTATAACTGCTTTTTAACAACACGAGACCCTAGAATTCACTTTTGATCTAATTTATGTTCATTAAACATAATCTGCTATCCATGTAACACATTTTAAGGACATTTTAAATTATTTCAACAGAGAAAATAGAATTTGTATGAGATTTTGTTAAAAACAGATACTTTCTCACATTTACGTTTCTGATTTGAGAAGAACCAGCATTGGAGAGATTGCCCTGTTTCAAAAGCTTTCCTTTCCTTTCCCAATTTAATATTTCCCCTAATTCCTCTATAGATCTTACTATACTATTCCTTAAAGTTTTCCTTTCTTGCATAAATACCTGATTTCTAGTGTCTTTGTCTAGTTTTGATGACACTAGGAACATCATGAGTGATATTAGTGAAAAGGAAGAAGGAATTCTACTCTATCCATCTTTCCACTTAGTTGATGCATTCATGCGTTCATTCATTCATTCCTTCATTCATCAATAATTGGTAGAATACTTCTGTCCCTGGGAGCAAGACACCATAAAGCCCCACCCTCAGGAAGTCTACACTGTGAAGAGAAAGCTGGATTGTATACTCAATACTCATAAACAATCAGAAGAAAGAAGCGGACTTTATAAAACTGTCATCCTTTATGATCTGAGTAATAAGAAGGCTCCTCTTGTCTTGCATTGATCTGCAGGGAACTTTCCAACAGGAGATGATATCGACTCCACACCCCCTACCCCACCATGGGAAAACATGATTTGTCATTTTGAAGACCAAGTGTCAGGTTTGATCAGGGTTATGGAGTCGGAGCAGAATAAAATTGTGACAGAGCACTGCTGAAGCTCAGGGGCCAAGTCATGAAGACAATCTGGTTGGCCATTATCCCTCAGAGTTGCCCGAGCATTCCCGGCCCTCTGAGCTCTTTACAGAGGATGAATAGTAGGGGATGAAATGGTTAGTGGGATGCCAGGAAGTAGGCTATTCAACAGTGTAGGCAAAGATGATATTAGCAGTAGAGGAAGGAGTGGGCAGCTTTGTCCTAAATTTAGGAAGAAGAGTCCAGTGGGCCTGGTGATGCATTGGTTGGTTACAGGGGTATAAATTAAAAATTAAAAGAGATCAGTCTACAGTGGTTTCTGGATGTATGAACCATGCACATTGTATCCTGGATTTCTGGTGTTTCCGTAAAATGTAAGTAAAACATCTTGTCCTTCTGTGCTGTGACCATGCTTCTCTTCACAAGCATCCAGGAGTCTCAGCACAATACACAGCACACACACACCTGGAGAGTATACCAAGGGGTATGGCTGTACCAGGATTATCTCTTTCTGGGCTTGCACAATGATGATCTATACTAATCACCTAAACGGGAACACTGCAATAATTCTAGTTGTCTATTTTCAATATGGAAGTATATAAAAGTAGGAGGACTTTGTGTCAAAAACAAACAGTGTCAGATACTTAGCATCTAGCAAGGCTAGAGTCACATGTATCAAACAAGACATTTATTCTCAGTAAGTTGTTCTTTATGCTTTTTTTGTAATGATGTTGAGTACTATGGAAATATTTCAGGCAACTCATACTTTTTACATTCCATGGATTTAGTTCAATTTTTCTTGGGTAAACAATAAATTCAAAGTTCAATTCCTCCCTAAGAATACTTATTCTCTTAACTTTGAAGAGGTATTTCTTCTCTGATCTATGTCGAGATAGACCTGAGCCCAAGGGGAGTTTGGTGAAAGCCGGGAGCCAGGGTCTCTAGTGTGTGCTACTGTAACTCACTGAGCCTAACCTCAATTTAGAATTTATCTGACACTGACTTACACTGACTTACAGTTATAGTTCCTGGTCTGAAAGTTCTTATTTTTGTTTCATCCTTGATTTTCTCAAGATTCATCCAAGTCCCCAGGCCCCAGTGAACCTCTGATATTAGACTATTTCTGTTGTTTTCTTAGCCCTAGTCTGCAACTGTGAGGTGCCTGCAAGATCACACCCCTCCTGCCCCATCTTTTTGTCACTTCCAGTCTCAGTAAACCTTGCTGTACAAAATGACCCACCATGCTGAGATTTTCAAAAGGTTTTCTACTTATTCCTCTGCTATAAGAAGGAGCATATTTACATGGAGTTTCCCTCCCAAATCTACTTGGATAATTTTGTTATTCCCCTGAGACACTATAATATGACTAACTTATGCCTCCCAGCTCGATTTCTCAGAATATTTTTTTAATCAAGACTTAAAAAAAAAACACCCTTTTTTTTGACAGATGGGAAGTGATCATTTTTTTAAGATGAATGTGTGTGTGTGTGTGTGTGTGTGTGTGTGAGAGAGAGAGAGAGAGAGAGAGAGAGAGAGAGAGAGTTGTGTATGCATGTACAGTGCATACATGTGTTTGCTTCTGTATGGTATGCATATGTAGACTAGAGAAGGCTGATGGGCTGTCTTCTTTTATCCACCTTTATGGTATTTCGTTGAGATAGGGTCTTTCATTGAACTTAATCTCAATACTTTAACTGTACTGGCTGGTCAGATAGCTCTCAGTGACTGCCTGCCTCCACCCACACTCACCCAAATGTGGAGCTTCCAGGCCCATACAGCTATACTTAGCTTTTTATATGAGTTTTGGGGATTTGAACTCAGGCCGTTATGTTTAACAGAGCAAGAATTCCTGTCTCCTGAGCCACATCCTCACCCGGGGATATGACATTTTGGGATCTTAAATCATACAGGATTTGTTATTTTCATTAATTGATTAATTAAAATTTTATATGTATGAGTGGTTTGCCTCTGTGTATGTCTGTGTACTACATGTGTGCTGGTACCTGAGGAAGTCAGAAGAAGCCATGAGATCCTCCAGAACGAGTTATAGACAGTTTTGAGCTTCTGTGTAATTTCTGAGGATCTAAGAAGGTGTGGTGCAGGCATCACCATTCCCTACTCATGGATTTCAAGTTAGTGAGACATAGGGTCAATCCCTGGTTCTGATGCGCATTATCTGGGGTTTCCTTAGAATCTTGATAAGTGATGTCTGCTGTGTAGAACAGCATCTCTAGTCCAGATTTCCTTTATCTCCCATGATTCTAAGTTTTTGTCATTCCAGTTCTTCTGATAATTGAAAATTCTTATAAAACTGTCCCTTTGAGTAGTCTTTCTGTCACTGTGTTTTTGAGATAAAGGATTTTATATTTAGCATTCTGGGTGACTATTCTCCATGTCATGAATATTTCTCTACAAAATTGCTCATGAGGATTGATGTGTAATCATTTTGTTTTTTTGACCATGTTAGTCACAGTGTGTAGATGATTTATTCAGAAATCTGTCTTAATCTTTTACAGTTTAAAATAATTTGTTCCTCTAAAATTTCCATCATGAAATAGTGCTCACCATATCAAGATGATAAAGTAACCTTTTCCCTCATTTATGTCAATAAATTATATGTTTTCAATGACACACAGTCCTTGCTGAGGGCAAATACATTAGTTAAATAGTTTTATTAGAACACTGTACATTTATTCTTTCAATGCACTTTGAATTGAGACATGATGATTTTGTAAAGTCATATAAAGCTAATTTACTTGCTGTATTCTTGAATGCAGCTTGGATTTAACAATATTGTCTCTGCATATGTCAGCCATGAGTCAGTAAAACTGAGACTTAATATTTTTCAAAACTGCTGAAGGAATACCCTAAAAGGTATAGGTAACAGACAAGAGAGTACAAGTGAATCTGTGATTCTAGCATATATATATAAATCTTGCCTTAAAATATTTTCTTTGCCAAATACTATGAGAAGAAATACTGAATCACAGTTTGACAGATGTATATAACACATGTATAGAAATAAAAACATGTAGAACATTAAAGTGGTTATAGATTTATTAAATATACAATAATATGCCAATGTAAAATAATTTTAAAGGATTTGCTGTTGGTCTTTGATTGGGGTTTGAAAGCAATTCTAATACAGATCTTAATTAAATTTATGAGTCTAAAAATTTCCAGGGTAATATAAAAACTAATCTTTATACATGACTGTTTATATGATAAAAATGATGCATAGTACCATTTTTGCAGTGTTTACAAGATTTTCATCTTATTAAAAATGTCCTTGCTGGATGGTGGTGGCTCATGCCTTTAATCCTAGCATTTGGGAGGCAGAGGCAAGCAGATATCTGTGAGTTTGATGCCAGCCTGGTCTACAGAGTTAGTTCTAGGAGAGTAAAGACTACACAAAGAAGCCCTGTCTCAAAAAAAAAAAAAACTAAAAATTAAAAAAAAAGAAAATGTTCTTGTTGGAGGAGAGTCACTTGTTCATTCCCAGCCGTTCAGCCCCAAAACAATCACATGGAAACCATATTGTTTAAATCACTGCTTGGCCCATTAGCTCTAGCTTCTTATTTGCTAACTCTTATATTTTAATTTAACCCCTCTCCATTAATCTGTACATCACCACAAGGTTGTGGCCTACCAGCAAAGTTTCAGCGTCTGTCTCCAGTGGGGCTACATGGCTTCTCTCTGATTCTGCCCTTCTTTCTCTCAGCATTCAGTTTTTCCCCACCTCAACAGGCCAAGGCATTTTCTTTATTCACTAATGGTATTCACACCATACAGAGAGGAATCCAACATAGTGTCATAATGGAATAATTAAGTAATACCAATTCTTGGGACATTGAAACAGAAGAACAATGAGTTCAAGGTCAGCCTGGGATGCATAGTGATATCATATCTCAAGAAAATATTACCTAAAGTTAAAAACACTCAATATAAATCAACACCAAGCATGAGGTATTTCTTGACTAGAGTTCTCATTTTGGAATGTTGGTAGTAATGACAGGTTAATGAGTCAGAGAGAATTTCAACAGAGTCCGCATATGAAGGATGAAGTCACCATGACTCTTAGGAGGTTGAAAGGTAGCATTATGGGATGTACTATAGTGCTGTGTTGAGTGAATGAGAGAAACAAGCTTGGACAGATGAGGTAACTGAGTATACGATCAAACAGGAGCTCTAGTGGGATTCCAGTATGTGGGAAAATGAATTAGCAAACACCAGTTTATAGTAGGAAGAAAGCAATTTTGTAAGCAACCAAATAATGAATGTTAACATCAGTTTGGTTATCAGTACTTAGTGAGAAAAGGAATGAGTTTAGAATGTATAAATAATAGTAATAGTTTAGAAAATGAATTCAGAAAAACAAGCATCAAGTTAATAATACTTACATGAACTAAAATATCAAATGATGAAGATGAGAATTAAGACTGCCACCTTTTAACTCTCAACATTGATTAGTAAAGTATGCCTTTCCATATTAAAGAAATGGAGAAATTTGTTCAGGTCTGGTCATGTAATTTTAGTATTACAGATATTTCTTTTGTAGGAAATTATTGTTTACCATGATCTTGATGTTCCAAGGCATATGAAATTGGTAAACAAGGGGAATTGATCTCATGTATTAGAACAGTGGTTCTCAACCTGTGGATTGTGACCCCATTGGAGTCAAACTACTCTTTCACAGGGGTCAAATATCATATATCCAATATATGATATATTAACATTACAATTCATAACAGTAGCAAATTACAGTTATGAAGTAGCAATGCAATCATTTTATGGTTGGGGGTCACCACAACATGAGGAACTGTATTAAATGGTCACAGCATTAAGAAGAATGAGAGGGCTGGAGAGATGGCTCAGTGGTTAAGAGCATTGCCTGCTCTTCCAAAGGTCCTGAGTTCAATTCCCAGCAACCACATGGTGGCTCACAACCATCTGGAATGAGGTCTGGTGCCCTCTTCTGGCCTGCAGATATACACACAGACAGAATATTGTATACATAATAAATAAATATTAAAAAAAAAAGAAGAATGAGAACCACTGCCCTGGAATTGTCTTTTGACCTAGGTGCCATAATCTAGTCAGACAATTTGCAAGTAAAAATAATTAATAACTTTATCTCTAAGACTGCACTAATGCTAATTTAAGATATTTTCTTTAAATAGGTCATGACTGAAAACAAGAAAATGACATGGCATATTTTTTTCAGAATGATTCCAAAGGAAATTAAGATCCTTTTGAGATACAAAGTCAAAAATGGTTTTAAAACCTTCTGCCAAGTTTAGAATTAAACTTAGTAAAACAATTACAGAAGACTATTTTTAAATTTTTTCAAAGTTTTAAAATTGAATGGTATAAATTTGTCTATTTCAGGGATTCAGTGTTGGGTAACTTTCATAGTCTTTAAATATGATGTGCCCATGACTTTGGATAGATAAAGGTTAGACATGCCTCTCTAGTCTTTCCCGTCCACATCACCCTCAGCTCCCGGATCCATTCATAAACTGTGCAGCGATTCTTCAGGTGAACAATTTACTCCCTCTCTGACTTTAACATCTCTTCCTTTCCTATGCTACAGTCATAATTAATTTAATTACTCATCACCTTAAATTTTTTCTTTCGGTGTTTGTGGGGAAAGTTTCTTGTCCTGTCTTTAGGAAATCACATTATTACCAATGAAATGTTTTATGTTTAAATTGCTGCTTTCTGTCTGATTTAAGGATATAAATATATTTCTTATTATATTGATGTCTACCACAGTGCCTCATATAAAGTAGATGCTAAGTAAGCCTGGGTAACTTGTCTTGAATGTTGGTTTCCTACTTACATCTCTAAATTAACAAAGACATCTATGTTTGGGACATTATCCAAAGACATACACTATTCACCTCTTGAAAGACTATAATAGGAGATAGGTAATATGTGATACTAGCTTATCCTAAAAGTGAACCTCATGTCATGATTAAACACATGAACACATGTATCATATCACGCTTGATCAGGGACATGCAAACAAAATTAGAAGTTTTTGTCAGTTAAAGCTTGTAGAATTTAAGAAACTGATAGTACTCGGATCAATATGCGAGTTTACCCAATGTAACTCTCCAATATTCTTGATATAACTTAACAGTGATTTAAAGATTGGAATGGTAATTATTGAGAAGCAACAATCACTAAGACAAATATTAAACCTATTTGACTTAATGGTCACAAAATTTCAAAAGCAGAAATAAAAGAACCACAAATGAAAAGATTTCTGTTCAAGGATGACCACTGGCTTATTGTTAGTAATAACTAAGGAAAGAGAAAGCCAGATAATCCGAAGGATAATTAAGAGAACAATGGCTGAGTATTATTCCTGGTATGTCCATATTAAGTAATAACAAAACAGAATAATGTTAAGTAATTTTATTAACATGGGAGATGATGTAACTAATGTAAGATTCACAATAACACATATTTTATATAAGAAAAAGAAACATTATAATGGAGCACATGCAAATTATATTATACATTAAAATAATAACTACAGAACAGAGAATTAAATACTAACCCAGCTAACACCAAAAGTAATAACCACAATTGCAGTGGTGCCAAAGTCAAGAAGAGTCAGTCTTCCAGGCTACAGCTTTGCCCACTGATGGCTCCTCAGAGACAAAGATGTTACACTTGGTCCAGAGATTTCTGTGCCACCCACGACCTATTAGCAGCTACTAAAAGTCCGGAAAACAGGCTGATTCTCAGGGATAGTCCACTCCCCTCTCCTCTTTACTTCCTCTTTGTTCTCAGTTTTTTTTCTTTCCTCCTCTATCTCTGCTTGGATTTCCTGCCTTGCTATATTCTGCCTTATCACAGACCAAAGCAACTTCTTTATTAAGAACTGCTAATAAAACTATTTCATAGCATACAGAGGGGAATCCCACATGACCTTAATGGTTTTATTAAAATAACAGTTGCCATTTCTGTTTGTTTCTCTTTTGTAAATTATATTTTTGTTTTAAAATGACATTTCTCTTAAATGAGTAAATAATAACTATTACACTTATTTTGGGGGGTATCAGCACTTGGTCTGGGGTGGTAGGAGAATTGGGAGTTCAAGGACATCATGAGTTTGAAATGTGTCTGAGCTACACAAGACCCTGCCTCAAAACAAAACACAAGAAGATGCTCTTGCTTAGTATTTTCTATCTACTTGTTTGGATTGCCTTAGAAGTAAAACTCACTTTTATACAATATATGAGAGATGGATTTATCTGAGAAAATAATGACATAATTACTATATTGACAACAATAGAAAGAAGGGAGTATGTGAGCAACTTAAGCATTGGTATGCAAAGGGTGCTAATGTAAATTTGAATACACAGTGTTTTTAGATGTTTAGTTACAAAGTGTTCGAACATAACTTTGAATACACAGTGTTTTTAGATGTCTGGTTTGGTCTTCTGTTATAGTGGTAGAATACCTGCTCAAGGGCTGGAGAGGTTACAAAGGGGTTAAGCAGGTGTACTGCTATTGCACAGGACCAGAGTTATGTACGTTCCCAGCACTCAGGATGGGTAGTTCAAAACTCTCTGTAACTCCAACTCCAGGGGATATGAGCCCTCTGGCTTCCACAGTCCCCATCACTAACATTTTACACACAGACAGGCATATCTGTAAGCACATAAATAAACATGAAATAAATACCTGGGTGAGCAGAACAAATTAAGAACAGGAATAATAATAATAATAATAATAATAATAATAATAATAATAAATTATGATGATTATTCGCATAGATTTCATCATGGTACATGTTGTTGTAGGAACACCTCACAGCATAACTGCCAGGAAGAAGAGAGACACATCATGCTTTTATTAACTCTTCTGTTTTCTATGGTTATTCTACACAGACCCTCAACCTCCGGGATGATATCATCCACATTCATGATATCTTTCTCCATAATCCTCTCTGAAGACACACTTTCAGACACATCCAAAGTAGTGATTTTCTTAGCGGTGTCTCAAGCCAATGAAGTTGTACTATCCCAAGATTCACTAAAATTGGCCAAAGCCAATTGTAATTATAAACACTTAACATTTGATTGAATGACTAAACATACTTGAGAACTAATGAAGTTAATTTATTGAAGTATTCTGAAATATTTTTGATATTTCAGATAAGTGGTGGCTTTATCAAGTTAAGCCAATAAATTACTGTGTAGGAGTGACACATATTTTTAATTCTCAAAATTATGTGGTGGCATTTAATACAAATGTTGGTTTCACTTTTCCCCTGTCTCTCTTAGGGATAAATTATCACTAAAAGCTATTAATGCAACTGAAGCATCACTGGAGTTGCCAGACTTAGACTATAATGTGGACTACAGTGCCTATGTCACAGCTAGCACCAGATTTGGTGACGGGAAGACAAGAAGCAGTACCATTAACTTTCGAACACCAGAGGGAGGTGAGTCCTCAGGGATCTCAATCAATCTGAAGAATAGTCAGCTCAAAAATAATATCAAATATCAACGTTATTACTAAGCCTCATAGCCATCGTTAGCTGGATACAAAACTGCATCGACTTCCTGTGTGATGCTGGGAAATCTAAGTACTAGGTCCATGCTTCCATTTCCCATTTGCTAAGGTGGAAACAGTGTATGACATCATAGGGTTCTGATGAGTAAAGGACTAAGATCTGTGGATGGATTCAGCACACATCACCAATATTTTTTTTTAGGCATATTTTAACTGTAGGCTAAATGTGTCAAAGTAAACTATGTGAGGTTGAGTTTCTGTTTGCTTTTAGCTTTTGCTATTTCAAGACTATACATTAAAATAGGATTTCATTTTCACGTACTCTGTACTAGAAATTGGCAATTTACTGTCTGCAAATCAAGAACAGTGGCAATCTTTTAGAGCCAAGATAGTATTGTATGAGCAAGAAAGCTGTCTGTAGATACCGTATGTTAAGAGTAGAAGGAAAGCCCAGCCCATGGTATGGATTTGATTTCTGACATTCACACAGATACTATCCCTAAATTAAGACTTTTCAAAAATGATTATTCCCATTTTTAACTTAACAATTGTTGCAAAATTTAGACACTTCAGCTTAACTTGTAGTCATGTCTGTCAATTTTCTGAATTATTTGTTTTATAGCACCCAGTGATCCTCCCAAAGATGTCCATTATGTGAATCTCAGTTCTTCATCAATAATTCTCTTTTGGACACCTCCCATAAAACCTAATGGAATCATACAATATTATTCTGTTTATTACCAAAATACATCAGGTACTTTTGTGCAGGTAAGAGCTGAGTATTATTTTTTATATCCTTAATATTGTTGATATTGTGGACTATTTATATTGATAATTATGTAGACATGTATTTTTTTTTGTTGATTCATTTTTTTTATTGAGAAAATGAAAAAAGTTTCCGCCTCCCCCCAGCCTCCCATTTCCCTCCCCCTCCCCCCACTCCCCTCCCCCTCCCCCCACTCCCCTCTCCCTCCCCCTCCAGTCCAAAGAGCAGTCAGGGTTCCCTTCCCTGTGGAAAGTCCAAGGTCCTCCCCCCTCCGTCCATGTCTAGGAAGGTGGACATCCAAACTGGCTAGGCTCCCACAAGGCCAGAACTTGAAGTAGGATCAAAACCCTGGGCCATTGTCCTTGGCTTTTCATCAGCCCCCATTGTTCGCCATGTTCAGGGAGTCCTGTTTTATCCCATGCTTCTTCCGTCACAGTCCAGCTGGCCTTGGTGAGCTCCCAATAGGTCAGCCCCACTGTCTCCGTCTCATTGATGTATAAAATAGAGGAGAAAAGTCAGATTCTTTTACATCTTCTGTCTCTCTGTCTCTGTCTCTCTCTCCTCTACTCTGTATCAGTTTTATACATGTTTGCAGCAGTGAAGCTGATACCACATAAAGAGACTTCAATTTAATTTCTCCAATAACTTTTCTCTTTTAACAATAATGGTTTCATTTGCTATCATTTCCTCCTTAGTTGAAAACAGATTTTAATTTTGTTTATATGTAATACAATTTCAGTGATTAAATATTCTTGCATACTTTCAATTATTTATTTTAGTTTTGAGATCATGATATAATTACACTACACAATTTTCTCCTTTCCCTTCTTCCCTCCTCAAAGCCTCCCATATATCCCTCCTTGTTCTCTTTCAGATTTATGATCTCTGTTTTTCATTAATTATTGTTGCATACATATATGTATTTCTGTATATATTCCTCAATACATAAATACAACCTGCATAGTCTGTATACTGTTACTCATAGATATATTTTCAGGGCTGACTATTTGGTTGTAGGTAACTAATTGGTGTGTCCTTCCCCGGAGACTAGTCATTCCACTTTCTGTGTTCTTCTGTAGTTGCCTATAGTTCTCTGTGTAGGGTGGAGGCCTTGCCGACTTCTCCATTCGCTTTGGCATGTCCACTGATGTTGTCTATGTTCTGCTCACATTTGGGAAGCCATGTGGACGAGACTTTGTGGGTATGTCTTCTGTCATTCCTAAGAGACACAATCTCATAGTAAACCCTTTGACCCTCTGGTTTTTACAAATCTTCACTCCCATTGGAGACATGTCCGTTGCCATTGGAGATATGTCTGTTGGAAATGGCTTCACTGATCTGCATTTTGGTTGGCTGTGCTTTTCTTTAATAGTTTCTGTCAAAAGAGAAGCTTCAGGAATGAGGGTTGAGGACTACACTTAAATGTGGGTTTAAGGACAAATATTTATCATATAGTATTTTTCCCTCAATTGAAATTTTTTATTATTGGGAAGAGAGTTTTTATAGTTGCAGGGATATTCTTATTTCTTAGCATCAGCTATCAAAAGGACCAGTAGGCATATGGCTATTAGTCTGCAGAATGTAGGTCATGGGACTGCAGTTTGCAGAGGGGACTTATCTGGGATATGAATATAGTAGTAGTGAAAATGCCAAGATTGATTTAATTTAGAGAAATGTTTTCAATTATGTTCAGTGCAGTTATATTATTTCTGCAAATTAAGTATTTATCAGATTTCTTATACATGAAAAAGAGAAAATGTGGTTGCTTGGTTCAATCAAAGACAGGGAAGTTAGAATATTATCTTGGAAACATGAATTTAAAATAAATACTCTAATTTGAAGAATAAGGTTTTTCCTGGATAAAATGACTGAATTGGTTGTGACTTGGAAATTCCTATTTCTGGGTGTCGTTCTAATTAAAAGAGAAGACAGACACACTGTACTTTGCAGAGGCTGAGTTTCATTTGTTACTCAGGACACTTAGCTTAGAGTCAGGACTTGGATTGACGGACTGTCTCTGAGACTAGGTTGCTGTATGACTCGCTGTGTTCGTAGGAAAAGAGCAGAGCTTTGCAAACCACCTCAGGCAAAGGCAACAGAACACAGTGTCCAGAGGTCAGGTCAGTGCACACATTTTATCCTCTAAATGGAGTTGTTAAGCTTCATGCCTTGTAAGCAGACTACATTATAAAAGTTGTACAGATATAGATATATGTGTAATTGAAGGTGAAGGTATTTTTGAACAAATGCCTTAAAAACAAAAAACAAAAGAAAGGTCTGTTTATTTTTTTTTGTACATCAAGCAGAACTTCTATCCCTTTTTGAAAACTGGAAAGAAGCAAGATAATTATTTCTTCCCACAAAGTCACTCTCAGACTTAACATTATATCACTATGCATAGAAGGTGTTCAACATGAAGATTTCCCCTTTTTTTCTGCACTTAAAAGAAGCATCACAAAATGTTATGTGCAGTTTGAGATCTTAACAGCAGTTTCACTTCTATCCAATATACTTGCAGTTTGTGCAAAATTGCAGTTTGGTTCTCTTTGTCTACAACTACCCCTCAGTTTTGAACATCTACCTCCGGTTTCAGCACAATCGTCTAAGTCTATATATTCAAATCTCTGTATAGAATATGATCCCATTTTTAACTCATCAGTGTTAGAATAGGTTAGCTCCTATTAAGTAATCTTAAGAATGCTTTTAAGTGTGACAGCTGCAAGCAGGCATAGGCAAGTGATGCTCAAACATTTCAGAAGCACAGTCTCATGTTGCTTGACAGTCTCTCAGGCTTCAATGTATCACTAAAATTAATGTTCAAAGTGGCATATCTTCTTGTCTTTTTATAAATTGGTAGAGAAAATACTTGGAATGAAAAATTACACAGCAGATTATGTAGATAGCTTTTATCTTCTTCTGTCTCCTTCTCATAGAACTTTGTGGAACACCCCCATCCTTAGCATGTTTTATTTCCCTCCTATTCCAGACATCTGGTTTCTGTCTTAGGATTCTTCTGTTATAGCTAACACAATGAATAAAAATGGAACATATGACATTCATATTTCTTCTATGTTCCTGGAAATATTTTCATTGAAATAGCATAAAATTGTTAGCAGGGAATAAGATTTACAGCACTTAGCTCTATGATTCAGAAGCATTTGAGCATGAACTGCACCCATCATTCCATGCTTTCTTGAGGAGTGTAAGCTCTTTACTGCTGCTCAAAGATCCACCTTTTCTGTTACCACACACAGTTTTTAGTAGAGGAAATGACCTCTTATATTATTGTTTCTACTAATATGTGTCATGTTTTCTTAGCATGTCTGACAAAATGTCACATACATTTATTTTTTATTTTTTTTTTTTTGGTTTGGTTTTTCGAGACAGGGTTTCTCTGTGGCTTTGGAGCCTGTCCTGGAACTAGCTCTGTAGACCAGGCTGGTCTCGAACTCACAGAGCCGCCTGCCTCTGCCTCCCGAGTGCTGGGATTAAAGGCGTGCGCCACCATCGCCCGTGTCACATACATTTAAAAGTGTTAAAATAAGTCTGCTTGATAATCACCTTTGAAAGCATTTGTAGGATACCTTCTGGCCATATTTATGTGAGCAAAATGTAAGGTTTAATTATATGATTTTAATCCCAAGACAGTATGAGACAAAAACAAGAAATACAAGGTGAGGAAATTAATGAAATAATCACCTGGATAATGTCTTAAGATTTTATGAAATTGTTTGATGTCTATGTATGCTAAGACACACCCCCAACAGGAAAGAATATTGGGTGATTCAGAATAATCCCTTGTTTAGTTGTGATGTTTGCAGATAATTAGAATGAATTCTATTCCAAAGAAAAGCTAAAATTCATTCTAATAACCTTCCAGGATTAATATTTTTAAGTTCTGGTTATATTAGCAGTGATTATATGTGTACAGTTAGTCTATGTATACAGCTATTCTATGGGTACAAGAGTATTGAAAGGCATCCAAGCTCATATATCACATTTTCTGAGAAATTGTTAGATGTCTTTAACATGTCTATTGTCAAATAAGGCACCACAAAACCAAAGCAAATCTTTTATTGTAATGACAGATAATGTCAAAAGAACCATAAAACCAAGCAAATTTTTAAGTCAGTGAATTTTAAAATCATCTTGACTATAGACTTAATCAAATGGAGTATCCTACATTAATTACTTAAGCAAATTATTCTTGCTTTTGTTGTAGTTAAACACACAGTATTAATTGGTTTGTGTGTGTCAATGGAGTCTAACTAATCCTTAGTTAACTCCCTGTGAAGTGGGAAGAGCTATTCCTATTTTATTGTTAGGGGCCAAGAACCTTTGAGATTAGATTTTGGTGCAGCCTTGCTGTGTTATACTTGAATTTAGGTCTGCAAGATTTAAAGTAACTAGTGTACATTGTATGGATGCATTTTTTTCTTATAAAAGTATGGCTACTGATACACTGCTGTTGAGACAGGGTCCACTCTGTATCAGTGAAGTCACTATGTAGTGCAGACTTACCTTGAACTAGGGATCCCCTTGACTCAATCTTCCAGATATTGAAATTACTAAATGCATGACTCTTGACTAACTTTGTGGTTTTGCTTAAATTATTTTCCATTATTTTAGAATTTCTTTGTTTGACTATATATTTTATTTTAAATTTTGTACAGAAAGGAAATTGAGGCACAAAATTCTTAAATACTGAAAAAATATTGAATATTATTTTTACTCTGTACATCAATGTGTTAACTGCCTTTTTCTTGTTCACTACACAGTATAATAAAGAGTCACTGGAGATGAATAGTAGAAATGCTTTGAGTTTGTAGATCAGGCAAATACTTCAACACTTCTGTTATTATTCATGGAAAAAAGAAAATGAAAAGCTGTTTTAATTTTTTCTTTCAAATCTGTTGGAAAAATATCTAACACTTTGAAAAATGCCTAAAAATTTCCTAAGGGAAACTGAGCTTGGCCAGCATAGCCACAGAGTTTTCTCTTGGCCATTTGACATTTTCTACTGGATATAATGCTAGTGTGTTTCTCTTTAATATTCGCTAGATTGATCTAAAAAGAAAAACTGCTACCACCTAGTTCACTTTTAGTACAAACATAGTTCCAGTTTAATTTTTAGTTTCAAGACAGGGTTTCTCTGTAGCTTTGGAACCTGTCCTGGAACTAACTCCAGTAGACCAGGCTGGCCTCGAACTCACAGAGATCGTCCTGCCTCTGCCTCCTGAGTGCTGAGATTAAAGGTGTGTACCACCACTGCCCAGCCCAGTTTAATTTTTATTATAACATTGCCTTATGCCATTTCTCCTAAAGATTAAAATATTAAAACCATAGCAGACAGTTCCTGGTCAATAACTATTTTGCAACACTCATGTCTACTAAAACTCACCCTGAACTATACAACGATGTGCTTATTTTTCAGAATTTTACCCTCCTTGAAGTAACCAATGAGCCTGACAATGCAACAGTGTCTGCAAAAATATACAGGCTGGCCATATTCAGTTACTATACATTCTGGGTCACAGCAAGCACTTCTGTTGGAAACGGGAATAAAAGCAGTGACGTAATTCCTGTATACACAGACCAAGACAGTATGTAAATGCACACGTGATTTTATCTTTAATCAGGAAACTTAAAAATCTCATAATTTGTCAGGAACTTCTATTTGTGTACATTGGTATTAAAATCTGTTAGACATTTAACTACTTGTCCTAGGAGTTTAAGTATATCTAATGCAGCTCTGACTACTACAACTATAACAGCTTCTTCTATTTTTCCTGCATAATATTATTTTCACATGGTTGATGGTTTTTATTTTACTTTATTTATTTTTATTTTAGCACTGTGCTGTGAATGAGCTGAGGGTTCTCCACATGTTTCTTCATAAACACCTGGAAGTCGAACACTCTCTCTACGACTTCTAATGTTCACTAGATCTCATTTTACCAATCTGTTCTGTTACAGCCTGCTATATAAGAAGTACCATAGTTTCTGCCCTTCATACTTTATAACAACATTTGAACATATATAGATTGAAAAAATATAAATTGAGTAATATAAACACAACAGAGGAATACATTGCTTGTTCTTGGTAAAAAAAATAACTTTTGAATAATGGACAGGCTCAACGCAGGCTTCCTTCTCATCAATCCACTAAAATCCTGTTGTTTCTGTTGCTTTGAGCGATGTCCCAGTCATCTGGAATGACAAGGAAGAGTACTCCTGCAAGCATGGATGATTTTTGCGATAGTTAGGACACCTGCTCATTTGTTTCAGAAGTTGTTTTGAATCCCCAGCAGCTAACTTTTTTTTTCTGGCTTTGAATCTACCCAGGACTTCATGAAGCGTTTTCTAAATTGTCTTTGTGACAAACATAATAAAAATGTTTATTTGCATTAAAAGAAATTTTTTGTTTACAGCTTCAGAATGCTGTTCACGCAGGCCATTCACACAATTGTGATGACCGAACCCTTGATTTTGAATTTTTGTTTATTTGTTTCAGTTTCTAAAATGAAAAGGAAGGTGGATCGTTGTCCATTTCCCATGTGGCTTCTGTTCCATTTTGTTTAATATTAAGGATTTATTTGTATGTGTATGGGTGTTTTGCCTGCATGTTTGTGAGTGCATCAGGGGATTGGAGTTCCCTCAGAGTCCAGAAAAGGACATGAAACTCTCCTGCCCCCACTACCGGAGCTAAAGAGTGAGTGAGTCACCATGTAGGCTCTGGGAACCCAATCCAGATCCTCAGGAAAAGAAGCAAGTGCTCTTAACTGCTGAGTCATCCCTCCAGCCCCCTTCTTGTTTATTTTTATAAAGATTACTGTCTTATTGAGAATGACTTTGACTTAAAGTTCTACTGAGTTAAATCCCAAAGTGTACTGTTTGGAAAAAACGTTAACTTACCAATATAAACATGAAAAACTTTGCCTTGTTTGGCAAAAATAACTTGAGTAGTGGTCAATATCATTTCAGACTCTCTTAATTGTAGATCTCATCCAGGAAATTGCAACCCATAATAGTCTATCAGTTATAATTGCAGCACCACAAGTAATAATTATTTGCTGTGCATTGTGTCTTGTGAGACTTTCAAATTTACATTGAGTCTAGTTAATATCTGAAAATTAAAATTTTATAAGTGGGATAATTTCTTAAAATACAAATGCAGGTTAGTGTTTTGTTGGCTGGAGACACCTTGTTCCTGGGGTCAGAAAAGTTTAGAATTAAATATTCATACTACAAACATGACTTTGACCAGGTCTCTTATGGACTCTAAGGATCGGTCTCTGCATATTCAGATAATCATTGGAATAAGGAAATCAAATGTATTATTTAGAAAATTAAGAAATTATTGGTTCTACTTGGAAATGTGTTGCATATAAACACATATAATTCCCACATGGTAAGAAAGGTAAGTCAGAAAAATACGATAGAAACACAACTCTTCCATGTGTTCAGAATAAAAAGGCTTATTTTTTTTTACTAATTTTCATATTTATATGAATATGCATGTTTGTATTTAAAGAATGTACATGTATGAGCTGGTGATGGTGTTTCAATAACTACATTCAATTTGTAAATTGTTACCTCTGGAATAACGAATGACTTTCATGTTCTGATCACTACCTACCTCAGTACCTGAAGGGCTTGTTGGAAACCTGACTTTTGAGTCTATTTCATCAACCGCAATAAATGTGAGCTGGGTGCCACCATCTCAGCCAAATGGCCTTGTCTTCTACTATGTCTCACTGACTCCCCAGCAGAGTCCTCACGGCTCGATGCCACCTCTGATTACACGTGAAAACAGCATACATTTTGATAATCTGGAAAAATATGCCGATTATATATTCCAAGTTACACCATCAACAGAAAAGGGGTTCTCTGAGACCTATACTGCCCGGCTACACATCAAAACCGAAGAAGACGGTAGGAAGACCCTGTTGTTGCTTATTTTGCAGATTATTAATGTCCTCTTTGTTTGCATTGCTTTTGGTTTTTTACAGAAGACATTATTTATAATTATGTGCTCAATTAATTATCTTTTCAGTAGACATAGTAAGTCCTAAGTGACTTACAGTTAAACCAGTCTACTAATAAAATGAAGCCCAATTATATTTGAAGCATCTTCTTTACTAATAAAAATTTGTTCTCATTTAACACTCTCTTTTTCTTTTGTAGTTCCAGAAACTCCACCAATAATCAACACTTTTAAAAACCTTTCTTCTACCTCAATTCTTTTATCATGGGATCCCCCATTAAAGCCAAACGGTATAATTCTAAGTTATCATTTAACTTTACAAGGACCGCATGCGAACCATTCTTTCGTCACTTCCGGTAACCACATAGTCCTGGAAGAACTCTCGCCATTTACCTTGTACAGCTTTTTCGCTGCTGCAAGGACGGTGAAAGGACTCGGTCCTTCTAGCGTTCTTTTCTTTTACACAGATGAATCAGGTAAGCTGGAAGATAATGCTGCGCCAAGTGATTTCTCTGTTCACCTTGCACACTCTGTTTTGAAGGAATAGCCGGAACAACGAAGAATATTAGATCCTGTTGGTAGCCATCTTAGCATCCTCCTTCCACTATGCTGATCTCTTTTCTTTTCCTTTTATCCCCCCAGGTCAGGCTTCAGAATTGCCTGTTCTGTTTAAAACTGTTTTGAAGCATAGGGTCATAAATATAGGAGCAAAATTATTTGTGGTATTTATTTTGAGAATTATAACATGTGGTAGTTTTATAAATCTCTCTGAATTTGTTTCTTTAAGTAGTTAGAATCAAGACAGTATTTCTGTGATACACGATTTATGAACACAAGTTTTATAATGTGTTTCCCTGCAGTGCCTTTAGCACCTCCTCAGAATCTGACATTAATCAACTACACTTCAGACTTCGTATGGCTGACATGGAGCCCAAGTCCTCTTCCGGGCGGTATTGTTAAAGTCTATAGTTTTAAAATTCATGAGCATGACACTGATACTATATTTTATAAGGTAGGTTGATTGTAATGGCATATATTGATTTCAGACACTCAGAAAGTATATTAAAATGCTTTGAGCTGAAGGAAAATGGGCTGCTTCATATTAAACAAGGGAAGGGGATGGAGTGGGATATTTGCCTCTTATGTGCAAAGCTCTGAATTTGATTCCAGGTACCACAGTGATTAATTGAACAATGAAAATATTTACATAAAACCCCCTTTTTCCTATAATATGGGTGTTTGTGGAAAATATAGGGAACCACTTTTCAGATGAGAACTGAATGCTTCTGAGAACATTTTACCTATTCTCACAGTTTCTACATTTCAAGAACTAACTGTATCATTTATTTAATGCTAGGAAATATACAGTGATTTGTGGGCCTTATATAAAAGTTAATATATACTATAGTTCTTTTTTTTTTTTTTTTGGTTTTTTCGAGACAGGGTTTCTCTGTGGCTTTGGAGCCTGTCCTGGGACTAGCTCTGTAGACCAGGCTGGTCTCGAACTCACAGAGATCCGCCTGCCTCTGCCTCCTGAGTGCTGGGATTAAAGGCGTGCGCCACCATCGCCCGGCACTATACCATGATCACTATAGTTCTTTTTATTGATTAAATAAGTATCAAATGAATCATTTTAGCCTTTTCACAAAGTATTTATACTGGTCTTGTGGTAACGGTTCCAGAAGGCAAGTGATGTCAACCTCTGAGTCCTCTATGACATATTTTTATTCTGTGAATTTTAATGGTAACTCATTTGCAATCCTCAGTGTCTCTTCCTTGTTCCATTTTGTTTGGACATAGGATCAGTGAAAAATACGCAAAGAACCAATAGAATAATATATCTGAAACTTAGAGTTCTAGCGTTTGAATGCCAAAAAATGTTACAACTAGCTAATAGTTACTTCAGAAAGTTGTCTCTGTCTCTCTGTCTCTGTCTCTCTGTCTGTCTCTGTCTCTGTTTCTGTCTCTGTCTCTCTCTGTCTCTGTCTCTCTCTCTCTCTCTATTCCAATGACAAATAAAACTCCTAGGATATTTTTATTTGCAAGAAGAATGCAGAATGCAGAGTAAACATTCAATGTTGTGAATACTATAATTTATTTCTCTGATAAATCCATTTTCTAGCATGTGCAGCTTACAAAGACAATTGTAGAAAATCAAGAGCAACAGTTAGGTTTGTTTGTTAGCATCATCATGAACAACGTCTTCTTTCCTGGAAATTAATATATTGCTTTAATATCTGATAGGCTGAGTAGCATTTGCATTATGTAACTTCCTAAATATGGAATGGTTCCCAGAACAATAAAACTTGTATTAGTGACCCAAGTGTCTAGCCCTTTATTATCTATCCCAAGTTTAATCTCAGTGTTTTCTCATAATTTTAGATTGCCTGTATGGGCTACAGAAAATATTCACAGGAGAGACATAGTTTCTTTGGAACAATCCCATTCTTAAGATTACCTTGCATATGCATCAGAGTGTGCATGCATATATAGGACCTAATTTCCATAGAATGATGGCCTTTAATATAAACACTTAACAGAATGGTAAAGCAAAGGCTCTGACATCAAATTACCTAGTTCAAATTTTTCCATTGAGATTTACAAAGATGCGTTATAGAAGTTACTTATCCTCTTAAAATTATTTTCTTCAAATGTAAAATAAGAATTAAAAAACTTCCTATGTTAATGAAGACTGTATAGGCAAATCCATATAAAACACATTGGACAATTCCAGAAATATACTAAATGCATTAGCGTTCATTGCGCAAAGATTAAAGAAGAACAAAAATTCCCTCTAGTGTCATGGTAGCTTTGAACATAAAAGAACGTTATACTATTACCCAAATATGGTTTCAGTATCTTTAAACATTCTTTTTTTTTCTATTATGTGTTTTCCATTAATATTTTATTAGTAACAAACATACAATTTTATGCCACACAATGTTAAGTATATAATTTTAGAGCAAGGAGTTTTCTTTTTAAAGATCTACTGCATTTGATTGCATCTATTTGCCACTGTTTTCAATCCTTCTTAATGATTATATTTTTCTTCAAATTCCTTTAAGTCTCTTCTCACGTCGCGCCCACCTCTAAATATTTAGTTTCCCATGCTGGTTGTTTCCTTATATCTGACTGTCATCGCTACTGGCTTTTTCAGCTTTTCCTACCAGGATCATTCTATGTTCCATTTTGTTCCTTTTCTGTTCTCAATTACCTGTAACTCTGTTGAGGCAACATAGCATTGGGGCCACTCCAGATGTCACTGGCTCCTCGTCAGCGCACGCTGAGACGTTGACATTACGGAGAAATTTGGGTCACTCTAAAATGCTGCAAGAAGTCATTTATTTAATAGAAAAAAATTTTAAAGACTCACTTCTGTGTGAATATATTCAACAGCTAATAAGCTAATTTATTGCCGTGAATGATTGAACTCTCAAGTTTAGTCATTTCCCTGGTCACTAGTTCTACTGAGCCAAAATCAAAATGGATTTTTATTGTGCTTAATTTTTATGTGGATTTTAATAGCTAATAGAAAGTTTTCTTGCTGATGGGGACCATGTTCTGTTAATTAATTCATATAACCCACAGATCATCTCTCAGAATGGTTTATAAATAGAAAGTGTGGAATAAGAAAGAGGTGGTAGAGCAAGTCCCCTTAGCTGTTAGTGTCTTCCCGGAGATTATTTTCTTTTCTTTTTTTTTCCTTTTTTTTATTGAAAAAAAAAAATCTCTGCTTCCTCCCAGCCTCCCATTTCCCTCCCCCTCCTCCCGCCCCTCCCCCCTCCCCCCACTCCTCTCTCCCTCCCTCTCCAGTCCAAAGAACAGTCAGGGTTCCCTGCCCTGTGGAAAGTCCAGGGTCTTCTCCCCTCCATCCAGGTCTAGGAAGGTGAACATCCAAACTGGCTAGGCTCCCACAAAGCCAGAACATGAAGTAGGAACAAAACCCCATGCCATTGTCCTTGGCTTCTCATCAGCCCTCATTGTCCGCCATGTTCAGAGAGTCCGGTTTTATCCCATGCTTTTTCAGTAACAGTCCAGCTGGCCTTGGTTAGCTCCCAATAGATCAGCCCCACTGTCTCGGTGGATGGGCACACCTCTCGTGGTCCTGACTTCCATGCTCATGTTCTCCCTCCTTCTGCTCCTCATTGGGACTTTAACAATGACTTCTCGAATTTTGCATGTAAATGGATGGAAATAGAAAAAAAAAAAAACACTATCCTGAGTGAGGTAACCCAGACCCAAAAAGAGGATCGTGGGATGTACTCACTCATAATTGGTTTCTAGCCATAAATATAGGTCACTGAGTCTATAATTTGTGATCCTAAAGAAGCTAAATAAGAAGGTGAACCCAAAGAAAAACATATAGTTATTACCCCTGCTATGGGAAATAGACAAGATTGCTGGGCAAAAAATTAGGACCTTGGGGGTAGGGTGGGATGGGGGTAAGGGGAGATGGGGAGAGAAAAGTGAGAAGAGGAGGATGGGGGGAACTTGGGGAAACGGGGTGATTGGGGATAAAACAAGGTTGGATAGAGGAGCAGGGAATCACATAACTTAATTAAGGGAACCACCTTAGGGTTGGTAAGAGATTATTTTCTTTTTAAGAACAAATTTGAGACAATAATTACAACATTCCTTCTTTCTTGCAAGCCCTTCTATATATACTTCTGCCCTCTTATAAAGTCATGAATTCTTTTCTCATTAATTATTATTGCATGCATATGTGATATGCATATACCTATCCCTAAATACACCCGGTTTTCGTGGAGATGACTTTAAAATGTGATCTAGAATTATTATCAATGTAGGTACCTTAAGACTAAATGCTCTTTGGATGGCACAATGGATCAGTAGGAAAGTTTCTTACCACCAAGTCTGGCCACTTGAGCTCATTCCCCAAAACCACATGATAAAAGGAGAGAACTGACTCTCACAAGTTGTCCCTTGACCATCACACAAATGTCCTGGCACTCCCTGCAAACAAATGAGTAGATTAGTGTTCTTGGTAAAATTCCACTAGGGAAATATGCAATAAGCCATATAGTTTATTTTTTGAGATATACAGTTGAGGGTTTGTTTGACTGTAATATAAGTGCTCCATCTTCACTTTTCACTTTCATTGGGATACATTTCCTAATAACTTTTTTTATTGGTGGGGAAGTTTTCTATAAGAAAGCATATTCTGCCGGGCGGTGGTGGCGCACGCCTTTAATCCCAGCACTTGGGAGGCAGAGGCAGGCGGATCTCTGTGAGTTCGAGACCAGCCTGGTCTACAGAGCTAGTCCCAGGACAGGCTCCAAAGCCACAGAGAAACCCTGTCTCGAAAAACCAAAAAAAAAAAAAAAAAGAAAGCATATTCTTCTCTGTTCAACTTTCAAGGCTTTTTAGTTTTTTTCCCTGTATTTTCCTAGGAAAGTTGTCAAAATAGAACTTTAGGAGTTGATTTCAAGCAACTTTAGTTTCATGGAGAAAGACTTTGTTTTATCTATGTCTTTCTTTCCATTAGCTGTAATGCAGTAGATCAATAAACACATACAGATATGTTGGGTATTAGCAAGTAGGTGAATGTGAATTTGGAAGACATGACTACTGCTCACTGCCCATAAACTGCACTTAAATTTGAAACTTTAACTTAGCAAATTGAATAAAAATTATAATAAACACATGATTCTAAAAAAACAGTTCAAAAACAAAAATTATGAGATTCTTCAAGACCAAAATGGTACACAGTTCATCCTTGTATCATAAGCTCAGCATGGCCTGCAGGACAGAATGTTAATGATTGTTTTAGTTATTAATATTCATCAACTCCTAGGTTAAATATAAGAGAAATATATCATTATGTTTGAATATATCTGGGATGACAAATACGTATTTGAAGATGCCTTGTGACTAAGCATTTTTTGCTTTTCAGAATATCTCAGGTTTTCAAACTGATGCCAAACTGTTTGGGCTAGAGCCTGTCAAGACCTACTCAATCAGTGTGTCTGCATTTACCAAAGTCGGAAATGGCAATCAATTCAGTAATGTAGTGAAATTCACAACTCGGGAGTCCGGTTAGTCACAGTTTCTGCCTCTGCAATGTTTGCTCTCATATTTAATCAACATTCTCACCATCCCTCTGTTTAATAAAATGTCATTTAGTATTCCCTCAAAGGGGAAATGAATTCCAGGGCTTAAAGGTTAGGCTGGGTCATTTCTGGAATCATATATATATATATATATATATATATATATATATATATATATATA
>JABTXL010005037.1:17768726-17831456 GCA_025134845.1 Neodon shergylaensis | reverse complement strand
TCTCTCTCTCTCTCTCTCTCTCTCTCTCTCTCTCTCTCTCTCTCTCTCTCTGTGTGTGTGTACATAAACACACATGCATTTGTATAAGTCAACATTGGGATGTCTCAGGTATCATCCAGCAGATGATATCTACTTTATTTTATGAGCCAGGACTACTTACTACCATGGAAATTGCCCAGTAGACCGGGTTAACTATCTAGTGTGTCCATCTTCCTGTCCCCGTCTCTCAGTGCTATGGTTATAAGAGCACCCTCCTTTGACAGAGAATGTTTTTACTGAGGTTTTAAAGTAGCATATAAGTTATATCAGTGTGGAATTTCATTTCAAAAATTGCCATTTAGACTACCCCAGTCTTCCCAGCTCCTTGATTTCCCAGCCCCTTTTCTTTGTAAATGACCCATGTATCCTTTTGTCAACTCTGTTCTCCTTCACTGTTTGCAGTTGTAGCTAGTGGGGAAAATGGGACGGTACAAATTGGCTGTCTTCTATTCGGGTCAAGTGTGTTCTTTTAAACTCAGTCATGTTCTTCTTTATGCTCTAAAATGGGCATGGCTACTGGATTGTAGACTTAGCTTGAGGGTCATATGGTACTGTTTGAGGGTCTATATAGAAGAATGAAAAGGCACATATATTTATTGTGCTTTAAAGTTCAATGATGCAAGGCTTGACTGTCAATGGATCTTTTTTTAATTTATTTATTTTTTATTTATTTATAAAAGATTTCTGTCTCTTCCCCGCCACTGCCTCCCATTTCCCTCCCCCTCCCCCAATCAAGTCCCCCTCCCTCGTAAGCCCAAAGAGTAATCAGGGTTCCCTGCCCTGTGGGAAGTCCAAGGACCTCCCACCTCCATCCAGGTCTAGTAAGGTAAGCATCCAAACTGCCTAGGCTCCCACAAAGCCAGTACGTGCAGTAGGATCAAAAACCCATTGCCAATGTTCTTGAGTTCTCAGTAGTCCTCATTGTCCGCTATATTCAGCGAGCCTGGTTTTATTCCAGGCTTTTTCATACCCAGGCCAGCTGGTCTTGGTGAGTTCCCAATAGAACATTCCCATTGTCTCAGTGTGTGGGTGCACCCCTCGCGGTCCTGAGTTCCTTGCTCGTGCTCTCTCTCCTTCTGCTCCTGACTTGGACCTTGAGATTTCTGTCCGGTGCTCTAATGTGGGTCAATACTCAGCAGTAAAAAACAAGGACTTCTCGAATTTTGCAGGCAAATGGATGGAAATAGAAAACACTATCCTGAGTGAGGTAAGCCAGACCCAAAAAGAGGAACATGGGATGTACTCACTCATATTGGGTTTCTAGCCATAAATAAAGGACATTGAGCCTATAATTAGTGATCTTAGAGAAGCCAAATAAGAAGAGAACCCAAAGAAAAACATATAGGCATCCTCCTGAATATTAACCTTCAGCAGGCGATGAAATGAGACAGAGACAGAGACCCACATTAGAGCACCGGACAGAAATCTGTCAATGGATCTTAAGAAGAACTTCAGCAATTTTGCTTTCAAAGCATGAGAAACAAAGCCAAGGGAAGGAGGTTTGATGTGTACTGGCTTTCTGTGACTGATTCTGAGCAGAGATATTACTGGTTCAGAATGTCCCTCCTGCCTCATGATTTCCCTGCTTTATCTGTATTTGTTGGAATTTTTTCCACTCACCATTTAACAAGATAAAATAGAAAACATTGGTCCTATCATGAGAATTTTCACATTAAACATCTATAATAATAGTTATACCAATGAGGGTAAATAAAATTTTGCAAAAACATAAATTGAAAATGTAGGAAAAACAATTTATAACCTCAAACCTGTGCTTGATTTACAAAAGAAAAAGTGCTACAAGCTGGCTTGCTAAAAGCTATAAACCACAGAGGCATTGTGGGAAATGTTTTTAACATTCCTAAACTTGTTTTGCATTATCTTTAGCTTGGACCAGTTCCAAAAAGGTAATGTTTGGTATATTCAAACAGTCTTAGGCATCAAATTCTAAATTTAAAAGTTCTTTTAGACACATTTTTTAAAAAAAAAATGAATTTGGGTTTCCATGTATAATTCTCCTTGACCTCCTTGTTACTCTAATATCTTTCATTAAGTGACCCGTAGGCAGGCATCCTTGCCTTCACCCAAGCTCCGGCTAAAGACAGCTGTTCCTCATGCAGTTTTTTAAGACGTAGTTAGGAGCCAGGGCATATCTTATTACCTTATTTTCCATTCCTGCTCTGTGTAGCTGATACTCTTTGGAACAGACTTGACCTAACAACCGCCTCCCTCATTTTCCCCTTGTTCTTTTTCTTTCCAGTGTTAAGGAAGTTATGTGTATGTGCAAAATTGTTTTTCTTTCTTTCTAGTAAATATTGTACTTGTTTTTATGAGATTGTGAACTGTGTAGACAACACTTAACAGAAGTATAAACACTCTGAAAAATTCATGAATGAATTGAGAAAAACCATGTTTCAAAAGGAATATATTAATTTTGACTTAATTTAAAATCAATGCTTTATAAATGATTTGATCATAAATGTCATACACATACTATTAATCACAACTTAGTAAACTTAAAACACTAAAGCTCCTTGGCTTACCAAAATACAAATTTGAGGAAGAATCTTATTTTTAATGGAAGACAATAAATACTATCCACAATAAAGTTCTTTTGGAATTCAAATAGAATGAAATCCCATTTCTTAGTATATTAGTGAATTATAATTGTAATATGAATTTCACCATATATTTACCACAATGTTAAATAAATCTTGTATTAGTTTTGTGATTAGATATCTTATTATAAAGAGTTACTACATTAAAACTTGCAGTATTAGAAAGAAAATAAAAAGTGACTGGGCAATAGTCGTGCGTGTCTTTAGTGTAGCACTTGGGAGGCAGAGACAGACAGATCTCTGTGAGTTTGGGGCCAGCCTGAACTACAAAATGAGTATCAGAACTGTTTTACAGAGAAACCATGTCTTGAAAAAAATAAATGTAATAAAATGTCTACATGAAGTAAGTTTGTTTCCTGACTGCTCAGACTCCCAAAATAATCACACAGAAACTATATTATTTCAAACACTGCTTGGTCCATTAGCTCTAGCATTCCAACATCATGGATATACTGCTTTAAGTTTTATTCTATATATTGAATAGCTTTAGATTATACATTCAGGACCATTATTCACCCCATGTAGTATAAAGTATGGTAAAAAATTAATTCTTTTGTATTATTTTTAATTTTATTAAAATTTTCCAAACTGTTTGTTAAATAGCTCTCAACGTTTTTTTTTTCCTTATGGAAGTTTTGTCAAAAATAAACTGAGTTTATCACTTTGGTCTATTTTAGATAGAATATCTTCCATTCACTTACCCATCTTTGTAGGCGGAAGTTTCTGTCCCACAAGTTGCTCCCAAGTAACTGACATCTAGACTTAGTATTGATTACAAATGCTTGGTCAATATCTCAGGCTTGTTCCTAGCTAGGTCTTACATTTAAATTGACCCATATTTGTTATTTACGCTTTACCATGTTGCTTAGATCTTTTCTTAGTATGGCATGCACATCTCGCTTCTTCCTGCATCTCTTGGAATCTTCTCAGACTCCACCCCTCTTTTGTCTCAGGCTGTCTTGACCAATCTCTTCCTGTCCAGCTATCAACCAATCAGTTTTTTTTTTAACAGTGAGACCAATACATATTTACAGTGTACAGAATGATTATTCCACAACACGTCTTTATCATAAAACTACACTACATAGATCATTATGGCTTTATAAAGTCTTGTATTTTATTTCAGGACAGGGTCTCTCATAACCCAAGGTGTCCTTGAACTCACTATATCGCAAATATGACCTTGATCTTCTAATTGTCTTGCCTTCCACACCAGAATGATGGGATTACAAACATTTACTATCACACCTGGCTTAAAGTTGCTGAGTTCAAGCCCAGGGCTTCATGTATGCTAGGCAAACATTCTATCTTTGGCTACATCCTCAGTTCTTATAGGAATTCTTGAAGTCACAAGATAGAAGTTCTACAAACATTCTTTTTCAAAATTTTAGCTATATTTAGTTCTTTACATTTTCATTTAAATCTTGTTATTAGAATAATCTTGTTCAGTTTTTTTCAAACATTGATGTGCCATTTTCATTGTTATTGCACGGAATAAATATAAATTTGGGATTTATGAATTCTTAACATTTTGGAGTTAGGATGAATATGGTTCTTCATCTTTTTGGTCTTTAATTTCAATAAATTTTCAGTAAATAATTATTTGTCTTTTAATAAAATCATTCCTGTTTAGTGTTCTTATTTTACTTGAATGAAATTCTTAAATTTTAGTTACATTTTGATATAAAATACAGTTGATTTTAATATTGATAATTATATTCTGTGCTTTTGATAAATTCATATTCAACTCTTTTGATAAGTTTATTTCAGAGTTGTAGGAGACCATTAAAATCCATCCTTTTAGAAGTTCTTAATATATAACATGCCATACAGTCTGCAATGAAACTAACTTTTACCTCTTTTGGAACTCGGACTATTTTTCTTCTTTTTTACACTGGCTAGATTGTTAAAACGTGACATATTGTTTTTCTCAGGTATAGGACAGGATTAGTGTAATATTCTGTGTGCTGCTGTCTTAGGCTCTCTGTTAGTGGCACTTTCTTATTGAGAAATACTTTTTCTAGTTAAATATGCTTATTTATTGCTAAATGGGCATTGAATTTTGGACTTGACTTTCTGAGTTTATGGAGGTATTGATCATTTTTTATTCCATTACTATGAAAACTGGCAGGACTTAGTTTGATTGTTAACCAAAGTTTGAATTCTATAGAGAGATATACTTAATCAGATGGATTATCCTAGTGTCTATAGTTAGACTTGATTTGCTGATATGTTGTGTGGAATTGTATCTGTGATCAAGTTATTAACTGTTACTTCTTTTATATTGTAGTATATTTTGAAGGTATTTATACTGTCCTAATGAAAGTAGTTGGGAAATAATTTCAACTTGTTTCCTCAGATAGTTTTATTTTATTCGATCTAAACTATTTGATGGAATTTATGATGACATCTAGCCTTGGCTTTTTGTACTATAGCAGATATTTTTTATGGACTGACTTTTTAATATTTATTTATTTAATTTTATATGTGTACATGTTTTGTCTGCATGATCAGATTACAGTTCCCTAAAGTTGTTCAATGTAGAGGTTATAATATGTTATTATTATTAGTTTGGATCCTTTCAAAATTATTTTTTCAAATAAATATATTGGAACACTATTATTTGACAATAACTCTAATCATACAAAGTATTTTGTGTAAAATATCACAGTGAACACTTGATGATACACATGATATGTGTTTATATTATAATAATCTATGTTGTATCTATTCTGTTCGTATCTATTTTGGTAACTAGAGATTCTATTAATCTTTTTCTTCTCTTTTCTTTCCTATCTTACCTCTCATAGGATTACTAAAGATTCATAATACTTAATTGTTTACTATGAATATTTTTTACAGTTTAGATCCAGGGCATTTTTGTGTATATATCTTTTAATCAATGTTTCTTTCTGTGAGATACAGTCCTTAGAAAACAGAAAAAAAAACTAAATCATCATTCAACTAGGGTTAGTATTGTGGCACATATCTTGTGGAAAACTTTTCATTTAGCAATACCTTTCTCACTTATACCCTTCATTGTTGAAGTAATATTCACTAGGTATCAATGTTGAACCGGCATTATAGGCTAAAATGAGTCCCTTCTGGCAATTAAGCATATGATAGTTTTAGCATACTGATACTTGTGTGTGCTTATATTTCTGTAACACTTTTTAAAAATAGATCATATGAACGTTCTAAAAGCTAAAAGTTTCCTAACAAAGTCTGAAAAATCATGGTGCTTATTTTTAGTGTTTGTAAATATAGTTAAAAATCATCAAATAGTGTAAACATCCATGCAAGAAGACACACAATGTATCTGAAATGCTTAGTTAAAAATAAAGCAGTTTCAAAACTTGGTTTTGCACATTTGTGTACCTAACCAGGTTAGGTGAGAAAGCAAACCAAGTGACCATCAGCCTCTCATGGTAAGAGGCTGGCAATTTCTAAAATGTGACTCTCATAAATTAACATAATATTTAAATATTATATGTATGTCCATCTTCAATGTAGATACTGCAATTTAGTCCATGGAGACGGGGGGATATTTAAATCTCTAGCAAGTTTAACATAGTACTACAGGCTCTTGAGTTCAACTGTGATGAGCATGTTTTTGCTGATACAAATAATTTATGAATAAAAATGTAATTTCCTAAATGCTTTGGTCATTAATGTTGATCGCTTCATCACAGTTCAGTCATGTTTAGAAAATTTAAGCAAGCTGTGTGATTACTCCAGGAAGCATGGAATGATGTGTTCAAATTAGTACCATCTGTGGGTTAAAAAAAAAGTTTGAAATTTTTAGTCATTCTTAAAGAATGGAAATCTGATTCTCCATGCTAAAGTGGGAGTAATCCTCTTTGTATCTGTAATTCAATAGGGCGGTTGCCTTGAAATGGTCCAGTTCCGCATACAGTTCATCAAAAGTGAAGATACTGGGTCTAGATGAACATTATTGCTGGTCACTTAGGAGTAGTTGTAAAGTTGCTCTGTTATAGATTATCCATGCATAACGGCATATATTGGGGGTCTCATCATTTCTAGCTCATCTTTCTAGATACATTGAATGGAAAAATGTGTGCTGTATTTGATGCCACATCAAAATCAAAGGACTATTTCAATGAATTAGAATTTAATCACACAAATACTTGCTGGGGAACCACACTCTTCATTGTTGATTCTATGTGGTTGTCCCATGGTATGAAACAGAAGAGTTTGCTGCACGTGAGCATATGTTTCCACTATCAACAGTAAGGAAATTGTGTATCTGGGCTTTGTCAGGCAAAAGTATGACTCTATTTACAGTTTCCTTCTTTGGAATACTTACTTGGGAAAAACTGGATTCTTTGAACCAGTAATTTACTGAAAATAAGATTCTGCATCAATTTTTTTTATTGAAGTCTCATTTGCTAATATCTGAAAGTTGAAAGACAACATTGCTCCCACAGCCACAGATAACAATTGTGTCTCCTGATAAGATGAGAAGGAGCCAGTACCTCTGCCTTTTGTAGTTCATTAACTAGCATCTGCTCTCTCGTGTATGGTTTTATATGCACCTCGGAGTCCTCCCTCTAGAACACGTAGTTGTGGCAGAGTTTAATTTCCTGTCCTTGAAGGCTGTAGTTACTTGGTCCTTGCAAGGCTCCACCTTCTTGGTTGGCTTCACCTTTGATGGGTTGAAAAACCTTGGGTCAAAAGATGGAAGGAGTGGCTGGAGATATGCAAAAGAAAAGTGCCATGGCCTACTTGACTCTCAAGGGGAAGAGACAAGGAATTTGAAAAAGAACAAAGTAAATCTGAATGAAAATTTTTTTTTTTAAAAAAAAAAAGCAAACATGTCATCTCTTCACTGCACTTAGGCTAAAACTAAAATCTTAAATCAGTCTAGATGGTGTCACGGGATGTGATTCTGTTTCCCTCCCCACCACCATCCTGTTCCTTTTAGATCTGACTAAGTTGAGGTTGTTCATCTGACTCGCTATTTCTCATTGTCTGCTCTCTTACTAACTCATCTCTCAGCAGCAGAGCTTGCTCGAGTCATCTAAATAAAACCCCATGGTATGTATTCATTTAGTTGTGAATTCAAAAAGGGGAGTCAACAAAGTCTAGCACATTGCTTTGAGGCAGGACCAAGGCCCTCCCAACTATATCTAGGCTGAACAAGGTATCCCTCCAAAGGGAACTGGTTCCAAAAAGCCAGTACATGCAGTTGGGATGAATCCTGGTCTCACTGCCAGTGGCCACACAGTCTGCCTCAGTCATACAAATTTGGTCCTATGTTGGTTCCTTTACTGTCAGGTCAGAATTAGTAAGCCCCCCTTAGCTCAGGTAGGCTGTTTCAGTGGGCATTCCCATCACAGTCTTGACCTATTTGTTCTTATTCTCACTCCTCCCACTCTTTGACTGGACTTTGGTAGCTCAGCCCAGAACTCCTCTGGGGATCTCTGCCTCTGCTTCCATCAGTTGCTGAATGAAAGGTCTATGATGACATTTAAGATAGTCATCAATCTGACTACAGGGCAAGGCCAGTTCAGGCACCCTCTCCTCTATTGCTTAGGGTCTTAGCTGGAGTCATCCTTGTGGGTACTAGCTACAAAGCAAAGGAAAAGGGGCCTATATGATCCTAGAGAAGCGAAGTAACAAGGAGAACCCTAAGAGAGACGTATATAGATTCCCCTGGAAAAGGGAACTAAACAAGAGCTCCTGAGAAAATGGGAGCGTGGGGGTGGGGAGAAGGGAAGGTAGAAGGGGAGGAGGAGAGGATAAGGGGAGGGAGGAGGAGAACTTGAAGGAACGGATGGTTGAGATGGGGGAAGGACAGAGATGAGAGAAAGGAAAGAGATATTTTGATTGAGGGAGCCATTGTGGGGCTAGCAAGAAACTCAGCACTAGAGAAATTCCCAGGGGTAATTCAAAATTTTAAGACATGAAGCCTACCTTTCTTTTGATTGGTTCTCATCTTTCAGTTTGCTCAGTCTCACGGCCTGGGCACATTCAGTTTCCCTCCCCTTCCTCTCACCTCCCAAGTCGCACAGTAGTTAACTCTACCATCTCTCCTGTAAGACATATTTGGGGTTTGAAAGGTCCTTTTCCCTTCTCTTGCCTCCATCTGAGTCCAGAGCACTGGGGCCTTTTGCGTTGACATGACAAACCCTACATAGTCATTTCCCCATCCTCATCCTTGTCTCCTTTTTGTTTGTCTTAACTCAGTAGCAGGAATGGCTCTGCAGACACATGCTGGAGCCGCCTTTCCTCTGCTGATGGAAGAGCCATAACAACACTCTGTAATAATGCACCCAATTTGGTCTGCAACTCTCGAACCTCCCATCCTGCTAGTCACTCCTCGCTCCTTGTTATTCTGCAGCAAAGCAAAGCATCATCCTATAATAATCACTTTAATTACAGTTTCCTCTACTAGAGCTGGTCCTCCTGGAAGCTTTTATACAACTCCTTCCCTTTCCTTTATCAGGAACTTAATATCTTCTCATTTAACATATTATTATCCACGAAGCCTTCTTCCATTCCCGCTTTACCTTTTCTTCTACATCAACAACCACCTTCCAATTCACTATATACAACACTATCTGTATATTTTAAGTGTTTCTATGTGTATGAATGTTTTGTGTGTGTGTTGCATGTGCACTGCATGTGTCCCCTGTGTGTACAGAGACCAGGAGAGGGCGCCAGATCTCCAGGAACTGTAGTCAAGGAAGGCTGTAAGCAACCCTGTGGGTGCTGGGAAGAGAGCTTAGGGTCTTCTGTGGGAAAAGCAAGGTCTTTAAACCACAAAGCCATCTCTCCATTGCCCACCTTATCTGTATTTTTATTATATAAATTTATTTAATTAAATAAATGTCTTTCTTTAAAATAAATTTCACCAAGCAAAGATCTGGATTTGTTTACTGTATTTTTGGTACCTACAATATTATTCATACTAGTAGGTGATCTTTATATATTTATTAAGTATTTTACCAATTTGACATGTTTAGGAATAAGTGAGTTTTCTGAACATTTATTATCTTTACTTTTAATCTGAATATTAGCATAATTTTCATTAATATTTCAATTTTTAAAGGTCAAAATCATTTTTACGTCATTTTAAAAAAGGGCAAGCATTCATGGTTGAGAACAGTTCCAATACTACTTAGCCTATTGATCTTTCATATTTCTAACTATAATATGCTTTTATTACTTTAAATTGCCTTTAAAAACATGAGCTTTAGTGTATACTGATTGCCCAATAGTGGGCTCAGAGTCTGATAGAAGGTTTCCAGTTATTAAAGTAAAGTGTTGTAGGGCTCCTACTAAGAGCATACGGTTGTGACAATATATTGTTACTTCAGTCCGTACAGTAATACTAGTGTGTCAGGGATGTTACAGAAAGAGTTAACTTTCATTATACACATTATCAAAGGAGTTCAATTAATTCCATGAATTTATTAAGTAAGCTGGCTTACTTAAAACAGTTTTTAATCAAAACTTCTAATAAAAAGAATGTACTTATTGCTTACTAGATACCTAAATAATTAAAAAATCCTCCTTAGGAACAGAACAATAAAAATTCAGGCTGTATCTAGGGAAGTTCTGTGGATGATGTAAGCATATGATTATCTTTGTTTCCATAAATTTTTCTATGCAAATCTAGAGTGTTTGTCTACAACCATTTTAGAGTGGGTTATACAGTCATGTTAGAAATGAAGGATAACCAAAATGTTGGAAATGATGGCCCTTAAAGGATCAACATGAGATTCTGTTCATTAAGTGTGACAATAATGAGTTGAGTGCTGCCATCATGTGACTTATCTTCACAGGTTGCATTATAATGTTTGTAACTTTTCCCTTTAATTCTTAGTTCCCAGTGTTCCCACAAATATAGCTTTTACTAATGTGCAGTCAACTAGTGCAACGCTAACATGGATAAAACCTGACACTATCCTTGGCTACTTCCAAAACTACAAGATCACCACTCAGCTCCGTGCTCAAAAATGCAGAGAATGGGAATCTGACGAGTGTGTCGAACAGCAAAAGGTTCAATTCCTCTATGAAGTGAATGTAACAGAATTAACGGTATATGGATTAAAGAAATTTAGGTGGTATAGGTTCCAAGTGGCTGCCAGCACCAACGCTGGATATGGAAATGCTTCCAGTTGGATTTCTACACAAACCCTGCCTGGCTGTGAGTATTGTCTTGACATATTTATTCACACTGTTTCTGTTATGCTAATGGTTTTTACTTATTTCACTGTGTACAAAAATCACCAAATGTGAAAATGAGTTATTTTGCAAACTAACTTATGCAGCAACATATTTGCTTTTAATTGAAACAAAAATAAGTGTAAAACTAAATTGTGGTGATTTTTAGAACTTTTATATACACCTAGAACTGTGTCCACATCTTAGAATCTCATATTACAACAAGGAATTATGGGGATACTCTCTTATGAAATACCATTAGGTCATATTAATTAGCCATATGCTGACCTAGATTGATCCCTACACATTCACTTCATATATATTGTTTTTGTGACTTTTATTTTTTTGGTTTTCTGAAATGGGAGTTTCTCTGCAGCTTTGGAGCCTGTCCTGGAACTAGCCTGGCCTTGAACTCACAGAGGTCCACCTGCCTCTGCCTCCCAAGAGCAGGAATTAAATTGTGCACCACCACCGTCTGTCAGTTTTGTGACTTTTATGTAGGATTTTCAACTTTTTTTTTTATTGAATTCAGACCCACACAAGCATACATAACATAAACACTGTAAATGTGATGACCTTAATAGTTGTCAGTTTCTGGGAAAATATTATCAAGCATCTGATAAACACCTAAAGATAGGGAGAAGAAAAAATAATATAAAGAAGCGTAATCTGTCATAATAATATTTACAGTTCAAATTCAGGGAAAAGTCCTGAAAATACATTTCTCTTTGGAAATAATTGAGTATAGATAAAGATTACTCTTAAATTTAAGTTTCATATTTTAAAATAACTGGCCTACCCATTTACTTAAGAAACATTAATAGCCATGTTTGGGTCCTATCTTCATGGAAGTGTGGGAATTTTCATGAAACGTAAATGATTTGCAAGTCAAATTCTGAATGCCAGATTTATGTAAATGTTCTTTGAAAACCCATCTTTGTCCCAGGCCTAACCCTTCTGAGTCAACATAGCTGCTCATGCCAGCACTACTCCCCTTCTGTGTTAACTTATACACAACAACAAAATACCAGACCAAAGGGACTTAAGAAAGAGGGACTTATTTTATCTTATAGTTCCACAGAGATTAGTCCACAATTGCAGGGGGGCATGGCATCAGGAGCATGCCCACGACTCGACACACTGCACCTGTAGTCATGAAGCGGAGCAAGAACCAGAAGTAGACCAGTCTATAAAACCTCTTCATCGGCCCTCCAGTGGGGTGCTTCCTCCAGAAAGCCTCCTTCCCCTAAAAATTTCACAATCTTCCCAAAATTTCCAGTAACTGGGGGTGAAATATGCAAACATGAACCTGTCAGGGACATTTTATATAAAAGACAACACCCTCTAAGTACAGAATTTATACCGTTCCTCTCTTAATGAAGTTCTTATTCAGGGATTCCTCTCAAACTAAAATTTTATATTCCCAAAAGATTTTTTTTATTAGCAGACAGACAGACAAAGACTGACAGACAGACAGACACACACATGATTTTTAGTGACAAGTGGATTCTGTTGTGGGAACCTTACAGCTAATAAAATAAGCTTTTATCTAGACACTTTGTCTGGTTCCTTGACTGTATCTTTTGTTACAGTTCCCTGGAGTGCCTGGGTCATTTTTATCATAGCGATTAACAAATGTTGTTTAGTGTAATTCTACACTTGACATCGAATCCCCCAAATTCAGTTTTCAACACATTGCTTATCCAAGTCCTTTTCTTTAATACTTTGGCTTTTCTGGAAGATTTTCCCCTTAAGTTTCCTTGTTTCTTCCCCCCCCCCCCCCCCCCCGACTTTCCTGTCAGTCCTTTCTTAGTTACTCTTGCTTATTTTTCCTGCCCCGTTTTTTTTAATTCTAAATGTTGGAATATCCAGAAATTCATATTTGTTTTCTCTTTAATGTTGCATAGCATCGTTAGATGTTACATTAATTAGATTTCTTCTGTCCTATGATTTTTGTCTACTTACATATTGATTATCCTTAAATCTGTATAGTCCCAAATGCTCCCAGGAACTGTATATCAATATGAGTTGATAGCATTAGGCAGGCATGTCTCATAAACCTCTTGAAATAGAAAAATCTAAACACCAAATCTCCCCCATAGTCTTCGCTTTGATATCAATACTACTATTGATTTACTTGCAGAAAATGAAAATCTAGACAGTGTTTTTTTTTCCTCTTCTATCCGTCTAGGATTAACTTCAACTAAGTGAACTAATTTGACTTTTTATTTATTTATTTATTTATTTATTAAAGATTTCTGTCTCTTCCCCACCGCCGCCTCCCCTTTCCCTCCCCCTCCCCCAATCAAGTTCCCCTCCCTCGTCAGTCCAAAGAGCAATCAGGGTTCCCTGCCCTGTGGGAAGTCCAAGGACCACCCATCTCCATTCAGGTTTATGACTGACTTGTAACCACCTTTTCCTTACTTTCCACCTCCTGTTTATGCTATAGTATTTTGCTGCTAAAATTCCTGCTTTTTGGCTGAAATGTTATACCCTGTCTTTCTAAGCATGATCAGAAAAAAAATATTTATATAACCTTCTATTTAATGATTTATGTTTAGAATCATTTATGACATCTCCATCTAAAATAGCCATGTAGTTATTTTTATAGCCCCATCTTACAGTGAATAAATACCTAGTTATTTTTAAAGTTTTTGTTGGTTGTTACGGGAACCTAGATAGCTCGGATAATTTCTGATAATAGCAGATACTCTATAGGAATTTCTCAAATAAATGAAAAATTGACTGAATAAACTATCAAACTATAGTTGATAAGGGAGAAGGAGTTGTTTTCCAATGTGGGTGATAATTAGGATGCTAATGCTAAGAGAGAGAGGGAGGGAGGGAGGGAGGGAGAGAGGAAGGGAGAGAGGGAGGGAGAGAGAGCGTGAGTGAGGGAGGGAGGGAGGGAGGGAGGGAGAGAGGGAGAGAGGGAGGGAGAGGAAATGTAAAAACACATTTGATTTAGTTGGGATAAGTCAATAAGAGTAGTCATTTTAAATGCTATTATTTGAGAAAACATTGCTATGCTTTTTATTTACTTTTTTGAAAATTTTGTATACAAGTACTACATTTGCATCATTTTTACTACTCTTTCTTCTCCCTTCAGCTCCTGCAGTATTCTGCCTAATTTCCTTTCAAATCCATGGCCTCTTCTTCCATAATTATTGTTACACACACACACGCATGCACACACACACACACGCACATACACACACCGCCAGTTCCATTTGCGGTTGCTCTTATGTGTTTAGGGTTGACCTCTTGGCATTAGATAACATATCACAATGCTCATCTCTGGGGAAAACTGATTAACTCTCTCTGAGCAGCTGTTGATTGCCTATAGTTCTTCATCTAGAGGTGACACCTGGTGAAATTCCCCACCTTCATTGGCGTGCCAACTGGTTGCCAAATCTTGCTTAGACAACCATATTGCTGAGATCATTGATGTAGCCTTTCTATCATACCTACGAGGCACTATTTAATATAAGACATCCTAGTACACTGGCTCTTACAACCTTTCCCACCCCTCTCTCATGGTGTTTCCTGACCCATGGGTCTAGGGTTGCGATGTAATTTTAACCATTTGGGTTGGGCACCCCATTCTCACCTGGTCTTAGCATTTGGGCTAGTTGGGGATGTCTATAATAATCTCCACCTGGGGCAAGAAGAAACTTCTTGGATGAGAGGAGAGGTACAGCGACTGTGGGTATAAGGATCAGTATTCAAAATACCGTTAGAAATTCTTTTGGCTTAGGAATACGGCAACAGGAGGCTCCCCTCTCAGGTCTGTGTCCTCTGCAGGCACTGGAAACTGAAATCAGAAAGAAATAGACACGTAAATATGAAAGCACGGGCAAATCTATGGTCTGAGGTGCTTCTGATAGAAGTAGGCAAATGACAAAGTGGGACTTTTAACTAAAAGAACAAACTAATTCCCAGGAAGCTATATATGATTAGAAAGAGTATCACAATGAATAAAGCTGACTGATATGAGACAACTGAATGGTAGAAGTGATGAAAAATTAGCAGATAATGTATTATCAACAGGCCAATTTCCTCTGGCCCAACTATTTGGTCTTCTGATATAGCACAGTTAATGAAAACCCAGAGACAGAAACTGGGGTTCAACCTGAAGGTTGAAAAAGCAAAGCAGCCAGCCACTGGCTCTTACCTCAACCTCAGTCCATAATGACGATCCTGCCTCCAGGTATATCAGAATGAGACTGTGTGAGAGCTCTCTCCTGTCTTACATTCCTCTCTAGGGCTGGGATTAAAGGTTTCTGTGACAAACTGGTGTGGCTACTGGGATTGCAAGTGTGTGTCACCACTGCCTGGTCTGTAAGGCTGACGGGGAGGGGGGCTGTTTTACTCTCTGATTTTCAGGCAAGCTTTATTTATTAAAATACAAATGAAAAATCACTACACTCTGGTGTTTGGTAGGAAACAGCAAGGTTAGGTATTTTTAAGTGAACACACCTAGTTTTTAACTTGAAGGTAAGTTTTAAAAATTAAAAGAGTATGTTTGATGTGTATCTCAAACACATCACATCTGGCCGGTTCATTTGCAATTTCGGGATAGAATATGCCTGTTTCTTAGTGTCTTCTATGAAGGGTTTCATCCTGCATCCTGTGAGCGGCTTGGTCATGAAGTGCCTACTTTTACCCACACTATCCACACACTGCCTCAGGAAGTAAGCTCTCTAAATGCGCTGACTCTTAAAGAGACACTTAAGGCTGCTGTAGATTTGTTTAATTAGCATAACAACATATCACATCAATTCAGAATCTAACAAATAAAGTGAAGAAGTTGGATTCTTCACATTTCATGTGCTTGAATTGCTAGTTGAACACTATTCCTTACACTACTTTCTGACACTTCTTACCCATTGTTAAGACTTTATTATCATATTGTTTGCAGAAACAGATGAATAAAATTACATTCAGTTCGAGATCAGTCAGTCAAGATGCATGAGTATCTTAACCCCTTCTGGTGTGGAAAAGAAATAACTTTTCTAATCTTAGTAACTGGGAAGAAATAGTTACATATTGAATAGAACAATATATGTGTGTATATATTATACATGTTTATTGTATATTATTACATTATATACTATACACATAATATATTAATATATATCACTTAAAATTATATATGTTGTTCTGTTTGCTATGCAACTATTTTTCCAGTTAGAGTGTAATGATATGTAATATACATATAATAATATATACATATATGGTATAGAAAATGAAAATATACTACATGTATTATATATTTAGCACAGGTGTACCTTTGCTACCTGTATCATACATACATGAATGATATTTAAAAATAAAAAGCATTCAAACAGTCAAATATTAAAATTCTTAAAGAGCTGTTATGTTTAACTAGTCAGGTAACTCAAAAAATAGATTATTTTTTGTAAATAATCATTTATAGATGTGTATCTGTGCATATTTTAGCTTTATGAAAGTATATTATGTTTTTAGCATTCATAAAGCCATACCTCTTAAAAGGAGAATTCCTTCGTGTGGGTGTAATAAATGAATTCTTTAACTAATGAAGAGTTGTTTACTTATCTTTTATTCTAAGGAATATGGCAACTTCTTGATCTAATAGTAGAAACATTTTTCTAATGAAAAATATTTTAATTTCTGAATTACATATACGTGCAGTAAAACACTATTTTGTTAATTTTATGAAACCTGATTTTATTTTATATAAAAGACTAAAAGATGCTGCATATATTATATATGATAATAAACATATGTATACATGTGCTACATGTATGCTTGAAGGGTGAACTGACATTTAAAATAAAAAGTAATTAGAGGTGGACATGTGGTATACACTTTAATTCCAGCATTTGGGAGGCAGAGGTAGGGGTATCTCTGTGAGATCAAGACCAGCGAGGTCTATATAGTGCAGTTCCAGAGCTGCATAGTGAGACCCTGCCTCAAAGAAAACCAGAGAAAACAAACAAACAATGAAAATTAATTAAAATAACCAAAGAAAAATCTCTTTAAAAACAATCATGTTTTCAGCATTTAAATAATATTTAGGTTTCATCATATCAAAATTAATAGACATTTTATAAAATCGTATAACCCAGATGAAAATAGTTAATGTTGTATATTACTCTCTACAATTGGAAAATGGTGTGCTGTTTCATGATACAATTTAAAACAAAGTATTTAATCACATAACTGAATTAGATGAGAAGAAAACTGAGTAGTAATATAACAAAATAATGTTCCATGTAAGTGTGTGTTTTGTTTAACCTGTGGGAACTTGTCCCTAAGCAATCTATTAATACAACAACTTACTAGCACTTGGTGCCTTTAAGAAAGGGATCATGCTTGGTGATTAGTCTGAAATTAAACTGTTCAAAAGTTGAATATCAAAAAATGTCAAGTGTGAATTACAAGTGTAAAGGCTGGTTTACAGTATCAGAAAGTGTTATTATTGAATCTCTCTGGGCTCGTAAAGAAGAGCAACAGGACAGAATCTCTCTGAATTTGAATGCAAGCTGGGAGCTAAATTGTCTTTGAATGTGAATCTGAAAATATAAACCAGAATGAACAGAAGAAACGATACCCAGCCAATTCAAACTATGTTTCTTTCTTCCTTGTTCTGTGGTCTCCATAATGAAGCAAAATGTTTTCTCTTTAAATCATGTCTATAGAAATTATATCTCTATTTTGTTCTGTGTGGATATAGACACAAAGCACAAAATTACAAGGCAGAGAGAGTGATTTAACTTAAAGCATTAACTTATAGATTATTATATCCATCCTTTTGTTTCTGCTTATCCTTAGCCTCAGTTCGAGCTGTGTGGTCTGAGAGTATAGCATAGAAATTGGTTAAATCCTTGTGTTGTGCAACAGGCATGCATAATAATAAGGAAAGAGACAACATTAAAAAAGTGTGGGTGTGAAATTAGTATGGAATGAAGATGGAATCTCATTACGTGCATCTCCTATAGACCACCAGGACAGAGGGATTGTAAGAAAGGAAAATTCCTGAGGCAGAGCCTAGGTTGTGAAAACCACAGGATACCATACTCATGAGGAATTTTAACTACCCAAACATCTGTCAGGTTAAAAAAATTCAACAAAACATGCCTCATCAAAGAAGTTTCTAAGGAATGTAACTTTACAAACTAAAAAAGAAGGAAAGACAAGCAAAGGACTGAGTGCACCTTAATGTGTCATAAAGGTTGTTAATGCATTGCCATATATTGTCTTTTCTTAATTTAATTTGTAAAATACACTTACAAGCAATGTTAGAGCAACACAAATATAAAGACACAATGCCAAAGTGATGTTAGCCATAAATAGGAAAATTGAATCCAGGACACACAAAAAACCACTGCCTAGATAGAAGAAATACTCTGTTAGAATAGTTTTACCCTCCTGTCACTAGGGAAAATAGAACAATTATAATTCATTCTATAAATGAGATCAGTCAGATGCTATTGAAACTTGTCTATATCAGTTGCCTAAAACTATCAAATCTGTCTTTTAAGAACGTTTCTCTTTAGACCTGTATATTGATGTTATTGGTCTAACCATTTTAGATTTCCAAAGATTCAATTGTGAGTCCCCTCTGTGCCATGGCTAGTTTTTCCTTCCTTTTGTTTCCTGGTCCAACATACTAAACCACTGATTGTCTAGTTGCTGAATGTAGCAGCAGAGGAATCGTTCTTTGTTCTTGTTTTTGCCTATTCGCACCATCCATGAACTTTCCTGTTTAAATCATTCTTGTCTTTGCATTTGTTTTTCTTTTGTGAAGATCTCCAAGAATATTCTTCATATCTGTCATCTGGGTTAGGACAAAAGATACTTTAACATCTGTCCTGTTTTTTAATTTTTAACCACACCATTTCTATGATGAAATTTTTGGATGTTTTTGTATGCCTACGTGGAAAACATACCCTTCAGTATTCTTTTTTTTTTTAACTTCTCATGGTTTTATTAAAGAGGTACCACATGGATCCCCAGCACCCAGAACGAGGAAAAAATGATGAGAACAAACTTTTTATGAAGGCTTCTCACAGAATGGGCCATGTAGACAACCATTTGTTCCTTTATACTCCTGTATTTCTTCTGTTCTTAGTGTCCTTTTCATACTCTTTTGAAGAGCAGCTATCTTTTCTTTTCAATTTGTATTTTTTTTAAAAAAACTTCTAGGCATTTCCCTTCTTGCTCTTGCCTCCAAAAATGTGTTTTTAAAATATTAAACAAATTACATCATAATTTATCTTGTTCTTTGATGGGACTTTGAGTACCTTAAAAGCAGAAATAATCAGGTAACCGTTACTTATGAATTCTTCCATCGTTCATGCACTTGTACCTATGATGTACTATAGATATTGAAGAAAGAGGTGATTTGATGAACAAACATTTCAAATTCAAATCTATGTTTCAAATAATTCATATAAATTTTCTTAGTTTTCTGAATCTTGTTCTTCAAATATTTGTATAGGTGTTATTAAAAGTAAAATCCATCCAGTGAGTTACTGTTCATGTAGAATAGATTTATCATAATTTTAAAAATTGATCTACTTAATACGTAGAATTTTGAGTTTTCTTTTTAATAATCAGCATAAATCTGAATTTTTATATAGGAAAGGAGTATGTACATGTACCTAATATTTCTGTCAGGACTTCAAACAGTGAAATAATTTTCTAAAATGAGTCTAAACACTCATGATATTTCATACCTTTTAGAATGACTGAAGAATTCAAAGTACATAAATAACTTGTTGAAATAATGAAATATAATAAATGTACACGGTGAAGGAAGATTACTCACACGAGAAACAAAACGGAAGTACACTGTGTTACACCTAGGGTGCTACCACACAGGTAAAAGATGGTTGGTAGTCTTAAGAGACAGACAGTAAGCATATAACATTTCATGATATCATTTAATAAATAGTGTCAAATGAGCTGTTCCAAATTATTAAACAAATGTCCCAGAATTCAATACAAAGAACAGCATGTCCCAGAAGAGTCTCAGTGAGGGCTCGATACCCATAGTGTAACAGAAGCCAGAGACCTTGAACCAGACCCGTGAATCATTGCAATTAACACTTACAAGTTAAGATGTACAGACTAAAGTATATACTGTGTGACTCACTGTGTCACACCACAGCTTCCATGGACAGATGATTTCCTTTCTTTTATTTTTTTGGTAGGGGAGAAGGTTTCAAGGGCACAGGGTGGTTATGAAGGGACAACAGGGAGGTGAATGGGATCGGGATGTGAAAATCCACAAAGAATCAATAAAAAGGTAAAAAATATATTTTTGTTGAAATTTCATTAACATAAACATAAAGACTGTTTTGCGACAAATTTACTAAATCCTACAAAAGAAATTATAAAGTTTGTCACCATGTTTTTTTTTTTTAAATTAGTGTTTAGGCCCATTCTTCACAGAGTAGGAAGGAGACTCCTGCTGTCCTATTCATGACTCAACCCTAGTTTCTCTTTTCAGAATTAATACAATTGCCTCCTTTCTCAGCACAAACTTCAAATCTCATTTCTAGTTGGATTTGCTTTCACTCTACAGAGAATAATCTTTCATTTGATTCAGAAAGATCTATAAAGGAAGATTAGTGTGTTGGGTTTGTAACTACCTCGCCAGCCTCAGAAACTAAATCATCAAAAATTCGGCTGTTTTTTCATTTCCTAAGATATAATAAAAACTCATAGTTGACTATAGAAAACTGTAAATAAAAAGAAACACGATTATGTACCTCAAGAATGTTATTGAAAATGTTTTTTATTTATTTTCATTAAAATACATCTTAATAATATTCTTTCTTCTCTCTCAGATCTGATCAGATCCTTCCTCCCTACCTCCTTACCCACAGTTCCATTCTCTCTCTCTTTCTTTCTTCCTCTCTTTCTCTCAAAGGAAAAAGAAAGAAACATAAAGAATAAAAATCAAAAATTAGAACAAACAAGCAAAAATTAAAAAAAAAAACAAAAAAAATCCTAAAACAAAACATAAGGGCACACAAAAGACATGGAATCTGTTTTGTGTTGACCAAGTACTTTTGGAAATATGGCCTGCCCTTAGAGTATAGTTGCTATGCCAGTGACACTCCATTAGAGAAAAGTGATTTTCCTTTTTCTCACAGTTATAAATGGCAACTAGTTTCATGGTTAGGGGTGTGATTTTGCACACACTTCCCCTTCTCCTTGTTGGTATTGTTATCTTGTTTAAATATGTGGAGGCCTTGAGCCTACTCTCCTAGACTCTGTGAGATCACATGTCCACCGGCCCTGCTGTGTCTAGATGGAACAGTTTTCTGGGACTCATTTTGACCTCTGACTCTTACAATCCTTTGGCTCATTGTTCATATAGATCACTGTGATTTGCAGGGGAGGGTTTGATAAAGATATTCAAAATGACTCGGCACATTGTCCCCTTATATGCCTCTATTAATTCCTGTCTACTCCAAGAAGAAGCTTTTCTGGTAAGAGTTGAGTGGTGTATTGATCTACAGGTATAGCATTATGCTATTAAGAGGCATTTTTTATTGCTGTGATCCTTTAACAGAAAAACAGTAGCAGATTTTCCTTTAGGACCCCAGCCCTATGTTGTCTCAGGTTCTTTGCCAGTGTAGCAGTGTGAGGTATGGGTTCCGTCTTATGGAATGGCCTTAAATAAAATCCAAACATGGCTGGCTTCTTCCATAACATTTGTGCTATGGTTGCATCATTGTGTCTTACAGTTTGGTCTCAGTTGTGGGTTTCAGGGTTTCTAGCTGGCCAATATAAATAATTACTTTTCTCAGGCTGAGTAACTGAATGGAGAGCTGTAGGTTCCATTATCCATTATTCAGAACAATGATAGCCAACAGTAATCTTTTCTTTTTCTTTTTAGATACAGGGTTTCTCTGTGTAACAGCCCTAGCTGTCCTGGAACTAGCTCTTCTAGACCAGGCTGGCCTCAAACACACAGAGATCCACCTGCCTCTTCCTTCAAGTGATGGGATTAAAGGCGTGCGCCACCACCACCACCAAGCAGCAACAGTAATCTTAAGGGATGGTCATGTGTTATACTCATACAGCCCTAATGACTGCACACCTGTACAGTCATGTACCGTGTTCATCTGTAGCATTGAGCCTGGACTCTCACACCTTAGCAGGACTGGGAAAATCCTCTGAGTGGGTATAAATATACTAGTAGACCAAGCATGGCTGTGGACACGTGAAATTTCAGCACTTGGGAGTGGAGGTAAGCGACAATGAGTTTGAGGTCATTCTAGGTTCTACGCTGACTTCCAAAGCAGCCTGTAATGCACCGAGGGACATTTTCTAGAGTGGGGAAGGCAGTTCAGTAACAGTATAGACTTTATCAGGACTGGAATAGTACCGAGTATTATTACCAGGAGCATCTGCCAAGATGAAAATTAACAAGAAATATCAGCAAGGTTATAAAATTAATCGATTAAAAGCATTCAAATATATTGTCAGAAAAGGGTTTTTACAGTCTTAATGTTTTCAAAATATAAATAAAAATGCTTTTAAAATCTTAAATATATGAGCAAATTGTATGCCCTTTTCTACAATATTAGAAATAAAATATTTCTAATTACATGAAATTAAAAGAAATATCAGGGTGTAATATTATTAGCTCTAACTAATTGATACAAAAAAAATATCTGAATATATTCATCTCCACTTTTAGCAAATAATCCAAGCATTTCCAATCACAAATGAATGGGTTGGGGCTTTCTGTAACACCATATCCTGAAAGTATACTTTGGAGGTTATTTTAATCCCTTGTTTTTGAGTTATCTTTAATGATATCTCAATAATTATATTACCTAAATTATGCCCTTTAGCAAATGAGAAAGAGAGCAAAACAGTCATGTTTATTTTTCTCCTAATATTCAATTCTGCTTCTGGTCTTACTTGAGTGATTTTTCATTATTTATGTGTCCCTTTCAAAGATGGATTTCACTATATTTCTTGATGCCTTTATGGAACACGATGAACTATTATGCTCTAGAAACTTTGGAGACTGGAAGAAGCAATGGTAGCAGTAAGTTTACTTCATAGTTTATCCAGAACCAAGACAATATGGCAGTAAATCAGTTGGTGGATTGACTGTCCAGGGTTGTGCATCCCCAGATGATCACTAGCTCCCGTATATCCGCATAGCTATCTTCCCAGCCTTCACAGAAGCAGGAAACAGCTAATCTATCCCCTTGTCTACCACTGTTCCTACATTTCCAAAGGTATGCTGACATTAGAAAGCAATGCTGCTTACACATGTACAATAAATAGCTGTCCTGGGTGCATATTAATTAATTGTGTCATTCCCCAGGGTTCAATTCATTTAGTGTGAAGTATGGCATAGTTGGCAGTTGCACTCTTATAAATATTGAGGATGATATAGATGCTACTACAAAGTTATTATGAAAATATGATACAATTCTAGAAAAAGATATGTCATTCTAAATTAATACAATATTGGAATATTTTAATTATAATCTGGCAGTGCGAGTGTTAGAATGGATTTTGTTTATATTTTGTATTTCTTTCATCACATTTCTTTAGTAAACTTGTCTGAAATGATAATAGATGCCTCCTTTAAGAATCAAATGAAATACTATATGATAAAGTCTAATGGTGTGAGCATCCATTAATCATTTTCCCTACTTATTATATGCTGGAATTTGACATTTAGGTTCACAGTGCCTGCTCTTCATGGTGCTAATATGTTGTTGTGATAACTATACAGCAAGATTAAGGTTTATAAAATGGTAGGAAATATTTTATGTACTAACAGTGTACTTACATTCCAGCCAAGGAAAGCACAGTGCTCTAGGAAAAAACAACCAATTATCACATTCATGGCACCATTGGAAGGAGGCATGCACTGAGATGCTCTCCCTGTGTGGAAACATTGTAAATCTAATGCTGTGTTTCTTTAGAAGCCTTTGATGCCTCAGGTCCTTTAAGATATGCAGCCTGGACTAGGTTTTCTCTAGTCTTTAGAGATACCTGAAACATAAAGCTAATTCCTCCAGGTCCAGCTCACAATTCAAGAGGTTGTTGGTGACTTTGCAACACAGAAATCATAGAACCCTTCACTTAGTGATGATGGTCGTTAGGAATCCTATGATCCAGTGTGTCAAGTTCTGAATTACCATAACCTGAGGAGGAGGCATTTTCAAATAAAGTTTAAACTGAATTTGAATGAAAATACACATACAGAAAAATTTAGTTACAATTCATAGAGCTCAGGATTTTCAACCTTGTGAATTGCTATCACTTCTTATTTTTATTTAACATGTATTCATTTAGGAAATTCACCCACAGAATGATACTCCTAAAAAATTATTGAGTATTTAGTATAAAGGTTTCAACATTAATATACAGGGATGGGTAAACAGTAACACTCCAAACAAGTCTTTGAATGTTACACTACTGATAGATAGTGTGATATCAGACACACTAAAGCATATTGGTTCTTAAAGTGGATCAGGCTTGGGGGCAGTCAAACTTTTATATGGACCAGGCAAAATGATGGCGTATCCAGACTCACCTTTCAGCTAACACACTTAGCATGGAGACACAGATGGATGGGAAAGATGACCCTGACCCGCATGAGACCCGCATTCCTGTGCAAGGATAGAAGCATGAAAATCAGGAAATGACGGTTATTAGCTGCAGAAAATGCATTATTGTGAAAGCCGGGGGGAGAGTGCTCATGAGAGGAAGTGATTGGATTATGGGGAATGAGAGAATAAGGATAGATCATGCCTACTGAGTAAATTGCTGTGATTTATAAGAAAAGGGTATAGCAGTATCTTGGCCCATTAGTGACTAGATTCATTTCACAAACAATCCTAAATCAGAATGTGACAGTTGACGGGGAGACAAACAATGTCTCCCAAAGATGCTTCAAGCTTATTGAGCTTAGAAACTGTTAAAGTTTGAGCGCCTTGTAGCTTTGCTTCCCTTAGCTTCCTTTATTTTAGAATTTAGCTAAATATTTTTGTATTTTCTTTTTATGTGGTTGTAGTAATAGATTATCACACACTGTAGCCAAATAAGAAGATAATGCTGGCGTACTTTATTAGGCATTCTTGGAATTTTGATGATTTCCACACAAAAGTTACCTAGAAGCCTCTAAGATGTTTGAGTGCTTATATAATTTTAAAGATGGTAATATAATTAAGTGCTTAATTATAAAGGATTATCTCTTGATATTTCAAACATTTCTTTTAAATTTACTGTGATTTAAATTATTATTTTTTATTTCTTCAGATAGAATGCATATTGTTCTGTACAAATGCTATACTCATTTTTGCTAATATATTTATCTGCATTTCATAGCTTCAATTTAGGAGGTCTAATCTTTTATAGCTCTAGTTGATAAAATATGAAATTTTTCACAGAAGCAGTTGACACAGGCAACTTATTTGTAAAGCGAGTAATTTGATCATTAAATTTACTGAAAATGAAAATGTAGTTTAGAGTGATTATTTCTTAAAAGAAAGAAACTATGAAAGAAGAACAACCGCAGAGAGCTCAGAAATGACATTTTGCACAAATCAGCAAGGGGCTGGATAGCTTGCTTTAAAGAAAAAATGTTTGATCAGTGTATGGAACATAAAATATTTAGTTGCCTGGGAGGGTGGATGTATCACGAGTGATTTCTGAATGTCATGTTTCTCTCCACTCTGCTTGGGGTAGCTGGCACTCCCTGATGGGTGCTTTGATTGCTTGCATTGAAGGAATGCTTGCAGGGTTGGCATTTTACAGTAAGAGATTAAAAAAAAGTTAAGCAAGCCATTTTGCTTCTTTCTGAGCTGGTATATAGATGTACTGGCAAATCCAGGTCTTCCTGGGAGAGAGATTGGGATCTGTCCTCAGCTAAGATTTAAAGATGCATACTCAAGACCAAGAAGGTGTAGATGTAGTCTCTAGAAAAGATTTCCCAAACCAAAATACCCTCAATAAAGACACAAAACTCAATTCGCCACTCTTGAGTCAGAACAATTCTCAATAATTGTTCATGATTTAAGACAATAGCAGGAAGAAGAATTTTCCTGGTGGAGCACTTGTCTTTAACTGCAATCCCGGCAGCTCTGAGCTTGATCGTTTCATGGAGAAGAATCAGCTAGGTTCTTTTCTCCTTCCATCTAGTTGATTCATGGGGTAAGAGGGACATGAAGGCTTCTCCCTTCCTAAGTGAGATTAAGGTTCCCATAAAAGAGACCTCATAGAACATTCGGCTAGCTTGCCCTTCTGCTTCCTAGCATGTAATGATAGAACACTTCAGGTATAAAGTAGGCATCAGGAGCCTTAATCTACAGTGGCCCTTTCTTTTTCATGATAATAATTTATTATTATTATTTTTGCCCAGGATTTTTTGCCCAGGAGACTCTAGCATTAGCCTTGAAGACACTGAATCTTCACCTCCTCACTTTCTTTCATTTTCTACTCCATGTATAAGCAGAAATAAATTTGCATTTCCATGGTATTATTAAATTATATCAATATATTTATGATATATACACGGACTACCTTTGCCACCCAAATTCCACACTATGACCTATGCTGCTGTCTCTGAGACTAGATAACTAATAAAAAATATATATTTGTTTGCTTATAGTAATCTAGATGATAGGAAGTGAAAGATAAAAGCACCAAGAATATTTGGTCATCAGATGGGGATTGCAGTACCTGAGGAGGTGACATGCTATATCCTCACAAGATGGAAGGCTGAAGGGCAAATGAACTGAATACTCGCTGTATGAGGAGTTCTCATGACCTCATCATCTCTTAAGGGCATGCTCCTTAATATCATTTTGACTATAATATTTCAATACCTAAATTCAAGGGGGACACATACAAAACATAGCAATGTTATAGACACTTATCTAGTGAAATAAATGTGGGTTTCTTCAGGGCATGCATATATATATATGACATGCCCCAGCTTTATTGATGGCATCTCAATATATAATTAATTTCCCAAATTTTAAGTCATTTTTGCAGAGGCTATGAAATCCAGCATCATGACAATAACCAGTTTTTTTTTTGGCTGTTAATAGTGGCTTGATTTAATTCATATAAAAATATCTACTTGTTCCTAAGCCAAGTGAGTCTTCTTCCTAAATGCTGAGCAAATGCTCCTTTTCTCGCTTGTGCCATCCTGATATCTAAGGAATGAGCTCCGCATTCTTTAGCATAGAAATCACAACTAGATAACTAGAGTCCAAAGTTACTCTTTTGGCATTATTCCTGCTATTTAATTCCATGAGCATTGCTCTTCCTATGATATCTATACTTACTGAATTTAGAGGTTCTGGATTGTTTTTTATTGTGTGACCCTCCAGCAGCCTGGTAGCCTTTGGGAGCTCATTTCCAGAGTTATAGCTCTGTAGTCTTCAGAGCAAGCTCCTGAGCAACAACATGATGTGGGATTCCCCTCTGTATGCTGTAAATACCATTGGTTAATAAAGAAACTGGTTTGGCCTGAAAGGATAGGTAAGCAGGGAAAACTAAACTGACTGCTAAGAGAAAGGAGGTGGAGTCAAGGGGAAGCCATGAAGCTGCTGCCAGAGACAGATATGCTGAAACTTTGCTGGTAGGCCACAACCTCATGGTGGTGCACAGATTAATGGAAATGGGTTAAATTAAGATATAAGAGTAAGGCAATAAGAAGCTAGAGCTAATGGGCCAAACAGTGATTTAAATAATATAGTTTCTGTGTGATTATTTCAGGGCTGAGCAGCCAGAAACCAACAAGCCGTCTCCTCACAAAAACAACATTTTGCTGTTTTACTGTATAGGAATGGAGAAGAATATTAAATCACATTTAATATGTTGGCTAGTTTCATGTCAGCTTGGCATAGGCTGATGTCATCTGCGAGGAGGGAACATCAGTTAAGAAAAGGCTTCTATTAGTTTCAGCTGTAGGACATTTTCTTAATTAATGATTGATGGGAGGGAAGCCCATTTTGGGTAGTGCCATCCCCTTGACTGGTGGTCTTGGGTATTATAAGAAAGAAGACTGAGAAGCCACAAGGAACCAGACAATAAACGACACCCCTCCATGGCGTCTACATCAACACCCTTCTAATTCTAGTTTTTCACAAACTGAAAGCCCACGTGGCTTTCAATAAATTTCCTAAATCATGGTTGATCATGAATATAACTGACATTTCCATGTCTAAGAAAGACCAGAACGACTGCATAACAATATCTTACTTTACCCTTCAGTAAAAACATAAACCTGACCCAGTTTGCGATCACATGATGATATTTTAAACAATGCCAGCATTTTATATCAGTTCCCATCTTCAACTATGATTTTTGCCTCTTTCAATAATCAAATACTTCTGAGTTATCTTAAGACTATTGTGCCAATTATTTACTTTTAAATAAAATATTTCTTTACACAAATGACATATTATGCTTTCTTTTAAACATATTGCACCAAAATTAAATATCACGTATTATAACTTTAGTTATTTTATGTGGAAGTAATTTGTGTATGGTAACTAGTTTTTACGAATCTGGTCTTGTGGTTAACCTTTGGCATGCTTGTGATCTGTAAATGAATGTAAAATTAATTCATTGTGACTATCCATTTTCCATGGTCTTTCCTTTCATACTGTAGCAAGTACTAACTAATGTGGCAGAGTAATTGATTTCCTATTGTTGCAGCTCCCGATGGTCCTCCTGAAAATGTGCATGTGGTTGCAACATCACCCTTTGGTATCAGTATCAGCTGGAGTGAACCTGCTGTCATAACTGGACCAACACTCTACTTGATTGATGTCAAATCTGTAAGGCTTGTCTTCCTTACTCTGAAAGACAATGTAAAACACAGTTCGTGATGCAGATTATTTATTCAGAGGTTTTGATTTTGGACCATGGTTCTTAGACCTTCATAGATTTATTAGCGTAGGCATTGACTCTGTGATTACCAACTACTCAAAAAACATTTGCTTTAGTTCAATGTTTGTTGCATGTTTTCTCAGGGTAAAGACTGTGCATATATTGAAAAGTGGTGAAATTGGATTTAAAATACAGTAAAAGGGGTCTTTTAGGATAGAATGAGAAGGAAGAAACAATTTCTCGATTAAGGTATGAAGAGGTGTATCCTGGAAGACTTTTGGAGAGCATGAAAGGGAACTGAGAAGAAAGATACCAAAGAAAAAGAAGCACTTTAAAAAAATAAATAATACAACCATTCCATGCCCCAGCATTCAAATCTTGGTGTACTGAGACATGAAACTAGACCCAATTTGTGGATACTGACTTTCATGTTCTTGCTGCTGCTTGCAGAACTAAAACAGTGATGTGATAAGATTTTTATCACACTGGCAGGCTGGTTGCTTGTTTAGAGATTCTGTATTCTGTATTTGGGATGCAGTCTAGGTCAGGGTCAGGAAACTGTAAGAATAAATAGGAAAAAAGAAAGATAAATGATAAAAACAGAGGAGGAAGTACAGCAAAGGAGCCAGATGAGAAATAATTGTAAGGATATGTGCCACTGTTGAAAACTCAACTAAACTCATGGTGGTGAGTGAGGATACAATTCAAGGATGATGGGGGTTATTACTTGGAAACAAGAGGAACAAATCTGAGGAGAAAAGCAATGAGTGCAGCATAGGCATGAGTTTGAGAAGCCTGCGAGCGAATCTTCTGCCTGCAGCTGCATTAGCTGCATGCATGTGTGGAGCTCGTGGGAGAGAAATGATTGTTACTTATTCTAAGTATTATAAGTATAGCTTATGCTCTAGGGGCAGAAAAGCCTCACTGAGGAACAGGTAAATATATTAATTCTTTAAAGGAGGTACTTCTGTCTCAAAAGCCCTGCTATTGCCAAAATCAAATGAGATTTTAATGTCTTTTCCCACACATTCTTCTGTTTTTTCTTTTTTTTTAAAGAGTATATTTATGAAGACCTTGGTACATTAATAGATAAAAACAAATAACATCAGTGCCGTGGGAGTATTTATTTAATGCAAAATATAAAAAGATAATTATGAAAGACTCCTCATTAAAGAGGGAAATTATCTTTTAGAATTTGGTTGTGCTTAAAGAAAAGAAAGAAGAAGTTGGAGGAGGATTTTATGATCTCATGGCTACAGCCTTCTTCCTGACTTTAAAAGCGAGCAAGTGGGATAAGGGAAAGAAGGGTAGGAAGATAGAGAGGCACAGAGAGCAACTCAGCGAATTCCACTAGAAGTTAATATATTTTGTGATTTCTTAGTACCTTTATCCTCTGTGTTCTATACACTAGGAGAAGAACAGGAAATGAAAGTTTAACTTCACACAGCTCTCATTTTAGCAGTCTACATGGCAGCATAAACAATAATAGGGAAAGGCTTGAAGCTGTGGGGGAGAGAATGAGGTAATTATAATTTCTGTGGTGAGGACAGAATATAGAGGAGGTTCCACAGAGCAAATCAAACCCATGGAGAAACTGGGGGATTGGACAGCATTACAGCAAGCAGGGAAGGCAGCAGTGGGTTCAGAAGTGGAACAAATATAGGCAGTAGAGCACATGCATCATGATATAATCCTACTAGCTGATATTGTCGTCTACTGAACAAGTGTAAAACATTGCATAGTTTATGATATAAAGAGAGTATTTTATATGACCAGAGCTCATTCATCATATTCCATGATAGATAGTTTTGAACTCATAAGGGACCTAAACTGAAATTCTATCTCATTGGCCCTGTGGCTATAGAGCTTGAGGGAGTCACCGGAACTTGGTAAATTTACCTTCTGCTGGAAAATTCACTCTATAGTATGCAAGAGTATGGGAGCATCATACTCCTTCACAGTGATTGACTGTTATCTCTAGATAGTTATTATTCAACACAGTGATTGACTGATATCTCTAGATAATTATTTTTCGACATGAATAAGTCTAATCATAAGGAAAAAATAAAAATCCATATTTAATGAGAATTGAAGTGTTGATGACTAATGAAATATTCAAATATTTTGTGCCATGGTTCTTGTGCTTGACAAATAGAATTTGTATGTTGAAAGGTTTTTCAATTGTTTTAGAGAAGTGGGCTATCTCCCTCTACTTCTTGGTGTAATAAATGACCTTTCTGTCTATTATGCTGGTTATTTATTAACCTTTTAATGTGTTTATCATAGCAGCATCTTCTTTAAGTTAAAATCTCTTACAAACCAAAAATTAAAATGATTGAGTAATTCTAAAATTCGTTTCTCAGTATTTCAAAGGATGGGCAAGTTAAAAAAAGTATCTCTATATCCCTAACTATACATAAAGCCTGAAGTACTCAGTGTGGCTACCTGTGAATAATATGCCTTAATGGGTTATGCATTTTCTCAAATTTGTGTCAGGAAAATCCCTTTTAAATTTGTTATATGTGTACATGGTGTGTGTGTGTGTGCGTGTGTGTGTATGTGTGTGTTTATGTACGTATGTACAATTTGTGGAAGTCATAGGTCAACATTAGTTAGTGTCTTCTTCAGCCACTTTCTGCCTTATCATTTGAGACATATTGCACTGAATTTGCATCTTGCAGTGTGGTTGGACTGGATGGCAAATGGACTATAAGAGATCTATCTACGTTTGCTCCTCTACCCCAGTGGTGGGAGGACAGATGTGGCCTACCCCATAAGCCTTTTATATAGATGCTACGGATCCACACTCAGGTTCACATGATTGTATAGCAAGCACTTACATACTAAACCATTTCCCCAAAGATCCTCTATTTAGTACTAAAAGCTTTAGCCATGTTTAATGGCTAGAGTGATGGGCAAAAACTTCCATCAAAGACAAACTATATTTGAACAAAGCACATTTAATATACCTAAAGATACCACATTTGTTCATGCTTCATTTATGGTATTTAGAGTTAGCTGTGTCCATCACCACTGTTATGCCGAACAGTGGTAGGCTAGAAGCTTTTTGATCTGTAATTATGACCACAATTTTTAAATGAATATGCATGCAATAGCAATTACTGAAAACAGAGAGGCTGCAGGAGCATGAATCTGGAGCATGAGGAGGGGTATGTGGGAGGGAAGGCAAGGGAAAACGGTTGTAATTATATTATAATCTCAAAAAAAGTAAAATAGAAAAAAAATGTTAAAAGGGCAGAAAATATCAATGAGTATTTCAGAAAGTTATCCTCTCACAATTATTATTCAGTTGGAAAGTACATAAATGTGATTTTATTATTTATACCTTCTTAATTTTGTTACAAAGCATAATTTACAGAGTAGTTAAAAAAACATCAAAATCTCCATGCCAACCACTTTAGATCTGATCTTTATAAATTCTCAAGAAGATACAGTAATTTAGTCTTACCACCCCAGTAGAAAGTAAAAGTGCATGAGTAGCTTCCCAAATGGAGTTAATTGACCAATTTGAAATTTGAATGCTGGGTGATTGGGCACCAAAACCTACATGTTTTCTTCCATACACTATTGAAGTGGGCAACAGTTTCAATGACTCTGAAAGTAAATTTTGCTTATTCAATTGATAGGTTTGTTGACTGTGGTGGGTTAATTACATTCTCTGACTTTCAACTGTTAAAATAATTGCAAATGGATTAACTGTTGTCATAGTACTTTGGATTCCTGAGAGTGATCTGATTTCAAAGCAAAGGAATAAATATTGGCCAGATTAATGTATGCCTGCCGCTTTGAACTGTCATCTATCTTAATCACTAACTACTTTTTCCCATAGGTAGATAATGATGACTTTAATATTTCCTTCGTGAAGTCAAATGACGAAAACAAAACAATAGAAATAAATGACTTACAAGTATTCACGAGGTATTCCGTGGTGATCATAGCATTTGTTGGAAATGTTAGTGAGGCGTATGCAGAAGGGAAGCCAAGTGCGGAAGTGATCGTTACTACTCTGGAATCAGGTAAGGAATATTCCTCACCTTTCCTAACGGTTAACTGCGGATTAGTTGCTGGTCTTTCTTACAGTTCCTCTCACTCTTCTGGAGAAAAGATATGTGCTATGAGACACTGGCAGAGCCTAAGAAAATCAAAATCAATGATGCTGTAATGGAGAAAAGTAAAGTTTGTTTACACTTTGGAGGCAAAGCAGGATGTGTAGAAGATTCAGTCCTTGTAAATATGGATCCCAATCAAATGCGTCCCTCTGTAGTTTTTTGCATTTGTCAAATCTGCTGTTTTAGAAATGAATTACTATGCCTACCAGGTAATTCATCTAAATGTTTTCAACTAGCCGTGTTCCATCTAAAAATTTCACTTTGATTATGTTGGTCCTGATTTTTTTAATGAAAATTGACTGATACTATTAAATAATCTGATATTAGAATCAGGTCACATATAATCATTTTCTCAGTCAAGTGATGTACCCTATTACGTGAGTCTTTCATAAATGTCAGAATCCATGAAGGTTTCCTCTAGTTCTGTAAGCAGGGTCTGAATGAATAAAAAGACCATAAAAGTCAGTGGGAATTGAATGTGGAGAGTGAATCTCCCAGGGCCTGCTTGCCCACCTTCTCTAGACTCCCAAGATTCTTTGCCCCTAGATATATCTTGGGAAGTATCAGGTGAAGGGTTGTGTCGCTATGGTCTATTTGTTGCTGTCTATAAGTACACAGAAGAGGTAAAAATATTTTTTGCCTGTTTCTTTACTATGCTGTTTTCCAATAGTTCCTGCAAAGTGAGGACTCTAATTTGCAAGGTCCTTTCTCTTCTCTTGTGCTAAGATCCCATGTGTTTCTGTTTTACTGCCAACTATCTATATTTGGATCTATATTTTGATTGTGCTTTTTCACATTTTTTCCTCATGCTTCTTTGTGAGCAATGTTGGTGAATACACTCGCATGTGTATCACAAAATAGGGCTTATCAATCTTATCCTAACAGTGGTTTTCAACCTGTGGGTCGCGACCCCCACAGGTTGCGTATCAGATATTTACATTTTGATTCATAACAGTAGCAAAATTGTAGCTACGAAATAGCAACAAAATGATGTCATCGTGGGTGGTCACCACAACATGAGGAACCACATTAGAGGGTCAAAGCATTAGGAAGGTTGAGAGCCACTGCACCAGGAGAAAAAAAAAAAAAAGCAAGCTAACCGTCTGAGAATAGAATTCATGATGTAAAGGCTTGAGTAATTTTGGGATAAGAAAGTGTTGCCAACATCGAGAGAATTCCATGCCTCATCCAGCTTTAAGCCTGATTCTCGATTTGCAGAAACACTTTCTATATAAAAAAAGGATAAAATTCTTAAGTAATGTAAATATGTAGAAACATGTACAAAAAATATCTGTTTAAACCAAACTAAGCTTTAGTTTGTCTGTAAAGCATTCTACTTACCATGGGATATTTCACAAAGTGATGAATTTTCCTGCTTGTCTTTTTTACTCTCTTTTATTTGTTTGCATTTGAGGGGTGCTGCAAGATTCTCTCTACAAAGAAGTGCCAAGTTAACCAAGTTTGAGCGTCTAAACTGTGAGGCCACATCTTATGTCTTCCTCACAGGCAGTTTTGGCTAAAAAGAAACGTTTCCATATCATTCAGATGACAGTAGATGTACAAATCCATTTTGATGATGTGATGTAAAGAACAGTACTCTATAATCCTAATGTTTTTTCATGTATCTCTTTATTTTATAATTTACTATGACTGGTGACATACTAAACTGTTTTTTGAGGGTGATTTGCTTTGTTTTAATAAGGCAGTGTTTTATTGGCATGGAGTATCAACTATACAGAGTAATGAGTGTCATTGTGACAGTTACTTATACATTGGTCATCTGCAACTTCTTTGACCTCCTCTTCATGATTGTCCTCCTTCCTATAATAGTCTTCTAAAAGAAAAAAAATCTTTACATTTTAATTATTTCTTTAAGGATTCCATGCAATGAGTTTTGATCATATTTGACTCCATACCTCAACTCTTCCTAGGCACACCTCTTTCCCTTTTACGCCATTTTTCTGCCCCCATCTTATCAAGGCCAATTTGTGTTGCACAAATATTCTTGGATTGTAAGTCCTACTGGAATGCATTCAACTTATCATGGCCCAAAATTTTACAGAAAACTGATCCTTTCTTTCCCAGCAGCTAACTGTTATAGATAGCACCTTGGCTAGGGAAGGGACATTGTGCCCAATTCCTTCTTCATGCTGAAATTTTGTCTGACTTGGGCTTGCATGCTATCACAACTAGAACACATTTATATGTGCAACTGTCCTGCTGTGTTTTTATTTTAGTATAATGAACTGGAATTTTGTAAATTCCAGCAATTAAAAAATCCAATTAGAAAACTGTTAAAAGACATAAAAAGATATTTCATCCATCAGAAGGTATGGTTAGGAAATAAACACATAGTAAGATAAAATTTCCAGACAATTAGCCCTAGCATAAAGGCAAATTAAACCAACATCATGTAACTATGTATCTACTGAAACGGAATTACATAATAACTCTAAAAATAGTGATAATATCAAATGATAGCAAAGATGTAAGCTGAACTCTGATACTTGTCATCAGGCATATAAAGTGTGAGAGACACATGGAAAAATATTTGGCAGTCTCTTGTAAAACTAAACATGTACTTCCCACATGGTCAAGCAATTAATAGTCAACGATGATCAGAAAGAATCTAAAACTTCTGTTTATATATGCATGTCAGCCTTACTAGGAATGACAAAAGCTACAAACAGCACAGATGGCTTTCCATGTTAAAAAATCAATTAAGCCGCAAAATGGAATACTTCTTGATGATAATCAAGGCTACTGTCCCTTTCTCCTGTGGTTGGAGACTACATCTGAGAAGATGACTCAGAGGGTACAGATATTTGTCACCAATTCTAATAACCAGAACTCCATCCCAGGGATCCATGTGTTGGAAGGAGAGGACAAAAGCCTGCAAGCTGCTTTCTGCCTTCCACATGCTCAACCTAGCACCCACGTGATCCCCCATCCAAAAAAATATAGAGAAATAACTATAGGAGGAGACTATGCCTTTGTTTCCCGGCCACCCAGACCTGAATAATCACATGAAAGCTATATTAATCACAACACTATTTGGCCGATGGCTCAGGAGTATTTATCTCTTACATGTTAAATTAACCCATTTTTATTAGTCTGTGTATTGCCACGTGACTGTGGTGTCACCTCATTTTCTACGTCCGGTTTCCTTGGTGGTTGGCTAACATCTTTCAACTTCGGCAGCTAAATGGCATCTGAATGACTCTGCCTTCTTTCTTCCTCCATCTCTGCTTGGATTTCCCACCTTGCTATAGTCTGCCCTGCCATAAGCCAAAGTAGCTTCCTTGTTAACCATTGGTAATAAAATGTATTTACAGCATATAGAGGGAAATCCCACATCAAATATCGTTTTGAAAAAGGCTGACATATATATATATATACATATATATATATACACACACATACATGTATATACATGTATACACACACATATATATACATATATATATTCCAGTGAACCTCAAAGCCATCATACTATTGATACGCTGGAAATAACAACAGAGATGAAAACTTTCTATTACAGGGAGGCATGAAATAAAAACACAAAGGCATGGAAGGTAAGAGTTCTTAAGTGATGGGCTAGTTCTATCTTTTCCATGTTAGTAATTTCAGGAATCTATATATGGCTTACAATTCCATAAATTGAATCACACACAAAACCATGAAAACACTGATGATAATAGAATAAGGCCTGTCATCTAGTTTATAGTATTACATATATGCCTGTTCTGTGGCATATATAAATAAAGCTGAATAAAGCCATATGCAGTGTCACCACAGGGAACTGCAGGAAGGTTACACGGGGCTCTGATCCTCTTGGTGACAACTTCCTATGAATCTGTTTTATTTTTGAATAAGGTGATTGAAGAGTTGAGGAGGCATGTCCTGTGGAAGTTAGCCTGCTGATGAAATAGGAGGTTCTGGCTTTAATCTCCAGTAGTAAACACAGAGCTCCTGCACAAGGCAAATAAACAAACTGAAGTACCAATGGAATTTTTAGGAAACAAAGTCAGTGTGCTTGGTCATTCTTCTAATTTCCAGAATACATGATGTTGGTAGTATGTGTAATTAGTCTTTCAAAACAGAAGTGTGAAGGAAATACATTTTATATTACGATTTAAAAATTATGATTGTCAACTTCTCATTTCCAGTGCCCAAGGACCCACCTAACAATATGACATTTCAGAAGATACCAGATGAAGTAACAAAGTTTCAGTTAACGTTCCTTCCGCCTTCTCAACCCAACGGAAATATCCAAGTATACCAAGCGTTGGTTTACAGAGAAGATGACCCGACTGCTGTCCAGATTCATAACCTCAGCATTATCCAGAAGACGGACACATCTGTCATTGCAGTGTTAGAAGGATTGAAAGGTGGACATACGTACAACATCAGCGTAAGCAGCCGCGGCTTTGCGCCGCCTAAGCCAGTTTGTAAAGTCAGCACTGCAAAAATGTGTCTGCATACCACATTTCAGCCTATTTCATTATAAAAAAAATACAGCAAGTACTATTAGCTAAAAACCTTTCTAGGAATAGCAAGGATGCAGAAATAAAGAAAGAAAATGAACATTAAACATAAAGAAGTAGTGACATGCAGAATGACAGCTGCCCTAAAGAAAACTATAAATGGAACATGCAAAAGCGAATTTTGAAGAAAATCGCAAGAACAGGCCATTTTTGTAATTTCCTTTCTCTAAAGCCTTTGATTCTGCCATATGTTAATAATAATTTTACAAAGGATGTGAGACATGCACAAACATGTGTGCAAGTTCACATGTATGAGCATATACCCAAATTACTTCTGCCTATACTTATTTTGTGTCACCCCTTAGGGATTATCAGCAAATTGTTTTGGTTCAAAAACATCACATTTCAGTAACCTATCATCCATTATAACAATCCCAGGGATAGTTCCCCTCCCTCAAAACAATTCTTAGTAATTATCAATTTAGTTATATAAGAAATATTGTTCATAATAGGTAAATTTGTTCCTTGCTTCAATTTCCTATTTTCCTGGGGTTCTTCTTGCAATTCCAGTTAAGTTTAATGAAATATCTATTAGAAAAATGAGTGGTCATTTGAACCCCAGTTCAAATCCTGGTGTCTATATCCGTATGGGAAACTTCTTCAAGAGTTGATTGACAGTCTACTTTTACAAGTTAAAACTTGGGGATAAGAAAGGAAACTTTTGCAGAACATATTGGGAGGAACCGATATTTACAGTGAAAGTATAGAAAGAAATGCTATATCAATGTGGCTGCTGAAAATAAGAGAAAAGAAGAAATAAAACAAAACACAGCTGGTCTCTAAAGGAAAAATGTATCTCCTTGCAAATTTCAATGTTAGCATCTTAGGATATTGAAGTTTATCATGAATATTTGTATTTATAAAGATATCTAAGTAACTTCTTTGCATCCTATTATTTAAGGAATACTTTCTCTTTTCTCACTGTTCTTTTTACTCATCACCACAGTTTAAGTCATATACTAAAGAAATATATCATTTATTTTGAATTGTTCCTTTTTAAAAGTTACAAATGACCCCGAATTATTTTTCAGTTATTGACACTGAAGTTCATAAGATTGGTCTATTTAATATAGTTACCATATACCATGTTTTATATTATAAGTTCATTTCAACAAAAATATTTCCAAAATATTGACATATAAGGAAAGGATGGACCATTGATATATAAAATGAGTTCATTCCAGAGAATATATTATATATGCCAAATTGTATTTACTAATTTCAAGGAAGTTGGACTACTCTTGTGGTCTTTGTTTTTTTCAGATAGATGAGGTGAAAGCGGGCACTCTGGGTCTTCAGCTTCCTGAGCACAAAGCTAATTGAAAGGATTCCCATTTGTGTAAATCACCCTCTGTGTACACAAACAGAAATGTTTTATGAGTATATGCCGCATTATGTAGGCTATGCATCGGATACTTTGGGGCAGGGGTGAAGAAGGGCATAAAGGCCAACTTTCAGGAGGATGATTTAATACAGGAAAATGGGGAGGCGGGAGGAGTTGGGTTTCATCTCCGACACAAGAAGAAGATCTTGAATATGGATTTAAAGGAGGGCAAAATGTGCTAGCTACAGAGAGAAGTAACAGATGTTAGTTAGAGTCGAGGGCGAGGTAGGATAAGCACGGTGGTTGTCTACTCTTTTCCTCCCATGGGTTCAAATGGCAGCCAGCCATCCTGGTCTTGGTGCTGGGACCTTTGTGTCAGCATTTAGTCTCACAGTTTAGTTCCAGAATATTAACTGTAAGAAACTCTTGATCGTTCATGTTCTTCTGATCTTTATGGTAGTAAGCAGGTTTGAGAAAATATAATTCATAGGCAGATACAATTGTTTTTTAAAGGAGATTATTTTTTTAATTGTTTTTAACCATGCTCACTTGCACATGCATAGACAGAAGGCTTGGAGTTGTGATAAAGCTTTTCTTTGTTTCAGGTTTATGCTATCAACAGTGCTGGCGCTGGGCCAAAAGTGCAGATGCGAATAACCATGGATATTAAAGGTACAAATGAACTGCCTTCCATTAAACTGTTGTTTTCTTTTAACCAGATGGTGATTGTAATCTGAATCACGTGCAGGTGGCTAACCTTTACTTGATGCGTATGCATGTAATGTGCATGTATATTAAGCAATAGTGGGTGCATATTAAAAATATGGTTTAAACATCAAAATTAAGACATGAATTACTGTTGAAGGGAATGTCTGTCCTAATGGTTGTCACCTAAACTTTATTTTTATTGGAAAGAGAGTTTTTTAAATCTCTGTTTGGGTTAGGAGTTGGATTCTGCTCAGGTGACTATCAAACTCCCACATAACCAACCTTGTAATTTTAACTTTAACCTAGATCTACCGCTTTATTATTTTGGCAGGCATTTTAGTAAAGTTCTCCTCTAGCAAATAACCATAAGATCCCAAAGAGGAATTTAAGTCCATTTGACCAAAAAATTCCTGCCTAGATATTGAAATCAAGCATTTTTTTTGCTACTTCTATCACATAAGGGAATACTAAAAAAATGAAAGAAAACAAAAGGTCCCAAGATGTTTAAGAAAATCCTCGTCCAGCCCTAATAAGAGGGTCTGTGCCTAGTCTTATTGTGACTTATTATGCTGTGTTTAGTTGGTATCCCTGGGAGGACTGCTTTTTCCTGAAGGGAAATGAAAGAGGAGTAGATCTGGGGGGAAAAGGGGAGTGGGGTGGGGGTTGGGAGGAATGGACAGAGGAAAGGAAATGAAAGCAGCAACAAAAATTGCGTAAGGATTTGTTCCAGGGTACCTGTAGTAGAATCCCACCAAGCATGTCTTTCTAAAGGGATGTATAATGTCCCCTTCTTTGGAAGGGACAGCAGAGTACAGTGGCTGGCATACAAACCTTTCAGGCTTTGTAGGTAACTCTTGAGACTGAATCCTGGATTGGTCATTTGATAGCCGTTTGACTTTGGAAGATCTTCTCAACATACATAAGTCTAGAAAGTGCAGATGCTATTATTTTCTACCTTGCAGATTGCTAATTACAAGGATTAGGAGCGAGAGCACTTGAAAAAAATCCTGAAAACAGTACCTGAAAATTGTTATTATCAAGAATATGAGATAGTTATTGTCAGATGCAATTTTACATTTAATCTTTTAATAATGACTAATAAGTATAGGTGTGTTCTTATTTATAAGCCTTATTTATTTTATTTGATAAATTCTGGAGGAGTGTTTCAGTAGTTAAAAGCACTTGATGCTTCTTCAAAGCCCTTAGATTCAGGTCGCAGCACCTGCTTTGGGTGGCAATGGCCTATTCACTTCAGTTCTGGATTCCAAAGCCCTTGCTCTCTTCATACTGGGCAGGTCCTTTCATGCGCATTGTGCGTATACAGACAGGCAGGCACATATACACATACACATTAAGTTTTTTGACCAGTAACTCTCTATCTTGGAATGTACAAACACATAAGTTGTTTCAGCTGTAATTTTTTTCACAGAATGACTTTAGGAAGCACAAAGGAGAGGTGAAGCCATACCATCAAAAATGTTTGCATACCTTTGTATAGGCACACGTATATACAAACACAGTGTACACAATTTTTTTTTGTTTTACCAAAATTTCCCATTTTACGTGTTTCACCCATCTCCATCCCAAAATGCTTCTGGCCTCCACTCTTCATCCAAAGCACACAGAGAGATGCAAGAGCATGGCGTTGTGGTGGAGTCCCCTAGAGAAAATTTGTCTTTAGTGCTACCTGTGATTTTCTTAGCTACATGGTGTATTGAATTAGAAGCAGTCCCGCTAAATTTTTATCTGATAGATAATACACAGTTGGATTGTGGCACCCCAATAATGGGTTCCTGTTACTGAAATTTGTCCTTGAAGACTGCTGGTGACCTCACTGAGGGTTCAGAATAGAAAAAAGCCCCAGGCCTCTTCCTACTAAACCCCTCTCTCTATTCTGTGACTGCTACATCAGGTATTTGTAGCTGTAGGCTCTTGCAACCTACTCCTGTGCTTTGCCTCTTCCTTTGTCACAGATTTTACTCTCAATGAACCGCATGCATACTCAGTCTCATTACAACCTTGACTTGTCAGAATAACAAAGTGGTGTATCAACTAAGAGATTTGCTTTTGAATCCAATGCACAAGAATCAGCGAGTCAGCTACTCAACTCAAAAGGTTTTATTCAAACCCTGATATTCAGATTTTACATCTGTTGGCTCAATTCTCACCTATTAAAAGGAAACAATATTGCAAATTTTGTGAAAATGTTCAGAGATCCTTTGCTTCATTTTTTTAAAGATTGAAGTCTGGGTATGTAACTTTCATACAATAAATATACATATGTATACACACATGTAAGCACATACACAGCTATTAGAAGAACTGAAAGCAGCAGAAACCCAAAAAAATATTGGTTTGGGAATTTTTGTGCTTATTGATGGCAAAATATTAAATATTATGATATCTTTGAAACTATCTTAAAATATCTACTAATGTTAAAGATAAAATATTTTATCACACAAATGTCATGACCAAGATCCAAACTCCCAGATCTCATGTAAAACTCAAGCAGGCACAGTGATTGCTTGTAACCCAGCACTATGGTGGCAGAGGTTCAGGATCTCTGGGATAAGTTGGCTACCTAGACTGGCTGGTTTCTTTATGGTTCTAGTGAAAAAAGTCAAGAGTGATCAAAGCAGACATGAAATATCAAATTCAGTCTGGCTCAAGAGTGTACATATTTATGTGTACACATCTGTACAGTTGTGCACCTATACACATGCATTACACATATATCACATCAATACACACATAAAATGCACATTTATTTAATTCTACTATTTGGAATATTTTCTATAAAAATAACAGGGCAACTGAAGCCAACTGTTTGAGGTTAATTATTATAGAAAATGCTGAAAACTATTTTTAAAAAGTAAATTTTTGCTCTTGGATAAAGAAATCTTATTGAAGAAATAATATTGAAGAAATACTATGCAGCTGTACCACATACTGTAGCCATTAAGAAGCAAGAGTTAGCATTGTATCTCTGTCTGGGTAAGCCTCACACAAGAAACCAATTTGCAGGGTAATTCTAATGCCTGGTGTATCTGTATTTAAAAAACTCAACAGTAAACAGTCTGTTACATATCAATCTGAAATTGTACCTGATAATATGGACATTACCCAAAGGGAGCCTGTTATCCAGGTTTTGACATGGATTGCCAGTAAAAAAGAAGTTACTATGAAGAGGATAGAGATTAATCAACCAAATAACCAAAGTGAAGAAAAAGAACACACAAAATATACAAAAGTGTTATTGAGATATAAATAATTTTTGAAAATTATTTGTGACAGCATTTATGGATTTTTTTTATTGCTTGAAGAAGAGTTGCATGTCTGGAAAATTGCACCTGGGCTCCAGTTTCTCAGGAAAGTCTCAAATACATAATTATACCTTTATGAGATAATAATTATTGTTTATCTACTGTACCCAAAGACAACTTGTAGTTTGCAGGTGCTATCACTTTCTCTGTCAGTTACTTGCATGAAATGAGAATGTGAAGTTTATTCTTTTATGCTCAGAAAAAAAATTAATCATATTTTACTGTTTTTAGCTCCAGCACGACCCAAGACCAAGCCAATCCCTATTCATGATACCACAGGAAAACTGCTCGTGACATCAACAACAATTACAATCAGAATGCCGATATGCTACTACAATGATGATCATGGGCCAATCAAAAATGTCCAAGTGCTGGTGGCAGAAACAGGAGGTAGCTCAGATTCAGTCTACCTTGGGAGACTTGGGAATGTGAATTTTTAAATGCTAAGGAAGTTCGACTCAGAATTATCAAGTAAAGTTGACTCAGGATTCTAACTAATTTAAGGTTATCAATTATCTAACTAATTTAAGATTATAAATAGACTATTAATATTATCAGTAATTATATTAATAACTTACATCAAAAATGCTGTTCTCAAATGAGAAAAGGCCTAATCATGATATGTGATCTATTTATTGCATACTGGTTGCAGTAATTTGATTTGGCCAAGATAGAACATTTATTTTTAGCTTTTGCCTGTCATTTTTTTAATGTAATTTTTATCGAGTTACATATTTTTCTCTGCTCCCCACTCTTCCTCAGCCCTCCCCTTCTCCCGTGTTCCCCATGCTTCCAATTTACTCAGGAGATCTGTTCTTTTCTACTTACTATGTAGATTAGACCCATGTATTTCTCTCTTAGGGTCCTCTTTGTTATCTAGGTTCTCAGGGGTTGTAAATTGTAGGCTGGCTTTTCTTTGCTTTATGTCAAAAAGCCACTTATGAGTGAGTACATATTATATTTATCTTTCTGGATCTGGGTTACCACACTCAGCCCAAATACCCCTCAACCAAAGAATGGGTAAAGAAAATGTGATGCATTTACACAATGAAGTACAAATAGCCAAAATAATAATAATAATAATAACATCTTGAAATTTGCAGACAAATGGATGGAGCCAAGAAAGAATCTTGATAGTTTCTTTAGAAATATGAACATTAGTGACACATGATTGATGAACTTTTTTTTTGTACTTTAGTGATTCTCTACCTTCTTAACGCTGTGACCCTTTAATATCGTTTTTCATGTGGCAATGAACACCCCCCCATCATAAAATTACTTTTGCTACTACATCATAATTGTAATTTTGCTACTGTTATAAATCATGTTATTACTATCTGAGGTGCAGAATATCTGATATGCGACCCCTGTGAAAGGGTCAATCAACCTCCATGGGCATCTCAACTCATAGGTTAGGAACCACCGTTCCGTTTGCTACATCAGCACAACTATAGAACTTCAGATTCCTGTGTGCTGGAGAACTGTCCAAGTTCATAAACTGAATGGTCCCAATGGTTCATGGCGTGACTCTTGCTGCGTCTAGAATTCTCTAATGGAATCGTAAAATGCTGTGTTGATGTGAAGATACCTTCAGTGTGATTTGTGGTGGGCATTCTTTTATCCCTTCTACTAGCTCAGCAAGATGGAAATGTGACAAAATGGTATGATGCATACTTCAACAAAGCGAGGCCGTATTTTACAAATGAAGGATTCCCTAATCCCCCGTGTATAGAGGGAAAGACAAAGTTCAGTGGTAATGAAGACATCTATGTGATAGGCGCTGATAATGCTTGTATGATCCCCGGCAATGAAGAGAAGATTTGCAATGGCCCTCTGAAACCGAAAAAGCAATATTTGTAAGTATAGTTTATATCAACTGTGCACGACACTACAAGTTCATTAATGTATGCCATCTATCTGCCAACCCATCCTTTCATCCTTCTGATGAGTGATGGAATCTCCCATGAATACTGGGCCTGATTGTGCATGTGCTGGAAATGAAGAGTTGGACGAGGCATTATCTATTCATTGCAAGGACATAAAGATTTATGGGAAAGGTATACAGTCCTGAAAGAAAGTATGATTTTATGTGATAAGTTGTTTAAAATCAGTTTGAAACATATGGCACTAGAGAACACACAATGTGGGAGAAGTTAGTTATCTCTGTAATTAATAGATTAATAGTGTGGTTGATGTGTTGGAACTCGGTGTTTTGCTTTTTTTTTTTTTTTTTACCATAGACAATGATGTATATAGGCTTTCAGAAAGTCTTGTGGTCTTTCAATTAAGGTTTCCTTTTATGATACCAATACCAATCTCTCTCTCTTTTATCCCATCAGATATATGAATGATTGCTTTCTTAATTTTTGTTGAATTCGTTGACATTATTTGCTGTTTAATTGTAGATATTATTTTATAAAAGTAAGCTGCCACCAGTTGAGAAGATAATTATCTTAGCCTTGATTTTTCCAAATCTTATTGTTATTACTAATTTTTAAAAGTAGGTGCTCACACTTCAGCATGCTAGTTAAAATGATATTAAATTACTTATGAATGTTTTAGAATTAGAAAATTTAGAATAATTTGACAAGTGAAAAATAATGTTCTGCCCCCCCCAATATCTTGTCTACTTCCTTTTCCTAGGGGGACTCATATATCTCTTTTAGGATTCTTTTTGTTTCCTGTCTTCTCTGGGGTTGTAGACTGTAGGCTGGTTATCCTTTGCTTTATGTCTAATATCCACTTATGAGTGAGTACATACTGTGTTTGTCTTTCTGTATCAGGAAAGGATGGTATGGGAGTGGGGATAGAAGAAGGGGAGTGGGGAGGGTAGATGAGGAATGGTGAGGGTAGAAGGGGAGTGGGTAGAAAACATGAGGGATTATGAAGATCCAGTTGGGTGAAGGACTGAAAGGGAGAACAAGGAAAGAGATAACTTGAAAAGGGGAGCCATTATGAGGTTCCCAGGTACTAGGGAAATTTCCAGGAACCCACAAGGATGACCCCAGTTAAGAATCTAAGCAATAGTAGAGAGGGTACCCAAAATGTCCTTCCTCTATAATCAGATTTATGACAACCTTAATTGTAATCATAGAACCTTCATCCAGTATCTGATGGGAGCAGATGCAGAGATTCACAGCTAAGCACTGGGCCAAACTCCTGGAGTCCAGCCATAGAAAAGGAGGAGCAATATTACAAGCAAAGGGGCCAAGACCATGATGGGGAAACCCACAGAAACAGCTGACCCAAGCTAGTGGGACTGACAGCTGGGAAACTTGCGAAAGATTGAACTAGGCTCTCTAAATGTGGGTGACAGTTTTATGGCTTAAACAGTTTGTGGGGCGACTATCAGTAGAATCAGTATTTATCCTTAGTGCATGAACTGGCTCTTTGGAACCCATTCCCTATAAAGGAATACTGTGCTCAGCCTAGATACAGAGGGGAGGACCTTGCTTGGTGCTGCCTCAAGTGATGTAACAGACTTTGTTGATTCCCTATGAGAGGCCTCACCCTCTCTGAGTATGGGGTGGAGAGAAGGTGGGGGGAGTGGGAGGATGGGAGAGAGAGGGAACTGGGATTTGCATATAAAATAAGATTGTTTTAAAATTAAAATAAAAAAGAAATAATGATCTATCATTTATTATCAAAGGCAATTAGCTTAAATTTTGGTTGTTATTTGAACTAAGCATCATTTTAAAAATGATAAAATTTCATATTTACTCTTATTCATTGTTTTTTGCACATTGTTTTCTAAAAAAGATGTCTTTCATAACAGATGCTATCATAAGAGTTTGATAATGCTAGAGAAAAATCATGCACTGTAATTTGTTTTATAAATTTAAATGGTTGCTGTGTTTTAATTTTCAAGTTAGGTAATTTCAGGTGTCTTCAAGGATGATCTTCTGCATTGTTTGTGTTTTATATTTGTAAAAATGGGTAAGCACAATTAGACCCATAATGAAAATAGCAACTATTGTTTTTCATTTGTGTACATGTGAACAAGACAATTCTACTTAATCTTTGTTCTTTGATTCTGCAATATTTCCAAAAATAAGCTACACTAGTTACTATGCTTCATATTTTAATTACAGTAGCCACATTGTTACTCATATTAAATTGTTCCATTTAAACATATCTGTGAGTGAGATTATCAGCTTAATGTTCTTCGACTACTGCTGCTTCATGAGTTTGGTCAAATCACAACTCATTGTCCCATCAAATTCAATGAGCCTGAGAGCAAGATAATTAGTTATTTGATTAGATTAAAGTATAGATTTTACTTATTATAACTAAGTCTTAAGCTCATGTCTTCTAATTTATTTTTCATGAATAAACTATTAACTTTCAATAATTATTTGTCAAAATAAGTTCTTGAAAAGATAATGGGATATGAAAATTGTTTTTCTTGTATAATTTTAAAATAATATCTTTGACTAACATAAACACAAAAGTTCCCAATAGAATACTTTCAAAATGAGTTAAATAAAACATCAAAAATGTCATCTCCCCAATGAAATAGGCTTCATCCCAGAGATGTAGGAATAGTTCAACATAAGTAAAGCAATAAACATAACTTAAAACATAGATTCAAGAACAGAAACCACATTGTCATCTCATTAGTTATAGAAAAAGACCTTTGACAAAATCAAGCATCCATTCATGATAAAGTTCTAGTGGAACTAGAGATACAAGAGATGAACTTCATCATAATAAAAGCAATATACAGGAAACCTACAACCAATGTCATCCAAAACAAAACAAAACTCAAAGCATTTTCATCAAAATTAGGAATATGACAAGGATCTCCACTTTCTCCATGCCTATTCAACAAGTGCTTGATGTCTTAGCTCAAACAAGAAGGCAAGTGAAGGGGTTAAAGGGAATAAAAATTGGGAAAGAAGTCAAAGTATCATAATTTGCATATAACATGATTATATGTATGCATGTAAGTATGTATGTATATATGTATGTAACCTTTAATACTCCATTGGAAAATTCCTAAGTCTGGTAAACACCAGCAAAAACATCATCAAAGTACCAGAATTGAAAATTAACACATGAAATCAGAAGCTTTTCTAAACATAAATGACAAATGTGTTCATAAAAAAAAAATAAAAAGCAGTACCACTCACTATTGCCTAAAAGTTATCTTAGAATGAATCTTTTTTTTTTCTTTTATAGGTTCAAATTTAGAGCCACAAATGTCATGGGACAATTTACTGACTCAGATTACTCTGACCCTATTAAAACTTTAGGTAAGATTTTGTAGTTTAACTTATTGCTAGTTTTTTCTTTTTTATTCATATACATGTGCAGCATCTGTGCATGCAGATATGCATGCTTGCTTGTGTGTGGGTGCAAATGTATATGCAGGTGAGCATGCATTTGTGTTCATAAGCATGTAGAGGCTGGAAGTTTATGTCATGTCTCTTTCCATCATTGTCTGCTCTATTTATTGTGAAAGGGCTACTTGATGAATTCAGAGCCTTTAGATTTTGCTGATAGTAGCTCTCTTGTTAGCTCCAGGGGTCTTGTGTTGGGATTACAGAACATCACCATGCCCACTAATCTTTTAACATGAACTCTGGGATCTGAAATCTGGTTCTCTACTATGCAAGTCAGACACATTATCTACCAAGCTATCTTTCGAGCCTCTACCTATGATATTAATGTATTTATATGATGGTAACAATTATTAAATGTTTGGTAAATAATCCATGGCTGCATAGTCTTTGGTTACAAATGTATCTTAAAGATAACTTTTTAAGGAAAACTGATATTTACAACATCCTTTTAAACGATAGATGCTTCAATTATTCACATCTGGCTATAAATTTTGTTAAAGTGTTCATTTCTTGATGATAGTCTAAATAAAAAAGTATTTTGTTCTTTAAATATATTGCTTACACTATATAGTTCTTCATAAGAAAGAAATCATATAATAATGTTTTACCTTAAAAAATTCTCAAAACTACAAGCTGCCCTACAAAGGGGGTGCAGTAAAAAAATCAGGAACCATGTAGTCTGAAAACATGGATTCTTACATTTTTCCAAAAGGCATAATAAAGAACACAGTTTCAAGATACTTGGCAGTGTTTTGATTTTCATTTCTCTGACGGCTAAGGATGTTGAGCTTTTCCTTAAGTATCTTTTAGCCATTATGGATACTTCTGCTGAGAGTTCTCTGTTTAGGTCGGTACCCCATTTTTTTTATTGGATTATTTGTTCTTTTGATGACCAATTTCTTGAGTCCTTTGTATATTTTGGAAAACAGCCCTCGGTCTGATGTGGGATTGGTGAAGATCTTTTCCCATTTTTGTAGGCTGCCATTTTGTCTTGTTGACCATGTCCTTTGCTTTACAGAAGCTTTTCAGTTTCAAGAGGTACCATTTATTAATTGTTTCTTCAGTGTCTATGCTGCTGGGGTTATATTTAGGAAGTGATCTCCTGTGCCAATGTGTTCAAGTGTACTTCCCACTTTCTCTTTTATGAGGTTCAGTGTGGTTGGCTTTATGTTGAGGTATTTGATTCATTTGGACTTGAGTTTTGTGCATGGTGATAGATATGTATCTATTTTTATCTTCTACATGTCGATATCTAGTTATGCCAGCACCATTTGTTAATATGTTTTCTATTTTTCCATTTTTTATATTTTGCTTCTTTGTCAAAAGTCAGGTGTTCATAGGTGTGTGGATTAATATCTGGATCTTTGATTTGATTCCATTGGTCCTCCTGTTTGTTTTTATGCCAACAACAAGCAGTTTTCAGTACTATATCTCTGCAGTAGAGTTTGAAGTCAGGGATTGTGTTGTCTCCAGAAGTTCCTTTATTGTATAGGATTTTTTGGCTATTCTGAGTTTTTTGCTTTTCCATATAAAGTTGAGTATTGTTCTTTTGAGGTCTGTGAAGAATTTTTCTGGGAATTCCATCTTATACCTGTAAGAATGGCCAAGATCAAAAACATTGATGACAACTTATGCTGGAGAGGATGTGGGGTAAAGGGAACACTCCTGAATTGCTGGTGGAAGTGCGAACTGTTTACAGCCCCTTTGGATATCAGTATGACGATTTCTCCAAAAATTAGGAAACAACCTTCTTCAAGACCCTGCAATACTATTTTTGGGTATATATCCAAAGGATGCTCAATCATACCACAAGGACATGTGCTCAACTATGTTCATAGCATCATTGTTTGTCATAGCCAAAACTTGGAAACAACCTAAATGCCCTTCAACCAAAGAATGGATAAGTAAAACATGTGTAAATGGAGTACTACACAGCAGAAAAAAATAATGACATCTTATAATTTGTGGACAAATGAATGGATCTAGAAAAAATCATATTGAGTGAGGTAACCCAGACCCAGAAAGACAAATATCATATGTACTCACTCATAAGCGGTTTTTAGACATAAAGCAAAGAAACCAGCTTACAGTTCACAATCCCATAGAACCTAGACAACAATGAGGACCCTAAGAGAGACATACATGGATCTAATCTACATGGGAAGTAGGATAAAACAAGATTTCCTAAGTAAATTGGGAGCATGGGAACCATGGGAGAGGGTAGAAGAAGAGGGGAGAGGAAGGGAGGGGAGCAGAGAAAAATGTATAGCTCAATAAAATCAATTAAAAAAAATTTAAAAGGACACTTGTCAGCAATGGCTTTCTCTCCATTTCGTATACTGCAACCAAAGGAGGGGGCTAAACAAGCCCCAGTTTCATAAACACATACTGCTTGTGTTTGGAAAGATGACTACTTTTATCAAATCATCCAGAACTAATTTTTATGTGCCCTATAAATGGAGGGCACCTTCCACCTGTGAATGATGCAGGATGAAAGATGAAGCTTTCACAAAGGCCGCAAAAGCAGTGACCAGAGGGACATAGACCAGACAGAGCAAACTGAGTCCCAATGGGCTGGTAAGTGACCAAGAAGGGACCCATTATCCAATGACTCAAAGTTCAGTGCAATATTCATATATCAGCCATGTAAGGAAAGCCTTTTGGATGCTTTCTTAGACTGACCTTTTGGGGACTGCCTCTTGATGGATAGTGGTTTTATAATTGGCTTTTGCCCTGTAATGTTTAAATGGCTATCGGAACGGTGACAAATGCGAGAGGAGGCCATTAACAGAGGCCATGGAATGGAAAAAGGACGCTTGGCAAAAGAGCACGGCAGAGAAGATGAAGTAGAAGGACTCCGAATGGAAATAACATTGATTGTCTCAGTGGTGAGAAAATGCTCACGAATAGAACAGATCCCTGAGCACCTGGGGGCAAGCAAAGAGACATGGATTTGCAAGAATACCTTTGCATCACCAGATGATGACAACAAAAGCCTGAGTCGTTTTCTGTCTTAGGTATGCCGTGTGTCAGTCAGGACAGATGGCATCACTTACAGCAGACCAATGGAACCCAGTGCTGCCGACAAGCCTGCTGAAGACATATGCATGAATGTAATCCTAGACTTCATGGAGGGAGGATAGGTCCCATTCAAGGTTATCCAATCATGGGCAGATAAGCATTCATTTAGTAATATTTGCATACCATTGGCAACAAACACTGAACTGAATAGCCTATCAACTAATAATTCAATTTTGAGAGATTTGCCAAGGCTGTCCTTCTCATGGGTGTTAACATATAGGACTGAAAATAAGGGCCAAGAAAAATCATCTTATACCAACTAACTAAAAGGGTTAAAATTTAGTGAATATCTTGCATTGAGAGAACTCTTTATAACATGTAGTAGTAACTGGGAAATGACATGCACCTTACTTTAATTGAATTTAATTGATTTTGTTTTCACTTTAGATTGAGTCCTAGCATTCTCATTTTTGACGTTTACATGATTTTACTTTTATAGCATGTACTCTCTTCAGCTTTTTTAATCTTCCTCCTAAGGCATATGAGTTTGAGGAGACTGTGTGTAGGCAATGTGTGGTTTCTAAGATTTTAATAGCAGAAGGCTTCTGTGACTTGAAAGCCAGACATCCCTTTCTGTACCTAGCAGGGCCCTTGTCAGAGCAGGGCAAGAGGACACCCTAAAGCCCATGGCAAAGGGACTCTCTGATGGCTTTCTGCTGTCATAACACGTACCATTTAATTTCTGTGCAAAACATGTCATGATGTATTCAAGCTGAGAAAGAGAAGGGGGAGGAAGATTGTGTGTGTGTGTGTTTGCGTGTGTAAGAGAGAGAGAGAGAGAGAGAGAGAGAGAACTACTATGCCATCTGTACCATTGATCACATTTTGCAAGGTCACCAATAGGCAGAGGGAATGTTCATCTACTGTAAGACAGTGTTGATGTGGGACAAACTTCACAAAGTCCACAGTTAAACAGATATATTTACTATGCTATTCAGATGTGTTGACTTAGCCGGGCGGTGGTGGCGCACGCCTTTAATCCCAGCACTCAGGAGGCAGAGGCAGGCGGATCTCTGTGAGTTCGAGGCCAGCCTGGTCTACAGAGCTAGTTCCAGGACAGGCTCCAAGGCCACAGAGAAACCCTGTCTCGAAAAACAAAAAACAAACAAACAGATGTGTTGACTTTAGATACCTCAAGATAGCTATGAACATGCTTAAAGTACTTAACTTTGGAAATCCTAGTTCTACAATGGCAATGCTAATTAATACCTCCTTTATAAATCAACCGAGAGATTTATTCAGATTAGGGAATGGCTGTGCCAGTATGAAATGATTACTACTGAGGAAACTTGACACTGTTGCTTAAACTAAAACCTGGGAAGTGGCCTTAGAAATCAAACCCTGTGTCCACTCTGAACTCTGTAGCAAGTGCATTGCTACAGATAATACTAACCCAAAAGCAAGAAACCTGACGCAGTGGGTTTTAACCTAGCAAAGGCAATGGCAGCATCAGCTTTCCAATCCAGGCAGTGTGACTCTGGCCAGATTCATGCTACTAACTACTGTACAACATCATGGGGAAGACAAAATAGACAAAAAAAAAAATTAAACACATCCTGACACTGCCTCCAATTTCCTTGTGCCAGAGATGGATGCTTCTGCTTGTTTGCTGTGCTGGGCCCCTTTCTCATCTCAGCGTTTTAAAATATTTCTAGCTGTTCTCGTTTCTTTACCATCGTGTCTTGGCTTTTAAGGTTAGCATTTCAGAAATAAGCATGTTTTGGAAGTGTGTTTCATTCTTTTTTGGTTTCTGAACAAAGATTTGACAAAAGCTTTTAATTTTTTTAACAGTGAATAAATGACTGTTTTCTCACATTCTGATGAGCACTGTTTATCTCCTTTCAAAATTTTGTCTGTCTGACTGTAGGAAAATGTTCTTGTAGAGCATTTTAGGGCATTCTTATTTTTAAATGAATTGATTGACCATTAGAACTATCCCTATTTGTGCTTTACAATGATGCCATGGTGTATGTAGAGAATACTGAATCATGCCAATTAACAGATGCATCACCTCAAACTCTTATCGTGTTTCCCTCCTATATAACCATATTTCAAAAATATTGATATTAGTTTTGGCAAGATAGGTCTGAGTATATTAGCTTACTGGGCGAGCCTGACTACCTCAGTGTGATATACAACTTACAGTAGGGTCAGTTTTCAGAAACTGTCCTCTTACTTCTACTGGCTTGTCTTCACTTGCCCATTCTTAAACACACACACACACATGCACGCGCACACACACACTTGTGGGTGCGTGCTTTAAAAATCATGAAATAATAAAATTAACTGTAGCTAATTCTTCATGTTGTTTTTTAATATCCTAAAAGACTAGTAATTTCATAAGAGAAAGGACAGTCTCCCCGTATGTTAACTCTCAGAGCGTATATACAGAATGAAGAGCCTAGAATGATGAAGCCAATATGGTAGCGTGAGAATAATACCTTTCATTTAACTCAAAGTCTTCATTTTAAAACGTTGAATCCCTGTGCTAAAATTAAGTGATACTAATTTAAGTCAGAAAATAACAGTTATGAGAAATGTGTGCTTTTTATTATACATTGCTAAACTGCAGTGCTAGAATATATTACTGAAATGAAGCCATTTAATTAACAGAGGCCAAGACTAGGGAGGAAATGGCTTTTGTATATTATGAGTAATACCATATAAAAGAATCCCACTTCGTATGACAGGATTTGGAGAAATGACCTCATTCCTGCATAGCGGTGAATCAGAAAGTGTGCTCTACAATCACGGTACATTGTGTCTCCTCCTGAGAGCACTTAGTACATGTGCTCAGAGGATTACACGCTGTTTATTAATATATTACATGTCATTTCCTCACTTGAGCCAGTGCTTTGAAATGGCAATCTAGTCTGAAATTTCATTTTGTGGTCTCTGAAAACTGTCCTAAGGCTCTGTGTCTTACCATCACCCGATCAACGAGGTTCCTTATTCACCTTCCTGTTTCCTTTGACAAGAATATCTCCATAGGAAGCCTTACCCTCTCTGAGGAGTGGATGGGGTGGGGGGTTGGGAGGGAGGTGGAGGGGATGGGAGGAGGAGAGGGAGTGGGAACTGGGATTGGCATGTAAAATCTGAGAAAATAGTTTTTAAAGAATAAATATATAAATTTAAAAAAGAATATCTTGTTATATGTAGCATGCTAAAAATTCATAAAACAAAGCACTGGGGTTTTAATAAATGAGGAAGTACAGTTAATATCATATGAGACACTTGCTCTTATAGCATCCTTTAAATGGAGCTTCATATACAAGGGACTATGAAATTCTGATGAGTATTGAAAACTCAGTATTCATTCAACTCTACCAATAGCCACAGGAACTTATCAGCATTTTATAATCACCAATTTAGAGGAGAGAGATAAAACATGAATCTTTGTTTATTTTAAAGATCTTGAACTTATTTTGTCATTGAACTGAAACATTTTATAGCAAAATTATAAATCATATCAATTAAAATTTCCCCCCAATACAGCATATGAATGTAAAAACTTTCCCATATGAGTTAGAGAGATATATGTATTCATTCTATAACAAATCATTGAGATATTATTGAACAATCCCCTGCAAAAAAAAAATGATGTGACCAGGGGCTGTAGAGTAGGTTCAGTGGTTTTTAAAGTGCCTGCTACATTATAGAGAAGAGTTAGGTAACCAGCAACTGCATCGGGATGCTTACAATGCCTATAATTCCATTCCAATGATTCTTGGAACTTACTTTATTTTTCTTTCTCTCACATTGAGACTATGATTTTATTTATTAAAAAGCACACGTGTTACTATACAAACATCCATATAGGGCTGGAGAGATGGCTCAAAGGTTAGGAGCATTGCCTGCTCTTCCAAAGGTCCTGAGTTCAATCCCCAGCAACCACATGGTGGCTCACAACCATCTGTAACGGGGTCTGGTGCCCTCTTCTGGCCGGCAGGCATACACACACAGACAGAATATTGTATACATAATAAATAAATAAATATTTAAAAACATATATATATATACATAAACACACACACATGATAGTACCAATGGGGAGTAAATTATCAAGGCAAGGGAGTCAAATGTGACAGAAAGGTTGCTTTCTTATCAGAGCAACTACAGTAATGGAGTTTTCTTCAACTGAGAGTAGGATTCAGTTAAAAAGAGAAAACAGCACCGTTTGTATGTACTGACTTTGAAATTATAACCATAAGTCTCAGTAAAAAAAAATCTGGTAGGTAAATAGAAGTCTGGAGTTTATTAGTTAAAAAAATAAGCAGTTATCATATAGATGAGATTATAAATCCATGAGCCTGTCTGAGCTCACAGAGGTAAAACAAACAATTGTGTGGGGAAAGAAAAAAAATTAAGAACTGACCCTCCAAATTAAAAGAAAGAAGAGGAAGAGGAGAGGAGGAGACAGCAAATGCAATTTGTTTCGCTGGTTCTCTTAAGTACTAGGCTGAGAAACAGTCCGTGTGGTTTGAGACTCAAGACAGAACTCCAGTATAGTGTTAATCATCGTGTTTGATCTTTTTCAGGTGAAGGACTTTCAGAAAGAACTGTTGAGATCATCCTGTCAGTCACCTTGTGTATCCTTTCAATAATCCTCCTTGGAACGGCTGTTTTTGCCTTTGCAAGGTGAGATGTGTCGCAAATGCTCTGTGGGCGTTACATCTGTCATAGTCCAATCAAGAAACCACAGCAATTATCCAAATGGGAAACACTTACGTTTAATTTTTCTTAAATATATAAAGCACCCAACCTGCCTGGAATATATATTACAATGTTTTGAAGTATGCAATGCATTATGAATTAAACACATCTAGCCTTAAAGAAGTAAATTCTGCTATTTTGATAGGAAATGTTCGATATAAATGCCAGAGAGAACAGGAGTGAAAGAGAACTAAAAGGAATCAAGAGCTGAGAGTGCATTTGAGTAGTGAGTCTCGTTAAACTAGGGAGACAGAACGAGGAAACTAAGAGCCATGAGGTCTTCTCCCAAACATTGTCATGGGATGACTATTGCAAGCCTATGCAACCTTTCCGTGGCAAAGAAGCATGTCAGGGGGAACGTGGCTCTTTGCAGACATTACCCATCCTTATTGGAGGGTGGGAACATTAGAACTCGTTATCAACATATCTCATTTATACAGAATGGTTTGGGCAGACGAAGGCTTTGTGGAATGATTGGCTACTGAGATGGGCAGAGAGGCATTGAGAACTCCTTAGGTGGGCTGCCGGGTCCCCACAGGGAGCATTAAAATTTCAGCACCTGTCAGGTATGTGGTGCGCGCCTTTAATCTGAGCACGTGGGAAGCAGAGGCAAGTGGATCTCTGTTTGAGGCCAACCTGATCTATATAGTAAATTCTAAGCAAATAAAGGTTAAAACACGAGACCCTGTTTCAAAACTCAAATCAAATCAAATAAAAATTTCTGGCAGACTCTTCCATGAAATGGGAACACTAAAAGACCGTCCCACCTTCTTTAGGCAACTTCAGCAGTCATTTTTATGTGGTTCTGCATGTCCAGTTTATATAGCACACCATTAAGCAGTCCAAGCAAGAGCAGTTTCTTGCCCAAATGGCTGACAAATTCCACAAAGAGCCTCCTCGATGCTCATCTTCATCTTGTAGTAGATTGGTGCTGCCAGGAGCAGATGTGTCTCATTGTCATGAAAAGTCCTAAGTTTTTAAACATTTTAAATGCCATATTCTGTTAATCTTTGGAAAGTTTGAAGGATACCTATCCTTCTGAAATAAATCTCTGTACATCTAGAAAACCTAAAAAAAAATTAGTACTAGAGGCCAGAAAAACAGCAACTTCCAGACCCATTGCCTGCTCAGTTTACTTTGCCACTCTGGACAAAGTTTAGCATCCCGGCAGGTGGCAAAGGAGAAAAAGCTATCAAGGTCCAGTGGATTATCACAGAGGTCAAATGGAGGTTGGCGGAAGTGAAGTTTTCCATCTAGACCACAAATCAGCTTTGTCCCACCAGATGCTCCCCAAGTAACCACACAGAGACTTATTGTTAATTGTAAAAGCTCAGCTAGCTTAGGTTTGTTTCCAGTCCGCTCTTATAACCTAAATTAACCCATTTCTACTATCTATCTGCTGCCCTAAGGCTCACTGACCGCATCTATGAACTTCCCACAGTGATTCTTCGCCCTCTGACTCAAAACTCCTGTGATCCTCACTCCTTCTTCTGAGCGTTCTCTCTGCCTTGAAAATCCTGTCTAGCTATCGACCAACCAGCCTTTTTTATTAACAATGAGACCAACACATCTTCACAGTGTATAGAAGGATTATTCCACAGCAGATCAATTTGTAATTTAGAGACAATAAGGTAAATGAAACAGAACATGTTGGTTTCAGGCCACACACACACACACACACTCACACACACACTCACAAAGTGAGTCTGAATAGGGTTAAGGCGTTTCAATCAGGTGCGTTAAGTTCTAAACCTTTTACCTAAGAGACAGCTGTTAAAGGAGTTCATTCCTATGAGGTTTTTTCACACAGCCTTCCATTCTCTTAAGTTGCAAGCAGACATTTGCTCTTCAACGTCTCCTGATTCTCAGTACTTTTAGCCCCATCCTTCTCCAATAAAACTCAGGGAAGATCTCTCTTCAGTCCCCTACAATGGAGATTCATTCATCCAAGAAACTGCCAAGATAAAAGTTTTTATTTGTGAAAATAACTAGCCTACTACCTTTCTAAATTGCTCCATGGGCTTAATTTTTAACTGAAAACATTGTCTGTGTAGGTTGGGTGTCACATGCCGCCACCTTTTTCACCTTGAGTCAAGTCAGCATTTTAGTGTATGATTTGAAAGTCTCCTTTAAAAAGCATCTTCTTTGTAACAGAGGCTGGTTTTTGGTTCTTCCAGATGATAACAAGGGGAAGACACTATTCTAGACAATTAGAAAGAATTTACATTTTAGTAAGAGTTTTGGCACATTATCAAAATGCCTCCACATGAAGGAAAAATCCTCAGGCAACAGGAAAATTCAAGAAGTACGTTGTACAAGTTATGAGCCTTGCACTCATCGTCAGTGTTCAAATCCTTTGCTCCAAAACTGCATTTGACCCCCTGACTTCTTACAAGGTGAACCCTTGTATGGGCAGGAAGGGCTCTCCTATTCAATACAGCTTCCCAGCATCTTCTTTCAGCCAAAGGGCATGTGTTCTTGGGTGAACATCAAGTGTTACGATTTCTGAAACTCTGTTTCAGTTCATCTCATCTGAAGTGTTCTTTCTTCCCCCCCCTCTGGCTCCAGAGTATCTAAGTCAAACTGGATTTCTCTATGTTCTCCAAATATTACTAATAATAATCATGCAAAATACCTTATCAAGGAGTCAAGCACTGCCTCATGAGTTTTCAATATTTTTCTTCACTCTTTATACTTTTTGAACATACTTCTCAAATATATAGTGCCTCTGAGGATGGGGCTACATTTTATGCTCTTGATATCATCTTAGATATCAATATTTTTCATACACAACCCATGAAAATATTAATGATTAACACAGATCCAAAATAATGTTTTATAATGTATCACACCATACCTTAGATAACTGAATAGAGAAAGGCCTTAAATTAAAAAGTCTTTGGGCTGGTGGGAGCTCATTCCTTTAATCCTGGCACTCTTGATGCAGACTCAGAAAGACTCCTTTGAGCTCAAGGCCAGTCGGGTTTAAATATAGAGTTTTAAACAAGGCAGAACTATAAAATGAAATAAAACTCTGTCTTTAAAAAAAAAACCCAGAACAAGCAAACAATCAGACAAAAAAAATCCAATGATTCGTTTAGGTGTTCAGGGTCATATTACCCAGTTCTAAACCTAAACTTGAGTTTTCTGATTATAAAATAGAGATAATATTTTACACCTCATATTACCATAAAAATTAAATGAGACATTTAAAAGCCAATTTATATATTGATGCATGTAAAATATTCCATTATAAGAAACAATAGCTAACTGACTTTTAGCACTGAAAGAGACTTAGATATTTCCATTTTATTTTCCTTTTGTGACAAAATGAGGAGAAACTAAAGGGGAAAGGGGTAGGTCACATGGAGCAAAAGAATTATTTGTCTGAATGGTTTTGTTAAAAAGAAAGAAAGAAAGAAAAGAAAGAAAGAAAGAAAGAAAGAAAGAAAGAAAGAAAAGAAAATACTGTACCTAATCTGCCATGCTTTCCGTGATAGTTCCTGCACTGATAGCCCTGCCCTTATTTCAGAATTAGACAGAAGCAGAAAGAAGGTGGTACATACTCTCCTCGGGAGGCAGAGATCATTGATACTAAATTCAAGCTGGACCAGCTCATCACGGTGGCAGACTTGGAACTGAAGGACGAGAGATTAACGCGGTGAGCACACTCCTCTGGGCAAGCCGTGGTTCAGAGGGCCTGGAGCCATGACCCTCTTCTGACCTATGCTTGTTGGAAGTGTTTGTGGGGCTCCAGTTTACACAGGTCACAGAGATCTTCTTTCAAAGGCTAACCTCCATCTTCTACACACTTCTCCCTGCTATGCAGAGACTCAGTTTTATTTGAGTTCAGTGTGAACCTTGCTTGGACTATGGTATTGCAACGAGACGTTTTCCCTGAGATGAAATGTTTCTCCGCATTAAATCTTTAACATTTTATTTCATAATCTTCTCATATAAAAGATTTTCTAAGGATTTTTCTAAACATGTCCACAAATATTTACCATAAGCTTAATTTAATTATGCTTTCTAACAGCTTGCTGTTGTTTGTACCATTTATGACCGTTGATGAGAGCTCTATTTTATAGTGCCTTCTTTCAGCATAAAATTATATAAATGTCCAAACTGTATATGCCATTTATATTTTTAAACCTACTTAGAATTTAGAAACCAATGCAACATAAAAAGAATATTACCTTTAGAAAAAGAAATGTAACATGTGTGCTGAATGAATGACATTGCAGCTTAACGTTTTTTAAAAAATAATAAGTTTAACTCTTTTAAAAAGCATTCATACTGTTCATAATGTTAGCACATTTTAAAAGCTTATCCAACAAGATAATTCCCTAAGTACTTAACAAAAGCTGTCACGAGACTTTCTTAAGTGTATACTTAGGTGAGCTCCAACGCCCCAAGGTTCTTCGAAGTACACGATTGTTCCAAGGCCTTGGCAAGGCCCTCTTGACATTTTAAATGTTATAGTTAATTTTTACAAGGGAGCATTAAAATGTTGAGCATCAAAAGTAATGTGTGGTTACTACCTTTCAAACTTGGTCTTTATGTGATCATACGGTTCTCATGTCTAGACTGTGTGCTACCTAGGGAGATCCTCCAAAACCCTAGGAAATGAAAGTTATTGAGTATCACTACAATGTAAGGACATTTCGTGTGTGTGATAACCTTTTAACTTTTAGATATTGATCACTGTTTGTATTCTACTTCAATCAGAGGAGGGCGCTCTAAAGGCTTTTGTATGGAATTGTATGTTACCTAGTAGTATTTAGCTTGTTTTTTGTCTTTATATAAACCAAACTATATGTAGAAGAACAATGAATTCCCAACACAGTCTCCACAGTAAACCATATTATCAGAACACTAGAGCATCCTCAGCTCCAGCTCACCTGGTTCTCTTGAGGACCAACCGAACTTCAGCAGGTGCCCTCTTTCTTCCTGCACTCTTTTCTCAATTCCTATGTGTCTCCCACGAAGCCAGGCTGGCCACAGTCCTTCTGAATGTGTATAAGGGAATAACCTCAACTCTCTCCGAGATATTAATTAGAGCGGCTTGAAAATATATAGGGGAATACTGCCGTCCTGCTGTGAATCACAGAAAGGCCACAACAATTCTTTACGACCATTTTTATTTTGTCCTGAAGCATCTTTATTGAACCGGTAAAAATCCACAGTAGGCAGATCTTAAGAAGTTCAATAAAGTACCAACATGAGAAAAAGCATCCATTGAGGGCACTTTTCCTCCTGGATGCAGGTGCTGGGGTTGCTTTCCTGAACATGGTGTGTTTGCAGAGTGTAACCAATCTCTACTTCTTAGCATTCAACACAGCTAGAACACTGTGTGGTTCTTGTTGACTTTTTATTCTGGTAAGGGCCAACTTGGCAGTTACAGAGAGGATTTGAGTCATAGAAATGTAGGCCAGGTCTCTACCAATTCTTTGTTACTGGGCATTTTTAATTCAAGTGTGTGCTCATTTTCCTTTGGTTCTTTATTGATCTTGCAGCTTCATGCTGTTTTATCTATATATCATGATATTTGTTAAGACATAGAAGATAAAAATATTATTTTAAATATGTTTGATTTCTGAATCACAGAAAATTATTGTTTGAATAATAATGAAATTGAAAATATTAATTTCCATTCATCCCGCTTTACCATTTTGTGTGTAGGACTGCAGAGTTTATCTTATATAATTCCTCTCTGGGGATCAACTGAGCTTCTGCAGTTACCCCTCTTCTTTTCCTTCTCTTTCCCTTTATCCATTGCTGTTGGGTCCCCTCTGTTCTGAAATGATACAAAAAGAGTTATATGTACCAATGACCCATAACAAATATGATTTGCTGGATTTAGTATGGAAATCATTAAAATTTTCATGTTAGTAAAGTCACTAATGCATTAGACAAGGCTAAAAATTAATAACTGAATATTAGTGCATTAGACATATTTGCATGGGAGCTGGTTATCAGTGGAGTGCAACAGCACTGGCAGTCTTTGAGGTGCTTCACAATCTAAATAGGTTCCAAGTCAGAAATGAAAGTTTAGTTCTGGAAATGAAGAGTCAAAGAGATTAGGTTTTCTCCAGAAATGACTGGCTACCTTATACCAAGTGCCAACTATGTGCAGGAAGGAGCTCAGCTTCCTTGAAACCTACCCAGTTCTCATTTGTTTGCTGCTCAGGTCATGAGTGCATCCTTCTAAACTGCCAGAACTTTCTTGTTCAAATGAGCTTGCACCTATTCTCAGTGCTGTTATTTCTTCACCTGTCCAAAAGAAAGCACTAGTCAGTGAAGACTGTATTAATTCTAAGGAGTTACATGGTTGATATAAACAAAGCCAAGATGCTTAGTAGTGCATAATGTTGTAGGCTTGAGTTTACATTATGAAGTCATTTAATATTTATGCATTCTACTGTGTACTTCAATTTCAAAACTCATTGTATAAATGTTCATTCTTTAATTACATTCCACTCTGCATCCCAGCGAGTTTGAGGATCCATTCTCCACATTGTATGTTTCTTTCCCAATGCAGTAAAAAAAATAAACAAATTAGTACTTACTGATTGTATGAGAATTTTAAGAGATGTGCTAAGAAAATGTTTTAAATCCTTAGTCAGAGTTCAAGACCAGCAAGTACAACTTACTAAGATCTTGTCTCTAAACAAAAACAAACAAACAAACAAAACAAACAAAAAATAAAAGGAAAGAAAAAAGAAAGGAAGGAAGGAAGAGAAAAAGGAAGGAAGGCAGGAAGGAAGGAAGGAAGGAAGAAAGAAAGAAAGAAAGAAAGAAAGAAAGAAAGAAAGAAAGAAAGAAA
>JABTXL010005037.1:17747523-17763947 GCA_025134845.1 Neodon shergylaensis | reverse complement strand
TTCCTTCCTTCCTTCCTTCCTTCCTTCCTTCCTTCCTTCCTTCCTTCCTTCCTTCCTTCCTTCCATTTGTGGGGCTGTAGAAAGTTTCCTGAGATTCTCCTGCAGCAGCCTCCCAAGTGCTGTTATGACAGGTGCGTTCCATCATACCTGGTAAATTTTCTTTTCTTTTTTTTTTTTTTTGAGAAGGCAAACACAATTTGTTGTTCCATTTCTAACTTACTAAGTGGCTATCAGTTGTTACACTGTATACATTAGGAGACTTAATATAAAAATATAGGGGCTTTATTTAGGAATTGATTATTTTTTATTAGTAAATCTAAGGATTGCACATATTTCATGTGTTAGTTTCTGGCCTCCTAAAAATTCATAGTTTCCTAAGAACTGGGTGAGAAAACCCATTCAATTTCAGTATCATTTCGCAATAATATTAATAAAGGATTCATTGTTATTATAAAATTATGAAGAGTGTTAGTTCTTTCTTGAATGTCAAATATATATAAACAAAAAATGCATGCATGCTTAGTATATAAATTGAAATATCTATGTAACACAGTAGAAAGTTTTTTATTCTTAGAAATCAGTTTGCACAGAAAGAAGACATTATTTTCTTGTCTATGCCATTAGGTGAGGCTCACTGGGAGTTAACTTTTGAATAGGATTAAGAGGGTTGAAAGGGAGGGGAGAGGCAGGGAGGGAGCAAAGAAAAATTGTAGAGCTCAATAAAAATCAATAAAAAAAGAAATAAGTAGAAATTGGATGTAAATAAAATGCATAGAATTAAGATGAAGGGCCCTTAGAGAAATATGAGGACCAGAGGAAGGCATGTGAGGGGCTCTGTAGTCAAGGTCAGTAGCAAAATATTTTATAAAATCTGCTAATGGAGTGGTGGTTTATTACACCTTTAATCCTTGCATTGGGGAGGCAGAGGCAGGAGGATCTCTGAGTTCAAGGGCAGCCTGCTCTACAGAGTGATTCCCAAGACAGCCAGGGCAATATAGAGAAATGCTGTTTCAAAAAACCAAAGAGAGAAATGGGCGCTGGTGGAAGGTGAGGAAGAAACCTGCTCACAATAGCATAGCTGATAATGGAGCAATATTTCAAGTCAGTAAGGCCATCTTATTTTATGAGGCATGAATGCACAAATATCTAACCAATCTTATAGTTAGGTAGTTGAAATTTTAAATTAGAATCTATAGCGGAATATTTCTTGTAAAATAAAAAGTAAAATATTAAAAAAGTAAAATTAAGACAAATTTCTAATTTTTCACTGAGGAAAAAATGACCTTAGAAAAATAATATTTTCACTATTTATAAGTTGTAAGTGAAGGACAGAGTTCATTACCGAAAATATCAGAGTGTGAATAATATGATCTTTTTCTAGGTCTTACTTATTTGCACTTAATGTTATTCATATTTCATATCCCTTTCACAAACATGCATTGATTTTGATAATTCCTTGTTCATGACTTCCCCCCAAAAAAGCATCCATCTCATAGTTCAATTATCTAAGTAACATAAATTTCTCTAGTACAGCCTTAATAATCCTGAATCTGCCAGGTAGATCATCTGTCATCTACACTGAGATCAAAAACTTTCATTTCCACGCAGTCGCGTAAAATAGTGTCTCAAAATGCAAAGACCCAAGTCATTTCTCAAGCGCAGGTAATCAAGATTTGCCTAGCCTAACACATTTCCCTTTCGCTATTTTTAAAGAACCGGGCAGCGCGGAAGGTGTGCCAACTGTAGTCCCGGGAGCGGAGGCACTTATCTGAGGCAAGGTCATTTCTCTCTGTTCTTCTTGCTGGTCTCTGCTGAGGGTAGGCATGAATTATTGTGCCTGTCTCTATAACATATATCTATCTATTGGCTCCAGGGCCTCACATTTTCTCTGTTGCGTTCTCCATTTAAACCAAAGCTTTTCTGATTGAACAACCAGATCAGCTGTTTCTGAATCCCTGGAGCAATGATAAGAAGCTCTCTGTTGGCGTCTTGGACGCACTTTAGGCTGCTGTGGAAAACTCTTTAGCTTATCCTGCTACTCACAGCTCAGCCCTTACAGCTTTGTCTCTTCCACATTTGATGCTAGAACGACGATAGAATGTTCTACCGGCTCGCAGTGGGAAAAGTAGCAGGCTATTTTCTCTTTGGCATCACTGACTTAGAATTCTAATATCCGGGTTCATAATACCTGCTGCTTCATCCCCACAAGTTCCCTTAAATCTTCATCTGTCATAAAATATATTCCTTTTTGATTCAAGTTTTCTCCATTAGACATACATCTTTGGAATCCTTTTCATAATAATTAATCATCATGTCTTGTTCTTCAATCTGATTATTTCATGCCTTTGTAACTTTAAAAATACAGATTTAAAATTATTCTTGAAGTTTATTGTAAAATAATTGGTAATGTCATCCGAATTGTAAAACTTTGAAAAAGCTCCCTTCTGCATTTTGTTTGTGCATATATTTGTGCCTTTTGTGCTTTTTTTGCAGTGCAAATTTGTTGTGCATGACATTTTTTTTAAGAGGGAGCATATCTCTAAGTGTGTGTTGCATTATCTATTTTTTCTGTTAAAATATTTCGTGCTTCAGAGTTTAACTTTGTCAGTAACATATCACAAAAATGTACATAAAGTTGTTGAAATGGCTGAAATGTGATTGTTATGACGTATATTAACCAAAACTCGGTCATGAAACAAGATTTGAGCAATATAATATCATTCTGAACAACTTCTGTTTCCCATATTTGCCACTCTTTCTAAATAAAGAATATGTTTCTTGAAACTGTATTAACTCTTTCTCCTATGCAATATATTAAAAGTTGGCCTGCATTTAATGCTCTGTCTCAAACGATAATGCTACCTTTATAACTTGGAAGAGAAACTAAAATAGTTTCAATTAATATAATTTTTGAAAATGAAATCAATACTTGCATGTTTGTTGAAGCCATAATGTACTTATACGTTATTGATTTACGATAATTTTCTGATTTTAATCTAGAACTCTTTCAGAATGAGCCATCCACTCCCACTCACAATGCATCTAACATGGTCTCTGTTACAGGTTACTTAGTTATAGAAAATCCATCAAGTAAGTCTGTGAACTCTTTCCCCTTCCTTCTGAATATCAGCTTTAGATTCACTGACTTGATGACTCTTAATGTGTGGCTCTCTTTCTGAATGCTTGTTGGAAAAACCTTTAAGCTGGATATAAATCATAAAAGCATGACTAATTGCATGGTAACTGGAGAAATGCTTTCTCTCTCTCTGGGGTGAAGCCTGCATGTCTGTATTTTAACTTGGTGAGTAATATGGGGGATATTTAAACCCCGTTGGGCTTAAAAGCCATATCATTATGAGAATGAGGTCACTGCAATATTTTATATCTTCTAAAACCTTGTAATGTGTAAAATTCTTCTGTATGACAAAGAGCTATTATGTGCATTTAAGAGTCCATGATAACTTTATGCCCTTACATTTATGTGAAAACCTTTGTTCATGAAAATGCTAACTCTTTCCTTTGAAGTCGCTGAGATATTGAAAGAATTTTGCGTGATGAACCCAAAAAAAGTGAGTTTAAAGAGGAAGAGCTCCTTTCGTAAACAGGACAGGGTGACTTTGAAGGACTGTGTGACAGGGGTTTTACAGTTTCCTTGTTGCTTAGATGTTAGCAGGGCAAGCAGCGCCCAAGCTTTCCCTTAAGATAAAGAGCACAAGCTAACAAGGTTCCGTTCAATACCTTTCTTTCCTTGGAGGCCGATAAGCAAGAAATCCTTCCTGCAGCACGTCGAGGAACTCTGCACAAACAGCAACCTAAAGTTTCAGGAGGAATTTTCGGTATGTTGCCAGCAGTTGTCACAACATTGCAAGACCTCCGGTAGTTTCCCGTGTCACATTTCATGTCCATTTTAAGCATGCCAGGCCATGAAGGACTCTGGCCTTGATAATCAATACCCAATTACCAGGTTGATTGTTTAGATAGTAATGTTACCCTGGGTGGCCTTTGGTGCAACCTCCTCGAAGGATTCACCTACTGTGTTCCGAGAAGGTGATCTTCTTCGGGCCTTCCTGCAAAGGCAGGCTGACCTAGCTCCCTGCTCTTTCATCCTGCTGGAGCTGGAAATGCAGAGGGATGGATTCCTTGGTTTATATTTGTGTGTGAGCTTTAGATCGTACTGTAAATGTAGGTCGACACTGAAATACTTGTGTTAGACTTAGGCACCTAATGATTACATGTTGTGTTTTATGATAAGGACATTGAATAATGGGTGTAACTTAAAGTGCATTTGTGGTGTAAAATGATCAGGGAACAGAGCCGGACATTTGTAGACACTGCAGATACTATGACTTCTAGAACTACCACAATACAAATAAGAAATACCTACGTCCAATATGGTCTGTTTCTAAGTTGTTATTAAGTAAATGCTCTATCTTACATGGAGAGTAAAACTAAGACCTCATTGCTTAAGTTATTCTAAAGTTGAAAATAATTTTACTTTTTAAACAATTTTATCATGTTTCTTTGATATAGTATTTTTATTAATTAGCCTAGTATCGAGTATCAATAAAATTGAAATTGTTTAGACGCATAAAGGTTAGAGCTGTAAACAATCTATTTTAAGATTCATAAGTACCTTATCTAGTTGATCTGATTATTTTACATTGTGAAAGAAAAGTAGATTTTATATTGTACCCAAAAGTCTACTTCTACCTTTTTATTCATGAATTTCGTAGTGTGTGAACTTCTGAAACAAAAAGGCAGACAATTGGCTTAAATAATTCAGGATTATAAAATTTCAGTTTCTCAGGGAGGAATAACAAGAATGTGAGGAGATGAATGGAGCCCCCTGCCGCTTGTTGGTTATGCTTCTTAAGTAATACTGGGCTGGGCTTAGCAAGACCACAGGAGCCATGAAGTTCCCTTCGCATTTACACAGAAAGAAATTTTAATTTTTCAGGAGCAAAAGTGTAATTTTACTAGAAGAGGAGCAAGCATAAATAAATTATTCATGACTAAGTAGATAAACAGTTTTATTAACAAATACATTTTCATGTATTCAGAAAAATTCTAGCTTTGGGAGGGGGGAGGCCATGCTACTCTTTTGTAAAAACAAACAAAAAACTCAAATCATTCTTATCCTAATGCTTTATTAAGTCTTTTAAAAAAATCAAAGTTATTACATCATAATAAACATATATATTGGATGCACAAATTTTTCTAGTCTTTGACCGCATGTTTTATTTTGTTATCTTTTAGTTATTTATTAGGTTTTGTTGTATGACACACAATACGCATTTACAGTTTAGCCTTTACAAGCTGAATGAATTTACACAAATTGCCTAATCTCTCTGCCCACCCCCCATGTCTTCATCCATAAAAGAATAATATCTACCTCACTGAACTGAGAATACTAAAGTTACTATGTACAGAATGTGTAGAAAGTGCTTGGCACAAATATCATGGATGATAATCTCTTTGATTTTTGGTTTTGAGCCTTTAAAGGTTGACCCATCTTGCCAGCCATAGGTTGATCATTTCTACCACACATAAACTCAGATTAGAGTAAGACATGTAGCGATGAGAGACATGTTTCAAACAGGACGAATGGGTTGTGATTGAAATGTGCATAAAGATGTGGGAATTAATGTTAAATGCTGGTTTAAATGAATACACATGGTGATGTCTCAAACAAACAGTAGCATGAGCCGAATCCCAATGGGAAGATAAAGAGGGAACTACTCCAGAGAGGGAGAATAAATACAAAAGCAGGAGGAGGGCCAAGTAATCTGTTCATCTTGTTCCCAGGGAGAGGACATCAATCAGCAGCACAGAAAGACCCACCTAGGGAAGACCACTGAGGCTCTATGGCCTAATAAGAATAAGACACCCCCCCCCCCGTATCAAGATGCTATTCAAACTACCATACTGATGACTGAATATGGGTTACCAAAGCCACAATCACTTAAGACTATAAATGGAAACTTATATGTGCATTAATTCCAAACTGTATCATTTTCAAGTCAATTTCCAGCATCTTTCCTTCCCCTTCCCCTTTCAATTCTTCTAACACATTGACACAGGGAAGCTATTTTGGGTCTTCTTATTTTGTTCATTTCTTTAATAAGCCTTGTTGCTTATACCCTAACTTGCCCATGATATATATGTATATGAAAAGAACTCTTCAGTATCTGTTTTATTGTTAGTAGAAGGGAGAAAGGAGAAGTGTTGAATTAAAAGAAATAATTTATAATTACATTAAAAGGGAAAATATAGTCTATTATCTTTACAGAAGATGCAATAATTTCATGAATGGCAATCATTGGCCCAACCAAACAATCAATACATTTTCTTCCACCAGCTTCCTTAAAGATGCATTATAAAGAGCAAGAAAAAAAAGCTGAAGCATTTTTCTTTCCAACATCAACAGTCGATCTTCCCACCTCTTCAGCTGTGTCAGATCATTCTAAATCACACCTTTGCATTCCACTATCAATTTAACAAGGCCCACGGAGTGCGGTATTGACCTCTGACATCTTCTCAAAATGACCAAGGTTGTGCCAATTAATAGGCATGAAATCACACTGTCTGGGGAGAAAAAACAAAAAATAAATCATTCAACTCCCTTCTTCCCTCTAAAGAGGTATTAACATATTAAATAACAGTAGTGTGCGCCTGATGAAGCCATGGGTAGCATGTGGCACCTTAGTGCTCTCCAGAGGTCAATGAAATTATCTCAAAAGAAAGCCATAATCTGGCCGATCAAAATCATTCAGAATAGTAATGGGGACATTTAGGGAAAATCATTGCTAGTCATTTGACCTTGTTCCCATATCTATGATGGGAATTTTTAATTAAATACAATAAGAAAGTGTGGCCTGGGAGAATAGTTCTACAATAGATAAATTGCAAATAAATAAGTAAAAACCAAAAACATTTACGACTGGGATGATAGTTCAGGAGGCCAACCCTGAAAGCATAAAGACATAAATTGGATACCTAAAACTTATTCAAAAGCTGCCGATAGTGGCAGGCATTTGTAAGACCAGCACTGGGGACATGGGCACAGATAGTCACCTGAGGTTAGTTGACCAGACAGTATAACCTACTTGCTAAGCCCCAGGCCAATAAAAGATGCTTTGTTTTGTTTTGTTTTATTTTTTAAAAAAAGAAGTAAAATTAAATTGGCCTGTGGCACTGAGGAATAATACTCAAGGTTGTTTCTTATCCACCAACATGTAGATGTACATACACGTGTGAATGAACATACACAAACACACTAAACAAATGAAGTGTTTAGAATAAGGAATTGTGTTTTACTAAGCAGAATTTGATATTTACCAAATTTAAACTTCGCAATGACTTTTTTTCCCCACAGGAATTACCAAAATTTCTTCAAGATCTTTCTTCAACGGATGCTGACCTCCCTTGGAATCGAGCAAAAAATCGCTTTCCAAACATAAAACCATGTATGTTCCATTTCCATCTGTGTTCTAACTGTGAAGTGTTTTTAAATGCCCATCATCTCAACTTTTTGCATTTGTTGAAGGTTTCCTTCCACATTAATTGAATGGCAATAATACACTTCATTAATGGTAGCTTTCAAGTTGTATCGCATTTGCTTTGTTCCTAATTACTGAAGTTAATTTAGATGGCTTTTCAGTTTGCTCACACAAGGTTCATTTATGCAGGTGCAAGAAACTGTAGATTGACCTGCTTCTCAGCTTTGTAATATAACTCTTTTAACATCTTCTGACTGAGCATGTCTCAAAGGGAAGGGAAATTCACACTTAGCTTTGTGTATTAGATTTCCTTAAGAGTATAGTAGTCTTATGGAACATTAACATGCTTTACAAAATAGTAGTTGATGATCAGAGTCCATGTTCCCACCACCACCACTGGAATTGTTTCTGCAGAGAGGCAGAAGTGTACCTTGCTGTAGGACAACTCCATTTTTCGATTCAAGGGATATAAAGTGTGATTGTTTTAAGAATTATTGATGATTTGATATCCCTATGTTGGTAACATGTCTGTTATTATAGTCTTTGAATACATGTCCCTGCTTAAGAGCCAAGGCATTTTCTATTAAGAAACTGAGACTTTTGATGCCCTGAAACTTTCTTCCACTGTATACCAGGAAGCAGGACAGGCGACACAGCCCTGTAATCTCAAGTAAATGGGAGCCTTTAGCATGGAGACTGAAAGTTCAAGAACAGCTCTCTCTACCTAAGGAATTCAAGACTCACCTGAGCAAAACAATGAGACCCTGCCTAGATCTTTAAAAGGGTTTTGCAAAGAGCTGGGAATTTAGTTCATTGATAAAAGGCTTCCCAATGGGCACACGCTTAGTGTTGCGATAAACAAGTAAACAAATAAATAAACATATTGAGGCAATCCCTATGGCCCTTTCAGCCAGGGATGTGTTAATTTAGAGCAGACCATAATCCCATAAAGAATTTAAATAGGAAGAAGCAGCACACAGGGTGATTCTAGAGCATAAATTATTCACGACGGCAGCCAAATTCAGAGGATTGTGATATCAGAGGTTATAATCCATACAACCTGCAGAGTCTAGGAAGCAGAACAGAGTGAAAAAGAAACAGCATTGTCCCCTGGAGAGTCCTTCTGTAACAAAATGACTTCAGAAGAAAATGACTTCAGCGGTAATCTGTGATGTGTGAAGTTGACTGATAGTCTCTACCTGTCTCAAGTCAGAATTTTTTCAACATGCTTTTTATTCTAACTTTAAGAAAATTAACTTGAATTAAATACAACTTAAGTTTAAGTTGGAACACCCATGTTGCGGGATGTATTTGCACTAAGTTTCTTCTATACTGCTTGCAACATGCTTATTTAAACGGCAATCTGTGTATATAAGTATTATACTCTTCTCTTATCCAAAGGCAACTACCACGGATTCATTAGTATTTAGTTCTAGTTACACTATACAGTTGGGAGTAATTTATAATATACCAACACATATAAAGTATCTCAAATAAGTCTAAGTAGTTTTAAAATGATTAAAGTATAAAAATTTTGAGTTCTTTGGTGGTTTGTTGCAACATTTCCTTCTTTTGTAATGAAGGTCTTTGTTAATAATAGTCCCCGCTTTGACTGAAAGAAAGTTCCCATCATCAGCTTAATTACTTTTATGCTGAGAAGGGAACAAGAGTGGTTAACAGGAGTCAATGATCAGACTCGAAACTATCAAAAGGAGCAAGGAGAATAAATGTCTGAAACCACCATACTGAAGTTAAGGCAAAAAAATAATGAGACTCCCTGAGACCCAGTTCTGTTTTGTTGCTGTCTGTCTTTGACTTCCAACCTGCTATCTGTCTGTCTGTTCCTTGAAAAGCTCATAGGAGGATTTGGTAAAATAGTCACGTAAATCACTTTGCTGGTACAGGGACACAGCAGCCATTCAGCAGGCGTTATCCCTCATGGTTAGTAACTAACAGATCATTTCCTTTTAAATGCTGATAACTTTCTGAAAGGTTATCTGGCATGTGATCCATGCCAGAGTACTGAATTCTGAAGGCGGCAAGACCTCATCCTCAGTTAGGACTAGAAGTCCATCTGTTACGTCATAGCTGTGTCTGCAGGAAAGACAACATTTTTTCACACACAAACCCACACAGAAACAGAAGCATAAACACGAGGAGAACAACCAAGATTTTGTGACCGTGGGTTGCCTCTGTTTGTTCAATTATGCTTGAACAGGACCCATAAAACTGGGAAACTGAGTCTTTCATCATAGCGAATGAATAAATTTCAATAGACTGAAGTTTTGCTTAAGCCAGCTTTGCGTAGTGCAGTATTTCTCCTGAGTAATGTCAGAAAGATTTCAAATATCACAGAGGCTTTTGAAAGAGATTAGCTTACAGGGCTTTAGGATACTAGAATTAGCAGCAAATGCTTGCAGAAGTGATTTCCAAACCTGGGTCTGACAGGACACGATGACCTTAATATCCCAACACCATGAGAAAAAGTTTAGTGTGTTGTTGACTCAGTTTTTTTTTTTTTTTTGTTTTTTTTTTTTTTCGAGACAGGGTTTCTCTGCGGCTTTGGAGCCTGTCCTGGAACTAGCTCTGTAGACCAGGTTGGTCTCGAACTCCCAGAGATCCGCCTGCCTCTGCCTCCCGAGTGCTGGGATTAAAGACGTGCACCACCATCGCCCAGCATGTTGACTCAGCTTTTTATAAACAGGTGTAACGAGTGAATAGCAGTCTGATAGCTTTCCCTCTTGAAGTAGAAGACTAGCTACAATGTCATTAGGCAGATCTTAAAAGTCTCAGTAACAGACACATAAAGAATTTGTAGAAATTTATTTAAACACTAGGAATCTCTAAGTTTCAATGCATTGATCATAATTTCCCACAAAATAATTAAAACATCTTAAATAATTAATATTGATATATTAATTGAAGATTAATAACTTGGAGAACCTGAGAACAGTACTGAATACTTCTTATAAACTTTCACATTTTTTCAAGAATTATAATATAATAAATATTATATTATTATATTAAATATTATTATTAAATATTATAATTGCATGGTACAGTTGAGAAGAGTATGAAGAAGAGAAGCTAAGTGGTTCACTTAGTATTGTGTAAGAATTCACAGTCAGGCATCTTCTTATGTAGCTTCCATGAAGACAGTGAGTCTTTCTTTTCTTTTCCCTGTGCTAAAAACCCAGATCTCTCAAAAAAAAAAAAAAAGAAAAAAAAAAACAAAAAACAAAAAAAAACCCAGATCTCTGAAAAGGCTAACCATATCCAGGAACCACTTAGGCACACAACCCAGTCAAACCTCTGAATTATTCAGTCAAAGATCTTTTGTGATTCCTGTGCTTAAAGTTATCAGAAGACACTACAGTTATAAAATAAACTTGGTAGAAATTTCCAAGAACTTTTTTGGCACTACTTCTTGAAAAAAAATTACTGGCCACAGAATATCTACTTGATGATGGTGTTTTTAAAAATAGTCTCAAGAAGAATAACTAGAAATTTTATATTAAAGAAAGAATAGGTAATGGAAAAGAATAAATGGCTTAAAACTAGACCTAAATATATGGATAATCTAGTAAATGATAAAAGTAATATTTTAAATCAAGGAAAAAGAGTGGAGTATTTTTAAATGGAACTATTATGTTTCAGGTAACAATAAATAGTAAAAGGGAAACCTACATCTCACTTCTTTAAAAAAAATCAAGTTTCAGAAGAGTCTATGGGTGAACTTGTGAAAAATAAGAATATTCATATAATGAACGTCCTAAGAAATGTTCAACTAATCCTCAGAGTGTGTACTGTGTGCCTGATAAAGTTATGAGATAATTAGACAGTATCTTCAAGATATAAAAGGTGGGCCTGTGAACTGGGGATTCTTACTTCTGGCAGTATGCTGTATAAATGAAGTTTTACAGTGCTGTGATTAGCTCTATTATGTTTTCCAGCATTTTGAATAGTAAGTGGTATCAGTTCAATCCATAATTAAACAGGGTATGCTATATTAAAAATGCTGTATTTCTTCTTAAGAACACAAGCTAGATATACTTAAGATTGTGTCGAAAGATTAAGTAAATAAAAACAATTTTCAGAATAGAGTGTATGACACAACATTTGTAGATAGTTTTGTAATGATAAGTGTAAGAATTCTAGAAATATGTGCAAGATCTTATTAACTGATATTTTGCAGAGTAGAAATATGGGACATGAGGGAATGTTTTTTAAGTGTTATACTCATATATGGATTGGGATTATTAGATTATGAACTGTTATATTACATTCATAGTACAGAGGTTTTAGAAATTTGAAAATCCTATTATGATTTCTTATCTTTCTCAGATAATAATAACAGAGTGAAGCTGATAGCTGATGTCAGCATTCCAGGATCAGATTACATCAATGCCAGCTATGTTTCTGTAAGTTACTAGTTTCACAGATAGCATATTTTGATAAAGCATAAACACTATAATTTTCAAATACTTAAAACAACAAATTCGCTCCAACACTACAGAATAGAAAATGCCATTTCTCCTAATAACAACTTGATGCACGCATATTTCAGAGATGGGAATATGTCGACTTTTAATTCATTATTGATTTTACCGATTTGTGCAGATAGAACATTGCTTCTCACTATCCCTGACCTTTGCACCATTTCACAGGCTTTGTTAATATGTTCTCTGAACACAAGGTCAATTAAACTCTCCGTGAATGGAGTATCAGTCAAAGTGACCGTCATGTTCATACAATGTAAAAACTTGTTACATGCCTTTCCCTGTGAGATACAGAGTCCATCAAAGGGATGATGTTGATGTAAAATGTATACTCCATCTGGCCACTCAGCACACATCAATGAGTCAACATGGAGAGAATTGTGACGTACTCAGTGTAGTCTCTGGCGTATCGGAGATAATCAATCTTACTGAGTCAAACAGAAAACCGAAGCAAGCCAATTTGTTCTCTATCCTTCTTTTTCTCTTTGTTTCTTCGTTCTGTCAATATTCTTGGCCATCCCGATACTTAGAAACCTCTATTCATCCAGAACCACAGCTTGGCTGACACATTCTTACAACTTTATAGTGGGAAGAGCCCCTTTGGTCATTTAATGTGACAATCATCTTGGAATGTTTTCTAAACATCCTTGAGAATTAATTGTTACTGTTTCCAGGCATCAGTTCATTAATTTTCTCCCAACATAGATGGTTTTATCTCTAAACAACTCTATTATGCATTTTTTCCCTACTGGCTTCAGCTGGAGTGGGGAGATTAATCACTGTCATCTTACGACACTCATAGATTTCTGCTGCTGTGCACATTCTCCAGTTTTACATTATTTTCTTATTCTTAGGTATTTTCCTACTCACTGACTTGCCACTTCCTTCCATTTATTTCAATTGATTTGAGGTCCTTTTATGATTTCTCATCCTTTTCCTTATATCAAACATATCTGGATTGTATTCATTGTTTCCATAAGTGCTGTACGTGTAGACTTCATTATTATTCCTCAGCAGTCAATATTACTCTGAAATTACAATCTTTTATTGGCTCTTATTGTCAATGGCATAAATAATGAAGTGAAAATTCCTTCACATATCCTATTAGGGATGGCCTAAAGAAGATAGAGATTTCATCCAATTTTGATGCTAGATCTGTAGGTCTCTATTGAATTGACCATATGAATTTACTATTGTAAGGCTTTATTCATCCACCAAATGACTGAGTCCTTGGGGTATACCATTCTTCTCTAAATATATAAGAGTTTTATACTTACTAATTTTAATCATAGGCTAGGTCCTAGAGCCCGCTGAAGTCCCACTTTATGCAATAATGCCTAGATATCTAGATTTTAAATATATTCACTGTCCTATTGTTCAAATTTTTTGCAATGCTATAGAATGTTAAGTCATTGTACTATTTTCAGTGTCTGATAAGTAGATTCAAATCAATACCTAATTTCTGCAATGTTGTTTAGGCTCACAGAGACTAAAGCAGCAAGCACAGGGCCTGCAGGGGTCTGCACCTGGTCCTCTGCATATATCTTAGGACTGTTAGTTTGATGTTTTCGTGGAACTCCTAGAAGTAGGAGCAGGTGTGCCTCTGACTCTTTTGCCTGCTCTTGGGACTCTTCCTACTATCGGGTTGCATTGTTCAGTCTTGATATGAGGGCTTTTGCCTTGTCTTATATCTTTATTTTTATGTTTGTTTGTTTGTTTGTTTGTTTGTTTGTTTTGTTGTTGTCTCTTAGCGGCAAGCTCTTTTTTGAGTGGATCTGTGAGAGAAGGGGATGTTGCAGGAGGAAGCTGGAGGAGTGAAGAGAGGGGAAACTGTGGTTGGAATGCTCTGTATGAGTGAAGAATCCATTTTCGATTTACAAAAAAAAGGAAAGCAGTTCATTCTAGTAAGCCCGACAAGCAAACAGATGAGACAGCAAAGTAATATTTATGAATCTCTAAGTGTTCTCTCTAAATGTTATAGTTGTCAGCAGGCAATACGGCAATATTGCAAGGGATGAGATAGTTTAAGCAGGGATTGGGCTGATGGCTCAGTAGTTAAGAGCACCTGTGGCACTTGTAGAAGACTCAGGTTCTATTCCAGCACCCACAGGGTGGCTCATAATGATCTGACCCTCTCCTTTGTCTCGGAGGGCACCAGCTGTGCACATGGCGCACATATATGCATTCAGACAAAACACTACCATACATAAGCACACACTTCAAGCAATAAACTAGGAAGCCTGAAGACATATATTCTCTTACAATCAGGTGACGTTAAAATGTATGAAATCTTTTTTAAAAAAAAATTTCCTGTGGTAAACAGGAAGAGGAGAAGGAACTCCATGTGGAAGTAGGGTTTGCACAGCACTGTGAGCAGTGTACTGCATTGCTAATGCTCGTCAGGAAAGCATCCTTTACTGTAGATACCCAAAACATGGGGGGAACTGAAGGATCACATGTGTTTTCTGAAGTAAAGTGTACGCCAATTAGAGATAGAGAAGTAGTGACCACTATGGTATCGTCACTATATGTTCCCCCCAATTTACCAGTTTTGTTATTTGACACCTTCTTTTTGTTCTGTTTGTCTGTTCGTTTGTTTTGTTTTGTTTTGTTTTTCCCTTGAAGACAGGGTTTCTCTGTGCAGCCCTGGCTGTCCTGGAACTCACTCTGTAGAGCAGGTTGGTCTTGAACTCAGAATTTCTGCTGCCTCTGCCTGGGCATTGCCTGAGTGCTGGGATTAAAGGTTTGCAACATTATTATCACCCAGCTGACACTTTCAATGGAAAGTTGATGAAGTATCCCCAAAAGCAAAAGACAAAGGCTAGAGTGGCATTGGAGTTCTTATTTCTTTGAATTTGGGAGCAAAGGGAAGAGAACTAAAAGAAGGTATTAAAATAGTTTGTCTGTGTGAAGAAAAGCAGGTTCCAGGAAAGGGAAATAGAAGAGGGTGGCATTCAGGAGTTACTGAAAACAGGACCTACCACTAGGCTTGTGTGATAGTACGTACCTATGTTCCTCTGTCCTGGACCAGGCTGGGGAATTGTGTTTCTTTAGCCAGCACTTAGTGAGAGGCTATAACATTTTGATAAAGGATGTACCATGAGAAATAAAGAAGATGAGAGATTGTAGCCTCAGTGGTAGCTAGTTGTAAATCTAGAACAGTTCAGTGGAACCAACAGTAGAAACAAGATTTTATGGACAAGAGAAAGACTCTGTCACCAAGCATGTACACTAGAAATTCTCTGTCAACAGCTTTTAACCCTGTGTGCCTTTGTGTGAATTATTAACAATGACCTGAGAGTTAGCCAGGCTGGGAGTTACTAAGATTAATAATTAAATAATTATGTATTGGAAATTGATAGAGAAAAAATACTGCTTCGTTGGCAATAGTTAAATTATTTTTTTTACATATTCTATAATGTCTGAGACATAGTACAAAGTAAGCAAATGAATTCACTAAAAGAGGCACTTTTAATGATTTATGTGTGAGTGTTGTACATGTACTTCAGAACTTGAGTGTGCCTTTTCTCTGCCCTTTTGTGTCTGTTACCCTAGGTATTCCAAGTTTCTAACTCTATGAATGAGGAACAAAAACACCTTCCCTAAAGGCTGCCGCAGGCTTGAAGAGGCCAATGTGTGCAAGCAGCTAATCACACTTGTGTCACCTCAGAAGCACCCAATGAATGCATGTTACTTTTATTGTAATGGGTGTTTAGCTAGAGTAGATTTTATACTTCTTGGCTAGTAATCCAGAGGCAAATCTTAGAAACTAACTTAAGGATGGCTGTAAAAACTGCCATATAGGCTCAGTGATAATGATGAGACTTGAAACGTGCCATGAAACTCACACTTTTTTCCCCTAACTATTATAGAGCTTTAAAACCAGTTAAATTGCATACTTCAATTCAGGGAAAGCTTTCTAGCTGGTAGGTCTCTTCTTGGAGGAAGTGAATTTTATATGCCAATACTCACTACTAGAGGCTAAGTAGTAAAAAGAAGTGGCATGCTTCCCAAACTCTAATAAAACATGAAGGAAGTGTCTCCAGCATTTCCTCCTGTGCGACATTTCACTGTTCCTTAGCCTTCCTTTAAAAGCAAATTGCCTTACCCAGAGAAAAACTTTAATTGCCCTCTCTATATGAAAAGCAAAGTGTAATGGGGCTGTATATATGTGTATTAAGGAAGAATTAAAAACAAGATTTATACATTTAAAACTCACTCTGGCAATGGGAGAACTGATTAGAACATGAGTCATTTGAATACAAAACTTTTGTGGATCGGCATAGGATTTGCCTTCTATGACACATTTCTTTTTTAAAAAAATTAATTACATTTATTCTTTGACCAAAGAAGAAGAGGGAGAAAAGAAGAGGAGAATGAGAAGAAGAAGAAGAAGAAGAAGAAGAAGAAGAAGAAGAAGAAGAAG
>JABTXL010005037.1:17652877-17747513 GCA_025134845.1 Neodon shergylaensis | reverse complement strand
GAAGAAGAAGAAGAAGAAGAAGAAGAAGAAGAAGAAGAAGAAGAAGACAAAAATAATGCTTTACCATCCAGTAAAATAAGGATCATTTAATGTTATTTTTATAAATACTTGCTAAAAGTTTCAAAGAAATAATATTTTATGTGTTTATGCTCAAGTTCTTTGCAGAATGAAGTATAGTTGATCATGTGTGATATTAATTATCATCCAACCTGGTTCCTTTCTAAACCTGGATGCTTCCTTCCAAACCTGGCTCACCACTGAGTCTGCATCCTCGCCCATAGACATTAAACCTAAAGAAGGACACAGCTGGCATGTTCCTCCTTGCTCATCTCTCTCCCTCCTCACTGAAGCCACCAAATGAGTTCATGGTATTAAGTACAGAACACACTATCTGTCCTTTTGTGTTCTAACTACTATTTCAAATGTTCTTAGATTTAACTCCAGGGTCACTACTGCTCACTCAACATTACCTCTCTCCTAACTCCTCATGATGTCAAAATCTGTTTAGAATGTGGATTTGCTGATATTCTCCCTATATTATTGATCTCCTCTGGTCACTTGCCCTCTGCTTGACATCATCACAGGGTTCACAGCGCAGACCTCATCATCACGTGCAGTGCAGCCTTGCAGCCTCTCCAACAGTCTTCAAAATCTCTCTTCCTGGATCCCTGGAATCTGACAGTTCTCCCTCTCTGCTGTAACCTGGAGCCGATAAATCTTCTCAGAATTTCAGTTTTTTCCATTCCGATTGATACTTCACCTTCTCACAACATTTCTATTTCATAGTCCATTTTTTGTTTATTTTGTTTTTGATTTCTTTAATGATTTTTTCTTCTCTCAGTCTGTAACCTTTATGACTATACCATCTTGTTTACGGAAAACTCGATGAATTATCTGTTCCCCTAGATATGATTGGGGAAATACGCTTAACCACACCAATGTAGGCCACTTTACACTCAGGTTTTCTAACAGAAATTTTTAAGCTAATTAATTAATTCCATCCTGATCACAGTTTTCCCTCCCTCCCTCCTCTTCTTCTAGTCCCTCTGCCCAAACCCCACCTCCATCCACTCCTCCTCCTTTCTCTTCAGAAAAGGGCAGACCTCCCATGGCATATCAGTCAGACATGCTACATTAAACTGGAGTAAGAAGAGGCACTTCCTCTCCTATTAAGGCTTATCAAGGCAAGCCAGTAGGAAGGAAGGGTCCTAAAAGCAGATAGCAGAGTCAGAGACAGCCCCTGTTGCTATAGTTAGAGGTCCCACAAGAAGTCCAAGCTACACAACTGTAACATATGTGCAGAGGGACTAGCTCAGTCCCATGCAGGCTCCCTGGTTGGTGTTTCAGTCTCTGTGAGCTCCTAGGAGCCCAAGTTAGTTGATTCTGTGGGTTTTCTTGTGGTATCCTTAATTCCTCTGGTTCCTGCAATCAATCCCTCTCTTCAACAGGATTCTCCTAACTACGCCTAATGTTTGGCTGTGGATCTTTGCATCTGTTTCCATCAGTTGTGGGATGAAGCCACTCTGATGACAATTGGGCTAAGGTGACAATCTATGAGTATAGCAGAATATCATTAGGAATTATTTTATTGACATTTTTTTGCCAGCCATGTTTAGTTCTATCCTAGGTCGCTGGGCTATGCAGCGTCTGAGTCCTAGCCCTCCAAGCAGTGTCAGGGGTCTCAAGCTGGGCCAGTCATCTGTTGGCTACTCACTTAACTTCTGCCCCTAATCAGAGATTTCTGATCATATCACAGTCCAGTAATCCATTTGAGTTCCTGATATGGGTATTATTTCATTCTTTCTCTCAGCCCCAAGTCCTGTCCCACATGTCCACCTGTATCTGATGTCTATACCACCTCACTGATATAATGGATGCAGTGGGAAGACCTCCCATTCATCTTCAACTACAGCCATAGATTGATTCACTCTTTCTTCTGCAGCCAAGACAAATTCTCCTGGTCTCTAAGTAGCTATTCCCTCCTCTCTAAGAACATTGGCTAGGGATTTTTTTCTCTCTCTTCTGCCCCACTAGTGCTATTCTTTGAAAAAAAAAACAAGCAAACATATTTTAATTTCCTTCATCTTACAAAACCAAATATCATAATATTACATTAGCACTTTTTAACTATCTCCATGCTCATCCTAATGTAGCTTTCTTCCGTTATTAAAGAATTTTTTAATTTTATGTGTATGTGTGTATGACCATGTGTGCCTGGGTTGGGATGTGGGGTCTGCCCACGGTGGTGAGAAAAGGAGCCTAGAATACCATAGAGCTAGAATTATAGATGCCCATTAGAAGCCTGATGTGGGTGTTAGAAACTAAACTCTGTTCTCTGGGAGAGGTAAAAGCTCTCTTAACTGCTGAGACATCTCTCCAACCTTCTTTCCTACCTCTTTTTTGAGACAGGGTTTCTTGAAGTTCAAGATGGCCTGGAACTCCCTGTGTAACTGAGGATGACCTTGAACTCCTCATTCTCCTGCCTCTATACCTCAATTGCTGGGATTGCACACCAACATCATCACACCCAACTTTTCCCTGCAGTACCATGACCCATCCACACTAGAGTCCCATAAGAAACTGCCTGTGCTCACCTCCTATTTTTCTCCTTTCTTATCTATTTTTCAAACTGTTCAAATCATGCTTTGATGCCAAAGAAACTCAATAAGTACACACACACAAATGCACTGCTCCTCTTTCCTTTTGAGATGACTGGTTAACCACTTAGGAAACTTGAATCAAATATCAGTACCTCTGCCCTTTCATCAGATATAATGTTCCTGATTCTTTCATCTGTACTGCACTGATTGTCTCTCATTAGTTTGACCTGCGAGCCTTTAAATGATCTAGATCACAATCCTTGAGCTTACAGCCTCCACCTAATTCATTTTATGGTGATCTGGTGACTTTATGTCAAATTATCTTTCTACTGAGCTTTTTCCCTTTATTCCAAATGCACATGCCTGGTTGTATAACATTTTAACTTGGATAACCAATGGCTCATGTTCAATACATACAATTCGAATCCCCAATTTTCCATATAAATTCCCTTATCTTTAAGTCTTTGTCTTCTTCCTTCAGAGTCATTGTTTGTTCCATCTGTATACCTCATGCCCTCTACACATTTATTATGTTCCCCCATTATCAAATTCCATTAAACTACATTGGATTGTGCGGTTTCGAGTTGATGTTGGAAGTTTGCAGTGTCTAAGATTATTCACTATTCAAAAGCAGACAATATTTTTAAATAATCTCATCATTTACAGCTAATATATTCCCACTGTTGATCAGAAGTAAAAATATGCTGATGCTGTGTACGAAACTGATTCCTTCTAGGGATACTTATGTCCAAATGAGTTTATTGCTACCCAAGGCCCATTACCAGGAACAGTCGGAGATTTTTGGAGAATGGTATGGGAAACCAAAGCGAAAACATTAGTAATGCTCACACAGTGTTTCGAAAAAGGGCGGGTGAGTTATATGAAATACCTTCAACAATGTGTTCTTTTATAATTATATTGATATTCGTGAATGTTCCAGCTGGTGCTGTGTATAGATCATCAAAGACTTTGCTATCTTTAAAGTAGCTTTGCCTTCGTGGCACTGATGGTGATAAAGAGCAGTGCTAAGATGGCTCATGACTGCTGATTTTTCTCTGGTTGCAGATCAGGTGCCATCAGTATTGGCCAGAGGATAACAAGCCTGTGACGGTGTTTGGAGACATCGTGATTACAAAGCTTATGGAGGACATTCAGATCGATTGGACCATCAGGGATCTGAAAATTGAAAGGGTAAAATAAAGGAAAAAAGAGGAAAAGTGAATATGGTATGAAATATGATTGGCTTAAATGCATAAAGTGAAATGAATACCAGAATTATCCCTCGTGCATAGGCTATGTATTTGACCATGCTTTCCCACTGTTTTGTAAATGTAAACTGAGGTATGCATGTAACTGTCTCATCCCAAATCATGTGATTACAGTATATATTAATCAAATGGCATCAAGCTCATGGGCTGAAAAATACATAGAAGAAGGAATGAATTACTAGAGCCCTTGATACACTAATTATTTTTATCAATAGAAACTTGAGAGTCAGATATTGGGGTAAGAATCTGAACAATCAGACAAGCAGCAGAGAAGCAACCAGTGACCTCCGGTCTCTTTTGTGTCTCCATTCAAAAGGGCTGAGATCCCCTCTAAGCCCCACCCTACTAATCCCTAGCTCTCTATCTGTCCTCAGTCCTCCAAAACCTCTGTGGTTAATTTCAGTCAGCTAATATCTAGCTCCACCCTCTGATTCAAAGCAAACCTTACTGTTACAATGGGATCAAGGTACCACACAACAAGCACTGTGTTTATGTGAGGAAACTATATTAAGACAGTGGTCTCAACACCATTCATCCCTGAGTCTTGAAGATCTGATGTGTATGCATGTGTGTGTCATGTATGGTTCATAGATTTATGCACAGGTTTATGTGTGGTGTGAGCACAGGTTCATCTGGACATGCATATTCATGTGGAGGTCGATGGTCAATGTTGGAAGTCTTTCTTTGATTGCATTCCCAGACAGAGACTCACACTGACCCGGAAGCATATAGGTTCAGGCTCAGTATACTGTTTATGCTGGATGGCCAATGAGCTTCACTGGTCTACTTGGCTTTGATCCTGCCTCTCCGGTGCAGCATCGGGTTTACAGCTATGTCTCATGGGTGTGGGGATCTGAAAGCCGGTTCTCACTGCAGCCATCTTTCCTTCCTCTGCATTTTCTTTTGAATCCAGAACCACCACAGAAGAGACAGTACTGTCTACCACTATATTATTATATAGCTTCCCCTTTATGTATGGTCTTTCCCCTCTCTGACATACTAGATACTCAACGCCCTTTTTTATATAGATAATGAATTCAAGTATTTTGTTTTATATAGATAATGAATTCAAGTATTTTGTTTTATGTCAAATTGTTTCAAAACCTAAATTATGCAGGATGTCATGCTACATTACAATATATTTTGTGATTTACCTCCAGATCTATTTGCAGATCTATCTTTTATTGATGCCATTCACAATGACATACAATTTCCCTTTTCCTTTTGTTTTGTGTTGGGTGTTGAACAGAGTTTTCTGTGTGCTAAGCCAAAGCTCCACCCCTGAGCTCCATTGGCAGCCTCAATCCTGTTAGTTGTAACAGTAAAATATTTTATTAGTAGCTATATACACAAAATTTGTTTTGTCTGGTAAAGGATATCTTTCTAAAGTCACTGGTGAAAGCTAAGACATCAGTTATCTTTGCCTAGCAAGTCATTCTAACAAATTTTATCACTTCTAATCTGCCACTTTGTCTAGCACGGAGACTGCATGACTGTCCGTCAGTGCAACTTCACTGGCTGGCCAGAGCATGGGGTTCCTGAGAACACCACCCCTCTGATTCACTTTGTGAAGTTGGTTCGAACAAGCAGAGCCCACGACACTACCCCTATGGTTGTACACTGCAGGTAAGTAAGATGGCTGTAGAGCCCATGATACGCTTGCAATGGTCTTCAATCTGATGAGACCTTGTTAAAATCACAATGAGTATTTTATTTTCTTATAGAAGGTGGATTTAGGTTCATTTCAACTCATCATTTCTAAGCATTTTATTGGTTGTAATAAACCAGAAGGTAGCTTTCGAAAAGTCTAAATGGCAGAGGTGAGGTGGGTGCAGAGTTAATGAGTGACGGGGCAAAGTTAAATCACCTCAACTTGATGTGTCATGCTTTCTTCAAACCCATGTGAGGCCTGCCTTTTTCTGAATGGAGATGGAGGAGGAAAAGATTTGGAGGAGGGGTAGATGGGAATTGGGGGGAACAGGAGGAAAAGGAGTGCAAACTGCGGTTGGTATGTAAAATAAATTTTATAAAAGTTAATTTCATTAAAACTTTAAAAAAACTTAAAAAAATCTTGATCAGTACAGGATTTGCTATTTTAATCTCTTGGTTGGATAACCCTTCTCTAAATCATTTAAAAATCACAACCCATCCCTTGCCCTGTGTGATAAAAGTAGAATAGTAATAAGATAAAGCATCTTTCTGTGATTATACATAGTTTTGGTAAAATCAATATCCAAAGAGTCTCCAAATAAAAAAAAGAATCTATCTCCAGCTAAGGAAAAGAAACATCTCAGAATATGTCTGTACCATACTTCACCGTCATCATCACCCTCAACACAACTAAACCTTTGCTGAAAACAGTCCCTGTGATTTCATCTTCCTTGCAGTGCTGGGGTTGGAAGAACTGGAGTGTTCATTGCTCTGGACCACTTAACACAACATGTAAATGACCATGACTTTGTGGACATATATGGACTGGTGGCTGAACTAAGGAGTGAGAGAATGTGTATGGTACAGAACCTGGTAAGATATCTGAACTTACACTCAATTCATGCGTCCGCTCTTTTGCAAGAAAACAAGTGTTCTGGAGCTCTTTCATCTGTCTTAGTTCCGTGACATTCTGCCTTATCTAGTGTTTCTATGTAATAATAACAATAAGGAAAAATGACTGTATCCAGTCCTTATAAACTGGTGTTGTCCTGCAGAAGAGGCATGGCTTATTTTCTTCGGTTACACTGAGGCGTGATTTCAGTTTCTATGAGGAATGTTCCTGTCTCATCTCCTACTGCAGTAACAAAATAAGAGTGAGAAGGCAGGAAGCCCAGCACCATCCTGCTGCTGGAAGACACCAAGGGGACACAGATCATAACTAGGAGGAAGAGAGATCCGAATAGCCATTCTGAGAGAAGGCTCTGAAGTGCTATTACATCGTGAAATACTACTGATGCTTTGATTATGATCTGGATTAGTGCCTGTCCTGCTCTGGGTTCTGCTGGAAGTTTGCTGGCACAAACTCACATGGTAGAAGAAAAATAACTAATCATATTTTGCCACATATTTTATGGATGTTATATCCCTTAAATCTCCCAGCATAAGTCTTAGGTTTTCTGGGACCAGGGAATTAAGCATCAGAAAAAGAAATGAATTCTGAAGGTGGTATGGTTGTCTAAGGTAGAAAATGCAGTTTTCATGACATCCTACAGCCTGCTTGGCAATAACACATGATGGCAGAAGGATCTTGGAGCCCACAGGCTATCTCTTACAGCTCGGCTTGTGCTCCTGGCAGATTTTATACCCGTTATTCTTTCCAACAGGGAGGATGAGATCCTCATAGCTCAAAGCCTCAAATATCAAATGTGACTTCAAGTTCAAATGTGTTTTTGAAAGACACCAAAATTCCTCAGTGTAAATTATTTTTCAATAATTGAGTATATTTCTATTAATAATGTCGTTGACCGCATGCTGTGAATTTGAGGAAACACAGTTATTGTGACAAGGAACATACTGGAAATTTCCATAGAATTGATATTTCCTGACTACACTTAATGTCTTAACAGACGCAAAGGCTGTAATTTGATCATCTGTGAGTACTAAACCTGAACACACAGCTTGTTCTCTGATGGCTTGTTCATGCTCTCCAAATTACATCTTCCCTCAAATGATAAAGGCTGGGTAGTTGTGAAAATTAAACGAAGTGAAGTAAGCAAATATTTATTATGCAATTGCTGTGTGTCAGGCCCTGTTTTTGCCAATTGGAATTTAGCGCTGAATAGGAAAGAGTTCAACTCTTGTGGAAATGCCATTCTAGTGATGAAGCATGACAGAAAAGGTTTATGAGCCCAAAAAGAAATAAATACTGCTAGTAATGATAAGCTGTCCCAGAAGACAATTTCAGTCAGAGAATTCTCAAAAAGGTTTAAAAGCATTATACTAACAACTATGAATATAACCACTTAACATGGCCATTCTTCAGAATTTTCTTAAAACCCATTACATACATATATTTAAATAAAGCATTCACTGATATTCCTTTAAAGCCGGGTGTGTTCTGGAGGCTTGAAAAAGGATGGTTAAAAATAGACATTTTCATAGTCTGAAAAACTTTCCAGCAATGCATGCAAGTTGGCATTAGCATTAGCAATGTGGATGGTACTAGTTTGATTTGGACATGTAGATGGAATATTAGAAGTCTTTGCTCAGTACTGGCATGTTAAGATACCTCAATTGCAAATAATTATATTGACAAACTAAGAGCAGGTCTTTGACATTGAATTATCCAAATGTCCAGTGATTAGCAAAATTGCTAGATACATTCAAAAAAAGTGCTACTTATTATATTAAAATACACACTCATGAATTTCACAAATAAATATAGCATCTGTGTTTTTGAAAGAAGGTTATCTTTAAATAAGTAAAAATTGCTGAACTATGCCCTGCAGGAAAAAGGAAGCTCACATATAGATTCACTAGTATTTGCTACTTTTCCTACAGCAAAAAAGAATATATTATTATTTGTCACTTAATGGCAAATATTTTGTAAAGCGAACCCTTAAACCAGTAAGAAGCCACAAGAGTTTAGCAAATCTTACGATGGAGATGGGAGAAAATCCCTGATAAACTACCACATATTCTTTCTCTAAGTTAGGTAATTCATATTTGTCAAGAGTCAGTGCATCTTTCTCAGTAACGAAATAATCCTGTTTACAAGAAAAATCCCCACCCTGCCATTGGTTTACACTTCCTTCCTTTGTTGTTTAGGCACAGTATATCTTCTTACACCAGTGCATTCTGGATCTTTTATCAAATAAAGGAAATCACCAACCCATCTGCTTTGTTAACTACTCCACACTCCAGAAGATGGACTCTTTGGATGCCATGGAAGGTAAGCAGATACAATTCACACCCACTTCATTAGCTTAATATCTCCTGCAGGACGATTAACTTCTTAATAACTATAATTTCAAAATGCAAGAGAAGCTAGTGTAGTGGCTATACCATGTATTTCATTTCTCTGTTGTCTAAGTTGGGAGAATAGCCTTCCGGTCTTGATCACATTCTTCCATTAAAAATTCAGCAATAAATAAGAGGGAGGAAAAGAGGCCATGAATTTTAAAAAGAACAAGGAAGGATATATGGGAGCGTTTAGATGGAGGATAGAGAAAAGAGAGATGGTGTAAGTATATTATAATGTCAAAAATAAAAAAAAAGATTTAAACCTTTTAGACTGTTAACTTAAATAGTCTTTGGTATCTTGCTATCTTCTATAGGTGATGTTGAGCTTGAGTGGGAAGAAACTACCATGTAAAATTTTGACCAAAGATTGCAGCTGGAAGATACACCTTGCAGATCCCAGGAGCCAAAATTATCCCCCTGCTTTGGAATTAACCTGGGCAGAGGAAATCTTCACGCTTCCCTTGCTGTAACTCACAAACTGGATTGACCATTTGGGGGACCGTTGTAGGAAATGCTCGCATAAGATAGCTATTTGTTCTGTATAAAATTAAATATTATGGGCCGGGCGATGGTGGCGCACGCCTTTAATTCCAGCACTCAGGAGGCAAAGGCAGGCGGATCTCTGTGAGTTCGAGACCAGCCTGGTCTAAAGAGCTAGTTCCAGGACAGGCTCCAAAGCCACAGAGAAACCCTGTCTCGAAAAAACCAAAAAAAAAAAAAAAAATAAACATTATGGAATTAAAATGTTTAAGAAAACACATACTGCAAGTTTTTTGAGGTCCTCAATACTTTTTGGAACAAGCCAAATATAAAATTATTATTAGGTTAGCGTACGTGTTTCAGTGTGCTTTTCCCCTACGTATTGGATTTCGTTTTGAACAAAAGCTGTAAATGTTAATTTGGCAGTGTTATTTTGGCCTCCAGGGGCTGACGTTTCTTGTGGATGACTTCCAAGACTGTCATAATGATCTGTACTTCCATGCACGGCCCCGTGTTTTGGATCTCCTGTTTTATGAGTGTGAAGATATCATCTCTTGAGCCCGAACAGCTGAACAGTAACCCCCTGACACTGCAATGGTCATTCAGCACATAGTAGCACTCTGAGAAGACTTCAGGCTATTGAAACTGCACTGTGGTCTTCAGTTTGCAAAAATGAAAGGAAGATTGCAACATGCACGTTCACATGTGAAGTTATGGAGACTCTTTCTAGCCTGCCTACATTGGCCAGGCCAGGCACACAACCGGGCATAGGTTGTGCCCCTTTGTTATTTTGAAATACATAATTAAGAGGATCAGAGTATTTGTCCACTAGGTTTACACTCAACACTAACAGTTTTAAAGAGTTTCTGAATAGAAATGAATAAAGATGACAATAAAAGCTTGCAATCTGGTGAGCGACATGCTGCCGCGGCGCCAACAGAACCTTCTGTGTAGATGACATTGCACAGCCTTGACTTCATGCCCAAGGGTTGAGTATATAGGATGGCAATTGGTAGAACTGAATGGAATTAACAATGCCGGGTGGTGGTGGTACACGCCTTTAACCCAAGCACTAGGGAGAGAGACAGAAGCAGGTGGATCTTTGTGAGTTTGAGGCCAGCCTGTTCTACAAGAGCTAGTTCCAGGACAGGCTCCAAAGCTACAGAGAAAACCTATCTCAAAAAAAAAAAAAAAGAAAGAAAAGAAAAAACAATAACAACAGCAAAAAGAAATGAACAAGTTTGAAGCAAATAAGAGCCATTTTTTAAGAAGTAAAATCATTTTAACCCCCTTTTCTCTGAGTAATAACGTACTTAACTGAACTATATAAAATTGTTTTTCACAGAATCAAAGCCCTAACAAATAAATAGTATTCATTATTCTACTTCTATGATAGGAACTATAGATTGTGCTTATTTCTGTCTAAGTATACATATAGAAAATGTGATGGCTGGTAAAAGTGAATATTAAGGAACTGAGTTAAATTGAAAAATGATTGAAATATTAATTAGATGTTATATATATTAAGATATCAACAATTATATTAATTATATCATAGATAATAAATGCTAGTATAAAACCTTTTCTATATTAGTGTAATAGTTATAATGTATATGCTATATATAACTCATACAAGATTATTTCCAAAAGCATCCTCAAAAGTTAGTATTCATATGGAACACACTAGCCAAAAAATGAAATATTTTATTCTTAAACATAGTCTCAGAAGGAGTTTAAAGTCTGCATATCATTTTTATAGCAAGGAAATATAAAAAAAATACCATCTACAACTCCAATCAGCATATTTATGCTATTGAGAGTACAAAAAAAAAACCAACAACAATAGACGAGAAGTCTAAGAGGCTCAAGTTTTAGCTAACCACTCTTTATTGAAAAGGTTTGGCAGCCAGTATGATTTTGTGTTCGTGGAAGACAGAAAACAGTCTTTGGAAAGTGCTGATTGGATTTACTTTTTATTATAGTACATGAAAATAAAGGCAAAACTATAGTTTGATTCAAAGGGAAGATCATTGTCTCTAATATCTGCACTGGAGATATTACATTCACGGAGAATTTTTCAGTGTTGCCAAGGATGTTTACGTGTAAATATCCGTAATGCAAATGAATAATATCAGCTCTGTTCTAAACCAGCCCTGGCCAAGCTCTAGTAGTTTTTTTGTTTGGTTGTTTGTTCTGCTTTTTTAAAATTAAGTCACCTACAGATTACTTTAAAATAAAAACACTGCTTTGATAAAAATAGGATAGCCGTAAGAAACACTTGTACATATACTCCAATTATATTGCTGTCTGATATCAAACTATATGCTAAATAATATTGAATCTATAGAAGACATTGGGGTCAGAACAGTTTTACATCTACCAGAAACTAATGAAGACAATTTTTTTCAAAAGAACTTGAATTCTTCATCAGAAAACAATATGTACGTTGTTAAATATGGACAGCATAGTGATGTATCAAGAAACCTTAACTGAAAGTGGATAGAAACTCGCCGATTAATGTTAGGCAAGTGGACTCCTAATGAGATTATGAAAGGACCCATGTCTATTTAAGTTCTGCTGGTGGCTCCTAAGTGAGAATTAAAATGAAGAACACCTGTAGCTTCTCAGATCCAATTTGTCAAAGTTCATTGGAGCCCATGTACAATAAATGAGCAACATGTGTTTTGGAGGAGCCAAATGAAACTGGAGCCTCTCTGAATAGTTCGCCAGAGACCAGAGCAGCTGTGGGCATGGCCTCTTCTTTCATGCTGCACTTTAGTGCATACACTGCTTCTGGTGCTTTATAGGAAATGTACGTCAATCGTTTGCAAAAACATTAATTAAACTTTCACCTCTACATAGAAGAGTGTATCACACTCCACATACTATACTAAGAACTTGAATTTTAAAATGGAATTTATGTTCAGCTGAGTATTCTATAAACCCATGCAGTCATTGGGATAACTAAGTCTATTTCCAAGGTCTATCAGAAACTTGATAGTAAATATTTTTAAGAGACTTGGAATACACAATGACTTGAATTATTCAACTGAATGATAAAAATATTTGAATACTGAAGGTTATTGTGCTTAATCTTAGCAAAACAACTTGTCTTCTTAGAATAAATAATATTTCAAGGCAAATGATTTCATGAATATGGACAGAGTTCCTAGGTGGAATTCAGACTAGCATATCTACTACTGGAGATATTCTAAGAAACATTTAGGATCACACATATGAAAATGTTTTGAAAAATAAAATAAACTTGATTGAGTTTGAATGGTCTTATACCCAGGCTTCTGCCTAGATGTAATATAAAAATAAAGCAAGGTATAATGGACAAAATAAAACTTTCATCATTTATTTTAATTAATAAGCCAAGAAAAAGTTTAACAATGTCACACTGACAATACCTAATGTAGAAACACAAAATGATAAACATGTAAAATGTTTATGAGCCACAACTAGGAAAATTATCCATCAACAGAAACTGCAAATGTAATCAATAAGCCTAAATATCCCATTTAAGGACTGCATTGAATCTTATGATCATGGTTTCATATTTGTTTGTCTGTTTCATGTGGACAGACTGAAGAAAAGACGTTATCTGAGATATTGATTTCTGCTACATAAAACCATGGATGGGTATCTTTGTCAAAAAGAAGTCCAAAAACATGCTAAAGGAATGTTTGGATATAAATGTTTATATAGACAAATACACAACATATAATGTGATTAGGAAAACAAGTTGAGAACATTTTTATTTTAGATGACTCAACCTGACATGCTGAACAATGCCTGAAATATTGTCCTTTGAAAAATAAAACAAACGTAGTAGAAAGTCTCAAAGTATATTATTGTCCTATATAAATAAGATTATGTTTGTTATGACACATTCTATTTAATTTAGCTTCATATTCACTGAAGTTATTTGTAGATTAAAAAGTCATTTGGATGGTTTACAGGTCTTCTTACCTATTTATGTTGTCATTCTACTTAATCCTTACAAAATCATTTAAATGTTTCAAGGTCTTATACAATAGTTTTTGCTTTTGTATTTGTTTTTGTTTTGGGAAAAAGGGTTTCTCTTGTAAGTTTGGATCCTGTCCTGAACTACTAGCTCTTATAGTCCAGGCTGGCCTTGAATTTACAGAGATCTGCCTGCCCCTGCCTCCCGAGTGCTGGGATTAAAGGTGTGCACCACCACCATCTGACTCCCTATGCAATAGTAAAGAAAATAAAATTTTAATTGTTCTGCCTTAATTCACAGGTAAGTGTGAGCATTACATTTAAAGCCAAGTTTCTCTCAAAGATGAAAAATATTATATTGCCCTGTGAAAGTATCTTTTTGAGTCACATAGATGGGATGCTTTGAATGGTATGAAATGTTCTTCATAAAGGAAAACCATAATTATGCTGTGTCCCAGTTTCCAATTAGCTAATTAGAGACTTTCTGCTAATCACAGCCAAACAACACAAGAATAATTATGGTCATGAGTCATATTTTTTGAGAAAATGTATCACTCTAGGATAAAACATAACATCCATGTTAATGAAAAATTATACCATATTCCAGGGGACAAGACTATAATAGAAATATATCAATTCCTTCTAAATTAATTTGTGAAGTATCATAGTTGTTTTCTAAATTCCAAATTCCAAGATTGTTTCTTAAATGAAAGAGTAGAAGTCACCTGAGGCTTGACTAGAAATCTCCAGAGCCCTCAGTAAGTCAGACTTCCCCAACAAAACTATAAGGTTTGAAATATCTAAACAAAACACATTGCATTGAAAACCTCTCAATCCCTTTCAAATTAAGAAGCCACTGAAGCACGCTTTCAAATGTCTCATTCACAACACACAGCACCTAACTATGAATTACCTACCTCCTCCTTACAGGGAAGGGTTCGCTATTTTCACCATGACAGTAGCCATGCGAGGTAATGCATTTGGTAGTTAATTCTATGTAATCATTTTACAGTGTACATGTATTCCAGAACGTTGTGTGCAATTCAATTGCATACGATTTTATTTTTCAGTTAATAAAGGTATTGTTTTAGAAAATTTCAAGTAATAGAACTACCTCATAATTATTAAAAATGAATAGAATTTCTACCTTATTAACTTTTTGGAATAAACTATATGAAATATCTGCAGATTATTTCCACAAGCCTATTATAGTTTCATGCTCTCCTGCTTACATAAGTTAAATGTGGAGAAAATTATTAACTTGCATTTGTTATTTAGTTATTTCTCTCATACAAACGTCTGCTAAACAACTGATATTTTAAATATTAAATGCAGTGCTTGACATAGTCCGCATGCTTTCCAGAGAGATCATTCGACTGCTACAGAATATTTAGAACATCTGAGCTTCCACGGATGAGACTGAACCTTTATTTGCTTGCTGGACTCTCACAGAGTTGCATCAGAGTGTGGTTTACTCATAAAGTTAATGGACAGTAGGAAGATTATTACTGTTGCTCTGATCTATTAAATCAGAAATTGTATATTTTTAAAGAATATACTTAGGTGGTGATACGCAACTATGCATAAAACAGACTGTTTGCTCTAAGTAACCTTACTGAACCAGTACCAAGTCCCAGGAAGTTTTCTCAGACATTTTTATGACTTCATTTGACTTGTGACAATTCTTAGGATGTGATGCTATTCTTGGCCTTTTACAGACTCCTAAAAGGCTCCTGGATTACAGGAGGTCATGGTTTTGACTATATCCTGCTGTATTCCATTGAGACCATCATGTAGATGATTACACCTCTGTTCTTATTGGCTTGAACTTAGTATATTCACATGGACACTAAACCCATCCTCAAAACAGATGCTCCTGAGTATTGCCTGTGATCATCTATGTAATTAGATACCATCACATGGTCAGTATCACCCTTTGTATGCAGATACCCAATTCATTATTCTTTCTATTCTTTGCTGCTTCTTCCAAAATATGTTTGGTCCTAAAACAAAGCGTATTGTTTACCTTGTAAATTCTGTAGTTTGTTGTCATATTTATGCTCCTCATTCGTAGCTCTGATAATACCACTGATTTGCTCTGTAACCCCTAGTGGCCTATTAAACTTGAACTACAAAAGATACATTTCCTGCTGTATCACCTCTGTCTATCTAGACCAGGGGTTCTCAACTTTCTTTAAGCTGCGACCCTTTAATACAATTTTTCATGTTGTTGTGAGGCCAACCATAAGATGATTCTCATTGCTACTCCATCGCTGTAATTTTGCAACTGTTATGAATCACATTGTAAATATCTGCATTTTCTGATGGTCTTTGGCAACTCTTGTGAAAGGGTTGAGGGTCATGACCCATGGGATAAGAACCACTGATCCAGATTTAAGTTGGATTATGCCCAAAGGTATACGACGTGAGTCCCAAAGCTGCAAGTGGATTGGAGCAACAAGCCCTGGCCTTCTGTTGCTTGCTGAACTACACTGTTCATAGTCCCAATGCAGGCATCCATCGCCACATCTCTCTTATCTTTCTCAGTGCTGGATGAAGGCATTTTTCCGTGATTTTCTTTGATGGACTCATTCATTTACTGTTCTCCATTTGTTGGCTTCTTGTAAACATGAACTAAATGCTTCTTGTAATTTTATCTGTGTTGCATTTTAGCACAATTACATATGAAGGAGGAGTACAAATATATTCAACTGAACATTCACTTTAGCAGAAGTGAAATAGTTTGCCTGAGTGGTTATATATTTTCTAGCAATATCTCTATGTTAAAATAAGTATCTTTTCACCTGACAAAATTGGGAGCATGGGGGTTGGGAGAGAAGAGCGGGTGGAAGAGGAAAAGGAGGGGAGAAAAGGAGGAATAATGAGAACTTGAGGGAATGGGATAGTGGAGATGGGAGAAGGATAGAGATGGAGAGCAAGAAAAGAGGTATCTTGATTGAGGGAGCCATTATGGGGCTAGCAAGAAAGCAGGCACTAGAGAAATTACCAGGAATCTACAAGGATGACCTCAGCTAAGACTCTAAGCAACAGAGGAGAGGGTGCTAAAACTGACCTTGCCCTATAGGCAGATTGATGAATATCTTAAATGTCATCATAGAAGCTTCATCCAGCAAGTGATGGAAACAGAGGAAAAGACCCACATAGGAGCACTGGACTGAGCTCCCAAAGTCCAGTTGAAGAATGCGAGGAGTGAGAATATGAGCAAAGCGGTCAAGATTATGATGGGGATACCCACTGAAACAGTTTACCTGAACTAATGGGAGCTCACCAACTCCAGCCGGACAGGGAAGGAACCAGCAGAGGACCAAGCTAGATCCTCTGAGTGTGGGTGACAGTTGTATGGCTGGGTAGACTGAGAGGCCACTGGCAGTGATACTAGGATTTATCCCTACTGCTTGTACTGACTTTTTGGGAATTCATTCTTTTTGGATGGATACCTCCTCAGCCTAGATATAGTAGAGAGGGCCTTGGTCCTTCCCCAAAGCAATGTGCCTTACCCTCTCTGAGGAGTGGATGGAGGGTGGAAATGGGAGGAGGGGAGGGAGTGGGAACTGTTATTGATATATAAAATGAAAAAAAAGATAGTTTATTTCTTTTAAAAAAATAAAATAAGTATCTTTTAGGTCAGGAAGAAAGCTATATTTCTAAATCAATGATAAATAAAGATGGGAAACTGGGAAGATTGGCATCTACTAATATACCCATTGTTAATAGCAACCAGTTATCCAGATCAAAACTCAAGTTCTTGAAACTGCCTAATACCTTTAACAACTGAAGATGACAAGAAAGAATTCTGTGTGAGTAGGCAATTTGTAGTTCCACAGTGATCTGAGTTGTTTGGCTGTTGTTTTACATTGTAGACATCTCAAAAAAGTGACTTCCAGTCGGCAGAAATGTGTACGCATCAAAATTTGGGCATTGTTCGTTTAAAAATTTAACTGTATTTTTATTTCGTGTATGTGGGTCTTTTGCCTGCACGTATGGCTGAGCATGTGATCAGTAGCTGCAGAGAGGCTAAAGAGGTTGAATCCCTGGGACTGCAGGTACAGACCATGGTGAGTTGCCAAGTGCATGCTGGGAATCAAACTGGGGCCCTCTGTAACAGCAAGTGATTCTCTCAACTGCTGAGCTATCTCTCCTGTCCCAGCCACTAAGTTCTTCTGTATGTATAAAACACATATACACAAATTTCAATACCAGCTGGACAGAATGAAAAGTAGAAACCCATCAATGCATCTGTGTCCTAAAGGCAATATTTTTTTCTTTTTAATCACATTATGTTGATATCTTAAGGAGACAGAAATGAACTGGGGTGTAGCATATTCTTTTCAAAAAGGTCTGGTCCAAACGAACTTGACCGAAGAACAGGATGAGGCAGTGTCAAGTTATCCCCAAACAAGATATCCCTGGGTGTTGGACAGGTGCTGGAGATAGAGAGGCGGATCTGAAGCGAGTTGCCAGTGCACTCATGCATAGAGGCCCGCACCGGGTCCAGAGATTACAGTAATGAGCAACAGGTGGTAAAGCAGGGTAGCAGGTCATTTGAGAGGAGCTCGGGAAGAGGTAGTGTGTCATAACAGACAGGTGAAGCGAGGCTCAAAAGAGTCAGGGAACTGGCACTAGGTGGATCCAAGTAAAGCCAGAGGCAGGGAAGTGGGGCAGCAGGCAGCAGGCAGGAGGACTCTCCCCACCAGCTAAACTCAGTGAGTGCTTTTTCTCAGGAATATACATACACAAAACAGAAACCCAGGCAGAGTGCAACATCCCCTCGCCTTCTGAATACTAATATTTTCGCATATAGATATATACACATATATAGTGCCTGAGCATCAAATAAGTGTGAGAGGGTGAATAAATAAATAAATAATCAAGTGTACCCAAGAGATTTAAACTACATGAGAGATCTAGTATTATGATGAACCTAATCAATACAACAATAAACAGAACATCAGGAGGCAAAATCACCACTAGTTACTATGAAAATATTAAATGGCTGGAAGAGGAAGATAAATAAATTGAAAAACCATGTAATTATTTCAGGTTGTAAAGTATTCCAACCATGAGAAACCATCTGTCAAAGAGAGAAAAGTTAATTTACGGACTGCATTCAAAATAGAAAACACAAGGGGTAAAACTTACGGATCATTTCTGGAGAAAATTGCAGATCGGGGAAAATTTAAAATACTTTTTTTAGTCATTGAAATCTGCTTTATAATTATACAATAGCTTTGGAGAACACAATTGTCTTATTATTTCATAGGGTTCATAGACCTACTATTTTTGAGTTGTTTTAACGTAAATTAAGATATGTTGTAACTATAAATCTGAGACTTTGTGAATATGAAAATGGAAGATGACTAATAGGTCAGGATGAATACTTCCAGTTTGGACTTTTCATCTTCTTCCTTAGGAACCAACAGTGCCCAGGAGGTCAGGAAGTAGCAACAGAGTCGACTTTTGGAGAGTGTTGTTGAAAGTGGGGAAAGTAACAATACATTCTGGGCTAGGGGCTAGCCAGACAAAATAATCATCTAGCGATGAGGGACAGCAGTGGTGACAAAAACTCAGGAGTTGGGTGACCGACCAGGAATAATCAACTCCCCCCTGTGTTTTTAGAAGGAGCAGTCAATAAACATACTATGTGAACTCTAATTGATGATCTTTGAGCTTTGACAGTCACACTTGTGTCAAAAGTTTTGCTATTTTAAAAACAAAAAAAGAAGTCTCATTTTAATTTTTCTGTCAGCAGTTTAAAAATCCCATAAACGTTTCAGGGACTTTTATTGAAACAGAGAGGCTTTTCTCAAAAATAGTAAGTAAGAATTACATGTTTCACTGATATAGATATTAATTTTGAAGTCAAAGCACCAATATAATTTAAACAAACACAAAATTGAAATAAATATTTACATAAAATCAGGAATTTTGATAGGTCATATCAAGAAAGTAAAAATTGTGACAATCTATTGAAAATAAAATCTTTGCCATTACAAAGATTACATAGTCTCAATGTTAGATTGAATAGTCTTCTCAGCCTGAAGGAATGATACTACACATTCTACCCTATGTAGGTAATTTGAACAAATAAACATTAATGATGAATGGTCAGCTGTAGAATATAAATAACCAGGGAACCAGAAACTGATACCGGCGTGAGCCCGGTGAGAAGACAGTTGAAACAACTGGATAAACTGTGATGATCCACACGCCACCGCTGACTCCTTACGTTTCCTTACATGTACTGTGGAGGGAGGACAATTGAGTAGATCACAGCCTTTTGTGATTCATGTACTCATGTTTTCACCAGTTTTGGTTCAAGAAAGCAAGCCATTTAGAAGGTATTTCCTATTCGAGTTGGCTCAGTATGAGAGACCTCAGATTTAATCCTTATTACCAAAATCAATTAGGTGGATAGATAGATGGATGTATGGATGGATAGATGATAGATAGATAGATGATAGATAGATAGATAGATAGATACTGAACCCTAAAGCCATCTTATGTTAAACTAGAAATATTGAATATTTAAGACAATTGTGAATTATGTATGGATTTTTAATTTTGGTCATACGATCTTTTTTAAAAAGTTGATTTTTATATTATCCTAATAGTAGTCTATTTTGGCCTCAAAAATGGCCTTACGGTCCCACTTTTCCCCTTCTGGCCTCTCTCCCATCTCCTCCTTCCTCTCCTTGTTTCTGTCTCTATTATTTGTTTTTACTCTAGCGGATCATCTGAAACACCTGAGTCCCAACATAGTCCTGCTACCCACATTTGAAGTTAGATTTAAATTTCTGCTTCCTCACAAAATTTTATACTAATCTTACACAATTTTGTATGATTATACTTCATTTTTCTTCAGGTTCTGATTCTTATTATGAAAATGTCTTTCTAAAATAGAAAACTCTTTAAGTAAGTCACACTGCCAAAAATAGCCTTATGATATTATCACACACCCCCATGCTGATTCTAGTCATGACTTTAATCTTCAAAAGATACTTATTCCATTGAAAAACCTGGGATTTTCTTCAAAGTCAGAAAAAAACAGACCAGCCTTTTGGTAAAATGGCATGGATCAGACTAGAGAAAATTATCTGTGATTAAAGTTTTAGAAAAATATTAAAAATATCAAATTCTCAAAGAGGCAAAAATACAGTTCAGAAACATGAGACGTTTTGTTATTTTAGAGTCATATATGTAAGATTAAAGAATTAAAATCTGGAAAGGATGGAGTGGTTTTAAGATAGAATATTTTCTTCATGCTATTCAATCATAACAGATATTCTGAAAGGCTAAGCTGTATTAATTGATCTGAACGAAATGGAAAAAAAAGTCAAAGCAGGCAAACATCACAAGTGCAGTCATTTTTCAATGCCCCAACCATAAAATAATTGCTGCTTTTTGGCGAAGCTCAAACAAACTTTTCCAGGAATAGCACGACAAATTGATAAAGCGCAAAGCCACCCCTTATTCTTGCATTCCTTCTCTGTGGCGTAATGAGTCTCAGTAGCTTAGAACAAAAACTAACAGGGAAAAAGCTTGTTGTGTCATGGGAAAGGCCAACTACTTGATGGCGCACCTTCATTTCTTTACCAAATGCTGTGTGTATCTGCAGCTGTTATTAAACACCTATTATCCTTTAAACGAAGAATTTTCTGATTTCCTATTACACCCGGTACCATTGACCATATTTCATAAGGAATACAATCATTAGCCCCCTGCCTGGGCTCTGTTTGTATCCTAGCCATCACTGTGAAACAAGCTTACTTGCACAGACGTGAGTGCACATGGCTTCCAAAGGAAGAGATAAAATCTATAAACAAACTGTTATCAGAGTCTGTGGGATACACTCAGGTGAGGCATGCAGGTGACCAAGGGTTAAACGCAAAGCTCTTGCATGGATTTACTGCTCTCCTAAGCCATGACCCCTCATCCAGAGAACTAGCTGATTTTTCTCTTTTTATTTTTAAGACATCCAACCAAAGTTTCCCTTTCTGAAAGCACAGGGTGGGACTAGAGGTAAGCTGTGCTAGCTAATGTCACTATGACGCGCTGTTGCAGCCACGTTCTCTGAAGGCAGAAAAAAAAATTGTCAACAGGAACCTATCAAATGTTTGGTAAACCCTTAAATTTCCACAACAGCTGAGAGAAGCCAATCGTCCCATTGAAATGAAATCAATGGTAAGTGTGAAAATGGACCCTAGTGGTCAATTCCAGGAGGATTTTTAAGGCAAATAGAGTTGAGGAAAAAACATTCAGAGATCACCTTACCTTACTGAAAATCTGTCTTGTCTAGCGATTCTGCTGCTCACTGTCTATGTTGATTTGCGCAGTAAAAAAATTAGTGTTCATGAGCACACAGATACCTTTCCTTGTTGATTTCTGCCCTCAGTCTACATGGCTTTAAAGCAATGCCAGCTACCTCATGTAAAAAAGAAAGTCCTGAACCAGAGTATTTCTAAATGACTTAGAATATTCAGAACTAAAGTGTTTTGAGTTTTAGCCTTTTTAAAGAGCAATGTGTGAAATTAATCAGCTCCACTCTGCCAACTCCTGCAAAAACAGCAAAGTTAAAAAAAAAAGCTTTTCTTCTTTTTTTCTTGATTATTAAATCTGATTAAAGAATAACTCAGGCTGGGCGGTGGTGTTGCACTCCTTTAAGCCCAACATTCAGGTGGTAGAGAGAGGTGAATCTCTGTGAGTTCAAGGCCAGTCTGATCTACAGAGTGAGTTCCAGGACAACCAGAGCTATACAGAGAAACTCTGTCTCAAAAAAACAAAATAAAAACAAAAAATAAAAAAAAAAACATCCACAACGGACAAAGGTCTGATCTCCAAAATATATAAAGAACTCAAGAAACTAGACCGTAAAAGGCTAATCAACCCAATCAGAAAATGGGGCACTGAGCTGAAAAGAGATCTCTCAACAGAAGAAGTTCAAATGGCCAAAAGACACCTAAGATCATGCTCAACTTCCTTGGCGATCAGGGAAATGCAAATCAAGACAACTTTAAGATATCATCTTACACCTGTCAGAATGGCTAAAATCAAAAACACCAATGATAGCCTTTGCTGGAGAGGTTGTGGAGAAAGGGGTACACTCATCCATTGCTGGTGGGAATGCAAACTTGTGCAACCACTCTGGAAAGCAGTGTGGAGGTTTCTCAGGAAATTCGGGATCAACCTACCCCTGGACCCAGCAATACCACTCTTGGGAATATACCCAAGAGAGGCCTTATTATACAACAAAAGTATATGCTCTACTATGTTCATAGCAGCATTGTTTGTAATAGCCAGAACCTGGAAACAACCTAGATGCCCTTCAATTGAAGAATGGATGAAGAAAGTATGGAATATATACATATTGGAGTATTACTCCGCAGTAAAAAACAAGGACTTCTTGAAGTTTGCAGGCAAATGGATGGAAATAGAAAACACTATCCTGAGTGAGGTAAGCCAGACCCAAAAAGAGGAACATGGGATGTACTCACTCATATTTGGTTTCTAGCCATAAATAAAGGACATTGAGCCTATAACTCAGGTTCTTAGAGAAGCTAAATAAGAAGGAGAACCCAAAGAAAAACATATAGGCATCCTCCTGAATATTAACCTTCATCAGGCGATGAAAGGAGACAGAGTCAGAGACAGAGACCCCCATTGGAGCACCGGACTGAAATCTCAAGGTCCAAATCAGGAGCAGAAGGAGAGAGAGCACGAGCAAGGAACTCAGGACCGCTAGAGTTACACCCACACAATAAGACAATGGGGATGTTCTATTGGGAACTCACCAAGGCCAGCTGGCCTGGGTCTGAAAAAGCCTGGGATAAAACCGGTCTTGCTGAACATAGTGGACAATGAGGACTACTGAGACCTCAAGAACAATGGCAATGGGTTTTTGTTCCTACTGCACCTATTGGCTTTGTGGGAGCCTAGGCAGTTTGGATGATCACCTTACTAGACCTGGATGGAGGTGGGTGGTCCTTGGACTTACCACAGGGCAGGCAACCCTGACTGCTCTTTGGGCTTACAAGGGACGGGGGACTTGATTGGGGGAGGGGGAGGGAAAGGGGAGGCGGAGGTGGGGAAGAGACAGAAATCTTTAATAAAAATAAAAAAAAGAAGAAGAATTAAGAAGAATGGCAAATTTGAAATATATTTCATTTATATTTTAGAAGAAATTACACTTTGACTCATACTTCTTCAGCATTAAATAACAGATGTTTTATGAGGTATAAATGCATGCACACATTACTGTTTCTCCATCCACTCTCTTGAAAAGCAGCTGGTCTCAAACCTTAGATGATGACCTAGGCACCTTACTTCTCACGATAGCTTACACTTAGTTGCAAGAAAATAAAGGCGTCAATGTCTTTCATCAATGTAATAAAAAAAAGCATTATTCTATTGTGAGAGTATACTGCAAAACTGTTTTAGCACCTCGACATCTGGTGCTGATGGCAAAATCAGAGAAGATACTGTCGCTGTGTGATCAGTGACGTGCTGACCGTTTGATGCTTACACAAATTCCCAGATTGTATGCAATCACACTTTTAAAACCTTTCATATTTTTAAATTGCTTACCTAAAAACTAATATATAGTGCCAGCACACTAGAAATCTTGCCTCTGGAAAACATTGGGATATCTGAATACTAGGACATGATTAAGCAACTATTTCCCAAGCTGGTCGAGACACTTTCTGGAACAGTGTGTTTGTACAGTGGTGACTATTTGTCACGGTAGGGCCTGACACTGGCATTAAAGCACCAACCAAATTGGGCAATATGTCATAAGCAGCCAGTTGGGGGGCAGTAACAAAATACTTGGATAACCATTCTATACCAGAGACATCTGTTTAGTTTAGCAAGACAGTAACACCAGGCACCACCATAATTTGGACACTGTAAATATTATAATTCACTCGATTTTTAAAAAGAAGTAGGCAACCTAGAAATCCTATACACTATATACATTTTAAATATCAGCTGTATGTGGCATTGTGCAAAAGCATTTATGTAATAGTTTAAGGAGGCAATACAGCAAAAATAAGCAAAAATTATATGATATAAAATTTACATATAACAGTAAACAAAATTCTGCTTGTATGATTTCTTTGGATGGTAGAGTTATTTTGTACTTTCTAATTTGCTATTAAATAGTGCGATCCTACTAGTAGTGAACTTACTGGGTGTTAGACCCAGTGTAATTATTTTGACGAAACTCTTTTAACCTTTGAAAACAATCTTATGAAGTGATGTTTTCATCCTAAGCCCTAGTTAACTGAAACTTGAAGAAATGAACTTGCTTGTTCAAGGTCAAAGGAAGGCCTAGAACTTCTCAGTTTACACCAAACTTCACATGTGCGATCTTCAGTAATTCTTAAAGGACAAGTTGTCTGTGTGCATGGTGCACGCTGTACATTACTCTCCTAAATGAATGGATATATGGAAACATCCTTAGTATGTTTTAGGACATACAGCAACTAGCTTGTTGTGATGGCTCCACAACCACCCTGGTTACAGAGCTTTCTATCCCGCATCCTAGGCATGTTGATCGGTCACTCACACGAAAGGAATACTTATCCTCGAAAAATCCTAATGATTCACAGATTTTTTTAACCTTAAATCCAGAAACACAGATGAAAGAGAATGAGCATTTCTTGGCTAGAAGTCATTATCTTCTTCCTGAAAATCATGCCTCCAAAAGAAGAGATGAACAGGAGCCTGGTGGTTGGTGCATAAAGAACACTGGCTCTTAGGAGCCTGTGTTCCTACTCCTACCGAAGAGTGAAGTGCTTCTTGAAAGATCTGGAAAACAGTTTCAAGGTTCCCCTTCTTTTGGGCATCAAAAAAGACTTCACAGCTCAAGTACCGCCTGTCTCGATCCTACCCCATTTCTTTGCATACCTTTCAAGTGTAGAGGACAGACTTTTCATTTATCTTTCTTTTCCTTTACTTGGTTAGGGTCCCTCCCCCGTGTCCCCAGAAGTGACTCAAATGTTCTCTCAGTCTAAGTGTAAAGCTATTTTTACCATCGTGTTTGGGAATCTCTGAGCACACATTGCTGGCTGCTGAAGTAAGTTCCAGGTGCCCAGGGTTCATGTTTCTTGCTGTCCACAGTTTGAGGCATGGCTCTTCGGAGTTTTGCCTTTTACTGGCAGGCTTGTCCCTCCCTGTTTCTTCTGTGGGGCCACTCGTCTATGTTTCTGCAAACCAGTCTTGCATACTTTTCACCTTTTCTCTCTTTTCTACCCTTTGTTTCTTTTTATCGCTGGCCCCCAGCTCTACCTTCTCAACTAAGGGTTTATTTGAATCTAGTCATATAATGATCTAGCCTCAAACACTGGTGATAGACCACAGAAATTTTATTACCAAACTCTCATCCGTTAGTCTTTTCTTTGAACATCCTCTTACTTTCACCATCACCCCCAAAACACGGTTTTCCAAAAGTTTCTTCTCTTCCTGGAAATATCAACATCTTAACACGTCTGTCCCTAAGTGACTGCTCAAAGGCTCCTTGCTGTCACACATCCTAAAAGGATGGCAATCTTCTTCAAAGTTCCTGAGTTACTCATTTCTGTGAATTTAGCCACTGTCATTGTCTCCAGTCAACTGAAATTTTAACAAGGGCATAAACACATGGAACACTATTATAGTAGAGCTTCTACTTGTAATAGTTTCATTTTGATACCTTTCAAACAAACAAATCCCCAAATTTGTCTCAAACAGGTCCTGTTCTAGGCTTTGCAGTCTATTTGGTATGATTAGCATGATTAGTTCAATTAAAGCCTCATGAATGAAGGAGGAAAATTGATAATCACTGAGTAAGCACTGTATATTATACACCAATGTGTGTGTGTTTATTTGTATGTGTGATACTGTTTCATGTCAACTGCTAACATCAAAATTATGAGGTATTGATCAGATACACCACTTGATCTCTTAAAAAAATTGAACAATCAAACAATAACAACAAAACCAAAACTAAGGCAATAAAACCCTAACAATGTCTTGCTCCAAAGATTCTGCTCCCTTCCTGTTACAATATTCTACATTCTTAAAGATGCATAGTTAAAATCTGCTGCTCAATAAGTCACTCAAAACCTTTTTCTTCTGCTGCTAGCTGAGTTATCCACAGTCTTTTCTTTCTTCTCCTTTCCTTGGACAAGGAAATTAGACTTCTTTTCAAACTTTTGGGGGAAGATGAAAAAAGAAATGCATTTGAAAATAATAATAAATTACAAATGACAGAACAAACTATTGAGAAATGTTCTACCATTCACCTAGTGTAAGATCTTATGATGAATGAATTCAGGGTTCTTTCAGTGGATTTCTAATGACAATGTTAATTCCTATTGCTACTTATGTTCTCCAAGTTTTTTAAAAATTATTTTAACTATTTAAAATGTGACAGTTTGAATTCACACCAACCTCTTTAGCTAGTTGATAACATTTATGTCTTCCTCATGTTTTACGGAGAAATAACATAATTGTAATTATAAGCCTCTCACATTTTATAAACAATTCGTGTTCCAAGAGTACACTAGGTAGTTGTTTGGGGTCAGTGCATATTTTCCCACTGAGCTAATGTAAAAGGACAGCTATTGCTCATGCTAGAATGTTCTTATTCTTCCTTCCCCATTCCTGTCTACAACTTCCAAAACAACAATCAAGAGGTAAATAAGTTAATTGAAAAGTGAGTAAAGTAGGAGGTGGGAGCAGAAATCTGTTCATGCCATACTCATTCTATTTTACTGTACTATGGAAGTTCTGCACCATGGTAGAGATAGGAATTCACAATTTAGGAGGGGATAATTCAATAGGAAAAGGCTGACTTGTTGGGAAGAAAAGCCACCCTTAGCAGCCATTCACCAGTTCTCTGAATCTTCTTTATTTATAATTTAGAATCCTCGTCTCCTACATTTCTTTACTGACTGTAAATCAAAAGGATTATGTGAGAACTCCCATATTCTTTAGCAAGTTTGTGATGTGTGACGTCTACTTCAGACATCTTAAAGTTAGCAGATTCTAGGAACGGTTTTGCCTTAAAAAGCACTTCTAAGAGCAAGCTTTGAAATTCTTTAATAGTGATATTTTTTGCCTTTTTTCTCTACTAATTTCAGTAATAAAAGTATTTTATATACCATGTTGCATCTTTATTTTGAATTTATAGTAAGTGTGATATGATGTGCTTTGATATATACACGTTATATAGTATTTCAATCAAGTTAAACATTTTAAACGTTCAATATTTCTTCATGATGAAAGCTTTTGACATGTCTTCTAAGAAGATATTCTAACACATGTGTATGTGTATGTAAGACAAAATCATCCTCTAATATCTTGTTTTATCATTCCCTACTTTGGTTTGTTTGTTTTGTAAGGGAAAGCCCCCCTCTCTGAACCTAGAGACCCCCAACCACTTTTTTTAAGCTTCAAATGCCTGGCCAACAAGTCTCAGGGAACCTCTCGCTTCCACCGTCTCTAGGGCAAGGCTTACTTGCAATCATGTTTTACACGAGCTCTGGGGATCTGAAGCCAGCTCTTGTTCTCAGACAGTGACAGTTTACCCACTGAGTCCTCTCTCCAGACCCTTCTGTGTGACTCACACACTTCACTATCCTTGTCTGTGGTGCCTGTGGTCTGTACGCCAGTCCCTCTTGGTCCAGTTTGCACTACTGGTCAAGCTTTTCCTTTCACCTACTTAATAGTGCTCCATTTTAAAAGTGATTTCACAATTTTAAAAGTTTCATTTTTATAACAAACGTTGAATGTTCTGCCATTACATCCATTTTAAGGACATACTATGAGAAACGGAGTTGATAAGTTTGAGCAAACTCCTTTTAAGTTTCCCCACCCCAGTTCCCAGGGCATTTTTTGTCTTCTTTCTTCTACTTTTGTCCTTCTGTCAAAGTAATTAATTACTATAGATTTAAATTTAGTGAGAAGAGATAGAAGTGTTAGAATTATGATAAGAGTAATTAGGACACCATTTTAATTATTTGAGCAATAATGTTATAGGATTCTCCTGTTTGAAAGATAAGTTTTCAAGTTGTCTTCTACATATAAGAGACAGCAGAACATGTGGCTAAAAACAAAAGCTCACTTCCACATGAAAAGCTAGACTGGACCTGATTTTCATCAGCCTTCAGTCTGTAGTCTTAATCTTGGTGACTAGGCAGCTGGTGGAAATTGAATGAATTTAGGTGTTGTGCTCGGCTTTATCTTCCTAGTGTTTTCTCTCACCCCAGAGTCTAAAGATGGTTCTCTGGCTTCATAAGGAATTACACAGCTACACAACAGCAAATACATAAAAAGCAGACAAGTTGCTCAAACTTAGCATTCAAAGGTCAGGTCTCAATGGAGGTTTTGAAGAGCTGTCTTCCAGAATGAACAAAACATCTTGGGTTAAATTTTTAGCTAATTCCAAAATTATATGACAGTGATTTTTGTATTGCTTCTTTTGCTTTAATTTAGTTTAGTTTTTGAAAATGGAAGCCATAGAGAATATAGCCTACAATCATCAGTGGTTGGGTTGAATAAGAACATACACTTCCCACCAGGTTTTCAGACACTAAATATAAAGTGTAGCTACTTGTTGGTAATGCAGGTATTCCTCCAGAATTCTCGGGAAGGATAGAAAATGAAAGAAAGAGGAATAAGAGATTAGGGGAGAAGAGAATAGCCAAACAGAGAAAGGAGAAAACCCCAGCTGTAGTTTATTGACCTTGTAATGCTTAGCCCCAATTAAAGTTTATGCTAAACATGGTAACTAATGCTGACTGTCTGGCTTCATGCTGCATAAGTTGTATGTATGACAATATTTTATTTGTCATACATACCCTTACCTAAACTGGATAAAGCAACCCCTGTCATCTTGAAGTAGTTCAAATAGCACTTTTCCATAGGCACAGAAATAAAACTCAACTCAGGAATGAAAGAGAGTTCTTTGAAATCTGGGGGCTTCCAACATTCCACCTTTGGGCTGGAAACCGTGTGTGTGTGTGTGTGTGTGTGTGTTTGTTGGACTATGGACACAGTGCAATAAAAAAACACTTGTTTCATTATATGTACCATGGGTGCTTCCTTTTTCATGTGAATCCTAGCAAACAACTTAGGGGCGTCAGTGGACGGTGGGAACGCGAATAAAAATTGATGCAGAACAAAAGCACTTGGGATGAGGCCAAAAATACACTTGAAATGTCAAGCAAGTGTTTCGTGGCTTGTTTTTAACAGCTATTCTGAGTGCATTGTTACATGTATTTTCTCTTGCTTGTAGTTCAGTCCTAGCTGCATATGCTATTGCTCCAACTAGGAAAGGGAGCAGAATTCAGACTTTAATTACCACTTTCTAAAACAACAAGAAGCCCTGGAAGGTCACCATGGAAGCATCCCGAGTCATTTCAGACAGTAGCGTGGTACGTGAGCTCCCTTCAGCCACCCCCCCCAACACCCACCTCATCTTACAGATTTAGTAAAAAGAGGAAAGAGATTGTTTACCTGCTTCTATTGAGGCTGAGGCCTGAAAGTCATGTGTAACCTTTGAAGCCCTTGTAATGGTTATAATCACAGGGATGGCATCTTTTTGACAGACAGAACAGAGAAAAGAGCCGAACCACACTGGAAATATTAATGAGGCTATTTTGGAGCAATGGCTATTGCCTATGAGATCTCTCATCATGAGTCTATACTTAGAATTCAGATGAACCCCGGAGGGAGGGGAACCGGGCAGCGTTAATCCCCAGTTGTTTTGAAGTTGCCTGGTTAGCAGGTTCGTGTCTAAACTGTCCAAAATGGAAGCACTGGGTGTTTTCGGTGATGCGACTCTCTGTGTGTATTTTGTTTTAACCTGTTTGTCATATGGACTGTCGCATCGCTCCAAGAGGTGACATTTCTCCGTTTTCTTTCAAACTGGATGTTCTTCTAGTGAGCGCTAGCTGTAATCAGTTTGGGAGACTGATGCTTCATGACAGCTAGAAGTTGGATTGAGTTTCAGGAGCTACTATATATAAAGCTGGGTCGACTTATGTCACCGCACTAATTAAATGCCATCTGGGTGGTGGCTCCTCTGGGTTTTTGAGTCCATCACCCAGTTCAGATCAGTCAGAGGCCAAGGAGAACATGATGATGGACCTTTTTGAAACTGGCTCCTATTTCTTCTACTTAGACGGAGAAAATGTGACCCTGCAGCCATTAGAAGTGGCCGAGGGCTCTCCTTTGTATCCAGGGAGTGATGGTACCCTGTCCCCCTGCCAGGACCAACTGCCCCAGGAAGCCGGGAGCGACAGCAGTGGAGAGGAACACGTCCTGGCGCCCCCGGGCCTGCAACCTTCCCACTGCCCCGGTCAGTGTCTGATCTGGGCTTGCAAGACTTGCAAGAGAAAATCTGCTCCCACAGATCGGCGGAAAGCTGCCACCCTGCGCGAAAGGAGGAGGCTAAAGAAAATCAACGAGGCCTTTGAGGCCCTGAAGCGTAGGACTGTGGCCAACCCCAACCAGAGGCTGCCCAAGGTAGAGATTCTGCGGAGCGCCATCAGCTACATTGAGCGTCTGCAAGACTTGCTGCACCGGCTGGATCAGCAAGAGAAGATGCAGGAGCTGGGGGTGGACCCCTACAGCTACAGACCCAAGCAAGAAATTGTAAGCCCAGATGTTGCCAGAGCAGGGAAGTGTAAAGACCGATTAAATGCCTTCGTGAGGCCTTAACCTCCACCTGCTTGGTGCCCACCCCTCCCCGCCCTGCTCCCTCTCTAATGAACCCCCAGTGACCCGAGAAGACCGAGCCCCTGCCCTAAGCAGGAAATGCGGTCCGGCCCAAGGAAGCAGGGGAGACACCCCCAAGCCGCCTCCTCCCCCGGAATTTGTTTCTTTCCTAATCTGTTGCTTCGGTTTTCTTTCCAGCTTGAGGGTGCGGATTTCCTGCGCACCTGCAGCCCCCAGTGGCCAAGTGTTTCGGATCATTCCAGGGGGCTCGTGATAGCTACTAAGGAAGGTAATGTAAAGTAAAGGGCACTGTGCTGCACTGGAAGCATCCGGCTCAGCACCGGGATGCTCTGGCTGAGCAGAGGCAGAGAGCGCTCAGCGCTCATCACGGGCTCAGAGATACACTGTCAGTGTCCAGAGCCTATTTTTTGTTTTGTTTTGTTTTGTTTTCTGCTCCCACGGACGCAGTCTTCCTGAGCCGCCTTTGTGGCCTTTTGTGGGACACAGCTGCGGATTGCTATATGCTCTGTGTTTTTTTTTTCCCTCACCCCTTGTATTTAGGAGGAGCAAGCGTGGATGCCTCGGCCACCAGCAGTCTCCAGTGCCTTTCTTCCATAGTGGACAGCATTTCCTCGGAGGAACGCAAACTCCCCAGTGTGGAGGAGGTGGTGGAGAAGTAACTCGGCCAGCATTTGGGACATTCTTCACTCAACAGGAAGACCTCTTATGGACTAATCATTTAGGTTAGGGCTCATGGACCCCAGAGTTTATGAAAGCTTATGAGAAACACAAAGTGACACCTTAGTCACCTCAAATGAAAGTCCGTTGCCCCTGGGCTTTTAATATGATTATTATACGATTATTATTATTATTATTATTATTATTATTATTATTATTATTTGGAACCACTAGTGGCTTGGCTCTAGAACCCTAATTTTGTTTTGAATTTGGTTGGTTTTTATAGCATCTTAACTTTTATTATGGTCACGTGACCCTTTGGTGTCGGTTGCAAATGAAGTTCATTCCTGTCTAAATCCAAGTGGGAACGTTTAATCCGAATGGCGTTTAATGTACTTTTGTAAATAGTCTTAGTACTTTCGTTTTTATGCAAATCTAAAGACTATATTTTAAATGTGGAATTAAGCATTGTATATAAACCGTGTGAAGATCCTGGTATTGTAATATTAAAATGTTAATACGTTTCTACATGTACAAAGAGGTGGCCTTAGTTTGATTTAACTAGAAAAAGAAAAACATGAGGGCATGCATACAAAACGAAAGAACAGCCATATTTTAACTTAGATAATACATGTGCCCAGTTATTTGAGACTTTTCTCTCAGCCTAACTTAAAAGGAGGAAAATGAATGTTAGGGTCGTAGACTCAATTAAACTGAGCTCATTAATATTCCATGTAGATCCTGTACTTGTTTTTAATAGAAGGAAATATCCAGAAAGCATCTCTATTCGCCTATCTTTCTTTTCTTATCTTTCAGTTTTTCTTTTCTTACTATCCTATAGTTGGTAATAAGGGTGGGATTTGCTTACTCTGAAATTTAATTTTAAATGTCCTAAAATTTCTTCATTCATTTTTCTAGAAGAAGTTGAATGAATTTAACCCAAATTATTATATATTTTTTCTATTCCTTGGTGTTCTATGCTGTTTCCAAGTATAGATCTGAGGTACCCAAGGCCTATGTCTTGATAGCTGGTTTTCTTGAACTAGACTAGCCCCCAACAGACTGGAATATCTTCAAGTGCTCTTTGGCCTGAGTTTATTTTCCAAACAGAAAGATAAAAGAAAAGAACAATCTGTCTCTTGAAGAGGGGTGGGTGTCTTTGAAGGGGGTAGGGTTGCTTCAAGAGATGGAAGGGTTAAATGCTTGGGAGCTAAAGATAACAACACACATGAAACCTCTTAGCTGGACCAAACAGCAAAGCCCCAGAGACCCGGAAGCCCCAGGAGCTCTACAACATGAAGATTTTACAACGTGTGCCGCGTCTGTTTATCCTGTAACCTCAGAGGAAGAAAAAAAAACGACCACCAAGAAACACAGCGGGACGTAAAGAGAAAGCATGCAATCTCTACTACACCGTGCCTTCTGCCTAACACTCAAATTTTCAGTTTGTGACATTTGCATAAATGTTGAGGTTCAGTCTCTCTAACCCAGAAACGTTTTGAGCATGTTTGTCAACAACAACAACAACAACAAAGTTTGGATTTTGAATCATTTTAGATTTTGGTTACTGCAGTTGGGTATACTTTTGTTCGACTAATTTATTTTCTGAGTATATGAAAACGTCTGGGTTCTTCTAAAATTCTTCAACATTCAGAAAGTTCGGTTGAGGTGACTGACATTGGCACATAATTCCTTTGGAAGCTTTGAGAGAGAGCAGGTGGCTGTGCTCCATACTTCTGGGTCTCTGTGAAGACGCTGTAAATCAAATCCAGGCTGCTCCTTTACAACCCGAGCCAACCCTTCTCCCATTTAGTGCCCATACCTTGTGTATGAAATAAAGGGAAGGAGGGTTCTCCCTGCCCTGTGGGCTTGTGAAAATTCACCAAGACAGCACATGCTAAGTGTTGAGTCAAGAAGGCGCAGACTGACACCCATACCAATGCTTTTTATTTTGTATTAGTAAATCTCAAATTGGCCAACAAGAGGTATATCACCCAACACCGCAGTTTCTTACTTTTGCTGGCTTTGGCTAGGGAGAATAATCATTCCGAGCAAAGAGGATGAGCTGTCCTTAGTTTTGTATTAATGTAATCTGACTATAACCAGAGAGAACGGCATTTGTTACTGCTACTTCAGAGGCTTCTTGGAGTGGAAACTTCTCATCTGGTGAGTATAAAGTCAGGACTCAAAAGCAGGGAAATATTAATAGCTGCAAGATTATGCCCTGGACTACTTTGTGTCCAGAAAGAGAAACCCTGGAAAAGGGGCTAGGACATCTATAGTCCGTAGAATTATTTGGATCTCTTAGACAATTGTTTCTGAACAGCTAGCTAGCAAACTCCAAATTATAGCATAACTTTCAAAAATAAATGCCAAAGCATTTACTAGTCATGGGTAGTATTTACTACCCAACCAAAATATGGGTAACTATATCTGGGTGGTCTCTGTCTTTACTAAGCATACATATGATATATCTATGAATTTTTTGAAAACCAAAGGATTTGTCCTAAAATGTGCTTCTATGCCAATATTTTCAAAAACTGAATTATTTGTGCAATTGGCACATCATAACTGATCAGGGAAACATATTTACCTTAGAATTACATTATTTCCAATAAGATTTCTATCATGAACTATTCTGCAGCAGAATGTGTCTATCAGCTCATAGTCTTTTCTCGCTGATGGATTTTGTTCAGTCTTGGCAGACCAAATCCTGCCTTTCTCAGCTGGGTAACCTGAGAAACGTTTAGAGTCTGGTTGCCTATGGGAGCCTCTTCTTTAAATAGAGAAAATATTTTCCAAAGAGTTCATGTGACCTCCAGAGCTATAGATGATATGTTAGGGTTTCCAATGAAATCCTGGGTCTATTTGTGATTAAACTGTTTTTGTTTGATATTGATGATGATAATCTTTAACCGAGGCCAAAGCCAAAATAAACAGGGCTATAGGAGCAGAAAATTAAGACAGAATAGCTTGGTAAAGATAAGGACTTAGGGATTGAACTTAAATCTCTTTCCAGAGGTTCATATACTGTCATATATCAAATCATCAGTGGCTTTCTTTTATGCTATTACTGAAATAATTCATAGATATCAAATGTCAATAAGCTCTCTCTAGCTAGCTTTCATCATCATACCAGGATCATGGACTTCAAAGTCTGGACACTGGGGAAATTTGCTGATGTCAAATGATGTCAATTTTGTGCCAAACTCTCTCATGAGTTTTTTTTGGGGGAGGACAGAAATTTGGGGCTCTTAACAGCTATTAAGAGGGGCAGGGAAAATCAGGATGCTTCTGGAAGCCACTTTCAAAATTATGAAGACATTGTTCTACCATTCACATTCTCCCTTTGGAAACATCCCCTTTCTTCATTCAGAGACCCTTCCTTTCAGATAGGCCTCCACAGATAGGCATAAAAAGTTCCTTTGTATGATTTTAAACATCATGTATCTCATTGTCTGATCATTAGTAAGCAAGCAATAATAGCATCATATTTCCTTGCCCGGAATTCTCCATTCAGTTTTAAAAACAAGTCAAATCATTCCAAGATGATCGTTGGCACTAGAGAATTCTTTCTGCAAACAAGGTGTTTTGCAAGCCTGGTTACAAGTCATGCTGCGGAATGAAATGTCCTTGCCCTGTGCGAGGGGGCAGGGCAACAAGGGTAGTGCTGAGGAGACAGGTTACCCTCTCTCCTCCCCTCTCAAGGCTGCTAAATGCCCTGATATAGCCCTTTGATCTCTCCTGGGAGTCTTCGAATTCAAGCAGAGGCCAATGTCTTCCTCAGATGTGTTGTCCACAAATTCTTCTTACAACTCTGGCAGGTACTAGTGTGTTGACATAGGTGTGCCCAGCTCCCAGAGCCGGGTACAACTTAAAACTGTTTAGCAGGTTGGGAAGTCATCCACAACAAGCAAAAGCAGAATTCTGCAGGTAGCGGCAGAAGAATGGAGAAGGACTCGTGTGTGTGTGTGTGTGTACATGTGTCATGTATATATGTGTGTCTTTGTGTCTCCACGTGTTCTTACATGAACCAAATATACATTTCCTACACTTTCCTCTTTAATTTCTCTGATTTTGTTTTCATTCAAATCCCACACTTCCCCACATGGTCTGTCGTGTAAAAGAACAGGCCAGCCTTCTGAGTGGGGAGGGAGCCTTTCTCTTCTCTCAGGTGTAGGTTTTCTTCTTTTTGTGCAGACTGCCTCAGGGTTTTTGATCTCCCTCTGTTTTAGCTGCGGCTATGGCTTGAAAGTTTTTGCCTCATTTTTTATTCTTGTGTTCTGAGATCCTGTTTTCATCACTTGAGTCCCACGGGCCTTCAACCCGGACCCTGTCTCCCCTCGGCAGGACTCATTAAGCAGCCGGCCGCTTGTATTTTCCCCTGCTTCTTTAGTTCCACTCTGCCTGCTGCACTCTGGTAAATTTGTTTGGAGATCACCTTACCAGAGACAGCCTCTAACCTCTGAGAACTTCTGCTACTGACAGAAGCCCCTGAGTGACAGCGTCCTCCCAGCCCAGGATCCCAAGGAAAGACTCCAGTGTGTGCCCGACTTTCTACTTGTATGAGCCGAGGAAGCCCCTGTAAACTCAGGGAGAATGACTGTATGAAGCAAAAAAGATTACCTCTGGGGGCTTGGTGCCATTTCTGAGGACAAAGAGACTCCTTCAAATGCCTTGTGGACAAGGGAAAATTATCTAGCCCTGGAGGGAAAGCTTACCTTTTAAAAAATAAATAAAATAAAGTGACAGAATTCTTTCTGATACTGAGTGAATATGTAAAAGTTGTGAAGAGTAGTAAACCAGCCATTCCTGGCATAGTCAAGGCAGTAGCTGTTAGGTTTATCCATAGAACACTGAGAGGGGTCCCTGGAAGGAGCCAGAAGACACGAAGGGAAGACTCCCTGGCTTCCACTTCAACTCTAAGGATCGAGTTGGCATCCCAATCACCATGTTGTTTTAGCTACTTTAAATACAAGAAAAAAGGAGGGAAGGAGGAAGGAAGAAAAGAAGACAGGGAGGAGAAGAAGGGAGGAGAGGAGACGAAAGAAGGAGAGGAGGAGGGGGAGAAGGAGGAAGACCATGGTTCTGGGTTGTACGGTTGATGGCCAGAGCCTCTCTTCCACTCTTGCTGTGGATTTGAGGATGAGAACACCTACCTCCCCAAAATGATGTATTCCTGGGTACAGTTATATGTATCCACATAAATGAAGCGGGAGCCTTGCCCTCAGGGTTTTTAATCTGGTGTTTTCCTAAGACTGCATTCGTTTCAAAGGCATACATTCGTAACTAGGCCCCGTTAAGGTACAGTTGGATCTCATTGGCGAGATGATTAAATAGACCCTGGGTGTGAGACAGGCCCTGGTTTTCATCAGAAATCTGTCTTCAAGGTGACAGTCCAGGTCAGAGGGAACAGAGACAGACACACCCAGCAAGTACAGTGACTGACACCGGAACTCTGGCTTTCAGGTCCTTCCTTGCAGTGCTTGCCTGCACAGACAGCTATAATTTTTCAGGCCCCTGTAGATACCAGATCAGTCATTCATGGTTGCTTTATAAAATTGACTTTGATTTGTCATGATCATCACCATCATTGTCACCATCATCATCATCATCACCATCATCACCATCATCATCATCACTATCATCACCATCATCACCATCATCATTATCATCATCACCACCACCATGGCCATCATTTTCAGAATAGAAAGTGCCCCTCCACAGAGAGAGAGGGAAAGCAAGAGAGAGAGACAGAGACAGAGAAAGAGAGAGAGAGAGTCACTTTGGAGCCACAGCACTTACTCAATTAGATGACTCTCTGAATTGCGAACAGTCCGTTTTTACAGTGGGGCTACAAATCGAGGTCCAAAGCCCCATAGAACTTGTATCCACCTTAAGTAATGGTGTTTCCTGAATATGCACAGCTTCCTTCAAGAGATCTGAAAATGGTTTAACAGTGGAGGAGAGACTGTAAAAAACTGAGGAATAGGCTCTATTTTTATTTTTAAGAATGTTAACTTCCCCCTTTTGTCTTGGGCCCACCAAAGTTTCAAAAAGACCTGTCTGCAAATTGCATTTCTGGAAGGCTTTTGTCACCAGTGTGTGTGAAGTCACTCTGTTAGAGGAGCTGGAAATTTTACACTAGCCCAGGATCTCTGTGGCGGCAGCTGGGACGCATCTGTAACGGTGTTAGCTAGCCTGAAAGCAGAAAATTAGCGAGCCTGAAGCCTGGCTGGCTGTTTAGTCTGTAGAACTGATAGGGCGGAGCAGAAAACTCGGGAGAAAGGAAACTCCACTCCACACTGGGAAGGGGGTTTACTGTGAGAAATTAGACTTCTGCCTTTGCCCAGCCACAGGCGTGGGAATCTCCCGGTGCAGGTACTAGCCTAGGCCGGCCAGAGGGAGAGCAACGGGCAAATGTGTAAGGAAGAAAGCTTGGAGGGACGGGATGCTGAAGGGTCACCTGGTCCACCTGATGACATTTTCTTTTTAGAGCAGCAGAAAAAAAATATGACCTCAGGCAGGCCTGAAAAGGAAGCCCCAGCGAATGTCGCACCCATGAAAGAACCAGCTCATCAGAACTCCTTGAGTCTTTAGCAAACAAATTTTGAAACAGGACACTCGAGGTTCACCCCATGAATGAAAATGTCACTTCAATGTAACAACTATTACCAGGTAATAAAGAAAAGGTAAAGAAAATGGGAACAACCACCCACACCAGGAAGGCGGCAACTCCTCCAGACTCTGGGTTCCCTTTTGGTGTCAGATGGAAATAGGGAGTTTAATGCCTTATTGCGATGTTGCCGCTGATTGCGTTAAAGGGTGATCGATTTCAAGAAGCCCCCCTCCCTTCCTTAAGGGACTCCAGGTTTGGAATAGCCAGAAGGCCACGGAGCAGGTTGGACTGCCGTAAAATCCTGCCTGTCAAAGGGACCAGTAAACAGCAAATTGTCTCTAGAAAGAAGGCAGAGGTTTGCCCAGACCACCCCTGTGGGGGTTGTGGTGGGATATGCTAATAATGCCCAACTACGGGGACCAGCCTCCCTTCCCATCCCCCAAGAATATATAAAGAGCCCCAACCTCAGCCAATGACCGACACTGGCCAACAGGCATCTGTCCTTGTTAATTACAGAGAAACAACCCCAACCCCCGAGCTCCGCCTGGGATTTGCTGGCCTGCAGCAGCCAGGGAGTCCCGTTTCTCCCTCTCGGCTGTACTCAGGTGTCCCACCTGCCTCTCTGAAGAATGGACATGATGGACGGCTGCCAGTTCTCCCCTTCTGAGTACTTCTACGAAAGCTCTTGTATCCCCTCCCCGGAGGGTGAGTTTGGGGACCAGTTTGAGCCAAGAGTGGCTGAGCTGCAGGGCTCAGATGATGATGAGCACGTGCGAGCACCTACGGGCCACCACCAGGCCGGTCACTGCCTCATGTGGGCCTGCAAAGCCTGCAAGAGGAAGTCCACCACAATGGATCGACGCAAGGCCGCCACCATGCGCGAGCGCAGACGCCTGAAGAAGGTCAACCAAGCCTTCGAAACGCTCAAGAGGTGCACCACGACCAACCCCAACCAGAGGCTCCCCAAAGTGGAGATCCTCAGGAACGCCATCCGCTACATCGAGAGCCTCCAGGAGCTGCTGAGGGAGCAGGTGGAGAGCTATTACAGCCTGCCTGGACAGAGTTGCTCGGAGCCCACCAGCCCCACCTCCAACTGCTCGGATGGCATGGTAAGCCACAACTCCAAGACCCACTCTCTCTTACCCTGGTCTTTGTGAAAATCCTCATATCTCACCTAAACCAGGTACAGTGGGACCGTTGCTTTAAGAGACGCATTCACAGAAAGATGCAAAGAGAAAAAAAAACTTGTATAAGATTTTACTGTGATTTTCTAGCTAGTTCTGTATGTATATACAATGTACATGCTGGTAAAAGGTTGTCATGTACCACAGGTTAATTTAAATGATTAATTAGGCATTATCGCTTTTATTTACAAAATGTATCACCGTGGACCCTGATATACAGTTACCCCAAGTTTATACCTCTGAGGAATTAGAATCCCTAACATGGTCCTGATCCCTGCTCCGAGGCCAAGATTTGGAAGAAAATGTTGGTTCATGTTTTTCCGAGGGTATCTGCTCCAGTACTGCCAGGTTTTAACGTGTTTTTGCCCTGGGAAAGTGTTCTCTCCCAGGCAGCATTAGTACGGCTTTCTTCGACTGCAATCCATTTTGCATGGTTATAACCCAGTGCACATTGTGGCCGGATCCCATGGTCTTCCCTCTGTTTTCCTCTTCTTCCAGCACGGAGACTGACCTTGGTGCCCCGGAGATTTAGAGACAGCAGCCCTTTCCTAAATCAGTGCTGCTGCGGAGCAAGCGAACTCACTGCAGTCAGTTTACTGAGCTAGGGGCCGGTACAATTTCACCCTTGGTCTGTACGTCTTCTGCCAGAGGCTTGAAAATACATTCTTGTGTGTTTTGTGTTACAGCCTGAATGTAATAGTCCTGTCTGGTCCCGAAAGAACAGCAGCTTCGACAGCGTCTACTGTCCTGATGTATCAAACGGTAAGAACTGATAACTTCAGACACATTTAAGGAACTTTCAGTCTTGCAACTCAGTCTGCCCTTGCAAATAAACAGGGAAAAGGAAAGAAAGTGATAGCTCTCATGAGGAGGCTTTGACAGAGTAAACACACATTTTCCAGATTACACTAACAGACAGACAGACAGACACACCGCACACATGCATGCACACACACATGAACACACTCCCTTCTGCTTGAAATATTGCCAGGGGTCTTCTGCCCTCCACACCCCACCCTCAGGAATTGCTAGATATTCGCAGCAAATTTTTACATCGGGCCCTCTGTGATCACCTGACCTACGTTGTCAAAGGTGCTGACCTGCAGTTTAAAGGGCAGCTTAAGCAAACCTGTCTGTGTGGGGATAATTTTTTTTTTCTTAACCACTTTTCCTCTTGTCCTGTTAGCCTGTGCAGCAGATAAAAGCTCCCTATCCAGTTTGGATTGTTTGTCCAGCATAGTGGATCGGATCTCATCTGCAGAGAGAAGCGAGTTGTCTCTCCAGGATACAGCTTCTCTCTCTCCAGTTGCTAGCACCAATTCACAGCCGGCAACCCCAGGAGCCTCCAGTTCCAGACTTATCTATCATGTATTATGAACTATCACCAAGGAGCAAGGATGCCCCACATGTCCGAAGGGAAGACAAGTTGTGGATAATATGTACTGTTCAGTTGTAAATATTATCTTGCCACTTTATAAGAAAATGTATTTAACTGAAAGTCACATTTGCAATGATGGCTTCTCCTCTTCCTGATCTTTCTCTTTGTCTTCATTTATAGCTTCCTTTTGTTTTGATTCATAATTCCAAAACTATTTTTCTGATAGGGGGGGCAATAACTGTCAGTTGCTTATAGTAATTCTTAACTTATACATATATAATGTAAATATTGCTCATCAAAATAACTTTGGAATTTAGATCTCTATTTTTGTCTTCAAAAACATTTTAATAGCTTAGAATCCATTACAGGGAATTAAAAATATATTTAACTTTTGCTTTTCTCTTTAATCTTTTGTTCGTATTGTATCTAATGAAAATATAACAATGCTGCCTGATGGTATATATTTCCATCTTTTCTTGTAAGAAATACTTCTTTTCTATGTAAGCAATAAATAGCACATTGCGGATAGTTTCAAAATATAATAATTTCGTGAATTTCACTATAAATAAAATTGTTTACTGAAATAAATACTTTGTTTCTTGACTTTTAAAAATAACATCCTTAGTGGAATTAGAAAATCAAGAACATGACGCCTTTAAGTTCAGCTTAAAGATGATCGCACAGTTGGCCTTGCAGATAAATATAAACATAATTTATGAATTTCTTTTAGATCTTGTTATGTCACCTATGAAAATGAATTATTTCCATTTTAAACAAATTTAAAATATTTCAAGTTAAAAATGATAATATTTCCAGAGTGCACACTAAATCTCTCCTGCTATTCCATACAATGTCCAGCTGTATATGGAAAAGGATAGTAAACCTTTTCAGGCTGATATCAGTTATTTAAGTAAAAAGATTGAACAATAGTGTGTCGTTTTACTATCTACAATACTTTGCCAATCATGAGCTAGGTTTATTAACTTTTCCTATAAACTTGATAAACATACTATTATTATCAATAAAACATTTAGGGGAAGTAGATATTTTTTCTTATTATTAGAAAGCCAGCATAAGAAATCTTCACAACTAGATAGCAAAATGAGATATATGGTGTTGTCTCTCATTTTTATAGTATTTTAGGAGTTTCCAACCACACTATGAATGTGTGCGCATATGTGTCTGTGAAATGGACAGGTATCTTTTAGTGTTCCCTTAATGCTCTTCTGGAAGAAATTGAGATGAAAAGCAGATGATCAAGCAGAAAATTAAAATGAGAAAGTCATTGAGACAATTTTTTAAAAGTGTTCCACTGAGAGGGATAAGAAGAACCCACCCCTGAAGTACAGAACATAGCTGTTGATAGAGGCCAAATATAAGTCCTTTATCCTCCAACTTGTTTTATTTTACTTTTTGAGACAAGTTTTTGCTGTGTAGTTATTGCTGGTCTCAAACTCACAGGCTCTCTGTGAGACTGCTGGAATTTTTCTGCCTGTGCCTCTGGAGAGATACAATGTGCACGACCCAACACAATTTCTAACTTGACTATTAGTGAGAAATTGCTTAAAGTTTAAGACTGCATTAGAGCTCAATAAAAAAAATCAATAAAAAAGACTGCATTTCTAACCAATGCACGTAGACTCTACGGCAGGCTGGCAGTATTCCTGTTCTCAGAAGGCTTTGCCAGATCTCTGTTTGGTTTTATTGTGTGTGTGTCCAGTCATGAGGCTCAAAGGAATATACAGGGAGGAGAAGGTTTGGGACAGAAACCAATTGTTACTATTGTCACTATCTTAGCATGATGATACCATAGTATGGATGGCTGCTTCTACCAGAAAAACCTTTGTTTTCCCTGACCTGGGTTCCACGTGGTTTAACAGAAATTTGGCTTATTAACTTGTACTAGGCACAATTTTTTTAACTTGGTGTTTCTGCATAGAATGTGGAGACCCATTGTTGTTAGCAAAATAAGGAAGGACAGACTTACTCAAGGACTGACTTTCTTTAAGGTCAGGTTTGAAATGTAACCATAATTGGTTGCTGAGAAAGAACTAGTCTCTCCAGAGAAAAGTAGACCAATTAGTTATCAAAACACCAATGGTCATTCTGATAAGCATATACATACAAGTAATATGGGCTAAGAAGATTGTATTTATGTATTTAGGAATATATACAGTTTTTTTCTTTTTAAAGAGGCCATGTATTTGAGAAAAAGAGCAAGAAGGGAGTATATAGAAGGATTGGAATGGGGAAAGGGAAGGGAAAATGATATTATTTTATTATAATCTCAAAAAGTATTGGGATTAATATTATTTAAATATTTAATAATTAAAATATTAAAAAATTTAAAAGACAAGGAAGGTAATTTTTGTAACTTCCTACAAAATTTAAATAAAATGCTGTAGAAAATGTTAATGAAGCTTCTCATTCAAATGTAATAACACTGACTCTGCCTAAGAAACTATTTCTGTAATGTACAAGTGCATTTAATATGTTAATGGGTAATAGAAAGTATTATTTTAAAGCATATAATTTATTTAATTAATATAGCTATTACTTTATAAAGCATTCAAAGTATTTAAAATTCTCCCTGTGATCTAGATTTAAAAGGTAAGTAGAGACCAAACTCTCAATGTGAAGTTGTTCGGGGACTCCTGTTTCTAACATTATCACATGGAAGGCTGGGGTCTGCTTATTCAGTAGCCCACCACAACACGCTATCTGCACTATTTGGGAATTGGTCTCCTAATAATTCAGGCCCAGAGAAGTTTCTTTTACTCTGAGGAATCAACAGGGTGGGTGAAGAAGTAGCGTAATTGACAAATGTGGAGCACAGGACATTGTCATCTGTAGATCTTAGGAAGTGGACGGCTAGTTGGGCTGCCTCTGAGTGTGCATTAGACCATGTCACCTCAGCTAAGGGACTAACACACATTTCTGGTGGTAACAAACAGTTTTATTCCTTAAACCAAAAACCTACCAGGGAGGAATGTCCAAGAAAGGAGCCTCGAGAGCTTCCTTTGTTCTCTTGTCAAGCAGGCAAGGTCTTGGAGCTATGTATGAAAATTGAATCTGACACTGTGGAGTTTGACAACCACTGTATGGAAACGACTTGCTATACTCAAGCTCGTGATCATCTTCAGCTTCCATTCATTTGAGGAATGCAAGAGGGTGATATGGGTGGCTATTTAATACCCATGCATTTAATACCCATGCATTTAATACCCATGCATTTAATACGCACACATTCCTCTTTAGAACAGCTTTCTTACTGTTATTTAATCTGAGAGTGATATTTCCTTCAAGTCTCCCATTGGGGTTGTTAGATTAAAAAAGTAATTTAATTCTCTGTCTTATTTATGGGAATAATATTAATGTGCAGCTATCTGTTACTCCAGAAAAGTTCTGCTTGAGTAACAAAGTACTTCTGAAAATATTAGCACCGAATGTCCCCCACATTGCCCATAAAGTATAGAATATCATATTTATTTACTTAAATAATTGTAGTTATAGGCATTTTAGCTGGCCAGTGATTTACTTTGTAAAAAGATAATAAAAATTGACCACTAAAATTATTATAGTCATAAAATCTTATAAAAGTTATCATTTGAAAACCAGAAATTAAGATAAATCTTAACTATATACCAATTGATACACATCAATATAGATTAAGCATGAAATAATGAAGAAATGACTAATAAATTTTTATTATTGTACAAATAAGAATTTGAAACATAAAGAGTAATAAATTACTGAGAATACATACAAGTTCCAGGAGAGTTTCTTCACATCACATGTTCCAGGAGACTCAGGCAGACATTTTAAGGCTTCTTATGATGTAACAACAAAAAAATCAATATTTCTGCTGTATTTTCTGAACTAGTTACTTTTCTTATTGTCGTAGCAGAAACAACAACAAAAAAAACTGGGCTCAAAGGAACATAAGGAAGAAAGTGTTTATTTTGATTTATACTCCTATGTGGCTTGTTACTCAGCTGGCAAGTGAAGGCAGTAGCTAGACACCTTGCTTCTCATGAAACTGACAATGAGCAGGGATTGAGATGGGATTACAAACCACAAGGCCTGCCTCCAGAAGTACAGTTCCTCCAAGGAAGACCCACCTCTTTAAGATTGCATAGTCTTCTCAAACAGTGCCACTACTCTCGAAAGATCTAGTGTTTAAACAAGCTGGGGTCCATTGGACATTCAAACCACAGTTCTTTGAGTGAAGCAAATTATAAAAACCAGGCAAGGAATAGAGAGCAGTAACTTAGCCTCTTTCTTCCAGTGACGACTGGAAATCTCCATTCCTTACCTTATACCCAGTTCATTCCATGACTTCTGCTTTTTTTTTCTTCTTTTATTTTTTTATTAAAAAAAAAATCCCTGCTTCCTCCCAGCCTCCCATTTCCCCCCCTCCTTCCGCCCCTCTCCCCCTCCCCCTCACTCCTCTCCCCCTCCCTCTCCAGTCTGAAGAGCAGTCAGGGTTCCCTGCCCTGTGGAAAGTCCAGGGTCTTCTCCCCTCCATCCAGGTCTAGGAAGGTGAACATCCAAACTGGCTAGGCTCCCACAAAGCCAGAACATGAAGTAGGAACAAAACCCCATGCCATTGTCCTTGGCTTCTCATCAGCCCTCATTGTCCGCCATGTTCAGAGAGTCTGGTTTTATCCCATGCTTTTTCAGTCACAGTCCAGCTGGCCTTGGTTAGCTCCCAATAGATCAGCCCCACTGTCTCGGTGGATGGGCGCACCTCTCGTGGTCCTGACTTCCATGCTCATGTTCTCCCTCTTTTCTGCTCCTCATTGGGACTTTGGGAGCTTAGTCCGATGTTCCAGTGTGGGTCTCTGTCTCTATCTCCATCCATCGCTAGATGAAGGTTCTATGGTGATATGCAAGATATTCATCAGTGTGGTTATAGGATAGGGTCATTTCAGGTTTCATATCCTCAGCTGCCCAAGGAACTAACTGGGGACATTGCCCTGGGCACCTGGGCGCCACTCTAGGTTCATGTCTCTTACCAACCCTAAGGTGGTTCCCTTAATTAAGTTATGTGATTCCCTGTTCCTCTATCCAACCTTGTTTTATCCCCAATCATCCCGTTTCCCCAAGTTCCCCCCATCCTCCCCTTCTCACTTTTCTCTCCCCATCTCCCCTTACCCCCATCCCACCCCACCCCAAGACTTCTGCTTTTATACATGACAGTCTTAAACTTTATTGAATGCTTATGTCCTGGTCAGTGTCACACTGCTGTGGCAGATAATTTCTCTATGTAAATGTCTCCAGTGATTTTCTAAAAGTCCCATGATAGTCTCAAAGACATCTCCAACTCAACATACTTCAAACCAGGCTCATTATTGAATCTGACCTGTCTCACTGTGTGACTTCTAGAGCTGGGTCATATGCAGTACTCATGAGGTGTACCAAGACCCCTCTCTCTGTTTGCAGATTTGGCTCCTATTCACACAGTGAGTGATGCCATGAGTTATTGTTGTTACACAGTTTTACATAATTCCATTGTCTGGATGCTCTTATCAATAGTCTCAGAATATTAGACAATCATGTCATCTGTTCTCCTACCTCAATGAGCATAGGGTAATGACAAAGCAATTTGACAACAAAGGTTTGGAAATGTTTATTTCAGTCTCTTGTCTATCTCCATTGAGTTCCCTCTTTCTTGCTGAGTCCTGTTACTTCTGCCCCAGCCATGGCAGGGGTTACTCTCAGCCATCATGATTCCCTTACACCTTCTCTTTGGTCTGAAAGCTAAAGCTCTTTCCTGCTTCCCTGTTTAATCCACATTCTCTTAGAGATCTCAGCTCTGGCCTCAGTTCTGGGCTACTCCTTTTCAGATTTTGGCCACACCTCTTTAAGGCAATTTCATGGACTTTTTCTTCTGGAGGGCACCACATTGACGGCAAACTTAGTGTAGGCCCAGATGTCCTGAGCTCAAGTTATTTTCCTGCTTAGCTGTTGTAGTTAGGATTGCAGAGAGCACCACTTCACACAACTTAGACATCAATTATACGACTTCTCTGAGCTCCCTCACAGGCTCGAGTCCCCTTGTTCTTTTTTTTCTCAGTTTTCGCAACCAGCTCTTTGGGGCCATTGATCCTTTGGCTGTTCTTGGTGCCCTCGTAAATCCTGCAAGATGACTTGACTCCAGAACTCTCTAGGTGAACTGAATCACACTTGACATCTTCCAAATGCTGATCTACAGGTTTTCTTCATTAGACCATACATATTTTCAGCTGTCAATTACATATTTCTCTTCTGATGATAAATGCAAGAAGGATAGAACTGACAACCTTTAGAGACAGTTTTTATATCCCTGTTTTTTTTTAAAGGATATTGATTTAGTTATTTGGAACATAAGACAAAAACTTACTATGTAGACCATACTGGACTCGAAATCATGGAGACTTGAGATATACCTGCCTCCGTCTCTGCCTCCTGAGTACTCGGAATAAAGAACCACTATGCCTGACTTACCAAATGTCATATATGATCAACCTCAGCATTTTTTTTTTATTTGTTTGCTTTATAGAGTAACATTTTTTTTTAAACTCAAATTGAACATCCTACAATCAATGGGAGTTTGTGATGACGGAAATTAGGTACAAAAGCAAAGGAAAAGCATTTTTATTGAACACATTCTTTTCACCGCACAGTATGGTTTACATGCATTGGTATATCCGCAAATAACAATTATCTCTATTCATAGAGCTATGAAGATCACTTGGCACTATCATGGGGTCAGAGTTCATTACATTCAACTAAGAATGGAAGCTGTTCAAGGCAGTGGATATTCCCCCTTTTTTTATTGCCAAGGTAAAACTTAGGATGTATGCGGCCTGATCAATTTGCAAGTGGGGATATTGAAGATTCTACTAGAATGTTATTCAGCCTTGAGGGGTGAGTGGAAATGTGAAGTAAGGCCAACCACTGGAGGCAAGTAACTGAGATTTTGTAATGGCATTTCAGTATTTTGATGTGGTGGAGTGGGGAGAGGGTGAACTGGGACGGGGATTTTGTAATAGCCCATGTACGAGGTGATGTTGTCTTTTAACCCTCACTGAGTGTCTAGTACTAGGTGCTTCTCATTGAAAGTTGTTGGCTAAACCACTGAAGTTGTTTTTGCATGATTCTAGACATCTGGAAATAGAGGGTAGGATGTACATGCCACCATCCAGGTATCACAGTTACATTACATGTCACCGTTGAACCTTTAGAAACACCAAACTGAATAGCTATTGTTTTGCTTTCCACCCAGATGAGTACTTTGAGTTCTGCTTAAGCCAGTCCCCATTATAATACAACCCCTTGCCTTCCTCCTAGGGAATGCTTAATCAGGTTGGCATTGCTGCCAAACACTAGGACCGGAATTGGGGTACATCAGGAAGATCAAATAGGAAAGCCAGTAAATAAAGAAGAAAGTAAAAAAAATTGATGCGATGCAAGTGTTATTTTTTGTTTTTTGATTTTTTTTGCCATCTTTTTTTTTCTTTTTTTTTTATTGAGAAAAAGAAAAAAGTTTCCACCTCCCCCCAGCCTCCCATTTCCCTCCCCTTCCTCCCATCCTTCTCCCCCTCCCCCCACTCCTCTCACCCTCCCTCTCCTTCCAAAGAGTAGTCAGGGTTCCCTTCCCTGTGGAAAGTCCAAGATCCTCCCCCCTCCGTCCATGTCTAGGAAGGTGAACATCCAAACTGGCTAGGCTCCCACAAAGCCAGAACTTGAAGTAGGATCAAAACCCAGGGCCATTGTCCTTGGCTTCTCATCAGCCCCCATTGTTCGCCATGTTCAGAGAGTCCTGTTTTATCCCATGCTTCTTCCGTCACAGTCCAGCTGGCCTTGGTGAGCTCCCAATAGATCAGCCACACTGTCTCAGTGGTTGGGTGCACCCCTCGTGGTCCTGACTTCCTTGCTCATGTTCTCCCTCCTTCCGCTCCTCATTGGGAACTTGGGAGCTCAGTCCGGTGCTCCTGTGTGGGTCTCTGTGACTATCTCCATCCATCACCTGATGAAGGTTCTATGGTGATATGCAAGATAATCATCAGTATGGCTATAGGATAGAGTCATTTCAGGTTCCCTATCCTCAGCTGCCCAAGGAACTAACTGGGGACCTCTCCTTGGGCTCCTGGGAGCCACTCTAGGTTCAAGTCTCTTGCCAACCCTAAGGTGACTCCCTTAACTAAAAATTGTGCTTCCGTGCTCCCCTATCCAACCTTCCTTTATCCCCATCCTCCTGTTTCCCCAAGTTTCCCTCATCCTCCCCTTCTCACTTTTCTCTCTCCATCCCCGTTACCCTCATCCCACCCCACCCTCAAGATCCCAAATTTTCTCCCCGGCAATTTTGTCTACTTCCCATAGCCAAAAACACCAATGATATCCTTTGCTGGAGAGGCTGTGGAGGAAGGGGTACCCTCATACATTGCTGGTGGGAATGCAATCTTGTGCAACCACTTTGGAAATCAGTGTTTCGGTTTCTCAGGAAATTCGGGATCAACCTACCCCTGGACCCAGCAATACCACTCTTGGGAATATACCCAAGAGATGCCCTATCACATGACAAAAGCATCTGCTCAACTATGTTCATAGCAGCATTATTTGTAATAGCCAGAACCTGGAAACAACCTAGATGCCCTTCAATGGAAGAATGGATGAAGAAAGTGTGGAATATATACACATTAGAGTACTACGCTGCGGTTTTTTGATTTTTGAGACAGGGTTTCTCCATAGCTTTTTGGTTCCTGTCCTGGAACTAGCTCTTGTAGACCAGGCTGGCCTTGAACTCACAGAGATCCGCCTGCCTCTGCCTCCCAAGTGCTGGGATTAAAGGCGTGAGCCACCACTGCCCAGCTGCAAGTGTTATTTTAAAGATTATTTATTGTAGTTTGTTGCCTTCTAATTCAAAAAGTTTTCATTGGGTTTGTGTCTCAAGCTTATAGGCTTACACCTCTCAGAGTATTACTTTTTACACATCAAAGTTGACTCTGAAAATATTTCACAGATAATTAAAAGTTAACACTTTCCTTCTGTTAAGATGTGTACTCAGTTAAAATGTGATATAAAAACAGAGCACCGAAATCCCACCTGTCACTCACTAAAAGTGAGTATCGTCTTCCAAAGTGACTAAAATAATCATGCTCTGAGAGTTCTAGCCTTAACAAGACCATATTGTTATAACTAAACACTCATAGTGATACAAGTGTATTTTTGTTTGAGAAAAACAATCTATAAATAAAACTTGAAAACATGAGAATTTATGATCAAAGATTAACTCATAACTTTTTCATGCTCCAGTAGATGGCCTCATATGCAGCATTAATTTGGCTTAGTGGGTTATTTAAAGGAAGAGAGAGGAGAAAGAGAGAAGAGGGAGAGAGAGAGAGAAAGAGAGAGAGAGAGAACACATGGGGAGCAGATTTGGCAGAAATTGTAGGGGAGAAATTGTGGTTTTGTTACATATACACATAAAGTTCTTAAAAATAAATATTAACATAATAATTTCTTTAAGTTTATTAAATCACATGTGCAAATGTTAATATGCATTAGTTAAACAGATGAATCTGTGTCTGACCATAAAAGAATCATTGCGGACATGTTGAACATTTCATAAATAAGAAAAAGTCTGAAATTTTTTCACCTAATTTTCTATCAGGCACACAAGGATATGAAATAAATGCTCATTGAATCAATCTCTATTTTCTCATATTAGTGTGTACACATAAGTAGTTCCTCTATTCAAGGAATTTAGATTTCTTTTTATATCTGACGGTAGATCAAAAGCCCATCCTGTGTGAAATGCTATCGTCTCTTTCAGAAAGACAGGATATAGTGCATCAATTGTCTCATGTAAATTTAGAATCTACTCACCATGAAAAAGCAAGCGTCTCCTACAGAGACACCATTTTCCAACCATGGAGTTAGAAATAGTTACATGGAAATAGTCTATGAACATGTGAGGGATGAGAAGAATTTTCTATAAAGAATTTCAAAGTCTTTCATGCTGGTTGTGTGTGAGAGAAATGTCTTCTATTGATATACTGCCAAGTCAAAGCATCTAAGAATCCTTTTAAGATTACAAATAAATAAGAATCATTTCACCTATCTCTGGGGTGGGATGTGACAGCTGGTTGGAGCAATATTGCATAACTGTGCCAAACAGGATGACTGGCTTAACTCATTAAAAATAGAGCCTCCAATTACAATACTACAAACCCCACTCCTATTGAAAAACGATATTTCAAATGTTATATTACAATCATCTTAAGCTACAGGCCTAATGTTATTCATGGATAGAACTGGTATTTTTCTATTCAACAAATAATCTAATTAAATTTGAGAAACAGAAATGATAAAATCTTATTACCAATGCCAAAATTTAAAAAAAAATACATATTCTTATACTTCTGTTTTTGTAGGAGGGTGTTCAGTTTTTCTGCTTCCATGTTTTCTTCTGATACAGTGTCTTGATAGCCCAGGATGTCTCAAAATGGGTGAGCAGCTGCCCATGGTCTTGGCAGGTGCTGGTCCAAGGGTACCTCATACAGCAAAACTCTACATCTTAATAAATATTACCTTATATATCACACAGCCTACTTTTTCTTAAAGTACTTCTTTAAGGGAACACTAGATATTCAACTTTAATAACCTTAAATAAAAAATATAAAAATATTAAACAATTCATAATTTATATAACTTATATAATTATATAATTATGCAACTATATAATAATATATAATTAATATAAACTTTTATATATTGAAACCATATCTCAGAAAGCAAAAAAATTATACAGTAAATAAGTATAAAAGTTGTAGGCTCCTTATTACCACAAAATGTGTCTAGTAATAGTATTGAGTTTGCTGAAACATCTGAACCAGAAATAAAATATTAATTTTATAATTTGTAAAGTGGGAATACAAGTAAAAATCAAACATTATGCATGACTACTATAATGTAAGATGTATATGGGAATAAAATACAATTGCATATATGAATAAACAAAATGCCTAGAGTATACTGGTGAAGTCATTCATTTCAAATGTTTGGTGTAACACAAGAAAATGGCTGTACCAAAGGTCACAACTTGAAATTCAAGTACATGGGATTATAATTGTTGGAGTAGTCCTCTCCGGAGGTCAATTGCTAAAGCTGTGGCTACTGCATTTCCTGTGTTATATTTACTCTTGTACTTGAAACACCGACAAGAGATGGAGATCTCTGTCTGATTCAGGTTTTACTTGATGAGTCACGTGTCTCCTAAATGAACACCTAAATAGTTTAAACAAAGCCAGCTGTGCTGGGGCATTCCTGTCACTTCAGAACTTTGGAGGCTAAGATGGGGGGATCCTGAGTTCAAGGCCAGCCTGGGCCATGTAGGAAGACAATGTCTACAAACATCAGCAGCAATTGAACTATAGTATATAGCTCACGTTGGCACACCCAGTAGCAACATTATCCATGTGAAGTTTGTCTTTCAGGTCATTAACCCTCTAATGCAAATTTATTGCTTATTGTGTGTGGATATCTGAAATATCTTTTGACCTTAAGGACGAAGGCCGCACTGTGAGAGAAAAAAAGATGTACATATAAGGAGGACTGGTTTACATACAAGGCATACTGAAAACCCATTAAACTCAAATAAAACCCTCATAAAAGGGCTTCGTAAAAGCTAATTGCAGGAACCTGTCTTGCTTCTGCTCTTTATTTTGACCATTTTAGTAACTTTAGAGTGGGAACCAACTTCTCCTTAAAGAATATGTTCTTAGAATCATTTAGGGAAATCCTAGACGCTTAAAGAAAACATTATTCAATATTTGCCTAACGAATAGTGGTCAGCAACATTTTAAAATCAGAGAGAATAAGAAGATATTCATGTGAATTTTTCTAATAGATTTTCAGAAAGATTTTTTTATTTCTGATGAAATACACGGGCTGGCTATGATGAAGAGAAGCTCAATGACTACAAATGCTTTGGTGCACTGTAGCTGAAGTAGAATATAGGGAAATAAATCAGGAATAATAGAAAACGTGGCCAGGGAGGAAAAGACCAGAAACATTTTCTTACATGGTTTCTTCTTCTTTCTCTAAATCCATATGCAGGATTTTCTCATGTTTTTATTAAACTGCCATAATTTTCATATTTCAAGTATCTTCCCAGTGAATTATTGAACCACAGATGAGGGTGAATAATGCCTGCCGAGCTCGCCTTCTGAAGGGCTGAAGCTAGCCTGCATGCTTTATAGCTGATAAAGTAGGCGTCAACCTTTCATTGCGGTGATGTATTCACTCTACTAAGAACCGTCTCCATTGTAAATTAATTCCTAAAACACTGGACCGTAAATGTCACTGGTATCATTACCCACTTCTCTCCATGCCCAGGCGCCGAGGCTGTCAGTTAGCTGCAGGTGTTGGCTTCTAAAAGGAAGATGTTCTAAACAAAGCACATTAAACCATGACTCCCTTCTAAGGGCCGTTCTTCTCGAAGGCGTCCTTACTTGATGCTGCTTGGCAAACGATTAATGGATGCTATTTCTGTTATGCAATTGGCTTCAGGGTTTTCCTGGGCCCTTTTAGAATGAAGTGCTCCTGGGTGTTCTTTAACAAATATGTTCTTAAACGTTCCTTTGTAGGAGCCTGCACGAGGCTTAGTCAGAGCACATCTGTTGATGTGTCCCTTTGGAATATGTGGATTTAAAATACAACCACTTGTCAGAACTTTATTGAGTCATCAGTGACATAGAACTTTCCAGGAATCATGGGGAGGAACAAAATAAAAATCAGGCAAAACCGGCTGCCCCTGAAGAACTTGGGTTTTCGTAGAAAGAGGAATAAATCTACTGACTGAGTCAGGGAAAACTAGTAAGCAAAAGCCACCCCATGAAGTCTCTCTCTTCCCCGTCTCCTATCCTTTCTGATGCTGCCTACATCTGAATATGTTTAATCACTGTGTGACATTTTCTAAGGTTAAATATTCCGGGGGTAGTGGGAATTACCTAGAGCCATAACTACTTGACATAAATACTACTGATGGGCACATCATTTTAGAGTAATGGTCGGGCATGTCTGTTTGGGGGGCAGAATACCCTAGAAGCGGTTCTTTGTCTTTAGGTGTTTTTATTAGGGTTTTTTTTTCTCTTCTTTCAGCAGCACGTACAGATTAACTCAGTAAAGTGTTCACGAAATCTAAAGCTCAAGATAGGACGACCTAGTGAGAAAGCCCTGGGTACTGAAGAATACTTTCATTTCTTTAACCTTTTCTTGGGTTCTGCATCATAAGACAGTAAGAAGAAGTGTTCCACTCCTTTAAGAAGTCAGCAAGGAAATAAAAAAAAAAAAGCATTCACCACAATGTAGATATCTGATGGAATCCTTCTAAACTGTCATCCTAAACTGATAGTTGTAGGCGTGTTGCCCCTCAGTCTTCACACACATTTGTAAATCTTATAGCTTCGGAACAAATGATTATTGAGTGCCTATTTTCAGATAGTCACTGTAATGGACCCTTCTATGCATTATTTTAAAGATGTTGAAGTGATGGCTAGAATAAATTAAAGAATTTTTTGCCAATTTGATAATAATGTATTATGTTGTTTGATCGTACTAAACCTGATTTAGATTTTTAAGTAAATACTATATATTTATAAAACCACATGTCACAGGATTCCAAAACTATACTTTTAAGTAATGGAAGGTTAAAAATGATTTGGGGAAATAGTGTAGCCAAACATTTAATATGATGTTAAACTTGTAGGACACGTAAAACTTCAAAATACTACATCGGAAATAAACTTAATTAGCTATTCATAAAATTAATCAATTGTAAAAAGAATAGAAAAGTTTCAAATCCTCAACATCTAACTTATAATTGAGTGTAAATGATGAAATAGAAATGCAGAATAATTAGACATTTATTAATCACAATATAATGACAGATGTAGCAAGGATTTGGAAACGAGGACAAGTTTCAGATAACTGTAATTTTAAAAATATGAGTTTACTGTTCAGAAAAGTGTCCCAGCAAATGTAATGTATGACATAAACAACTTCCTAGAGCATGGTTTCTCAAGATAGATGAAAGCAAAAAGAAAACACAAATAGCCTTGTTTTCAACAAAACTAAATTTATACTTGCAAATCGTCCAATGAAAAAGGTGTCATGCCCAATTATCATTGAATGACATATTCTGTCAAACTTAGAGTGTTCCATTTATTTAATAGCACAAAGTTTAGCCTTCTTAATCTGCACTAGACAGTTAAGAGATAGTAATGTCAAAGAAGCAATAAAATAAAATAAAATAAAGCTTGTCTTAGGGTTTCTACTGATGTGAGGAGACACCATGACCACGGCAACTCTTATAAAAAAAACCATTTAATTGGGGTGGCTCACTTACAGTTTCAGAGGTTCAGTAATTATCATTATGACAGGGACATGGAGATATGCAAGCAGTCACAGGGATGGAGAAGTAGCTGAGAGTCGTACATCTTGTAGGCAAGAGGAAGTAGTCTCAGTATCACACTGAGAGAAGCTTGAGCCAAGGAGACCTCAAAATCCTACCTCCACAGTGACACACTTCCTCCAACAAGACCACAGCTACTTCAACAAGGCCACACTTTCTAATAGTGCCACTTCCCTTTGGGAGTCATTTTCTTTCAGACTGCTACAAAAATCCTTCTCATTTCTGAATATAGAGAAAATTCCTAAATAAATATTGGCAAACTAGTTGCTAAATGGGTTTGCGTCACATAAGCAATGTTGCAATGCTTTGGAAATCTGTTAATATAAGTGAATGTTTTGTGATTAAAGCAGAAAAACTGCCAATCACCATTTTATAATAGACACAGAAAAGAATTTTACATGACCACTTATAATTTAAAAAAAACAGAAAAGCCGGATAAAATGCACTGTTATTATCCTGATAATCGTGTTTTTAAAATACTAAGAACAAACATCTAACTCAATAGTCAAACAGTACAGGCATTCCATTCTATATTACAATAGGAACTTGTTTACTGTCCCTGCTTTTGTTAATAGCTGAATTTGATATTCATCTGTAGAAGATAGGTAAGAAAAACAAATAATATATAACCCAGAAAACGAGTAAAGAACACAACTGTGCTAACCTGGTTGCAGACAAAGGAAAACCCACTGCAGCTCAAAAGACCAACCCATATGAGAACACAGATAGGACCAAAGGGTCAAGATTCATGCTGCATACAACTAACAATTCCATCCTTCATTTCTTAGATTGCCACTCCCTTCCGGTAGCACCCAAGACAGAAATTTTTGTGTATAAAATAGCTGTTTATTAAAGAAGGGTTCCCATAGAAACCTGATTCCTGGGTCAACACATCTGAATGGGAAAGAGGATGAGCAATCATGTAATTGCAGACGCAGCTCCCGTGTCAGTCTGATCTGATCCCACAGACAGTTTCGAAATGTGAACTGCAGATCTGAATTCGTCGTTACCAAGGAGAAGGAGCTGACTTCTGCATTTGAGCATCAAGCTAATCACTGGGTCAAGAGCCTGATAGAGAGCAATGACCTTCCGGGTCTGGCTAAGGTCAGCTTCCTTTAAGTAGAAAGAAGACCCAGATCTTGGAAATGGCTGCACAGCTCACATGGAAGGGTCTTTGTGTGGTGGGCAGTGGAGTAGCAGCGTCTGCTGTTGTTTCAAATGTTTTTCTCAGAGCCAGTAGGTTAAAGCATATGAAGCAAAAGCCTGATGACATTGAGTTTGGTCCCTCAAAGTCATGTAAGGTTGAGCAGCAGGAATGGATGCCACAAAGCTGTCACCCACTGTCCTTCCATCTCCACTCAGGCACCATGACAGACAGGTACTCAAATATCTCCTCTCATTTCTGTCTGTCTCTGTCTCTCTCTCATAACCGAACATACACTCACACACACACATACAACTAATAATAATAAAATTTTAAGAATCTTTCTTTCTTTTAACATTTTTTTTTTTGGAGAATTTACCATTTGAGTACTCTCCTCTGCTCTTTCATCCCCTTACCCTTTCGTGATGTTCCCTGAGTCTTGGTGTAGGAGTTGTGTTGTAGATGTAACAACTGGTGATGGCCACCCTAGGGTCAGTTGTCTGAATTTTGACCCAGTTGTAAATTTTTGTCTCTGTCCTTGGTAAGACAAGGTTCTTTGATAAAGGGTTGGAGTTACACCAATCTGTGCACATAAGGTGGGGTATTTAAAATGTAATTGGCAATTATATTAGCTTAGGAAAATGGCAATAGAAAGTTCTCCTCTAGGGTCCATGACATCACCAGTCACAAGTAGTTATGTAGGTTTACAGTATCATGCATGAATTTCCTCCTGCCAAGCAGGCCTTAATTCTAGTTAGGTGGCTGTCAGTTATTCTAAAGACATAAGTATCACTATTACACCGTTGGGTATATCTTCCTCTCGTGGGCATTGCAGTGGTCCACAGACTTTACAGTTAGTTTGGGAAACAATGGTCAGGAGATGGTTTGATCAGAAAAAGGGCATTAGATAGGAAAGTAGACAGAAGCTTCTGGGAAATTTTAATAATTTAGTATTTTATTAATAATATCTGAATTTGTATGCATGCTTGCTTGTGTCTGTGTCTGTGTGTGTTATGTTCGTAGATGTGTGGATCCCACCAAGGCTCTTCAAGTGGATGTTAGAAATCTGAATTCATATTCTTAGACTTACAGAGCAAGCACTTGACTGACTTAGGTGCTGTAGGAAATCTTACAGCTAGTGGTTACCCGCCTACTGGGGCGTGGCCTGCTGATGCGGAGCCTGCCTCAGGCCTCTTTTCCAGCCTCTCTGTTCTGGTAGTGGATTTCAACTTCTGATTTCTGTTTCAGCAGAGGATTCTGATTTGTGAGTCTACTTCTAAATAAATAACCATCTATTTCTTAATTCTGAGCTAATGTGGGATTTCTTTTCAACATCCTTCTTCACTTAGCCATCTTTCCAGCTCCTCCTAGAAATCTGAAATTATAAACCTCTGACAATAACATCATTTTAAAAATGTGAGACCCAAAACAGGAGTTAGAGTGTATGGGGTTTTATTATTCTGGTTTGTCTCATTTTCTTTACTGACATAGGAAGGAAATAACTTTGGCATACTGTGGTATTGCATGAGGATGATTTAATTCCATTGTACTCTATAAGCTGTAAGTGAAGGACCTGTTGGCTTGTTGCAGAGGTCACTAAGAGGTTATCAGATGGGCACACTTCTCAAGTCAGTACCAACCCCATGCTCAGATGATCCTGCCAGTTTACCAAAGAAAAGACTTCCAGCAATAGCGAGTAGGTATAAATATTTCTTGGTGAATGTCAGCATCAGGTCAGGCACAATGAAATACCAATAAGAGTTCAAATTAACTTTGGAAGATGTGAGGGGTGCTGCACACCGGAATAAATAAAATTTGACTGGAAATCTGAGGGCTCCCTTTTTTATTAGAATGGCTACCTACAATATTAGCAATAAAAATTGGTCTTTCCAGTCATATTTTGCATGAAAGTAGCAGAAAATTCAATGCTAAATAGGGTGGCACCGTAGTTGAAGCATAGCTTCTGGAGAAAGAGTGTGTAGATTTTAGGACTTTGCTAGGGATGGCTAACTTCTATCAACTAGATTTAGAATCGCACAAGAAAGACACCTCTAGGATGTCTGTGAAAAATCTTCCCAAGAGGCTTAGCACTGGAGTAAGAACCCATCTCAAACACGGGCACCATTTCATGGGCCAAATTTAAAGGTGGTATAAAAAGGACTTTTTAAAAAGGAGAAGCCAAGTTGAACACAAGTACTTATCTCCACTTCCTGACCAAGGACGCAATGTGGCCAGATGCTTGATGTCCCTGCCATGCCTTCTTCATTGTGATGGATGGCATCTCCTTAAACCGTAAATTTCCTTAAAGTGCCCTTTTCAAGTATATTGGTCACCGTAATGAAAAAGTAATTAATGGACCTATTAAACTTTAGATAATCATTTAATTTCTCAGTATACTCACCTAAAACGCGGGGGTGACGAGCAGAGTTAATATATGTAAAGCAAGTGAGCTGTGCCTGTATATAAAAGGCTGTCTGAATATAGTAGTGCATAATTAAAGAGTTTAAACTATGCTTTGGATTTTAGTTACCTTTTTTTTTGGTCTTTTTTGTTATTTTGTCTTTTTTTTTTTTTCCGAAGCTGAGGACGGAACCCAGGGTCTTGTGCTTGCTAGGCAAGCGCTCTACCACTGAGCTAAATCCCCAAACCTGCTTTGAATTTTAGAAGGGAGGCACAAGAATATTTTTCCTGTCATGAATTTTTGTTAAACAGGAAAAAAAATACCAATTTAAACACAGGAAAAATTACTGGAGTAGAGACTGTTTTTCTCCAGAATAACGCAAGATTTGTTTGTAGCAAAGGACAAGTTTTGCCCAGCTAGATTATATTTTTAATAATTTATTTATAATCACATCTGATCCTCTTTTGTCTTATATTTAAATATCTTAATTTAAAGAAAATTCATGTTTTTGCCCATGTGAGCCTATTTAGATTTCCTTTATGCTTTTGAAAACTATTATAATATATATTCCATCCTTTGTCATCTCACATTGATGAACTTATAGACTATTTACTGTGAATACTACAATAAATTCCACTGAATATGGATATTTGGAGACTTCTATGAAAACATTCAGATGATAAAACTAAACAATAATATTTGATATGACATTATTAAGTGTAGACTCCAAAAGTAATTAAAAAGGATTCATGAAATGTTTAGCATTAAAATTAAATATTTAATGTATTCCACATGATATAGAACATCTGTACTTGACTCTAACTAACTATGTGAGAAACTGGGATTGACTGCTCTAAACTCCACTTGGCTGATTCCATATAAAGAGTCCATTATTGCTGGCAAGTCCTGCCTCTGTCCACAGACCTTTCAATCACCTCCACAGGCCAGAGCTAGCAAGATACCAGAAAAAGGAGCCAAAACAAATACAAAATAAAATTTTTGGAGAGGAAGGGAGTATTCATAGAAAAAAAAAGTCATCCATAAAAATGGATAAAATATAAAATATTATCAGAGAATTTCATTTAAAAGAAATTTGTGGCCTACCTCTCACTAAATCTTGAGCAAGCATGGTTCAAAAGCTGCCCTATGATGTGTGGGAATGATTGCATCCCAAAACAAAAGCAAATTCTAAAAAAGGGAGATGTTCGGAAAACAAGAAGATGTCATGATAACATGATAAAAATGAAATCTTTAAAATAAGGACTGGATAAGGAATTTCAAAGCATATCCTACAAAAGAGAAAACAGAGATCAAATAGAGTCGATTTCCAAGTTTTCATTGGCTAAGTCAGGCAGAGAGAATGCTAAAAGAAGGGAAAGAATAATGAAAAAATAAATAATTTTCCTTTTTTAAAAGATTAATTTTTAGCTTTCATTTGTTTCATGCATGCATGTGTACACGCAAACTGGTTGTGTATGTGTGTGTCTGTGTATGTGTGTGTGGTGTGTATGTGTATAGACATGTACACGTGTATACAGGTAGCCATGGAGGCCAGAAAAAGGTGTCAAACAGAACTTACAGGAGGTTCTGAGCCACACGGCATGGGTGCTGAAAGTTGAACTGGGGTCCACTCTGGAAGAGCAGCAAATATTACTAACCACTGGGCTACCTCTTTAGCACCAACATTCTACCATTCTTATGTTGATTCTGCATGTTCTTTTTTTGGTACTGCAAATAGATTATGGTTTCCTCTCCCCCAGCTGCCCCCAGTTTTTCTGCATGTCCTCACCCTCCCAAATCTATACTTTGTCCTTCTCGCTCTCATTAAAATATAAACTGGCCCTAAAATAACAGTTACAACAGTAATAATAGCAATAACAATAATAGCAATAATAATAAAAAGCAAACAACCCCCTAAAATATAATTGAGTTGGTTATATACTCCTGGACATGGGGCCTGGCCTTAAATGTGGTTTATATACCCAGTGAAACCTCAGTGGAGAAAAATACTTTTTCTTTAGGGAGCAGTAATCAATTGGAGTTGCTTCTGGGTTAGGAATGTGAGCTCATGCCTGCTTCTCCTCTTTGCCCTGGGACCCCATCTGACTTAAACCTGTGCAGGCCTTGTGCACACTGCCAAGATCTCTGTAAGTTCATTTTTGGATCAGTCCTGTTTTGTCTTGGAAACCATGTTAAAATGATTTTTAAAAGCTTATAAACAAAGAGGATAAGAAAATCTCAAATTGATTCAGTCTACTGAATCTCCAGTGTTATAAATAAACACCACTTCAGACCAATGAACCAGTTTGTATTGTCAGAAGATTTAGGCAAAGAAAAATTCTAGAAGCCCCCAATATGAATAGGAATCAGAGCTCAGCAATCTTAAGAACAATTCTGTGTGAAAATTATTTTGTATTTCGACTTTCCTCAGTTAACTCTGAGAGTAGAATGAGGCCAATTTTTAATGTTTTGCATGATTTTTAAAATAATACCTTCTGTTACTAGGGGACATGCTTTATTGCTGAGAAAATTGCACAAAGAACAATATGTAAAAATTGCAATGAAGGGCATCAGGTGTGTGCTAAATCTCAAGGACACCTACCAGAAAGATTGGAGCCAGACAGAAATTGCTACCAAGGACACTTTTCAGGAGGTTAGTGGTGAAGAGTGCCTCTGTTTCTAAATGTAATCACAGAGATGAATAAAACATCGGAGAGTTAGAGGATGAATTAAATTTCAACCAAGAAAATAAAACTACCATTAACTCAGCAGAAAAAGAAAAGAAAACTTATCTGGGAAAGAAAAAATAATCCAAGTAATCTCAAGATGATCAGAGATAGAATTTATAGAGCCATGAAAACCAGAGAGATCTGGGGCAAAGGATAATTTTGTAGATGGGCCAGTCAGGCTCAGTTCAGATTTGTTTGGTCAACCCTTGCTCTTCATGAAGTATCAGAACTGATTGCGGTTTGCATTGATCAAGAAAATGTGGCATGAGTACTATTGTGCTGTAGCGTATTTGTTTATGCAAAGATGTGTTCCATTTGTTTATGCTGCGGAATATTTGTTTAACTGCATAAAGATGTGCTGCATTTGTTTAATTGTGTAAAGTTGTGTTGCTGCTTTCCATTGCCTACCCACCAAAGTATTTAATTGGTCCAACAAAAAGCTGAATGGCCAATAGCAAGGGAGGAGGTATAGGTGGAACTTCTGGACAGGGGCCAACAGACAAACATGAAAGAAACAGGAATGTAGGAAATACAGAATAAAAAAAAGTAAAATGCCTCGTGGAGAAATATATAGATGAATAGAAACAGGTAAGTAAATTTACAAGAGGTAGTGGGATAAGTCAAAGCAAATGCTGAGTATTCATAATTAATAATAAGTCTTTGTGTCTTTATTTGGGAGCTGGCTGGCAGCCCAAAGAAAATGCCAGCTACACATTGAGTGAGTTTCTATATCTGGGACTCAGAAGTTTAGCAATTGCCATCTTTTCCCACTTGACGCCCTGAGTCTATCATGCTGGGAAGATATTTAATCGGGGTTTGGTGAGGATAAAAGACTAGAAAGAGTGAACAGGACAGTAATCTGAGCAGGCCCAACTGAGCGAGGGCCCTAGTAAGCAAATAGCTGCAAATAGCCTTCTCAGGGACACACAGGAAAAGATGCCCCTCTAGCCCTCAGAATTGAGCAAGTTCAACTGCTATTTTACAATGCTAAAACTTTGAGGCACATGCTGCGGTGAATAAGTAATTGATGCTGTTCATAGCCGTTTATCTCTTTCTGTAGTACGCAGCCCTTACCTCTTCAGTCAAATGTAATCGACCTTCCCACAGATGCTACTAGTAGACATTAAATAGGTCCATCATCAATTCTGATTCCTGTTTGTGTTCTTTCACACTCTCTTCTAATATAGACTTAATGTTGGATTTGTATTTAGCAGTTAATATATAAGATGTGGTCTCTGGTTTCATCCATAATTATCACCCCATTCTATCCTTAATTGCTGTCTCCATTTGTGACATTTGTCCTATGCTGTTTAGTGTTAGAGATAATATTCTTTCTCACTGGAGCAATCTTCCTTCCCTAACTGTCTCATTAGAATGTTGCCATTTCCTCCCAATGTTTAAGGTTTGCAACATGGAGTCCCCGGTGAACTGGCTTCATTATATTTTACTCAGCAAGTTCAAGCTTTTTTGCTTCAATTCTCCATGCCTGCCCCTCCCCGCAATAAAAGTTACTTGTTGCTGTATTTGCTGTGTTTCTGCACTAATTGGGAATGTCCCTATTTTCTCTTGGTCACAAAAATAATGGCTTCTCTCACTGGCTTGGGTTTATTATTTTTGCAGGCTTCTGGAAGTTGGTTTGCTAAGGAAACATTCACTTCATCTACATTTATTCGGCTAAAGTCAGTGGATTTATCTTGCAATTGAAATGTTTGAAAATTGTACTGGAGACCCCTACACAGACCAATACCAACCCTGTGTCCTAAGTTACGGTCACCCTGAAGATTTCTGGCATTGATATGTTCTGGATTCCTGTTTACTGTATTCTAATTTCCCTTTGACATTTTCCCCTCCTTTGGTCAAGCAATCCTCAGTTCAGTGTTAACATTTTACTTAATGCTTAAATTGGTCCCTTTCTACTGATTCAGGTAGAACCAGGAGAATTTGCTGAATTGGAGTGCTAAGTACTTTTGCCTTTACTGGCTCAAAGTTTATTACGTCAGATTTTGTGTCACATACAAAAATAGGAGATTTGGCAGACTGCTAACAGCTTGCAGCATCCAAAAAGCTTCGCATACCTCTGTTTCCGGAAGTCACATAATGACATGCGCAAATTATTCTTCTATCGGAAATGCACACAGATCAGATGGGCCCATGGAATTGTTTTTCCCCGCCGCCTTTATATGTCAGATAATCCTTACCCTTTCATGCACACATGATGTCACCTCTTCCAGGGGCATGAATCTTTTAAGGCCTAAGTCATCTTGTAAACCTGATAGCAATCACTTTCGCTTCAACCCTTCACCAAGAGATTGTTGAGGGTTTTTTTTTATATTGTTGTTATTCATTGTCCTACACTCTCTGTCTCAAATAGATCAATTTTTTTCCCATTAAAGGTTGACGCTAATCGTTCTGTGCTTCAAGAGGTTTTCCTAGGATGCTCGCTTTGACTTTGTACAAATTATACTTGAACTACAACTGAGGGGTTCAAGGACAGTAATTTCTTCCCTTTGCAGAAGAGTCATTTTATCTCTTTCAAAATCTTTCTTCTTTTCCTCTATTAGAAGCCATTGAACTGTAGGTGTTTTGTACGAGCTGATGTAATTCCTGTATTTCTTACATTTTTATGAAGGAAAAGAGACTGGAGTCATTACCTCCACTTTTTTTCCATTCCCAGACATTGTATTCAGAAAGTTATAAATTATTTTAATTTCATAGATCTCTAAGCTATCTTCTATGATTTTAAAATTAAATAACTCTTACCTTCATCAAATTTAATTACTTATTTTCTTCTATTTGTTTTTGTTATTTATTTGCTCCTGTCTGAATATACAGCTCAAACCTGCTGTGTTAAAGTGTTTCTTGAGTGCTTTGATAATTGTGAGTCTAAGAAAAATACTTTTCCAGGTACAGAACACTTTTATTCTTGGTTACTATAGTTTTCTCAAAATTTTGCAAATAAAATGGTTTTTTTTGTTTTTGTTCTTTTACCTCTAGATTAAAAGGTAGTCTATCTAACTTCTTTAATTTATGGACACACATATGCATGTACACTTACACATACATTCATACACACAGATAGGCACATCATATACACACAAATATATAAACACACAGACACACACTGCAATTAACAAATTAAACCTCTGAGTAACAGTAGATTGAGCTTATGAAATTTAAACCAAAACTTGTCCAATAAATAAGACCATAACCACTTTTGTAACCATAAAGTAGTGTTAGGGGAGGAATACATGCCATGAGGTGGATAAGGCATTTGGAACAGAGACATTGGCTCTTATTTTGCCAAGAATGAGTTTATTTTCAAGATAGTAGAAAGAAGGATGGAATTTCAGGCAGATTATCTAGTACTTTCTGCTTGTGGGTAGTGCTAATATTTTAAGGTTAAAATGCTCTGGTGAAATCCATATAGAACTCAACACTGTGTGGTTCAAAGACTCAGTCCGGAGCTGTAGAGATGTCTCAGACATTAAAGGCTAGGCTCTCAACCAAAAATATTAGCCAAAGAGTCTGTGAAGCCTGGCTAAAAAAATACAAGAAGCCAACATCTTCCTGTCTAACAACGTTCCATAAAAAGAATCCATTGTTCCATCCTCTTTAGTTGCCAAGCTGAAGTGCAGTTTATGATCAAACTACTGGTATTTGACCTTTAGAGTTGAAACAGGTTTTTTTTTTTTTTCTGACAAGTTCCTTATGGGACATTATTGCAGAGATAGAATTAATTTCCTGAGAATGGAGTCATCCTAAAAGTGATAACTTGCCAAGTTGCACTCAATAAAATTTCAACTCCTAAAGCCACTCATATAAATGGTGCCAGTTAAAAAAGTCAAAAGAGGTAGATGTATACCCTAAAAACACATCATAATGCACAGCATTGACTGCAATAGAGTGTTTGCAAAAGGGAGCATTTGTTAGAAACAATCTGAAGGGGACTCTGGCCAGATTGAACATGGTGCACATGGCTCTGCAAGCCTTGCCCTTCTCCCCCATCCCTTCTTCCTTGCTGAAACACCATTAAATTACATTCCTAAGCCAGCCACCAAAGTCTATTCTCTTATTTAGCGTCTTCTTCCTCTAGTAGCTGACTACCAAGGTCCAACTATCAAAGTATTGAAGCACAGCAATCAAAAGCCCTTTTTGGCTCACCTAACTAACATGCCCAATTAAAATTAAAGATATCTTTCTAACACGGGGTTTCCCCTTTATCATTATAAACTCCCATTTTCCTATGAGCTATGTCTGTTCCCTCTCTATCCAGCAGCAGTCCTTTGTCCCTATGGAGCAAATATCCCTGCCCTCTTTCTTTTGTTCCCTTCCCCTTTTCCCTTTTCTTCTATCTCCTATCTTTGTCTCTCTCCGTCAGGGGCAAACAGATCTCCTTTGTGCTGAGAAATTCATCTTGGGGGGTCCAGAGCTGACACTTTTTCTTTCTCTATCCCTAGATGTATTTCAACAGAACATAATGTAGTTTCTGAAGAGAAGCAAACTCCCAAGAGAATTTGGTAGTCACCGAACCATGAATGCTCAGTTTCTACCTCTTTAAGAATCCACATTTGGAATTTTATCCTATGGCAGTCAGACAATCCTATTACATTTCAACAAGGGTGTTTATGCCTCACAGCCTGGAGGAGAGGAATAGAGAAATTTAAGGTTGTCATAGTTCAAGGGGTGTTACTGGCATCTAGTGGGCAAAGTGTAGGAATGTTGCTAAATATCCATCACCAAAAAAACTATCTAATTCTGATTGCCCTATTAGGAATATAGAGAAGAACATATTACAGTACTAATATCTATCTTTTATGAGGTCACAGAATTTCTCCCCTCTGCCAAATATAAAAGAACATGCAATTCTTCATATTCTTAGCCATGAGTTTCTTGATGCTTGTTTTCTCCCCCTTTTTGTAGAATAAAGAAGAAAACAGAGTCATTTGACTCTTACTGTATTATTAACTATATGTCACATCTGAAATGGGAGCCCCACACGGAGGCTGTAGATAACAGCACATCAAAGAAAGAGCACAGTCTAAAAATATTTGGTTTGAAATCTCATTCACAACATGCCAAGTATTATATTACTTGACATCCTTTCTTGACTGCCTTTGGAAAATTATAATTAGAATACCTTCCCACTCATATTCAGTGGAGAAGAGGCTGGGGAATCTCATGACCGAGCTGGCAAATTTGTAGAAATTGAGAACAATCCAATTCAAAGAACTCTAGAATCATGAAGTTCTAAAGTGAAAGGAAAATTATGATCATCCCGACTGCCTCATTTTTAGAAAGTGTTGCTCTGCAAGTGGAGATATTCCTTAGTAAGGCTCACATAGCATGGTATACTGATACTTAGGCCAGCCTCTTTCCTGCTCAGCAAACTTGTTACATCTTTCACACTGTCCTTTCATTAGCTCATCATCCATTATAGACCCTGAAAATTCAACAAATAAAATAAAATAAAACCCTTCTGGAGGTAACAGCTAAGCACAAAAAAAGGCTTTCAAAATGCTAGTTTGAAGAACAAACTGACACATATGGTGCGTGAAGGAAAAAATCAAAAACATAAAGCCAGTCCCATAGAAACATTAGATGGTAACAGAGAGGGTCAAAGAGGTTATATGTTTGAAATGAATTAGTGAGAACTGGGCAAACAAGAAAATTAAGAGCATGTACATTGTTAGTTCTGAACATAACCAGCAACGATTCGGGTCTGGTTGCTCCAAGATAAACTAAGAATCTCAGTGCTTATCTAAAATGGTTCTTCCTCCTTAAAGCTTTTAATGTTGTATATATGTTATGAGAAAAAGGAGAAGTATAATACAAGAGGAATAGAGTAGCATAATGATAAATGGCTTTGGGGCTGACCATCTTGGAGATTTGCATGTGCTCTTGTCTTAGTATTACCTCTCCTTACGTATCCACATTGATGTTTGCTTGATGCTGTTTTAATTTGAATTAATGAGGTATTTATTTTGTCACCTCTTCTCATTATCTCAGTAATTGGTCCATTTTCTGACTCTCACGGGTATCAGAAAGGCGCTTGGGCACTAGCACTGCTTTTGTAGATTGAGATTTGGACCTTGCTGCAGCTTCTGGGCAGTGAATCTCTTTTTGTGACAGCCTTGTTCTGAAACTACACAACAGATGGGAGTTGGCTAGACATCATAAGAGAGAGAGAGAGAGAGAGATCAGCCATGAATTACGATTGCCAAGAAATCCTCCAATGATGTTCTGTATTAAATAGCATGGGATATACTGGGGCCCAGAATGCTGTAATAATAAAGTTTATTGTTTTCTTCAAAGGGCAGTGAAAGGTTTTTGATATTTTGATAGATTAGAAACACCTGCTTTCCTTCCCTTTTTATATCAAGGATGGTTTCCTTTCAGTTTTTACTTGTACGAGTAACCAATTGATACTCTGACCCTTTTACTAAGCACAATGTACCACTCAAGTCAAAAGTGTATGTGGTCATGACACCACAGATAAAACCAAAGTTTCCTCTTTTAAGGTACTAAAAATACAATATGCTTAGGAACTGCTGCTATTTTAGCTAAATATTGATATAACAAAAGGAAAAAAAAACTCCAATTCTCTGGAAGTCACAGTAATTTGTGGGTAATTGCCATATTTATCAATGGAGAACCATACCACCATTGGAGCCAACATTTATTAAATACTCAGTATGTACAGTTAATTGCTATTTTCCACAAGTTGGGGTTTACTTGATGGATAAAGAGGTTCTACACATATGCCATGCTGTTTTAGCCCTGTAGCCTGGAAATGTAATTTTTTTTTAAATTTTCTTTCTAAAACATGATTTCACTACTCTAACTTGGGATCTTAGTTGATGGGATTCCTTCTTTAGGAAACAAGACTGAAATAAGATCATTCCCTATGCAGCCTTATTAAAGTCCTCCTACTTCTGACATAACCTTGAACATTTGTTTCCATGCGAGACAAATGTAAGAGCAGGATTTCATTTACTGTCAGCACACCGCAATACTTGTATAAATATTTTAATAGATGAACGAATAAATAGATGGCTGCACTAAGAGGTAGATTGTGGATGGATACGTGGCGGCTGGGAGTGAACAAATCATAAGATATAATTTAGAATGAAGAACATGGAAAACGACTCAGCCTGTAGGTGTTAAAAGGAACCTTTCAGAATAGATGTAAATATTGACTCAAACTGTAAACATCCTTTAATTTTGTAGTAAACGTTTCCTGCATGTCCTAACAGCACCACATACTTTCTAAGAAGTTGCTCTTCAGTCCAAAGAAAGATCCTCTGTTCTCAGAGCTTAGAAATGAGGACAAGGAAATGAAATTTTAAATACCCTCCTGTATAATGTACAAATACAAACACGCATATACACATTCATGGTAATGATTCGTGCCGTGGCTCAAATAAAATGCTACTATATGAAAAAGCATGAGGGAGAACAATTTATTCAGTTTCTCCAAGGATTAGCGAAACCAAAAGTTTATAACTTTATTCACAAACTAGGGTAAGGTCCCAAGATGCTTGTCTGCTTGAAGTTGTCTTAGAAAAATCCCATCCCTCAGTTGAATAAGATCCTTAATATTTGATGTGATTTCTTCTTCCTGATTTGAAGTTTTCTTTCATACTTAGCAAAATCCTCTTTCTTATCATGTTAGCCTGAATCTCTCAGCGAGCACTTGTGCCCTCCTTCCTCTGAGTCAAGTGATCTAACGATTAGTCAATGAAATAAAGAATTAAAAGGGTGTGTTCTGACGGGGCTTAACTTAAAAAAATGGATTGTAGATGATTTATCAATTTTCTAATGGCAGTGAAAGGGTAAGTGACAAGGGCATCTTAAAGAAGGGTTTCTTTTTGACTTATCATTTCAGGGTATTCAATCTACTGTGGCAGGGAAAACATTGTGGAAGAAGGAGGCAGCTGGTCATACTATGCCCACAGTCAAGAAGCAGGGGGCGATTATTGTTTTCCAGCTCATTTTCGCCTTCTTATTTAACCTAGGACTCCTCCCACCATGGAATACTGCCACCAACATTTAGGGTGGTCTGATAACCTAAATCAATCTGATCTCTAAACTCCCTCCCAGATGAGTCCAGAGATTCGTTTCCATGGTGATTCTAAATCCCATCAAGTTGATGATAAAAATTGACCATCATACTGGGTAATGAAGTATCAGCAAAGAAAGAGGCAAAATGGCCTTTCTGTGAGATGGGAAAGACATTAAGGGAACAACTGCATTTTCTGTACATGTAATAAATCTTGCCCACACTGAAATGAATCTAGATTTTTAAATTTTTGCTATAGGTTTTTTTTAACTAATAATTTAAAGTCAGAGTAGTCCTCAACCCAGAATACACATTTAGTCCAGAAATTCTATTGTGAATACCAACATGCTGATAAAATAGCAAAGTTGTTTTTTTTAATATGAGCAGGTTCAATTCAAGCATTATGTGACTTGTATCATAAATGGATGGTTATGTTCTATAAAGACTCCCAAATTCATTGTAACTATGGTGCTTAATAAACTGAGTTCCACTCACACTTATTGCTTAGTGAGCTATCCATTTCCAATTCTAATTCATTAATCCTAACTAATTCTAGTTAGACTACTAATGAGTCCTATTTGTTGTCCAAAACATTACTAAATATGAATCATGATGTCCATTATTCTACATCTGCTTTGCTGGGGTTAAAACTTTCCCAGTTTCATGGTAAATTCAAGATGCCTGAACCAAATGCAAAACTACTCAAAATAATTTAGTGCTTTTGACTTACTTTCTGTTTTTTCTTAATAATAAATAATAGCATTAAGGAAATTGTGTTCTCCCAGTAGGACTCAATAATAATTCCCTCTAGGTATTAATTAATTCAACATAGATAAACAAACACCCACAATGTACTTATGTTAGCTTTTTTTCCTGATACTGTGATCAAATTCTCTCTTCAAAAATGGCTTTATGTGAGTGGGTTTAGTTTAGTTCACAGTTCGAGTCATTTTCAAAATATATAGGTTGGGTTAATCCAACAGCATTTGTAATCAAATGTCTTTTAGCAGCTGTTGTTCCTTCCTCAGCAGTCAAAACAGTTCAAAGATAACACAATAACATACAATATCTGGAATTTCTGAGTATTTTCCATCTTTATATGGCTTTTTTTCTTACTCTATTTCATTAATTTTGGGTTTTTTTGTTTGTTTTGTTTTCTGTTTTCTGAGACAGGGTTTCTCTGTGTTCCTTCGGCTGTCTTGGAACTCACTCTGTAGACCAGACAGACCTTGAACTCTGCCTCTCAAGTGCTGGAATTAAAGGCACACACCACCGCACCACCATGCCCGACTACTCTATTTCTTTTTTTTAAGGACGTTCTCATTCTTTTTCTTTTCGCTCCCAAGAAGGTTTTTTATTTTTTTATTTCTCTCTGAATCTGTCTTTGCTGTGTATCTCTGTCTTTTTCTAAGCACATGAGTCCCTTATCTGCTATGCTATACGGCTAGGAGTAAAGCTGCAGCTTCGGCGACTAGCTCAGCCCCATTCTTGAGCTTCCTGAGAGTCTAGCTTTATGGTGGTGGTACTGAGAGGAGCCGTGCTTACTGCCACAACTCTGTGGAGTTTCAAGGTCCATGCCACCACTAAGAAGCCGGCCTCTCACTGGCTGCTCATAAACACCATTTAAGTGTTTGGTGGCAGAGCCTCTTAAAAGAGCTGCAAGGGCTGGGTTGTGGTGGTGCACACCTTTAATCCCAGCACTTGGAGGCAGAGGCAGGCAGATCTCTGTGATTCATGAGGCCAGCCTGGTCTACAAGAGCCAGTTCCAGGACAGGTTCAAAAACTACAAGGAAACCCTGTCTTGAAAAACAAAAACAAAACAAAACAAAACAAAACAAAAACCAAAGCTGCTCACATCTAGCAAAAAGAGCCCACCTGAGACAATGTTGCTACCAAGAAGCCATGCTTGACTCTGTTCTTTTCTTTCTAGAATCTTTTTGTTTTTCTTTTTTTAAAGCTTTCTCGGGCTTTATGTGGAAATTCTTGCCAATCATTTAGGCGCCATTTTTAGATGGAGACTGCACTTTAGTTTCCCGGCTGCCCAGACTTAAATAATCACACAGAAACTATATTAATTACAACACTGTTTGGCCAATGACTCAGGCGTGTTTCTAGCTAATTGTAACATCTTAAATCAGTCAATTTCTATTAGTCTATATATTGCCATGTGACTGTGACATTACCTCATTTTCTACATGTCTTGTTTCCTCAGCCACTGGCTGGTGCCTCCTTAGCTATGCCTACTCTCTCTTTATTTCTCTGTTCGGATTTCCTGCCTGGCTTTACTCTGCTAAGTCATTGGCCAAAATAGCTTTATTCATCAACCAATAAAAGCAACACATATACAGAAGGACATCCCACATCAGCTAGGTAATTTAAAGGGCTGGAAGAGGGACACATGAATTTCCTTAGGAGGAGGAAATAGAAGAGATCTTCTGGGTAAACTGAGGGTGGGGGGATGGGAACATGAGGGGTTGTGAACAAAAAATAAATAAATAAATGAGATGTGACTTCCCACATCAAGAAATAAAAATCAAGATAATCCCCTATGTCAAACTGGCCCTACCAATCACCACAGTAATATTGTTGGGATACAAAGTTATCTACCTTCTAACTTACAAAATAAAAATATGAAGAAAACAAAAATTACAAATGATATGATGGCCAATTATTTTGCAAGCATACAAGAGGGCCCTGGTATAGGCTGGGAAATCAGGAAAAGGTTAAAGAGAAAGATATAAATGACCTGAGATTTTAGGGAGTTCTTAGAACAACTGATCATAGCTGGACTGTATCAATGAAGAAGAGTTCCCAGCAAAGACAACTGCATACAGAGTCCTGCAGAGTACAGGGTTCAATTAAGGAGCCAAGTGTGAATTGAAAAGCATTGTTCTGAGGTTAGGTTTCAAGGTACGACCTCAGGATTCAGGAGGCCACCTGAGCCGTATTAGTATTTCAATTAAGAAGACCTTAATCTTAATTAAGGTGTAGGAGAGAAGAGATAGCTTATCAGTTAAGAGTACTGACCGCTCCTCAGAGGCTCTGGGTTTCTCAACAACCACATGGTAGTTTTCATCCATCTGTAGCTCCATTCCTATGTAATCTAACACCTTCTACCGACCACCACTGGCATCTGACATAGTTGGTGCAGACATTCAGAAGCCTGCAGAAAACAGGATTCAATTAAGGAGTCAACCGTTAATTGAAAAGGATTGTTCTGAGGTAAGTCTCGAGAAAATTTAGGGTTATACATAGGTGAAACACCCATACACATAAAATAGTAAAATAAAGACCAACAGGAAAATATTGAAGAATTTATGGTGGAGGGGTGATGATATAGACTGGCATATGTCATATCTTAAATAAAAAAGTAAGAATGTCTTAGTCTATATTTTAATGACAATTAATAATCACTTGATTCACTGTGTCAAAAAAGGACCCAATTTTCCTACCACATTATTTTTTGGCTAGACTAATAATTTTTCCCAATAACTGTTAATGTTATAAATATGCTTAACTTTGCTCTCACTTTAATCCCAGCACATGGGAGGCTGAGGTTCTGGGATAGCCCGGTCTGCATAGAGAGACTCTCTCTTGAACAAACAGATGAAAAACATACCCAACTAAATTTTGGATAAGCATGGGGCTATCACTCATAAGTGATTACCACCTGGATGCCTCAAATATTCAAATATGTCTAGAAAAGTAACAGAATTTATGAACTATCTTTGGCAAAATATTCTGCGATCAATAATGTAAAGATTTGGGTAACTGAGATTAACCAATCAGAATGAGGTTAGGACCTAAAACCAGTCAAATAGGCCATTCCGGTGAGTTCTGTCTTCCAATGAGACTACACGTGCTGTCAACCATTCTGTGAGCTGTACTCTCTCCCTTTACCTCAAAAGTGTACAGAGCTGTTGTACACTGGGCAACTCTGAGCCTTGGTGAAGACTGGCAGAGACAACCTTGTGGAAAATATTTTCACGCACATACATGTATAACCTTAAATGTTTATCTGTGGCTTTAGAATTCTCGTTTCAAGCAAAAATTACTAAGTTCAACAAAGAACCCAGTCATTACTTAGATATTTAAAAAGTGTCACAAGCTACATGTGGAAAAACTTAAGTTATTTAACTTCTCTCCCAAGCCTGTTTCTTTTCTGCCTTCTTCTCTCATAAATAACATTTAGTTATTTCAGTTGTTTACGACACAAACCTCTAACTCATCACTTTTGCTGCCTTTATTTCATATTATTATGATTTATCAGCACACTCTGCTCCCTTCATCTTCTGAACATACCTACGATCCAGTCACTTCGTATCACCTGCAGTGTGCATTGGTTATAGGTGCCGTTTTATTTCTGGACTCTTATTGTTCCTCCTCCACCTACAGCATGCCTTTCAGACAGTGTGCAGGATGCTAATTAGAACCATTATCAATGTGAAACACACATTCATCGTGCTCTGCCGCTGATCCAATACTGCAGCGCTTTCTGCTCTAAGTCAACATAAAAGCTGCGTTGCTCCAATCAATATACAAAAGCCTAGATAATGAGCATCTATTAACTTCTCTAATTTTGCCTATTATCCTTCCCAATTCACTCTGCGGTAGCCATATCGGCCTCCCTAATGCTCCTGGCTTGAATTTATCTTTTCTGAAATTATAAACACTTTGTTTTCACTTATTATTATTTTCATCAGTTATGTATGCGTGTGAGTTTTGCTGGATGTGTGTTCGTGTGCCTGCTACCCACAGAAGCTGGAAGAGGACGTGAGATCCTTTGGACCTGCAGTTATAGACAGCTGTGAGATGTTGTGTGGGGCTAGGAATCAAACATGGGACCTCAGAAAAGGCAGCCAGTGCCCTTAACCACTTAACTAGCCCCTCTATTTCTTAACAAAAATATCGCTTTCTTAGAGCACAGATGTGTTCTTGGTTCATCTCTAACTCCTATACAACTTTTGCATCTCACTCTTGTTTTTTTCCTCCTCTCACTAGTAACATCTAACATCATTTAAATTTTACTTTGCATTTATTTGTTTTGCCACTAGAATATAAATCCCTAAGGGGCTGGTGTAGTGGCACATTCCTTTAATCCCAGCACAGAAGAGGCAAGTAGATCTCTGAGTTCAAAGCCAGACAAGACTACATAGTGAAACCTTCTCTCCATAAACAAATAAATATTAAGGGGAATGGATATTTGTCTATTTTGTTTGCTTTTACTATCTTCATGATTATAAAAATGTGGATTTTCTAGTTACACTTGCAACGTGGGTCGTCGTCTAAAATATTATGCAGAGGCAAATATTTGAAAGTCAGAAAAGAATGTTCAAAATCTGAAACACTTCTCATCATAATTTAAAATAAGAATTGAAAGTAAGGGGAACAACATGTACTGAGAAACAAAGGAATGTTTGAAACGAAGTAACACGGATCCAGAGTGTGGGGCATGCAGGCAGGTAGATTGTGATATCAAATAAATCCATTGAAGCAGTCTACACTGTGAAAAGTCAGACCCGAACCAAGGTTTGAAAGACTTTCCTGCAGTAGCTAACAGTTTTCCCTGGCAGAGAAAGGAGCTAGCTAGCTCAGGGCGGACATGCCTGGTGTTCTGCAGGAACCATGTAGAGACCAAGACTGCTAGAAGAAGATGAGCTGGAGAAGATGATGGAAGTAGAGAAGCAAAGCAGACTGGACCACCACAAACCCTGAGTGCTGTGAGAGTCCAGGGATATCCTCGAGGTCCAGCAGTACAATCTGTCTCATGTCTGTAAAGGAAACGATCCCTTTTGGGAATAGGTAGAATGGAGGGAACGTGATCAGAGTCCAGGTGGGAGTTTACAACCATCCAGGTTAGAGATGGGGGTCGGGGTAGGATGACAGCAACAGGACCTGAAAAGGAGTGGATGGCTGAGTGACTTAAACAATTGCGGTTGGGAATCTTGACATCAAGATTTTAGTTCTTTATATATTTTGGATATAGTCCTCCATAGTATAGTTGACTGCACATCCTGTAGACTGATTTTTTTTTCCAAATCACTCTTTGCCATATATAATCTTTTCAGTTTTATGAGGTCACATTTGTTAATTGTTGATTAAAGTGCCTGTGCTAAAGGTGTTTTCTCCAGAAATTATTTTCCTGTGTCAATGAGTTCAAAGGTATTCCCCTCTCTCTCTTTCATCAGATTAAATGTATCTTCTCTTATGCTGAAGTCTTTGATACAGTTGGAATTGTATTTTGTTCAGGGTGATAAGTATAGATCTATTTGTATTCTTCTACATTCAGTCATCCAGCTTGGCAAGCATCATTTGTAGAAGTTGCTGCCCTTTTTGCGTGTATTTCTAGATTCTTTATCAAAAATCAGGTGACCATATGTGTGTAGACTTGTTTCTGGGTCTTCAGTTCAGTTTTATCAATTGACATGTCTGTTTTTGTACCAGTACCATGCTGATTTTGATGCTATAGCTCTATAGTACAATTTGAGTTCAGGAATGATGATACCTCATGCAGTATTGTTTTAGATATCCTGAGTATTTTTGTATTTCCACATGAAGTTGAAAATTGTCCTTTCAAGATACGTGAAGAATTGTATTGGAATGTTAATAAGTCTTACATTGAATCTGTAGATAGCTTTTGGTTGGATGACCCTTTTCACTAAGTTGAACCTACTGATCCATGAGCATGGGACATCTTTTCATCTTCTGTTATTTTCTTTAATTCTTGTCTCCAGTGTCTTCAAGTTTCTATCTCACAAGTCTTTCACTTGCTTGATTAGAGTGACTGCAAGAAATTTTTTTTATTATTTGAGGCTATTGTGAGATATATTGCTTCCCTTATTTCATTTGCAGTCCTTTGTCATTTGCCTATAGGAAGGCTACTAATTTTGTGTGAGTTAATTTTGTCCACAGCTCCTTTTGTAATAGTGTTTATCATCTGTAGGGGTTTTCCAATAAAAATTTTAAGGTCACTTATATATGCTATCATATCATCTGGCAATAACGACATTTTGATTTCTTCCCTTGCTATTTATATTCTCTTGACCTCCTTCAGTTGACTTATTGTTCTAGCTAACATTTCAAGTACTATATTGAGTAGGTATGGAAAGAGTGTGCAACTTTGTTCTATTCCTGATTTTAGTGCAAATGCTTAGGGTTTCTCTCCATTTCAGTTGGTTTTAGTTATAGGCTTGCTATTATTATATTGAAATACCTTTATTATATTGAGGTATATCTCTTCTATTCATAATCTTCCCAGGACTTTAATCATGAAAGGATGTTGAATTTTGTCAAAGAAATCTTTATTTCTAAGTGAATCAGACATTCGATTACCCATATTTATTTTTCCTGTCATTTAGTTGTGATTGACAAGCCTTTCTTTCAAGGCGTTTGTCTGCTACCTGGTGGTCAGAGAAAATATTGCACCCTAAAGCTCGCATTCAAGGCTACATTAAAAATAATTTTAAGTTTACATTCAGAGTGCATTCCTTCCAGTTTTATCAGAAAGTAGGTCTTGATTTAAATTATTATTTTATTTATTTTTGAGCCTCTAATATTCTTTTGATAGTAATTTATCAGAATAACTACAGAACAACTTCTATTCATTAATTTCTAGTATGATCTAAACAATTGATCTAACTGCTAAAAATTAATAAAGTATAAGAGGAAAATTATTGCTTACTTCTGGAACTATAAGGGAACAATGCTGAAGGTTTTACTTGTAGGAACAAGATTTTATGATGTCTTTTTATTCTTCTTTCACACACACGCATTCAGACAACACAAGAAAGCAGTGGGCCTCCTTCTTCAATGAATGGTAATTTTTCTTAATTTTCCATACAAAATTGTTAAATGATTTATACATTGTGTGTGTGTGTGTTGTGTGTGCGTGCATGTGCGCTTGTGTGCACATGTGTGCTTGTGCCATGGAGTAAATGTGGATAGAAGTAGACAATTTGCTAGAGTCTGCATTGTCCTTCTACCATGTAGGTCCTGGGAACTGAACTCAAGTCGTCAAACTGGACAGTGAGCACCTTTATACCCCAACTCACTTCGCTGGCCCATAATTTTCCATTGTTGATGCCCGGTCTCAATGCTGTATGGGTACTGCTCAGAGTCTAAGGTCTTGCTTGAGTTTCTGTTGTCTACTTTGCCTCTATTCTCATTCCCTGCACATGGTCATCTATGCAGAAACCCAGTAGGGCAAACCCAACTGCAACTCACTGAAGTATCTACTGCGAGGAGCAGAAGGGTGAGAAACCAATGAGACAAAGTCTACAGCCTCCCTGCATCTGCTCCCTCCCATCTGCTTCCTCTGGGCTGCTTACAAGACTCTCACTGGGCTTTCACATTGCCTTATATTTCTACACAGTTTGCAAAGTGTAAGGCATTTTAATGCACTGATTGAATTGAGCTATCCCTAGACGCCCTAATCCTGCCTCATCATAGAACCCAAGAAGGGAGATCATAATACTTTGTTTAGTAGAAATTTGCAAAGAACAGGTTTTAAATGTCCTCAACACTCTCTCTCCCTTCTCCCAAAGGAGACTCAATTTTCTCAAAGAATAAAGACGGGATAATGGCAGGGGTTTTACATTTGAATAATGATATAAGCTTTCGCATTCCCTACAGTAATGAGAAGTCTATGTGGAGGGGGGACTGCTTATTCTATGTATAGGGGGGGCGACAAAAAAAACTACTTACACCTCTAAAATGTGCTGCTTCTTAGGTATTTATCCATCGGACAGACACAACAAAATCAAAACTACTTTGACCCTTTTGCTTCAGTTTCATTTTACTTCTGAGCACTCTTTGTGAAACAGGGCCTCCTGTAGCTCAGTCTGGCCTTGAACTAATTCTTATAGGCCAGGTTGGCCTTGAAAGTTAGATCTTGCTTCCACCTAAATGCTGAGATTATAGGTGTGAGCCACTGTGCACAATGCCTTCTCCTATATTTTGCAACTAAATGCTTCTGTGCTTTTCATGTCTAGAACTAGCACTAAGGATATATTTATTGTTCTTTTTTTTTTAAAGAAAAATATGGTGTTATTGCTATAAGTGCTGTCTAACAAAAGACAAAGCCACTGCTATCTGACTTCAAGGTGGCGGGTTTGTAGTTTTGTGAGAAATAAAATATGTGCTAGTTTTTCTTTGTTTGGCAGTTCCCCATGTGTGTATACATGGCTGTGATATGAGAATCCCCAATAGGGAAAGAAAATGTTAGCTTTGGTTAAACCTACAATGGACAGATCTGTCTCAAGGAAATACCTATGGCTACTCCAAAAGCTTAGGTGATTGTAACAGATTCATTTTGTTAAGTCCAAAGTTGTCCAGGTCCTGCCCCCGCCCCCAACCACACACTCAACCTGCCCCACCCAGATGGACTTGGCACTTTGATCCCTAATAAACATTTCTTGCTGTGGAATAATCCTCTTGTATGCTATAAAGATTTGTCACTTGAATTGGTTTAATAAAACACTGGTTGGCTGGTAGCCAGGCTGGAAATATATGTGGGGTGACCAAACTAAAGATGATGGGAAGGAGAAGGGTGGAGTCAGGAGTTTTCAGCCAGATGCAAAGGGAGCAGGAGATGAATAGTGCCACCCTAAAAAAGGTACTGCTATGTGGCAGAGCATCAATATGGAATATGGGTCAACTTAAAATTTTAAGAGTTAGCTCGTAACAAACCTGAGCTATCGAATGAACACTTGTGCTGTAAGAATTCCCGACAGTCAGTCAGTATAACCATTAAGTTACCCGCCCACTTGGGCATGGCCTCTTATACTATAAATGCCAATGTAAAGTGCAAGGTCACCCTCTATTCCAGCTGTTTCCTGTTTGAGCAGAGGACTGTGATCTGTGAGTCTATCCTTAAATATATAACCCTTTATTATACTCAATTCTGAGCTAGTGTGGGATTTCTTTTTAGTGCCCATCTTCACATTTGTAATTAATATAAGCCTCTGTTTGGTAATTGGGGAAGTGGCCTCAGGGTATTTAGGAAAAGGAAATTGGGGCAGGAAATATTTGCTTACATATGGCATTCCAATGTGAGGCCAGAATGTCTGTGTAAACCTGACAAAGGCTTTAAAAAGGATTCTAGACACACAAGCATGGAGTCAAGAACAGCTTCTTGGTAGCCCCAATGTTTCAGTTGGGTTCTGTTTACTGGCAGTGAATAGAAGCACGGTTCCTTTAAGTTTAAGTTTAAGAGACAGCTTCCTCCTTGTGTCCACCATCCCTAGAGAGAGAGAGAAAGAGAAAGAGAGAGAGAGAGAGAACTTCCTGGTTCGCTGCTAGCAGCAAACAGGCAGCCCTTTTAAGAGGCCCTGCTACCAAACACTCATATGGTGTTTATGGGCAGCTGGAGGCACACTACATGGTGAATGCATGGATCTAGGAACTCCCCAGAGTTGTTGCAGTAAAGGTGGCTCCGGCTTATACCTCCACCATGAAGCTAGGCTCCCAGAACCAAGGAATGGAGTAGAGCCAGCCACAAAAGCTGCCGATGTTTTGATCCTAGCCATGCATCTTAGTAGTTTAAAGACTCATGTGGTCAGAAAATATGCAGTAAAAACAGATTTAGACAAAGCAAATAACAACAACAAAAAACTCTAAATGGGATACAATGTGTGAAAACTATTTGTAGACTTGGGAGAGAAAAGAAAAAGGGTAGAGAAAGTCCTTTAAAAATAGAGTAATAAAAATATAATAAGTCACATAAAGATATAAAATACACAGAGTCTGAGTTATGGATATTATTGTGTTGTCTTTAAACTTCTTGATATCTAAGAGACTTTGGATTATAGAAACTGCTTGATTCAACCAATCTATATATTTTAAAAAATATCTTAACTTAAAAATTTAAGTCAAAAGGTGTGTTACATTGGGGGAGGGGTTCTGCTTTTATTTCCATGGAAAATAAAGTTGCGGATTCATTCAAAGTTAAAAAAATAGGTTTTAATGAGGAAGACACCCTGAAATCCTAACTGCAAACATAAAATTTAAACCTGAGGGGGCTGGAGACATGGTTTAGCTGTTAAGAGCATTGCCTGCTCTTCCAAAGGTCCTGAGCTCAATTCCCAGCAACCACATGGTGGCTCATAACCATCTGTAATGAGGTCTGGTGCCCTCTTCTGGCCTGCAGGCATACATACAGACATAATATTGTATACATAATAAATAAATAAATATTAAAAAAATATAAACCTGAAAGAACTGAAAGACATGCATTATATACTTTACCTGATCAAAAACCTAACAAGAAATTATCTTTATCTGACTTGTGTACAATACATAGTCTATACTTGTATTAATGTAGATATGTATGTTACCTTTAAAACTATTTGTATTTTCAGATGAGGGACCAAACATTAGTGAAGACAAATGGCCTAGGTGATCCAGCATCAAAATAGCTACCAGGCTACCGACTGAGATAATCAGTCCTCCCAGACTACTATAGTCAAGACCTGGCTCAGCATTTATAAGCTATATTAGGCCTCTGAGTCAATTATTTGGAAAGAAGCCGCTGGATATTTGGGAACAGGCGGGTGAAAGAGAAACATCTGATTACACTCTCTTTCTCTCCACAGAGGAGTTTAGCTCAGTAATTTCTCTGTGTCATGGCTCATACATTTCACTTGAACAAAGCATAGGAACAGGTCTCCCCTCCAGCTACTGTCCCACCTGATTGCTTTAGCAGCTTGAAGACTTTTCTCTTTCTTGTGGTCTATATGGTCTAAACTGGACTTTTGTCTAATATAAAATGAATGCTCAGGAGGTAAGATAGTGTTCTAAGGTGGCTGACCTTATGCACAGGAAATCCTACATTAACTTCTATGTGCTGAATGATCTTCATGTAGGATCCTGTAGTTGCATGAATTCTAGCAGTAGATCACACTATTGATTAATTTCTTCCTTACAGAGGCAAGGAGATGGATTAGCACATTGGCTTCATCAATGCTTAATGAAGGAGATACATACACTAATAAGCTAAGATTTGGTGCTATTATTGCAGAAAAAAACAGAATTTAAATCTGTAGAAGCACAGAATTATCCAGTCTCCTAACTTCTTTAGGAACTGTATTTTTTATGTAATTCTTTTTCTCCTTCTTCTAATAAACTCAGCTACTTAGTTCAGGAAATGTAGGAATGATTACAAGAAGAAGCATTTCAGATTGTTATGTGTGTGGACTTTAAATAGTGATCAGTCACTAATAATTTATCAGGAATCGATTAGACTTTACCTGTGGGTTCAATATTTGGTTTTCAGTCTTTCGGCTAACTAGCAAGATTCAATGATTTGCCCTACATAATGTAATTGCTTTAAGAACCAAGATTTCATTAATAATTCATGAAGAATCATATATTGAGTTGTTATGAGAATCAGTCTTAGAGACTGAATTAGTCAAGACTTGTGACCACATACGACCCCGTGTGAATTGCCGGATTGACTTGGTACTTTGTAACCCTCTGTGGGACTGGCAGGAGAAAGGATGGAGTCTCTCTCCAAATAGACCAAAGAGATTCAAAGATAAAGACTTTATATATATTTTGAACTCTGAAGGAGAGATTTTCATATTTTAGAGACCAGAGACTCAATCCACATGGCACCTAGTATTTATCAATGATGTCTATAAGTTATTAGGCCAGCTGGATGGTGGTGGTGTTGTGGTTTAAATAAAGCAGCATAATGTTTTTCCCTAGTGTTAGGAACATTCTTAACACAAACCTCTCCACCGATGCAAATAATTCCAATCAGACCATATTAGACCAAATAAAAGATGCCCACATCTAATGCAATACTTCCGGGTGCATGATGAGGGGAAAAGACCAGGAAAGACCAAGCAAAACCTGGAGACCACGTGTTCCTTTTCTGGGTGGCAGCCTAAATAGCCTATGGAGAGGTCCACCACTTAGCAGGGTTTTTTTGATCCTCCCTGGGAAGGGTTCACTTCTTGGCAGGTTTTCCTGGAGGTGGAGTCTGGACTAAGGTGACTCCCAGGGAGAAGGGGCTTCCAAAGATGGATGCCAGGTATTACATTCCAGACACTTCGTATAAGAGGTGACAGGGAGCTGAGGTGATGCTTATGACCAACATTTTAGGCTCTGTTTGGATAAAGGGGCATCAGCTCAAGTCTGGCTACTTCCTGCAGGCATAGGGCTCACACTCAGCAAGAAGTGTGATTGGAGCAGCATCCTGTCATCCTGGAGTCCTCAGGCAGCTGCTTTTTGAGGGAGATAAGAAGGCAGGTGGCTAGGAGAAAAAATATTGTTATTATTGGTCCTATGAATGGGGCTAGCTGTGGAAAGTCATTAACTGCCCGAAAGAATGGGGCAGAGAAGTGCCCTGGTTGTCCAGGTGAAGCTCGGGTATATAATTGGGACATAATAGCAGATACAACCAGATTTTAGTTGGTAGGTGTGCTTGAACCAGGAGAGTTGGTACCAATGGTAAAGTCTCAGGAGCTGATGCAGGTGTTGGCATTGTTTGGAGAGCACTTTGTCTTGGTCCAGACAGCAGGAGTGACCTGTAAAATATGCTTGAAACTGGGTGGGGTTAAAACAGGTTAAAACAGACTTTGGAGGTTGTTAGTCTTTACCAGTGATAACACAGCAGAACTTTTTCCCAGAACCTGTAAGTATCTGTAAGAAAAGTGGAACAGATTTACATCTTGGTGTCATGCTAGTATTTATTAAGGATATCTATAAGTTATTAGGCTAGCTGGGTGGTGGTGGTGTTATGGTTCAAATAAAGCAAAAGGCTATTGCTTTAGGTTAATTGGGAACTCTGGATTTTTAAGATACACCTGAAACTTGTTAGTCCTGTTAAAGAGGCTGTTAAAGAGACCTGTCTGTATTTTAGCAAGAAACTTAACAAACGAAGTAATAAGTTACCAATACCTTAAGTCATCAAATGCTATTAAACAGATTCAGGAGGGATAAATGAGCAGAAATGAGACAGCTTTTTTAGCTACACAGGCAATCCCAAATCTCTTTTTAGGTCTTGGAAAGCATCAGCCTAGAAGTTAGACGTTAGATAGCCCCAATTTAAAAAGATTTTTGTAAAAGACCACCCAAGGGCATTTGAGTAATCGGCTTGGAATTGCAAGAGCCCATCTTGAAGCCTATGCCTATTGAGACTCAAGTCTGTCATAGTGCGTCCACTGGAATAACTCTTGAGTCAAAATGGGGGTGCATGAGTAATGAGCGGCAGACGACTCCAAACACCCAAATCTCATCTCAGCAAAGCCCGGCTAAGCCATGCTGGTCAGGCTTTCCACACAGCCGCAACTCCAACGGAAATCACGGTCGACAAAGTAAAGATGCGAAAATGGGCCAACTGAAGACCCTACTGGCCATGTACTCTGAAAGGGGAACTCACAAAGTCAAAGCCAATCTTAACCTGGCAAAGAGGGTGCGAGAAGAGCGTTTTCCAACACGTGGCTGGGAAAAACAGAACCCCTCCCAGTAGCGACCTCTGGGACAAGCTCTCCGTCCTCTCTGCTGACACAATTCCAATCAGATCAAATTAGACTAAATGAAAGATGCCCACATTTAATGCAGCGCTCCCTGGTGGCCGAGAGAGCATGGCGAGGGAAAGGAGCCGGGACCACACAAAGCCTGAAGACCATGTGTTTCTTTTCTGGGTGGCAGCCTAAATAGCCTGTGGGAGTGGTCCACTGCTTGGCGGGCTTTTTTTGACTCTCCCTGGGAAGGGGTCACTGCTTGGGGGACTTTCCAGGAGGTGGAGTCCAGACCAAGGCTACTCCCAGGGGAGGGGACTTTCAAAGATAGATGCGGGGTATTACACCTAAGGCCAGTGGCCGGCCACTAGGGGCAGCTGGTCCCAGGCAGAAAGCCAAGGCGTCACTTTGGGTCACCCAAGGTCATGGAAGGCAGAGCTGTGGGGAACGAGAGGGAGAGGAGGGGAGGGAAGTGAAAGGAAGGGAGAGAGGGACACACAGAGAAAAACCGGGTTGGGGGAGAGGAGAAGAGGCAGCAGCCACCTCTTCTCTCCCTCCCCCCTTCCCTTCCATAACCCACTGAATAAACTATACCCAAACTCTTTCTGCACGGTATGTCTATCCATCTCTCACCGGCTGCGGCTCTGCTGCAGCCATGACCTCAGGTCATGGGGAACTTTGGGGAACCGCTGGCCTATGGGGAACCTCTGTGCTGCTTATTTTAAACCATAACAGGTGGTACAAACCTTTAATCCCAGCACTCGGGAGACAGAGACAGGAGGATCTCTGTGAATTCGAGGCCAGCCTGGTCTACCAAGTGAGTTCCAGGGCAGGTTCCAAAGCTACAGAGAAACCTTGTCTTGAAAAACCTAAAATTAAATAAATAAATAAATAAATAAATAAATAAATAAATAGAAAAAGAAAAAAAAAAGAAAGAAAAAATTTATTATATTAGGCCATCTCTGTCACATTTGTTTCAATTGTGAGAAACAATGCCTCTGTGTGAGGAACCTGCCTGACTCCAGGGATCATTATATTGTATTGTTAAATATAAGTTTCTGTTTACTGTAAGAGCTGAGTTTCTCTTTTAAGTCTCCATTTCCTGGAACCTCCTAACCTACCCTAACTCATGGCCTTGACTTGTTTTTGAGAACATCCTATCCCCCCCCCCACCAATCACACACACACACACACACACACACACACACACACACACACACACCAAACAAAGGAATGAATGAAGATCATACTGGGGTGGGAGTGAGAATAGCAAACAAGGGTGTGATGAGCCTTTCTGCTTTTCAGAGATTTGGAATCTGAGAAACAACCCTTTACAACTGCTCCTTTAGAAAGTCTTTATCTGCTTTAATTTGGGAAAAGCCTCTTCTAAGTTAGAGACCACTGAAGTCACCTAGGAGGAGGGGCATGGAAGAGCCTCAGGCACCATCCAAACAGCATAATTGCTCTTCTTTGTTTCTCCCACAGAGGGCAACTCCCCTCTACTGCATTTACCTTTCCCTGGCTGGAGACTGAGCCCCAGGAGGGAAGGAACTGCTGTCCACCGGGATCCTCCAATCTTCCAGTTTGGCTGGGAGAGAATAGTAATATAAAAGGGATGCCCCAGGCAGGGCTGGTCTGAAACTCCCTAATTTCTCTCCTCGGAGGTAGAATAAGGCCCTTCTCTGCAGACATCAGCATTAAGGAGGCAGCCCTCAGGCACAGAGAGGGTGTGGCGACCTCAAGAAGCTAGTGAATATAAATGGCTCCTCTGGTTCTCCCCTCACTGACCCCTCCTTCTGTATTGCCCCAGGCTAGCCTTCACTCCTCTTCAACTGGTTAGCTCTCGAGAGCCTCCTTTCTCACAAAGATTATTCCATTATTATTTTCCAATTTTTTTTTTCGAGAGGCATAGGAAATGTTCAAACCTAGCTGTCTGCACTATTTTACCATTTTGGCAGAATTCTGAATTCCATTAGATTTTTAAATAACTATTCCAAGCTAAAGAAACGCAGACATGTCTGGTAATAGAAAAAGGGCCTATACCTTCTGGGGGGAAAACACTGTTTCCTTTTTTTTTCCTGCTGCTTTTCTTTGTGTACCTGCCAAAGTACATAATAAGCAAACCCATTCCCGCACTTGATTAAATTTAGAGCAGGCAAGGCCATTGCTATGGTTTGACTTTATTGAAGCATGAGTATTTGTAAAATGGTAAGATAATGAGAATATATCGGAATCGGTCTATGGAATGGGTTTAATCAAGGCTCCTGACCTTGGAGTCGGAAAATACTTCTGTTCTTGCGGTTTCCATTTCTTCGCATTGTTTTCACCAATGATTCCTGCACATCTATTAAGCTATATCGTGGGCAGAGTCTACAACTTTCTGGCTCTTAATATTTACAGAAATGTAAACCAGTTCTATTTTAAACTGCAAATCCTTTATTGTTTATATGATCTTCAGCAAGTATATGTTATGCCCAGATCGCGGGGTCCCCCCCAAACCACCACAAAGTCCTCTCATATGTAAAAGCAAAGAGCCTTTATTTAAACTTAAGCTTTGAGACTCTCCATCTGTTGAGAGTAGAGAGTGCCCAGACCAGTTTGGGTAGGGATTTACCAAAAAGGTTGGGGGGTGAGGTGGTTTCCCGGGTTGAGGACCCTGATTGGCTGACATGTCTAGGGGGCTTGGCGAAGGGGGAATAGGTGAGTCCGGGGCTCAGCAACAACTGGTGGTCTTATCTTATCTAATGGTTGGGCATCAGGTGCTTCTTTTTAGATGCCCGCCCTCCCTGGGTGGTGTCAACATAGGGTTTTTCCTCAAACCCGGTGAGGCCTGGATCCCATGAGTGTTGCCAGGTTGTCCTGGGCCCCTCGCAGTATACTTTGCAATAGTGCTAATTAATTTTTTGGCAACTTGACTTAAACCTTGAAGAGGGAACCTCAGGAAGAGGGCACCTCAACTGGGGAATTAGCTTGGCCAGACTGACCTGTGGGCAAGTCAGTGGGGCACTTTCTTGATTGCTGTGGAAGGGTCCAGTCCTAGTCCTGGGGAAGTTATCCTAGGAGACAGAAGAAAGGTAACTAACGGTGAACCTGGAAGCAAGCCATTAAGCAGCTTTCCTCCGTGGTCTGGTCCAGTTTCTGCTGCCTCCTGCCTTGAGCTCCCTTCCTGGCTTATGTTTAACTGGACTGAAATTGTATGTTGAAATAAACCCTTGCTAACCCACCTCTCCCCCCAACTTTTCCTTTTATCAGTGTTTTATCAGAGCAACTGAGATTCAAACTGGAACACTGTGTTCCTCCAAGTATGGTTCAGGAATGGTTTGAAATAGACCAGAGACTAAGAATTAACAAACATTTAGAGATCTGTATATAATTAAGATTTCTGTTTGTTTTGTTTTGAGGCAGGATCTCACTATTAGCCCGGACTGGCCTGTAACTCTCTGAGTAGACCAAGAAGGCCTTTAACTCACAGAGATCTGCCTGCTTTGGGCTTGTTGAGATGAAAAGAAGATACCACTGATCCTTCTGATTTCATTCTGTTCTGGAAGAATCACTCTATGCAACTACGGGTTTCTGTAGTTCCACATTATCTAATTGGAGGTGCTTTTTTTTAAAATTGAAAATAGATTTTTTTCATATGATATATTCTGATTATGTTTTCACCTCTTCCAAATCCTCCCGTATCTTTTTCACTTCTCCACTCACCCAAATGGAGATCCTTTCCTTCTGTCATCAGAATACAAACAGGTATCTAAAATAATAATGATAATAAGTAATAATAATATTCTAAATAGAATAAAATAAAGACAAACTAGAATAGGACAAAACAAACAGAAAAAAAGAGCCAAAGAAAAAGCGGAAAAAAAAACATTTATAGACACTGAAGTACACATTTGTACACAAAGAAAGCCCACAGAAACAAAACTGGAAACCATAGTATATAAACAAAACCTCTATAAGGTGAAAAAATAGCTAATCAATTTAAAAAATATCTAGATAAAGCATTATGAAATAAAATATATCCAAAAATACCTTAGAGGTTTTTTGTTTCTTTGGATTTTTTTTTATGTTAACTGTTATGCCCAATCCGCGAAGTCCCCACAGAAGCCAACAAGGAGACTGAGTTTCGTATGTAAAAGCAAAGAGCCTTTACTTTAAGCAACTTTGCAAACTCGGTCTCTCCGTATGTCCAACATATTGGAATAAACAGAGAGCCCCAAGCTCAGTTAGAATTGGGTTTTTATAGTAGTGAAGGTGGGGGTGAGGTATTTCTAAGGCTTAGGACCCCTGATTGGCTGACATTTTTCTAGGGGTGTCCTGGTGTTGTGCTGGCAGGTGATCCTATCTACAGCAGTTGGAATGTCAGGCATTTCCTTTGGATGGTCTGTTTTTGGGTGCTGCTCAGGTAATCTCAGTTTGTGCTTCTTCCTGCAGCCAGGTATTGCTTCAGCCAGGTATTCAGGATATACTGAGATCCAGGCCTCTTATTAAATTTATCCATGGCCAGAGTTCTACTCTGGCAGGTGCTAATGGTTGGAAGTAAAGAACTTCCTTTGGGTGACCTGCCCATACTTAGCTTATCATGGCTTGCTCCCACATCTACCACTGGGCATAGGTGTAATCTGCTGGCCTGGTCTGTCACCTGGGTACACTACCCCTTTAAGAGACAAATTTGGCTCACTCCCAACCTCCCCCACTTTCCACCTAGGCAAGTGAATCTTCTACTTCCTCTCCATCTCTCTCTCTCTCTCTCTCTCTCTCTCTCTCTCTCTCTCTCCCTCTTCTTCTGCAGAGACAGCTTCTGCTTCTCTCTCTTCTCCCCAACTTCTTCCCATTCCCCCTTCTCCTTCCATAACCCACTAAATAAACTCTATACCCCAGCTCTCTCTGCATGGCATATCTATATGTCTGTCTCTTACCCGCCACAGTCTCTTACCAGCCAAGGGGACCCACTGAGGCCTCAGGTGGGCCACTGTTGGCCCTCGTGGGACCACTGCTCCTTGTGGGTCGGGTCTCAGGCCATCACTGTTATATAGATAACAGTTGGGCCTGCCTCCCCTTAAGTGTGGTTTGTATCCCCAGGGAGACTCCTTTGGAGAAAACTAATTTTCTCTTTGCGAGCAGTTATCAATTGGAGACAGCTTTCTGGGTTAGAGATGGGAGCTTGTTTCTACTTCCACTCTCAACGTGGGGACCCCAGAGCCTTGCTCAGCCATCATCAGAGAAGCTTCCTCCTGCAGCAGATAGGAACAAATACAGAACCACAAGTAGGCAATGGGCAGAGTGAGAGACCTTGGAACATTTAAGTCTGAAAGGAAGTCTTCATCAAATCCCTTCTCTCAGGGCTTTGGGAACTCTGTGGAAGAGGAGGCAGAAAGAATGTAAGAGCCGAAGGGGATGGAGGACATCAAGAACACAAGGTCTTCTAAGCACAGTAACACGGTTGACATATGAACTGTTTAGGATCCAGGCATCATACCCTGTCATCTGGCAGGATGCACCTAGGCAGTACCCTGGCCAGCCCAGGGTCCTAGTCCTTACGCGGGTGCCAAAAGGTCTCTTTAAGAGACAAGCCCTGCTCTTCTCTTCTGCTTCCTTGGCGTGCGCACGCGTCTCCTTTCTCTCTCTCCTTTTATTCCTTTTCTCTCCTTTTATCTCTCTCTCTCTCCCTCAATAAAATGTCTTATACTAAAAAAAAAAAAAAAAAAAAGAGACAAGCCCTGCCTACTCCCTTGCTTTCTTTCCGCCATTTCCTCTGATGAGGGAGCTGTGGGTCTTTTTCTCTCTCCCCACTCTCTCTCCCTCCCCCACCTTCTCTCTCTCTCTCTCTCTCTCTCTCTCTCTCTCTCTCTCTCTCTCTCTCTTTCTTCCCCTCTACCCTCCTCTCAATAAACTCAAGTTCTGTCTGTGTGGTGTGTTTGTTATCTGCCATGGTTTATTCCGGTAAAATTTACCCTTCTAAAGATCTCTGATGCAGTTTGACAATTGGTCGCTTTGCCATCTGCATTCTCGGTTCTCTGTAAAATTCAGTTCACAGGCCTCAATCTTCCGGAGCCAATACTACACCTGGACACAGTTTACCTCATTATCAGGCTCAAATGAGACATGAACTCATAAAACAGATTTCTCCTGAGGGTTAAGGTGATGTCATAATGACGGGAAAGAAACAGTTGTTTTTGGGGGGCACATGTCAAAATGCAAAGCTCAAGATGTAAGGGTCTAAGAACGTTTTAGGGCCTAAGAAGGTGTTTCGAGGCATGCAAGTGCAAGGTATTAAGATGTGTAGACAGAAGTTATAAAAGTCTGGAAATAAGAATGTTTCAGTATACAAGCAAGTGACTTACAGTGTGTAAATGTAAGCTATGAAGGTCTGAGGAGAAAACGTTTAAGTGATGACAGAGGGAAGTGATTTGAGATGTTTGAAAGAATGAAATATGTTCCAGATTTCTCTATTTCATTATGCTACTGTTATATTGTTATATGGACTCCGAGGGTCCATAGTCTTAATATTAATCAATAAAATTCTAATAAGCCATTAAACTAGCTCCAGCAGAGTACTGCCACCAACATAACTATAACTGCAAGATCAAGATTTTAAATTCTCTTTGGTCGTTTTCTATTGATTTAAAGGGTCCTTCTTATTGTCACTGCTGTTTCTGACATGAGTCTGCTGTCGTTTCTACAATACAGATTTCAATACATATTATAAGCAGTGGAGATGCTATGTATATAAAACTTACTTTTTCACAAACGCAAAGAATTCTTGTAAGTTCTAGGGAGTCAACTTGGAGGATTCACTTCGATCAGGTCAAGTGTACCCCTCCCTCGATTACATTTCCCCTGTCCTGATATTATGTCTCTCAATAGCCAGGACCTAGAGAAATTTCTTTCCCCTTAACTTTTCCCCTAAACCTAATCTTGTCCTCTGTTCTGCCAGCACCTTGTCAGGTCCAAGAGACACATGACAATTCCACAGAGCCTAGACAGCCATGAAACAGCCAACTACCCCAGGACATGGCAGCACTCCAGCTTATTTAGGTCCCCCAAGATTTCAGTTCCCACAAATATGCAGGAAGCAGTCTTGACAACCTGGTGCCCCTATCCCTGTCTTACCTGCTGTCCTCTTTAGTCTCCCCACCTTTTTATAATAAGAGAAAGATGGGATACAGGCATTATGCTGGTCTGCCCTGTCATCTGGCAGGATGCACCCAGACAGTACCCTGGCCAGTCCAGGGTCTCAGTCTGTATGCAGATGCAAAAGGTCCCTTTAAGAGACAAGCCCCATCAATTCCCTCTCTCCCTTCCATATGCCCCTTCTTTTTTTCTTTAAAATTCATGGTCTCAGCCGGGCGGTGGTGGCGCACGCCTTTAATCCCAGCACTTGGGAGGCAGAGGCAGGCGGATCTCTGTGAGTTCGAGACCAGCCTGGTCTACAAGAGCTAGTTCCAGGACAGGCTCCAAAAACACAGAGAAACCCTGTCTCGAAAAACCAAAAAAAAAAAAAAAAATTCATGGTCTCTTTTTCATTAATTATTGTCATGTACATATATGTATGATATATTTATTTGTGTGTGTGTGTGTGTGTGCATGAGTGTGAATTTCTAATATATAACCTAATCAGTCTGTTTAAAGCTACTTGTATTTATTAGGTCTCAATGAAACTTGATATAAGTCTCCCTCAGTATCTGTGACTCTGTCCAGCAATTCTCATCCGTCTCCCTACCTTAAAGCTCTCCCTCTCCAGGGCTTGGCTTCTGTTTCCCTTCCCCCAGCTTTTCATCCATTTCGGCTACAAGGTCTCTTGCTCTCTTGGCACTTGGTGGGCTCTGCTCCCGGATCTCTGTTGGTTCATTTGCCTCTCCTCCTCTTCCTGTCTTGCTCTTCTCCCTCTCCTCTTATAACCTAGTTCAGTGTGTTGGCCATGTTTAGTCTGGACCCTTCCAGATGCCTCTGGCTTCACTCATATCATATCAAATATACAATATACTGTTTCTTAAACCATACCCTGGGGAAGCCCATGTCTGTAGTGGGAGGCTGTTTGTTCATTTCCCAGCTGCCCAGGCCTGAAATAAGCACCAAGAAATTAATTAAAACACTGCTTGACCTATTAGCTTATGCATATTTCTAGCTAGTTCTTATATCTTAAATCAACCCATTTCTATTAATTTGTGTATCACTATGTAGTTGTGGCCTACCAGTAAGGTTCTGTTTGGCATCCGGCATCTGCCTCCTGTGGTGGCTACTTGGCTTCTTCTTGACTCTGCCTACCCTCTCTATGTATCTTTTCCAGTCTGGCTATATTCTGTTAAGCCATTGACCGAAAGCAACTTCTTTATTAACCAATGGCAATAAAACATATTCACAGCATACAGAGGGGAATCCCGCAACACATGTCCTTGTTTTTTTCATTCACTGGTATGTTTTAGTGATTTCAACATTCTTAATTTTAGAGAAGCAGACCACTAGGTCAGTCTAGGTGGAGCTTATTAGTAAAAGAAACACAACCAAGTTCAAGGTCAGGAATTCCCTGTCTTTTGAGTTCTGTTCTTTATCAGACATTAGGGTTCTTTGCAAAGTCACATTTGCAACTGTGTACATTAAGATCGACAATTACTAGAATGGATTCGACATTTTTCTTCCCCTAAACTAAATGCAATCTAGAAAGGCAATTACGATAAAATGCTGAAGGGAGTTTTCTCTTTTCATTAGCCCAGAATTACAGCAAAGAACCAAAATTGAAATCAAAGTGCACCGCATATTTTCATAATCTAAATGGAGAATTAGACTCTCAGTAAAGGAGGCTGCATTGTGCCCATCTACTTCAGAATTTGCCATCAATCATGACACAAGAGATTCAGCCCAAATCATGTGAACGAGGTGGGCTCTGAGATAAACTCTCATAGCTGATATGGAGGCTCACACTTGCAATCCAAACACTTAGAAGACTGAGACAGGAAAGAGTACTGTAAGTGTACGGTTACCTGAGATACATCGTGAATGCCAAACCAACCTGCACTACAGAGCAAGACCTTTTCTGTTGCGTGATATTTTGATCGTGTTCTAACAAATAAAGCTTGCTTGGAGTCAGAGGTTGGAGCTAGCCACTAGCTAATCAAATTTAATGACAAAGACTTTGGAAGACTGTAGATAGATAGGACAAAAAGTAGTAAGGTGGGGTGGAGAGGGATCTCAGCGCTTCTGGAAGAAGGAAGGAAGTAGAAGAGTACTTGTGGCTTCTTTGCTTCTCTGATCATTCAGGTTCTCACCGTGGTATCTGACTCCTGAATTTTTATCGACAAAGAATAATTAGAATAATGCTTCACTTGCTTAAAAGAAAACACAACAAAATAAAAAATATACGAACTCTAAACTATCGTAAAGATGGATGAATGATTATAGAAAAGCACACATACTACTGGGTGAAGAAAAATGAGGATATGACTGTTTCAATATGTGGTTAAGCAGAAGGTTTATTGTAGATATGAGGGCGAGTTCAGTCTGTGGCATCTGGAAGCCAGAATAATCATGGCCATCACAGAAGGGGTAGGGGAGTGAGAGAGGAAGAGGAAAGGACAAGTGGACTAAGAGAGATCCAGAAGCTGAGCCATCTAGAAGTAAGGAGAGCAAGAAGGCAAGAAAGCACAGTTCCAAATGACTGAGTTGAATAGGGTCCAGAAGCTGGGGGAAGGGAAATAAATCTAGCCCTCAAGAAGGAGAGGTTTAAGATAGGGGAAAAGGTGAGAATTGCTGGGAGGAGCCACAGGTACTGAATGGGACTATTCTTGGGCTTCTTTGGTACCTGACTGTTTGGTTAGAAGCTTCACCCCAACCCCTGGCATCCATATACCCAAAGAATCTGGGATGTTTGGATGAAAGCATCACCTCAGTCACTGGCATCCATATATCCAAAAAGAGTCTGGAATGTTTGGGTGGAAAGTTTCCTCCTCTGGGAGTTGTCTCAGTCCAGAGTACATCTCCGAGAAAGCCCACCAAACAGTGACCTTCTCCATAGAGATGCTCAAGACCGGTCCCACAGGGTACTTAAACTGCCCCCGCCCCCAAAGAACAAGCAGGTGGTTTCCCTGTCTTCGTTCCCCATCTTCTCCCTGAGGTCCTAGAAGGCCACCCAGGAGCGCTGGCATTCATTTAATATGGGCTTTTTCTAATTCAGTTTGATTTGGATTATTGCATTGGTGGAGAGGTTTATCGGGTCATAAAAACTTTTCATCTGGAGGTCCCGCGGAGGGAGGGAGCTATTTTTCCCACTGACTCGGGGCCGCATGTTTGAAAACACTCTTCTCCTCCACACCTGCTCTCCACCAGTCTAAAATTGGCTTCGTCTGGGTAAGTTCTGAGTTCTAAGTCATTGCCTTAGAGGCCCAGGATCCCATGTTGTTTTCAGGCCATCCTGTGGAATATGCAACCATGCAAGGTGCCTGACCTGACCAGGACAAGAACCTGCCTTGTTTGGGCAGAGACAAGGGTCTGCCTTGTCTCTGTGGGGTTCCTTTGTCAGGAGATGTCCTT